>JAOTQP010000001.1:45446623-45475256 GCA_026413545.1 Cichladusa arquata
ATATTTGCATATCTAAGTTTAGAAATTGACCATCTGGAACTGCATTTTACCCAAGGAAACATTAACTGTGTTGTATAATAACTAAGAGTCCTTTCCAAACTGCTGACTCCTCAGGCAAGGAACAGATTCTAAGAGTCAACTGCAGATATGCTAATTTGGATAACATCACTTCCTTTGGTTACAGATTTTCATTGATGGTAGAACAACATGAAATAGATAAGAGATAAGATTTGAACTGGAATTTCATTTTAGTTGTGGAGTAGCTAACTCTACAGAATTTCAATTTTCTAACTAAAAGAGTTTTTTCATTAGACAGTGCTATTGGCCACCTATCTGGGCAACTGCTCAAGACTTAATATTGAAATTACCTAAACAATAGATTTAATAATAAGAAAAATAATCCAGCAGCAAAGAAGAAAAAAAAATCTCTAAATATTCTTCTTTGTTGACTAGTACCCAAGCTGCAATTCAAGCTTTGATACATGCACATACATACCACCATTATAAATATATTATAAATATAAATTAAACACAGGTTTTTTACTAATTCATTTAAAATGTATATTCATAAAAGGTTTATTTAAATTTTCTTAATCAAAGCTATTTTTACTTTATGAAATAGAATTAAAGCTCTGCTGGCATTTGCATTCAAACAGAAATCTGCAGACCATCTGTGATTTCAAAACCACAGCACATAGCCAGACTATCCCTGCTCTCAGAAAAATACTAGCCCACTTGACTCTTTAATGCTTGCCTAGAAGGCACATTTCCTACTGGGACAATGAAACTCCCAGCTCTGGTACATTCCTCTTAGCACAAATAATGTTGCACTATTGTTTTAATTGTCGTTAGAAGAAAATCACAGGAATACTTTGAACCTCATTTTATGTCTTCTTTTCTTTTTCCTAATTTATTTTTCTTTATTATTTTTTTTTAACTTTTGGTCTGGAAAAGTTTGGGTTTGCTTGTTTTCATTCTAAGAATGTTAGAAACGTCTGAAATATCTGCTTGTTCATGAACTACCACAGCAAAAATGATTCTAAATAACTACAGAAGGCTCTACCATGAATCATAGTACAATTTTGCAAGCAAATTAACAAAGACCATCAGTAAGAATAATCAAAGAAGGATAAAAATTCCACTTTATCAGCCAGGATGAGATTTTTTTTTTTTTTTTAATCCCATCAAAACACGTGCATCTAGAGTGATGCAATAAATACAGTTTTGCTTAAAATTAAAAAGAGAGAAGAAACACAAGAATCAAAATATGGAAATAAAAATATGGAAAACATAATCCTAACACTCATGGTGATACTGAAATTCCAGGAACAATGAGAATTACATATTATCTATTCAGATGATGTGAAATATAAACATGACAACATTTGTGTACAGAATTTTTATTCTTTTTTCTCATCCTGTTATTAGCCTTATAAAAAGTCTTAGCAAATACAAGCAGTGGTTTTTCTGGGAAGAAATTGTTTTCCTAAGGAACATAAATTTGCTACTTAAAAAAATCAGCATCTTATAGCTTCATCTGAAAAGTATATTCACCTAATCTTTGTAGTCCTCAGAGACAGAGAATTTAAAGGCAATTAAATTGTGCTTATAATTTAGGTCATATTATAGCTTCTAAATAAGTAACAAATTGTTGGTATTAATTATGCATTAGCTTTAAATAGGTCTTGCTTTTTAATATAAACCCAATTTCCTGATGGCTGTGGATTTTTTCATCTTCCTCTTTTGGCTTGTAAAACCATTTGTTTACTCTATGCACATGTGCTAAAATAATGAATTCCTGATGAAATCTGGTGCAAACGAATGTTCTGTTCTTTCACTTCAAAGCTGAGTGACTTTTGGACTTATGACAGAATTGGTTCGACAGACATATATTTATAGGAGACGTAATTGGTACATGTAGACCTAAGATATAGCAGGTCCCACACCTCCAATAAGAATAATTTTCCTATTAAAACTGTGATATCCATATAGATATTTTGGACTGACTAAAAAAATCTGGCAATTTTAAGAAATATTTTATATTTTCGCATAGATTGGAGACAGTGCTGAATACAGAAGTTTACTGCAAAGAGGATAGGACTAAGCAGTTGCATAAGCTATCATGTTTTCTTCTTGGAGTTCTTAGAAGTAGATGACTGTGTTTTACAAACTTGTCCTTCTGCTTTTTGTCTGAAACACCATTTAGGGTGTGTGACATGATATTTAAGTTTACATTGCTGATATGCACAAAACTGACAAGACATCTTTGGATCTGTGAAAAGCATGAAATTCCTAAGACTGAAACAGCTTTTCTTTTCAATGCTATAATACCTCAGAAACAACTCTGTGTGCAGGCAGCTGGCAGTTTTTCCAGTAAGGGGCAGCCCCATCCTATGGTCCATTGCCTCTAATGCTCATCAAATAATCAGATGATGTATCTCTTTACTCCTCTGTGTTTGATAGAATACTTACATTACAGTGACTGATAGCTCATTTGAGACTGTTTGGCTCAGAGAAGCAGAATGACACTTTTCTGGATTTTGACAATTTTTATTGCAAATTTATATACTGGCCCAGTTGGAAGTCCAGCTGCCAAGTAATGCTGTCTTTTCTTCTGACCTGGTATAGCAGATTTTTTGCACAAGTATTCCTGTTGTGATTTATATAGCTACCGACACACCATAGCATGAAACATAATTTTCTTTTTTTTTTTCTTTAATAGAAGATTTAAACACTTGATGATCTAATCAAAATACTTGCTAATATATTCCAAGACAAATAAACCAACAGAAATATTAAATCTGAAAAGATTTTTGTACTTTGAGAATTGTCAAAGGTGTGCAGCAATTCATAAAAGAAGGATTTAAAGGAGTATAAAAATAACTGATTTTGAGAGAAATTAATTTATATTCTTAAATTCATTTATTTATTTACAGAATAAATTATTAAAGGACTGCTCAAGTACATTATATTAGTATCAGTGAAGAAGCCATATGTCCTGTGCATTGACAAAAAATCAAAATACTAAATCAGATTTTTAAAAAAGAGAGAAGAAATAGTGACATAGGGTAAAAAACCAGTAAAAATATAGGCTGAAAAATATCTACAGATATTTGCCAATCTTATAAAGAATGCATCTTCAGATTGGCAAAAATTGCAAACAGGAGGATCTCTTGGCAGAGAAGCTGATTGTTGAAGTGTATTTAGTCTGTCCTATCTGGATAGGGCTAATGTCCTGTAAATAGTGGTCTTATATCTTCTGAACAGGCAAAATGCCATACTGATAGACAGCTATTAATATTAGCATGAAAAATATTATTATATAAGTTTCCATATGAGTTTTAGACTCTAGTCTGGCAAACCACAGAAAACTACAGAAAGTGTTGCAGCAAGCTGTAGGCAGTTTTGAAAAACTATACCTTGTTATTAGTAAATTTAAATAATTAAGCTTTAGAAAGAACGATCTCATAGAGAGCAGTCTATTTCTGGAACTTGTAAATTAAGGTTACTGACTTAGAGTTATCATAAAAAATAAAGATGATGCTGTAAGGATTTTAAATCTCAAGATGCTTCAAAGACAATTGGAGTCAAGTTATTATATGGATCCTAAAACCTGAAATTTTTCCCTTAAACTTTCCTTATTTATCTGATTTCCAAAAATTCTAAAGCTCAGTCGCAGCTAGCTGCACTTACTGAAGTAAGTAATGACTTTCCAATAACACACATAAAATTTTAATGAAAAAAGTGGCTCAAAAAATCAGATACTAATGCTTCTAATCTTTTCCCAGCATCCATTTTTAGTTTAATCTTTTTCTTTTTATAAGTAAATAAATGAAATGAGGCTACAGTATGGTTCAGATCATGTAGGTCACATTATCATGAAACTAATGCATAGTGACATTGTGCCACCTGAAATATTCAACCCACAAAGACCCTTGTCTCTCAGCCTCAATGTCATTTTTAACTATGATTTAGTCGTTCTTTTTTGCTTGAAGTTTCAACTCAAAAGATCTGAAAAGCTCTTATATTAACAATTGAAACAGTAAAAATCTGTATGAAGTTGTCAAGATGATCTAGAGTCAATAAACTGCTTTTTGAAGTTTGACAATACTATGGGAGTAAGAAGGATTTCATGACCCAGTCTCACAATCTCCTATGAGTTTTGTCTATTTTCCTTTTTCAGGTAATTTGGAGCAGACTTGTTCATGACTTAATCTAAAAATTTTGGTATTTCTGATTGTGTAGAGAGTGTTGATTCTAAATTCCAGCCTAATGCATAAAAGCTCATCATAAATTTAGCGAAGGAAATTATTTCTAGGTGTCAATATTGTTCAGCAAAGATCTCATTGTCTACTATGGCCTGCTGTAAGAGAAGTATTTCCCTTCTCAAAAAACTTGCTAAATTAGGTATTGAAAAAAAAAAAGTGTTCTAGAGGATTAGATACATGCAGTCTCTCCAAATTCTGTCCTAGATTAATCTGGTAACTAATAATACAAACCCTTTCCTAGAGTAAAATGCTGTTCCCTAGAGCTTGAATTTCAGAGACGGCATGCACATGCTTCATTACTACTCACACAGGGGAAAATAGACTGAAATAGTGCAATAAGATACTCTTTTATCACTCTTCATTTTGGCTAATCAAAATGTGGCACCCATTTGCTGTGTAACATGATAGTCAAGAAGGAAAGCTGTGCAACAGAGCTGGATAATGAGTGTCGGCACCCTCATTAAGGATGAGACAAATTCAGTAAAGCAAGCAAATTGAAAGCATAAGTTAACAGCAGGCCTCCTGAGGTTGAGGAGGACTTTCTTCACTTGATTTGGTAAGCAGTCCTAACGAGGATATGGAATAAGAAGATGCAAGAGCTGCACTAGCAAAAATATTTGTTGTCCATAATAAAGAGCTTCCAGGTCTAAGCTCAAAAAGCTACATGGTTTCATAGCAGCATAGGACAAAAAATGTATAGAGTGTATGCAAAGATGTGCTAATTTACTATGCCAAACCAAAACAAGGCTACAGGGCTTGCATAATTTTGTTTCATTGAGAGTTTTTATCTGTCCTCAACAGGAAAGAGTGCTGGTTTGTGGTTTTTTGGTTTTGTTTTTGGTTTTATTTGTTTTGTTTGTTTGTTAGTGCTTTGGTTTGGTTTTAACTTTTTATTTTTTCACAAGATAAAATAGTGTTGGTAGATTGCATTGAGCACATTAAACAGAACACACCATATTTATGTCCGATACATTCTTGTTTTTCTAATTTTTTTTTCTCAGAAAAGCAATATTCTAGCTAACTTTACAAGCACTGTTGTTTAATATCCAGATCATTGCTTATAATGTGTATATAAATTTGTTTCTACACACTTGGCAATTTATAGCTTATTCCCACTGCTGATGCCAGCATTTGTCACTGCATTGATACTTGGTTTATTTTATAGTGATTAGTTCTATAATTCTATATCCCTACTGACTAGTCTAAACATATCTAATACCCTTTAAACAAATAGCACATTCATTCTGCATCCTACCGACACTTGCGCCGGGAAGTTGAATAGGTGTAAAAGGTTGCTTTATTATGTTTCAGAGAAATAGGTGAAATGTCTATATTTCCTGGTGTATTGTGTAATGAAAAATATTGATCTTTACATATATAATATCAAGCTAAGTTTTGGTGCTGCAACAGAAAGAACAAGGTATCCTGCTGCCATTGTTTTTCTCTACCCCACTACCCAGCCTTGGCATTTATAGACAGTTGTCTCTTTCTCACAATTTTTTATTTCAAATTCTCTGCCCTCCCACCAATATTGATTTTTAACTGTTTAACCTCATTTCAGTTAGGAGTTGCCTAATTCAGTTGTCTGAAAGAGATCAGTCACAGTTCTCTGTCTATAGGTACAACCAGCAGGGAGGCTGAGCACATATTACCAGGAGGCTGGCAAACCCATGCACATACTACATGTACACATATATTCACAGACAGGCACACAGCTCAGCACAAACACTCAGCACTCACATGGACACAGACAACACCTAGGGCATTTTCCTGTTCCCCTCTCTGATCAGGATGGAAGTACATATGACCCATGCTTCACTGACTGAAAATCAAATCCCTATACAAATCCATGCATATGGAATAGATTTATTAGCCCTCAGAAAGGGTTAGAAATGGATTTTAATGAGAAAATAGGAGACACTGTAGTGATCAGATGCAAAGAATGGCCATGAGTATGGATCAGCAACCTGTTTGTAACTGACCAACACTTTTATGCCTTTTTCCACTCTATGTCCCCATTCTTGCTCTAATCCAAACCTCCTTGGTCTGTGTATTTCTCTGTCTTTGACTGCTCCACTAAATAGCCAATAACATGTCTGACACAACCTCACAATATCGTTTGTGGTACTTTATACTCTTGTATATTTCCATAATCTACTTAGGTCACCAGATAATAAATTCTGTTTCATTCCCAAATTCTTTCCACTTCATTCTTTAATACAGACGATAGGCTGTTCCCCTTTGTTTGCAAGGCCTCCTGGTGTATATCATCCTGTTTCTTATTGCAGATTACCAATGCACTGATTGCTTTTTCTGGGCAGACCTCAGGAAACAATTCTGTGAGTTACCTGTTCACTGAATAGCTTGTTATTTTCTTCCACCAGTCATACTTATCTTTGTAAGGTTCTTTTCATTATGGTATTAGACTTTTCCATCTGAAGTCCTTTTCTCTCAACACTTTCTATTTCCCTATCTATAACTATCTACTGCTTTCTAACGCTTCATTTTATACTTTTACTGCTCACCTCTGCCACGTTTTTCTCCATTGTGTAATTTAACGAGTATATAGAAATGAAATATCTCATCTGCATTAGGATTTAATCAGAAATTTTATTTTAGCAGAATGGGAGAAACCATGGTGAGCACTTGCAGAGAAACGGTAATTGTTATGTGTTCTGTTTGGAGAGCAAACATATTATATTAGATAGTTTCATACATCCACCATACCATTCTGATTACAAAATGAATGATTAAATGATCATTTCTGTCCAGAAAGTCTTAGTTCCCACTAATATCACTTGTCAGACACCTGAATCTTCTCCAAATTCTGCTTCTGGTCTGGCACTACATAACACATATATTGTCCATTTGCTACTAAATCTGCCACTCTGATCTGTTCCATGTATGAGACAGGAGGACCACACGAGATGCACCATAAGGAATAGTCCCATGCAGCCAAACATCAGAGAAAGACTAATCAGACTATCAAGGTATCCAGCTATCAAGCCTATCAAGACCCAGGATGAAGTCACTGAAATTGAGAAAATGTCACGGAAACTAAGTAGCAGATGATCAGTAGAAAAATGCACACAATAAAAAATCATTCACTGATGTTGCTTCCAATGAAATATCGTTCTAGCATAGTAAAACACTGTGTTATTGCTGTCCCTTCACTATTTATGTTCATTCCATAATTAAAATATGTAAATAATATTATCTTAATAATATAGTCTATGCTTTGGCAGCCAGATTTTCCTCTTGTTCTCTTCCACATGCAGCCTGCACTCACATGGAACACATACAGGGTATATTCTAGCAGAAGAATATCTCTTTCCCAGAAAATATCAATACTTAAAAACCAGCATAATCTGAATAAATCAATTTGAAATTCATCAGACTGAACATACTGATTTGTCATAATATTTCACCAAAATAATGGAATAAGACACATTTGAATATCCATGGCTTACTAATAATTCTATTCTGTAATTCATTTTTAGCCATATGCTGCTTCACCAGTTTTAACAGAAACATGGTCTTCTGTTGTGAGTTATGAGCTAGTTTGGTTTTTTTTTCCTATGAAATGAGAGAAAATACTTTTCTCACTTTAAAATAAAGTTAAAATATATTCTAAACCAACAGGGCAAGCACTGATTAACTGTTCTCCTCTACTCATGAACACATAGCTGATACATCATTTTGCTCACGCTTGTCCTGTTGTGGTTGATAAGAAGGGAAAAAAAGATACAGATTCATTTGGAAATTAAAAAAAAGTGGCTGTTCTTGACAGCTATATATATTAAGGGTATTAATAATAATTTCATAAAATCTATCTACTTAGGAAGACATGATAACATGACAATGAATTAAATCAGTGTGGATTCTTTGACTTGATGAGGAAAAAATTATGACATCTGAGAATTGTGGGGAAAAAAATAATAAAGCATCATTATGTAAGAGGAAAAGACATGATAGGGTGAAAGAATTACAGATATTTAAAATTTCACTAGAATAACAGCATGTGAAACTAGAAGCATAAAGTTAAAATTGCATTTTAATTTTCTTAAGTTCATTAAACACTACTGTGCAAAATTAAGGCAAGTCATATGCAGAAAAGTCAGTCTTTCAAACCTGAAGAACAGCATAGATTGTGCTATAAAAACGTATTTAAATTAAGATTGGTCTGTAAGGTTTAGAGCAAAGAGTTTGACCAAGAATTCTGAAATAAGGGAGGGTGGGAAATTGAAAAGGGAATTAAGTTCAATTATATTTTCCAAAAGTAATGTTTTTCTTAAATCTGAACAACGTGCCTTGAAGTAGAACATACATGTTCATTCCCATCCTTCGAAACAAGACTGGCAGGACTTCAGGCACATGGATTTTTTTTCCCTCTAAAAGCAGTGCTTCTCGGTATAAATAGATTCCAATTCTTTTCCTCTTTATTTCTTTGTAAGGGTTGTTTGTATATTCCCATATGTACTATTTACAATAATTTATACTCAGGCTTAAGAGAAATGACAGTCTGTTATGATCCATGTGAACATATAGCTCAGTATGAGATTCAGAATGCCCCAAGGGGAAAAAAAATCAAACAAATATAAATTATTGTAATATTCAACACAGAAATATCTTCAGAAACAGAATGTCACTTATACTTGATTATCTCATCCTCTAAAATAAATGAATGAAAATTTGTGTTAGGTTTTCTGATGGAAATCTTTCTGTAGATATAATTGTAATTTAAGTAGTAGAACTCACAAAATCTCTCCTAAAAATCTAGCCACATCTACTGCAGAAGCTTAATTCAAAAAAATTCATTGCTTTACCTACCACTGTTAAAATTTTATACCTCATCTATATATTTCAGAAAATTTTCAGGGTTCATATATGTGAATAGATACCTGTGGATATTACTTTCTTATTTATTACATTGACATCTTGAATATTATTTTTGGTCTTCTAACCCAAACCCTTTTATTATAAGAATCTATGATATACAACCATATGCCATGAGTATTAAAAAATATATTTTTCCTTATTGCTTATTTCCTTATTTTTCCTTATTCCTTATGTTTTTCTAAACGAAGCTATTAATTTTCTATTTATTACAAAAATTATGGCCATAAGAGCTCTTAAATCCTCTCAAAGTCTTTTGTACATTTCAAAATTAAATCTAATTTCTTTGAATTCTTATTCTAACATTCATGAGTTTCATTGAAAAGCCAAGCTATTATATCAACAGAAGTCTTGAACCAGTTAATCCTGGTGCTACAAGAAAAACTAAGCCAAAAATGTCCTGTCTCAAATTTTCAGGCCAGCTTCCATTCTTTAAAATTAAATCTTCCATGAACAAGCGCTGTCATCTGTCACACCACAAGCACATCTTCTCTGACATTCAAAGCTTATTTAAAAGGACTCTTTCAAATGTTTCCCACCCGTACACCACACTTTTGTTGCAGGCATTTAAAAAAACACTTGAAAAGATGGAGGAGGAAATGAAATGAAGTTGCAACATATGAAGTGCAAGTATTGCACGCATGCATAGCCATCTGTAGGCCAAACTTTGAAGTCCCTGTTTGGCAAAACTCGAGCTTCTTATCCTTATTTCTTCAAATACTCGAGAGAAAAACCACTTCTTTCAAGTCATTCCTGGCAGCAAAAACATTTTGTCCAAAACAACCACACAGCAAGTGATTTAACATGTGCCAGGAAGAATTTGAAAAGGGGAAAACATGGTTTTAAGAGATATTTTGCAGTGGGGCAGTACTTGTGAAATTATTGATGCAGTCTTTTTTTTTCAAATATATTTTTAGCTTGGTAATCCCACTTTATCATGAAGGTAGATATATTTTTTTCAGTACAGTACCCCTTATACAGCTTTCACAGTACAAGGACAGTGGTATCAACATGAATTAGATTACTTAATCATATAAATACTCTTTGAAAATTAATAACTTTTCTCCCTAGCCATATTTTGGAGTTACCAGTCTTGTTTTGTTTTGCTTTGTTTTCTTTTGTTTTCAAGATAACTAACATTTAAACTAACACATTCATATTAGTAAGTAAGGAAAAATATGATGCATTCAATGAAAGATTTCATAATTGGCAGGTAAAAAATGAAGTCAACTACCCTATGCACGTATATAAATGCAAGTTCCTTCCAGCTTGTTTTGTTCACGGCAGGAATGCTGCATGCTTTTTTTTCCGCCTTTCTGAATTTCATGAAATGAGTATTGCACCAGGAAAAAACAACCGTGTCTACATTCTGAGCAACTGCTGGTGAGAGACTGACCAAAATCTGTTCAGATCAGGGAACATCTTCTAATGGGTTCAGCTGTAAGATTGAAAAAGAAAAACATACTTGGAGCATGTATGTCTGTATATGTATGGAGCCATTTGCTGGAAGCTAGTCAAACAAAACAATGAGTTATATCACATACATACTGATCCATTTAGAACTCTTCCTCTGTATAACACACACCTTTTACTATTGCAAATTTACCAAAATGGTGAAGTTACATGATGTAGATGTATATTAGAAACTTTCAGTAAGACAATGCAGCATAAAATACTGCAAATATAGGTGATTTTATTGTGAATTTATATAAGGTTTAGTAACCAGAAACTTAGGATGAAGGCAAAAAAAAGTGAATTTTGAGAGCATTTAATTCCATTTTTCTTTTTCACTCTTGATCTTTTGATTATTGCATTTTTGTCCTATTATTTGAAAGTGACAGTTAACATCTCAAATTTGACCTATATTTCTTAGAGGGAAATACATGTCTTTCACAGCAATAAAATTATGATCCTTAGCCCATAATAAACTTTGCAGAAATGCATAAAAATTTTTATTAAATGAATTAGTTCATTCTCTGAAGAAACCACTTCTTTATGAGAAAATGAGACACTCCCTAACTTTTTGATGCTTTAAGCCATAGTTTAAAAGCTCAGTACAAACATTTTTGCTCTGAACATCCAGAATTGTACATGACTGGTCTCTTTGATCTTCAGTGAATCATGCATTTACACCTCACATGAACTTCTGGGAAACAGAACATTTTAAGTTTTGCAAACTAAAGGCTATTCCTTTTTTTATGCTGGTTTTTTTCCTTCCCCATGATGGCTTTCTTCAGAACAAGGAATGAGCTTTAGGGGTCTGTCTTGATGTAAACCAACCAACACTGAATCACAGCTGTTTGGAATCAACACAGTGGGAGAAAAATTTTTTGTGAACACTCTTTTGTCTTACCTAACACTGAAGGCTAAAATTAGATAAATAAAATAGGTGTAGGACAATTGGGATACATCAAGGTGAGAAGTAAAAAAAGATACATTAATTGGAATACAAATATATTTAAAATATATATATTAATGCACTCTGGTTCACACTGCAGCTCTCCCTCTAAAGATCTGAGAAAAAAATAATTGATTTGATTTGGATGGATTTGTGACATCAATGACAAAAATTGGTACAATGTAGCATGGTCTACATATTGTAATGGGAACTTTAGCTGAGTTGACAGCCTTGTGAATATTTCTCAGAAGTCTTAATTATGGAATGTAGTTCCAAATTATATTACCTTTTGGGAGCTTGCTTTGTTATTTCAGGTCTCTAAAGTAGGTTTTGGAATGAAATGCTGACTTGTATTTCTTATGCTGTGGTGTATACTTGCATTAGAAAAGAAAACAAGAGAAATAGTCTTGCCATTAGGAATAAGATGGGAAATTATCTGGCAGAAAAGAGAAAGAAAATGGAAGAAACTCAAAATTTGAATAGGTTGTTTAGTTTTGAAATTGAGGAAAGAAAAGCAACATTTCATAGGATTTAGTTGAATCGAGGGTGCATCTACCTACCTACATGTCCAATAAAAATACTGAGACTTCATTCTAAGCTGAAATTCCCTGATTTCTCTTGTGAAAAGATGATGTCTACACTTGCATACAGTGAGGGCCAGTAGGAGTGTATCTGTAGAATGGAATAACTGATGCTGAGGCACTGATGTCCACATTAGACATATTTCCCTGATTTTTCTTCTCTTCAAACTATTTCATCTCTGGTTTCATGAACTACATTTTGGTATATTCATGAATAAAAATTTTCAACTTCATCTGAAACTAATTCAGTTTGAGCACATGGGTACCTTCCAAGATGCAAACTGAAGAAAAGTAGCAGGGAAAACTAGGAGATTCATTCAAAATCTTGCTCTGGATGAGTAGTATAGCTTGTCTTTATACAGATTCTGCTGACACATTACAGAAAAAAAATATCCATCATGCTCTGTCTGCTCCCTCATTTATTCTTCGTGATGCCTCATTCGGACCTTTTTCTTTCTTGGGAAATATTTTTCAAGGTGATCATGAAACTTCCTTTACATTTCCACTTTAAAGAAAATCCAGACACACTGACACATTATATTAGCAGCCACTAGTGCAGTGTTTCTACTCTTCTGATACATCCTTAAAGAACTTGAAGTTTTTCTTCCAAAAGTTAGTGGAAAATTTTTATATTAATATTTGACTGTTATGGGGATAAATAAAAAGCAGCAATTTTTTTATCTCTATCTTAAGTCCATTTTTTTTAAAGGTGGTATGGTTAAAGAATTTGAAGAAGAAATTTACATAAAGGCAGAAACCAAACTAGCTCAGAATTTTCTAGATTCCATTCCCTTTTCTTCCCTTATTTTACTTCTTCTTACATGAAGTTATTCAAATCTATTTGACAACATAATATATAATTTCTTGTCTTCCAGAAAACTTGTACTACAGTCACTTTAATTCATGGATCTCAGAGTTATGAATAAGGTAATTTTATACTTCAGCATTATGAGTAAAGAAAGAAAAAATCAAATAACGTATTAGTATTATAAGCTTGCCAATTCATGCCATGGCAATGACAGTCCCATGTTTGTAATAATCAAGTTTAACTGCAATCTTTCAAGATAGCATATTATTTGTTTTATAAAATATATTTATTCTGACATAAGAAATTATTTGGGTTTATTTCTTTTTCTGTTCTTTTCCACAGAAAATAGAAATTTAATGTTAGGTGTTAATACTATACTAGTGCTAACAGCATTACTTCAATCATGATCCTCTTCTCACAAGTCATAAGGGTATCATTAGGACAAGTATTTTCCCTCTGGAAATCCAGTGCAAAATTTGGATCATTTGTATAGCACTAGAAACACTCCTCTCCTCACCATTGCTGGTAGAACATAACGCAGCCTTATCGCATTTTCTTCATTATTCCACTGTTTTCATTTTTGATAAATTCCTTGGTGTAAAAAATATGTCAAATGAGATGTGCTAGAATAATTTTGTTGTTAATTTAGAATTTGAATGTTTTCTTGACATGAGCAGCTTTAAAGACTTCAGGAGGACTTACATAGACTAAAAATTAACTTTCACCGTGTGTCTTCCCATCTTATATTCTCTTCTGGTTCTGGCCTCATCACAAATTTCACACATTTCAACTACTTTTGATGAACTGGATCTACAGGTTTACAGGGAAGCACTCATCCAGAATACAGTCATTTGCACAGGAGAAAATAAAATCCAATTCCAGCACCTGGAAAACTATATTCTTGCTAATTTCTATAATTTCTTATTTAATTTCCTTTCTAAGTTAAAAGTTTAGATAACTGGAAAAAGGAAGAAACAAATGAAGTAAATCCTTTAAGTGTGAAAAATTGAACTTCAGTCAAGGTGAGAGACGGATATAATTGTAATTTTTTATTATTTTATTTTGTAACATTATTATAATGAGTTCTGACTTCTAAACAAGGTATAAAAACTATCAAAATAGGCTTATATTTGGTAAGAAAGATCAGGATCAGTTCCATGCTTCACCAATAAAACTCAATGAAATATTCTGGGTGCAACTGTTCTATTACCAGCTTTGTCAAATGTCCCTCAAGTGATCATAATTAAATATCAGCCTTACAAATTACTGTAGATCTTCCACCAAGAAAATGCAAAGTTTTAATATAACGATATAAAAAACTAACCAACAAAAAACAACAACAAAAAAAAAACAAACTACCACAAAAAGTATTACACACAAAATAATATTGTAGAAACTTCTTGAAGAACCAGTCTGGTGCAAGTCACAAAATTAAGAATGTCAAATGGCTTAGTGACTGTTTCACATATGTTCGCTATAATGATATACTCATTAATTCGCCTCATTTTTCTGTCACTCTAAAATTACTCTCACATCTGTTTTTGACAAATGGAACTGTGCTTTTACATTAGACAGACGGAACTAGAATCAAAACCAAGAAAAAAATTGAAGCATAGCATAAGTTTCTCATATAGCTGATGAATTCAGTATTTACTAACTGGATACAATTGGCAGAAGGCTACGTAGCAGGTAAATGTGAAATCATACTTAGCTAGATTGCATATTCTTACAAAGTCTCTTTTCAATAGGTTATTTCCTCTCAGATACATGGTTAAGGAAAGAAGCTTATCTAGACTGATAGAGTTAACTTTTCTGTTTTATTAGATGAAATGTTTTGGATAAAGTGGGAAAATCCTTCAGTTCCCAGACTCAGTCACTAAAACCACAAGTAACTACTTCAATTATTTCAGCCAGGCATGAGGTTGCCTCTGTTTTGTACTTTTGCTTTGATTTTTTGATTTGTCAAATGGATTTTGAAGTGAACTACATTACATGTCTTTCTGGATGCAGCATTTAAATAGGAGAAAATAATAAATAAGAATTTAATTAAATATTATTAAACAGGAAATTTATGTGCGATAGCCTTAAAGCTGTTCCTCAAGAGCAGTGTGCAGACATGGTCTTATAAGAAACAATTTAAGTAACAGGTTACATTTGTCTAGCTGAACAGATATTAGTACAGCCCTAATAGTACTAACCCTTAGGGTCTAAATTATCTAGAAAAACCCTTCACTTATAAGAAAGTTTTGTTATAAAGTCACATGTAGACTCATACACACATAATCTCTCCTAACATCTTCACCTTTTCTTCAATATAAGCTCATCTTTTCATGTCCTTTTGGGTCTTAGGGTTAAATCATTATTCACTTAGAATTAAGTGGGGAATATGAGTTTGAAACTGTCATCAGCACCTCAGCTCCACCAGGGGAGTAGTAGTAGTTTTCAGAGGAAACTGCAAGTTTAACAGGGGTGCTCATTCCTCCTCATTCTAAGGTCCAATTTTATGTATTTTCTGAACATTTTTTTGCTTTCTTTCATTCCCTACTAGTCTTCATATCCATATAACATCCATATTTATATCCCCTAAAAACAGTTTGCCTTCTGTCTCATATTTTATCCCTTTAATTACTAATCATTGATCATAGGTGAGTTGTTCACAGACACATAGCCTCTGTCATTATCGCATCTACACGTACACACTTTCTTATAATGGCTGTCAGTTCTCTATACTGAGTTTTTTTCTACGTTCACAGTTTATTCTACATGTACTTATTTGGGTTTAGCATTTACTTGTTCCAGACATTTATCAAAATTATTTGAAGAATAGATGCAATGTCATAATATCATACAGAAGTAAGCTAAATACAAAACAAATTAAGTAATTATCACATTCTTATTTGAGAACTGCTCTTATAGCTAAGTCAGATAAATAAATCTCCAAAGAAGTTAAGACAAGTGTAGATACAGGGATTCTGCAAAATCAGAAAACCTCTGTTTGGGAGCCTCGGAGATTTTGGACAAAGCCTTCTCCTTTATAGTAGCAATGGCAGTACCATATTTGCTTAGCTACAGGGCTACACAAATAGATTTAAAGCTGTTAAGGTCTAAAATTCATATTTTTTACTTAGGAAGGAAAAAATAAAATGTGATATGTTTTTTTTTGCCTTGCTAAGAAGTATTTGTATGCTTTAGCCAATACATGTTTAATCTTAATTCTCAGAAATTGTATTCAATGAATGCAAACTACAGTTACTAACAAATGCAAAAATATTTTGCCTATAGAATCACATTATCATTTGTTGATCCAGTCAAGCCTCACATTTTCAATGGACCAAAAAATTAAGGAGAAATGCACAAAATAAGAACAGAAGCTGCTATGTCTGCCTATATCTGTTTAATTTTTGTTTTATTCTGGGCAGGTGTATGTGCTGAGAGGAAAATTAATTTAGGCAGGTGCTTTATCTCCTAATTACTGTTTAGTAAGAATGCAGAATTGCCCAGATGTAAATACATTTTTGTCTTTCTTTGTGACAGAAAGGACATTGGAAAATGTCTTCTGGACAAGTGTAAAATGCACAAGTAGTGTTTCTAAGTATAGGCTAAAGGTGCAGAATATGTTTTTCTTTCATTTTTCTCCTCAAACTTCCTGTGTAGTTAGCACCAAGTAAATTGTCACACTGTGCATGTGATTTGTCTGAGATGTACATGTGCAAGAAGAGCAGGTGCATGGCCCAGGGGTCTGGAACCCAGGCTTCTAAAAGTTCGTCATCGCAAAACTTAGCATGATGTCACCTACATCCTCCTGGCTCTTTTCCCAAATTCCTCACAGTGCATGGAAAAGAGAATCTGATAAAAGGTTGTCTTTACACTTTTACTCAGAGACAGAAATGTAATCTTTAGCTCTGTTTATTACCCCTGAGCTGGCCTTAATCTTTAAGCTGCAAGACCTGCAGAATTATCTTTCTTCTAATTTGATCTGTGTTCTTTATCAGTAGGTTTACTACAGTTAATAAGATTGTAATTGTATAGGAGAGTCTATCAGGTGTGCAGCTGATGTCATCACTTAAGGTGGCATCACTAAGAATCTATGACAGAATTGCAAACTTAAATTCCAATTTTGATTTTAGTATTTCCCATTGTATTGGTTGTCAAAAATCACACTGGTTATCCACCCTGTAATTTGAGAGAAACAGAGATATACCAGGAAATAGTATATTAAATATAATAGATATGAAAATATACATGAAAAGAACCTCCTGCCAATGAGAAAAGGTTTTTTTCTTTGTGATTTATGAGTCTTTTTCATTTTATCCATTAAAAGGAAATACTTCCTTAAATAATCTGTGAAAAGTTTTCATGAAATTTTATGAGATAATTCTTTATAAGATTGAAGATAAAAAATCACACAAAAATTTCTGTGTACTACATATAAAAGGCCTAAAGAAACCCCAAATTCAAATATATATACAAACCGACATATTCATTTCATTCATATTTTCATGCATGTCCTGATCCAATTCAACTGAAATTTGGACTTGCTATCCATTGACTTCAGTGAGCCTCAAAATGTGGTTCTTACTTCATAACTTCATAGTGTTTTGGTCCAAATGTATTAAATTATGCATTGCTTAAGTGTTTTAGGTCTTTTCAAACTGAAGGATAATATTGTATAACAGCTACTCTGCAGTCCATAATGTAAAAATCTGAGTTTTGTATTAATGCTGATTCAAATCAGAAATTATATTTCTTATGGAAGTTGAATCTGTGTCTTTCTCTTCATCTTAGTGAACATTGTGTAAAATCATTTTGGCTGAAATTTGAATTAGTATTTGAAGTAAAGGAGTAAAGTACCAGCATTATCTCTAAAAAAAGTTCCGCAGTTCATTTAAAGATTCTTGTCTTCTATCCAAATATACATTTAGACTAAAGTATCTCTTCTATAAAAATAGCTTTATATTTATGGTAATTCAAACATTCCCAGGCAATTCTGTGGTATGTATTCTTATAGAAAAAAAAGTTTGTGGTAGAAAAGAGATAAGAATCATCTGGATTTGTTTTATAATGGTGGGATAGTAAGTCATACTAACAATCAGAATGCCTTTAATTTAGCTAAATCTAAACTGTTTATTCTTCGACTAGATGGCTTAAATTACTGCATAATCATTTCAATGTTTCAATTTTTTATAAGTCTAATACAATAATAAAAGGCTAACAGTACTGTTTCAGTGCTTTAAACACAGAGCATTTTTAAAAATATAAATTTCACTTTAAAGCCAAACCTCTATTCAATATTTTACCGTTATCTGTGAGAAAATAATCAAATGCCATTCTATTTAATAAAAAAGGTAACAGAGTGAAGTGACCTTAAAGTTACAAGATGCTTACAAATAAAAGGAGAATCAAAATTTCTAAAAGCCATCTATGCTTTATTTTTAAAACATTCTGCATCATAAGAACAGAAAGGAAACAGGGAATTAACAACCAAGTCTTGTTCTCATGAAAAACTTATTTATAAAAAACCTCTAGCTGATTTTCTTTTAGAAATAGCAATGCATTCCACATCAGCTATCCAGAGAATGTGAGATTGAATACCAACTCATCACTTTTTCAGTCTTCTTGAGTCTCACAATGGTAAAAGACTGGAAGACTGGAAAATAAGTATCCATCCTTAGATTTTTCCTTAGGTATATTTATAGGCCACATGTGCAGCTGGTGATTATGACTGATTAAGAGATGCTGCCCATTCAACTCTCTGCTCTGTAAAACCTTCAGAAAGAGTAGTCAGAATGGTCCCATGATGTAGGCACAGCAGTGATGGTCAGTTGCAGTGTCATGGAGGCATCAGTCCCTGCCATGGTGGTCTCTGCTTTTTCCCTTGGTGGGCAAGGGCTCAGGAATGCCTTTAAGAGAATGAATGGCTGTAATTGCTACTGCTGGGGCCAGCAGTTCTTCCCTGTATGGCAGGAAAGGAGTTAGTTGACCTGGTTTCTTTTGGCTACTCTTCCTGTAGGTTTTTCCTTTATAAATTAGTGTAAACCATCTCTACAGGAACCTGGAGAGAACACAAATTGTTATGTGAGTAATAACTTGGATAGAAAGGTGGAGGGGAAGGTGTCAGCAGGTGAAAAATGTAAAAATGAGGAACAACAGGTTCTGCTGAGCCAAGAACACTCGATAGGCCAAATGGTAGTCTGCTTAGCAATGTGGCAAAAAATATCAAGTCTCACAGTCAGCACAATCCCTTTCTTACATTTCTTCTTCCTGATGGAACATGGTCGTTGAATAAGATTAGAACAAGGTTGGTGAAAAATTAATTTAAACAATATTGACTAAAACTGCAGAATGTCTTTCCACTTTGCAATCAGAACACAAAATTAAATATGATTTTTCTGAAATAAGCAACAGCTCAAATCAGTTGAGTCAGAGAAATTTGAAAGCAAACCTTTTATTACACAAGTATGAGTTCATCAATTATCAATTAATTTCTTGATTGTAACAAAATATAGTATCCTTTTGGAAGCTTTCTACCCCTTTCAAGCTTTGTTCTCTATTTGTCATTAGAAAGGAGTCTTCCTGTCTTTATCTACATTACAGACTCCCCGCTTTTTATGCCTTGTTGTGTACCTGCCCCGCTTAGCACTCCGGGATATGCTACCAATGGAGTTTTCCTTAGTTATTCCAAAAAAAAAGAGAACAACCTTTTATTTTGCCTTGTTTAGTCACAATTTAAAGGCAAGATAAGCAGGTGGTTTTCACTTCTGGTTCACAAACTTATTAAAAAGAAAAAAAGTGACAGTCATTGCACATGTAGTAAACAGTGCAAAAACTAATGGGCATTATACCATCTATTGCACTGGACGAGTCTATAGTGAAAACAAAGAATTACTCTGTAGAGGACTACAAAATACAAAACCCCACACGCTTTATATGGAATAGAAATGGATGTGAGTCATCCCAAAAACTTCTAAAGGAAAGTGCATCATGATACAGTGGCGTTTTGCAGGCAAAGATAAGAAGAGTTACTAAGTAGGACAAATGAAGTATATACAATCTTGAACTTTTTTGTTGTAAGCAGTACTGTCTCAATGAGTAACTATATTTTCCTCAGATAAAATAGACCTTGAACTGCTCAAAATAATGTTAGACTGTACTGATTTTTTTGAAGAGATGTAAAGAAAAGACATCTATCCCAAATTCTTATTCTTAAGAGTCTGAGGGACAATTATGAGTTGATTTACTGCAGAAAATTGTTATCTAGTCTTGTTAGCTTTGTTCCTTCCTTTGTTTAACAACATTGTAGAACCTTAGGACGTTACCATAGAATCTTAGAATTATTTGAGTTGGAAGAGACTTTAAAGATAACAGTTCCAATCCCCCTGCCATGGGCAGGCATACCTTTACCTAGAGCAGATATTCTATTGTCCTCTTCAGGAAGAATCATTATTTAATGTGAATGTGACAGTTCCTCCTTCCATAATAGTTAATATTATCCTTTCCACAATATGCCACCAAATTAAATTCAGAAATTTTTCACCAACCAATTTATTTCTTAAAACATGATTCCACTTGTAAAGTAAAATAAATATTATATGCTGGATAATAAAACTAATCTAATAGTTAGAAAAGTGAAATTATTGGCCAATATGAAACCTTATGTAAAGCCTTGTTTGTTTAAGGGGTGATTTAAGAACTTCTGGAGTGTATGTGAAGTTTCATTTTTTGAAACTTTGGAACCAACCTTGACTTGTTGAAATTAAATTACTTAAGACAAACTTCTTTGCATGCAGAAGGTTCTGGCTGTCCTTTATGACTTTCAGCATTCACAGTACAGAAGACTAAAAGAAACATTTTATTCTTGGAAATCTAATTAATCTTATCCTTATAAATAAATCTTCCTCCCTTTCTCAGCTCCACATCCTTTTCTCCCTGGGGGTTTTTTGTCACTTTTGTTCCAAGATTTAAGTTTACAACTTCTCCAGTTCCTCTCTGTATCCTTTCCTGATCCAGGAAATCTCACAGAAGTTCTCCTCCCAATCTCACAGAAGTTCTAACAGCTCTTTTTCCCAGAGATTTCTTTCTGTTTTAGTCACAGAATGCTGAGGGTTGGAAGGGACATCCTGAACTCATCAAGTCCAACCCCCCTACTAAAGCACATTGACCTAGAGCAAGATGTACAGGATTTCATCTAGGAGAGTTTTGAATATTTCCAGAGAAGGAGACCACACAACCTCTCTGAGAAACCTGCTCCAGTGCTCTGTCATCCTCATAGTACAGCTTTTCCTCTTCTTCACAGGGAACTTCCTTTTTTTCAGCTTGTGCTCATTGCCCTTTGTCTTGTCACTGAAAAGAACCTGCCCCGGTCCTATTGACACACACAGTCAAAATATTTGTAGACATTGATAAGATCCTCTCTTAATTGTCTCTTTATTAGGCTGAACTGGCCCAGCTTCCTCAGCCTTCCACCACAAGAGATCCTTCTGTACCCTAATAATCTTTAGAGTCCTCTACAGGACTTTTGCTAGTAGATTCTTGTCTTAAGCACTGTCTGTATTAGTAACTAAAATGAACCAGGGACTATTTACTGATCCTGAGGTAAATTACAGAGCACAGTCAATGCCAAGACCTCTAAACTCTTATCTTCCTTCACCCTTTAGCCCTGAAAACATGTGTGTGTGTGTATACACACACACACACACATATATATATACATATATGTGTGTGTGTGTGTGTGTGTATATATATATATGACAAAGTGTCTGAATTATGGCAAGACTATGCTTGTGTTTGTAACTTAACTGAGTTTCCACCTTACTTTCTTGACTTGTCTATTAGAGACATATACAGGGATTTGAGGATAGTCTTTCTTGTTCTTACTGTCCTGGAGAGTATCTCTGGCTTAGTGTTGCAAAACTTGCATTTCTTCCATCTTTCAAGCTATCACATTCTAAAAAAATCTGCCTGACTGCTACTTGCTTCTGGTTTCATAGCATGGCTCACCAATTTTGCAGCAATAAAGAACTGAGGAAGAATTTCTTTACTCTATGGGTGACCATGCACTGGAACAGATTGCCCAGAGAGTTGTGGAGTTTCCCTCACTGGAGATATTCAATAGAAGTCTGGACATAATCCTGTGCAATATGTTCTAGGATGACCCTAGCTGAGCAAAAAGGTTAGACTTAGACTCTAAAAGAATGTTATCTTTATTTTGGCAAGAGACATTGTATTAAATGTGATGGTGTGCTCAGTGAAGTGCTATCAAGCTTACCAATTTGTAAGACTCAAAAGAGAAAAAGTATCCATTACTCCTCAATCATGTAATTAAAAATTAGGAGAAGAAACTGTACAGAATTAGAGCCAGTATGTAGCACTGCATGTGGTTTCAGAAGAAAAATTGAAGAGCTCTTACTAAAATTAGTTACTTTACCCTTTGTCAGTGTGAACACAGAATGAAATTAACAGTTTGACCTGTGATTTCACATGATGTTTGAAAACAATGTTTGAGGATTTTTTATTAGAACATTGTAAGGTATATGCATACCATTTAACATCTACCATGCACTTTAAGTGTCAGTAAGTTTCTGATACTTAAAAAGAGCTATAGCCATAAAGTTAATGAGACTAAATTCTACTTAAAAATATATATTTCTAGAAATTATTTCTATGAATTCAAATAATGCAGAAGAAATTTTGAAAATATTTGTAAATTAAATAACTGAGAATATTACCAATAATCAACTGGGGAAAACAAAAAAATACCTCAAGTAACTACAAATCAGTTAAGTTTCTCAGTATATCCAAAAAGTCTTCTTATCAGAGGAGTTGGCAAGACTTTAAAAAACTCTTTGAAACACTGTTTAAAATGTTAACCTGTACAACCAGGCAAGGACAAAATTGAATCATATTTCCTTTAGATTTTGAACTAGCACTACACCATGACTTGTTATTCTTTCATCATCATTCCATTGTCACATGAAAAGACTGAAAAGTCTGAAAGATCAACACTATTTTTTGTCAAGTTACAGCCACAACTATATTAAGTGTAAGTGATGCTTAAAAAAATCTCATCCTTATATTGTTTGTGCTCTCTGCAGCCATAGAAGTGTATTTTTTAGGTTCTTACTTTTCCTGAGTATTAGTTTATGTTGTTCCATTCTGAAAAAGTCATTGAGGTCTCCTTGAAAGAAGAAACAGTTCTTTTGAAGCTTAGCAACAGGGATGATATGCTAAATAGATATTTATAATGTTGGCATGATTTGAGCAATATGTCATTTCAATTATCTCTTCAAAATTGTTTCCCAGTTATTATTTAAGACCTCAAGAGCAGCTGTAACAGAATGTTTCTTAACTGATTTTCTACAGTGAGGTCAGTGCTCAGATAGCAAAACACAAGTTTCGAATTAAAAGCAGTGAACCAGTAAATAACAAATTAATAAGGTTTAACTGAATTAGAGTTTAATATATGAACTGAAGTATTGGCAAAGGAAGGCCAGTAGGGATTATGTTCTAGTATTCCACAGCAGAATCAACTATTTTTTATTTTATTGTTTGCAACACTTTGAGCAATTTAGCAATGTTGTATTAATTACAGTACTGGTAAAAAAGTATTTGCAAGATTATAACCCAATAAATTTCTATCTTCAAGCTATCTAATCTTCCAAAAAAAGTAAAGTAATTAAGGTGTTTCTTCGGAGCTATAAGTCCTTCCTCTACTTTACTTCTTTACTTCTTTACTACACTAGGTTTGGAGAGGATAGATATGGCAAGAACATTCCAGCAATTTAAAGGGGGAAAAAAAGGTATTATATTTCTTTAATGTCTTAATGCATCAAACGTAATAAAAGCATAAACATCTAAATAATACAGAATTTTTGAATACTGTTTGTTTGTACATTGAACTGATTGAATTAAAATTTGCTGATTAAGATAACTTCTGAACAAGGAACAAGGTCCATGTGATATGTATTCCTTATCTGAAATTACACAAATAATTTTAGATCTACCTCATTTATGGTTTCTTTTGTTGTTTGTTTTTTGTCCCACAGACCCCTTATTATATGTTATTCCAAAGGATTATAATTTAAAACCAACGCTAGGAATAAAATAAATCAAAAATTCTTTCACTTATTGTTCTTGTGCCATTGTACATTGTCAAAATTTCTTCCATTTTCAGCTTATAAGTTGTCTGGTTTTATTGCTCCAGACCACTCTCTGTTTCTTATGATCTGTATTTCTTTCATTCAATTCTCTGTTAGGCTGCTAGCAATAGTACTCTCATATTTAATTTATTTCTTCAATTCTGACTTTTTCATTTTTCATATGCCAAAAAAACACCTTATTCTCATCATTACAGGCTATTTGAAATATTCTTTGCATTGTTTTCACATGGAGTAGTCTTTCTATTTACATAACCATATACATATAAACACATAGATACACATAAACTGACACACACTAATATGCCAAAATTAACATGGCAAAATTAAGTAACAGTGAATGCACCATAAAATTGAAATGATGAGTAAACTTCAGTAACGTTTACTTTTGATTTCGTTTGCAATTTCTTTTTTGGGAAGATGATAAACTTCTTAAGATACCAAGCTATTTCTTTTTAACTAACTTACACAGCAACTTGTGCCTTGAGCTATATTCAACATTCTCTGACAACGAAGCAAGCAAGACAAACAAACCAAGAAAACTCCAAGGAGGGACCCTGTCATTCACTTTTAGTTAATTCCTCTCTTATTCTCTTTCTTCAGTTTATTAGCATGTTGTTCTGTGGTTTAGACTGTTATGATGCTGCACTCAGCAGAGCAGAGAAGGACATCTGACTCACCAGCCATTGTTTTCTATAAGGTAAATTCTGGATGAGTAAAAGAGAATCCATCTTGTTTAATACATCTAAATTTAGGATTACAATAAAGAAATCAATATTTTCAGCAAAAGGGCAAGATGTTCTGTTGAACAGTCTGTAATAAGAGAATATAAAGTAGCTTCAAGTAGAGACTAAAGTAATAGAAAAATGACCCAATTTTTTCAATTTTTGCATTTTTTTTATTTTACTCCTCACTTCTTCATAGGTAATATATTTTCTACAAAATCTCTGTATGTTTCATTCTGGTCCTTTTAATAAACAAATTCAGATAGGTCAGTGGCAGTAACAATGCAGCTTGAATGTAGGCTTATAAATACTATAATTTAAATTTATCTTTTTACAACATTTTAGTGCTACACTGGACAGTTGTTTACAAATAGGAAAACCTCTGTTTCCCCTCAGGAAGCAAAAAAAGAAAAACCTTAAATATGGCTTGGGACATTGCTCAAGTAAAATATTGTAATTTTATAAATGTTTTAGGGAGCTGCAGCCTCCTGAAACCTTGCTTAAAGATTAGCATGACATGGCAGGTGTGATCTTTCATTTCCATTTCTTTTTTCATTTTGCAAAGTTCCTAATTACATGTCAGATTACAAGCAGGTAGCAGTTTTTTCCTTGTTAACTTTCAGAGTTGAAAGAATTGCATAAAATCGTTTTTGTTATCCTATGGAAAGCCCCAGGATTCTCTCGGATTAGGGACTGGTTCTTGAAATAGCTACTCAGTCTACACCAAACTGTCAGCACAGAAAACTGTGATTCAAGAATGAGAAGTAACACCATTCACTAGAAAAGGCAGATGTCCAGAAAATCTCATGAGCTATTTGAGTCAGCAAAACCAAGCTCTCACACAGGATGATAAGAAGGTGATCTGAGATACAGTATTTTCAGTGAACTGATACTCTAAGTGTAATCACCCAGCCAAAGGTTCTTTCAAAAAGTTTCTGATTTCTTAATTTTGGAGGAGGTCCAAGAAGAAATATTCCTACTGCTGGAACTGTTTCACACTTTTTAGGAAGAACAGGATAGTACAGTAGTTCTCCTTCATCTGACAAGCAATTTTTGTTAATTTGCAAGTAATGTTCTTTTCTTTCCCCTTCTTTTTTTAGAATTAAAGATTATACAGTTGCAGAGCTCCAGAAAGGGAAACCAAAAAGAGGGAAAAGTCAGTATCTGTTATTCTTAGTATCTTGGAAAATAGCTCTTTATTTCACCTAGTTTCATGTGCACAATAACTAACAATATAAGAACTTGCATGGTCTAATTAAAGGTATAGATTATGTATTTTTCTAAAATTTATAAATTTAAATATAAAATTCCTTTTGAAAAGGAATGAATGTATGAATGGTTGTGGAGTTATTTGATTTTGTTTCTTTAATGAGTCTTACATTTCCTGTCAGCTACACTTTGTTATCTATTGTTAAAATTACTGGTATTGAGTTTGAAATGATATTACCAAACTCCTCTCTGAAATACATACACAGTACTTGTTTTCTGCTTTCAGTTACTTATTTGGTTTGAAGTAGATAAGCAATTTTCAATCTTCTTTGAAAATGTATTTTTAGGTGTTCTCTTATGGAAAAAAAATGAAGGCATATTACAGAAAAAGTAGGGCAATCCAAAATAATATTGAATTATTATGTACACACTTCAATGTCATCATTTATATGTAAGTTTTGTATATCTTATTCATGAGACCTCTATTTCCTTCTCTGTTACATGTTAATTCTGCTTCACTCTCTTTGACAGCCAAGACGATCTGTTTTAGATTCAGGGCAATTTGTAAGTCAGAGGAAAATCTAAGAAACAAACTCTGGAAAAAATACAGTTTTACTTTTACAGTTGTGTCAGCGATAGTTGAAATGGGCAAGATCTGAGGTGTTGGCATGAATTAACATTTTGCAAACTTAGGGAAAGTTCCACACTGAGTCAGAGGTTGAAAAACTCATCAGGTTAAAACATAGTGTTTTGAGCTACAGCAGTGTTAAACTGATGGGGGCATTAAAAAAAAAAAATCAAGCTTTGCATAGTGCACAGTGCTTTCTGTTGGGAAGTTTAGAAATAATAAGAAGTAGGAAATTAGGGTGAATGTGGAGGAACTCAATGAAATAAGAAAAAGGACATTTTATAAAACTGAGAATAAAATTAAAATTGAAAGAAATAAACTATGTTTGAATGCTCAGAGATCTGAAAATCCAAGGGAAGTACTTTTCTATATTTCAGTGTGTATTAAACTGGATAAAGCTTTCCTTCATGTGAAGAAAAAGAAAATAACTTCACTAATAAAGAGCTTTGATATGTACAATAAATGCATGAAAATATGAATATGCAAATTATTTATTTTGGGAATTTCCCCTCCATTCTATAACAGGTGTTTCACTAGTGCATAATTTTATGTATACAAGACCTTGCATATTGCAACCTCCTCACTTTACTGATTTCCTTCATGTCTTCTGGTCATGTGCTTTTTTGCTTTCAAAGGCATGTTTATACCAAGTCATTCTTATCACTTCAAATCTTTGCTTCACATATGGTATATCATATTTCTTAGGCTTTCTTGTGCATGGAGCTATCTGCCAGATGTTCCAGGGAACCTATTCATTGTCTCTATTGATGTATTTGGTGCATTTATTTCAACAGACAGCTGATGTCTGGAAGTGTATATTATAGGCAAGAATCATTAAACGTATCTTCTTACAGATTCAAAAGAACATTTGAGTGTTTGATGCACTAATTAAGAAATGTTAGAAATTCTCATTGGTAAGCTATACCTTTTAAGCAAACTTCACAAGAAATTATTTTCTTACGCTTATTCAATGAAGTTTGCACCTCTTGTGCTACATCTTGTCCTACAGATTGAAAAAAAGAACCTCTGATGTTACTTATTTTCATGTTTTTTAATATATTCTAATATCATGGGAATATTGGAGGAATGTGGACAATATATATACATATAGGTTAGTCAAATTTTCATCACAGTTAATAGCCAATACGCAGACTGCAGCGTGGGAAGTATTCCGTGCCACAGTAGGTGGATATGCCCATAAGGAAGCTGCAACCCATGGAGATCCTGAGCTGGAACAGGCTGGAGCTGTGTCTTGCAGAGAGAATGTTTTCCATCAGGACCTGTGAATCTGTGGGGGACCCAGAGTGAAGCAGTCTGTTCCTAAAGCACTGCACCCCACAGAAAGGGCCCATGCTGGATCATTTTGTGAAGAGCTGCTGCCCATGGGAAGGACTCACGTTGGTGAAGTATGTGGAAAACTGTCTTCACAGGTGGCACTCCATGCTGGGGCTGGAGAAGAGCATGGGGGGGAAAGAACATCTGAGACAACTGTCTATTAGCTGACCACAACCCCACTGCCTGCCCCTGTGTGCTGCTCTGGAAGAGGAGGCAGAGAAATCGTGAGAGAGTTTGATCATGGGAAGAACAGAGGGGTGGCGTTATGTTTCAATTTGTGTTCTCATCATCCTACTCTACTTTTAATAGGCAAAAAAATTAAATTAATTTTACCCAAGTGGAGTCTTTTTTTAATATGAAGGTAACTGATGAATGATCGTCTTGTCTTTATCTCGACTCACAGGCTTTTCCATCCAATTTTCTCCTCCTATCCGGTTGAGGAGGAGGAGTAAGAGAGTGGCAAGATAGAGGGTTTGGCAGCCAGCCAAGATCAAACCCACCACAAACTCACCCACATTTCATATTGATTTTTTTCTGGCCTAATTCTTTAAAAGGTCCAGGAATTTCTGAGGAAAAAACTGGAAAAGTGAGAGGGCAAAATATGCAGAGGAAATGCGACATCAAACGGCCCA
>JAOTQP010000001.1:45475356-45490744 GCA_026413545.1 Cichladusa arquata
ATATTTTTTTTTTTTTTGCATAATTATTTAAAATTTTTTTAATTTATAAAAAAAAAAAAAAAAAAAAAAAAAAAAAAAAAAAAAAAAACCCAAAAAAACCAAAACAAAACAAAAAAACCCCACAACAAACAAACAAAAAAACCCATTTCTTTATATACTGAAGCTCACATGCCCCATTTCAGGCTCATTTTTCAACATTAATATCAGCACAAAACATACTGAATATACTTGCACAAAACGGGGTCAATTACAGATTCTTTTTATGAGTAATTCTACATTCTTAATTTCACAGCCTTTTCAGTTGTAACTGGCACAGGAAAAAGAGATCAGCTAAAAAGCATCAGTAAAGGAAATCTTACATTGCCAGTACAATATTACTATTGTGGTAAGAGGGCAATGAGGTTGCTTCCAAAAAAAAGAGTGTATGTCAGGTTTACACCATAAACTGCAATTAGGCAAAGAATACTTTACTTTTTTGGTCACGGGGATACAAGAGAACTGCCAGGCCTAAAAGAGTCATATTCTGTTTCAGTGCACTCCTGAAATATCATGGAACGATCTCCTACTCAGTTTTTCTTCTACCTCCACAGGGTAACACCTATTGTTTTCTGCTAGAGAGTAACATAACACTGATAATAAAAAAATAACTAATGATAAACTCCTTATGTCTTATTTAATCAGGTTTAAAAAGAAAATGTACTGAAAGGACATGTATTCTATATAGAGATAATGACTTACTGAATTATGTGTAGATTAAGTTAGGCTTCTCCAGAAAATAAGTAAACAAAATCTTTTTAGAAAGTTATTGCAGTTTGTAGAGGTGCCATTCACTTTGCAGTAACTCAAATCCAAGGAACTGACAAAATGAAGATCATTTTTAGAGTACTTTTAGACCCACATACGACATGTTCCCTGACAGATTGAATAATTTTCAACAGCAACTTCAGTCTGCTTCTGCCAGATAAGAAAACATATGTATATTCAATCTCTTCGACCGTGTAAAACATTTCCTTAGTTATGCTCCCATGCTTCCTCTCAAGCCCCAAATGCATATTGCATTGTTTCCTTAAGCTGTGCATTTATAATAACAATGAAGACAAATTCTTAATTGTATAGATGTAGATTTAAATATTACTTTTATGTTTTGTTTTGTTTGATCCGTTGTAGGTTAGTTTTGTTTTGTTTTGTTTGTTGGATTTTTCTTCACTTGGAGTTGGTTAGAATTTTCAGTACTGCAGGGAGCTGCAAAATTAGAATTTGAATAGTTATATATTTTTATTTGTATAATTAGTTAACCCTATAAGCCTAAAGTTGGCCAGTTTAAGTAATTAAAGATAGGTCACTTATATAAGTGTGAACAGAACCTTGGCTATAGTAGATTCAAAATTACAGCACCACCCTACGTAACTACCTGTCATTGCTATATGTAATTTCCTTTGGCGGTCAGTGAAAAATGGAATAGTTGGTGGAACTTTAGGAACAGTAAAAGAAATATACCAGCTGTAAAGTATATCTTTGCAAAAGAGAGATATTTACGATTACCAATTCATACACTCTTTAACTGCTTATTGTTTTAAGTAAGAGTAAAATGAAAATTTATTCTGGTATGCATTGTCTTCCCATGAAAAAAGCACGTTTGTATTTTCTGTTTAGAAAAGCAGCTTTTTTATTGCCACATAATAAAATTAGCTCAAGTAAATTCCAGACATTTGTGATTATTAGGAGTTTCTTATGCGCTGTAATCTGGCTTTTTAAAATCTGAGTGTGACTGAATTAATATAGAAAGTTATGTGAGATAAAGAGTGAAGTGGCAGGTCACTGGCTTTTGAAATATAGGCAGTGGCTTGACAACTAAATCAGCCAATGCTCTCAGGCCTCTGGGATGCACCTCATCAAGGTATGTAAGGCTTGTGTAAGTTCAGGTTCCTCAGGTGGTCTCAAACTTGATCTTCTGTTACAGTGAGAGAGACTTTGCTCCCCCCACTCCCTGCCTTGCAGTCCTTCCACTTGAGAGTTCTGAGGACAGATATAACCAGTGGAATGAAATGAGAAAGTTCTTGAGTATTTCAGCCCTCTCCTTATATGTTTTTTATCAGTTTACCTTTCTAATTAAATTCAATAATTAACAGTAGTGAACAATTAGTGACTAACAATTATTCTTAGTATCAGGTTGTATTAATTTGCTATATACACTTGAGAGCTTGAATACTTGAAAGCACTATTAATAACATAGAAACTGTTTGTAAGTTCAGAAACAAAAAATTTCCAACTCATGCAGAAGTGTTAACAATTAAATAGAAAAACGGGGTACTAGTTAGGAGTTATTTCCTTCTTAAGTCGCTCATCACACTAATATGTGATGTGGGACTCTCACCAGCATTGAATGAAACATTTTACACTCAAGGACAAAATTTACCCTAATGATATTATGTGACGTTTGCATAAGTTATTCTGTGGATAGTACAGCAGAGAGCTCCGTTTTATGCAGATTTCATTAATAAGCAGTAACTTATTTCTATGCTATTATTCATTTTTTTTTTAATTTATGTATGCTGTCAATCTAAAATTTAGCATTTCACTTGCATTCATATGGTGAACTATACTAATAATGCAACACGTAGTCCAGCTTTATTTCATGCAGATATTGTTTTCAATTTAGGTGAGTAAAAATGTGCTGTCCATTTAAACATCATCCAAGCAGGGTCTATAAAGAAAATTGTTGGGAAACCAACTGGAAAATAGAGTCTTCACTGGAATCTTAAATGTTTGTTGTTGTTGTTGTGTTGTGTTTTGTTTTTTTCAAAATTAGAGCAATTAAAACACAAGTTTATGTAAAACATCACTCACTCCACGCTTTTGGCAGGCATCAGAAAGATAATAACCAAAAAAAAAACACTTAAAAGTTTAATGAGTACAACTTCTTAGTGAAAAGGTCTCATTATTTTGAATAAAATCAAATGAAAATGAAGTAAAATTTGAGGAGCAGCAAGCAACATATTGGTTATAACTATTTCAAAAACAGGTTTGGGAAATGTGAAGACACTTATCACTACTATTATTCCATTGTACAGAGTTATAAGAGAAACCTTTACAGAATTCAAGTGGGGATACATTTGACTTTTTGCAATATATTTTAAATCCATCTTAGGCAATTTTTTAACTTATTTAACAATATATATGACAAGCACTTCCAAAGGACTGTAGATATTGTTGTCTGCTGTCTCCGCACCAAAATGAACAGAATTTTAAAAAGAAAAATAACTTTATCAGTACTTTTAATTATTAATCACATGCATAAGATGGACTGGAAGTGGCAGAGAAACTTGTCATGTGTAGGTAAAGGAGTAATATTAAATATTAAATAAGGGGAAAGACTTTGCATATGCTATCGCTCAAGAATGACTGTAATGATATAATATTTGAAATTTCTGCTTTATTCTCATAAACATGAGGAGGGTAGTTAGCTGTGGATTTTACATTTGGGGCTGTAGTGCATCACTACCATGAATGCAGTGTTAAGGCATGAGATCTGGGACATCAGTGGGTTCACAGGTGTTTTCCTCTCCCATTTAGGCTGAGGATGGCCTCCTTCTTATGAATCCCTAGAGAAGTTCATATTTCCTGCTGACAATAAGAGACTCTTGACATGCAGGTCTACAAGCATGTGAAACTTCCTCTTAACACATCTTTAAATGTAGCCAGCCCAATATTCTCCTTTAACTTATACCATAGCTGTAAATAAAATATATAACATATTTCTCCTAGTCCTTTAGGAGACATTCAACATGGCTGAACCTCTTGGAAGCCTTTGAAAGCAACTCTCAGTCAGTGACTGGTGTTTATATTCTTCAGATTAAGGGAAGAGAAATAAGCAGAATTGTTCACTTTACAACAGTAAGTATTAATCTACTTTAAAATTTATTCACAAGAAACTATTTCAAAATAAATATATCTATGATATGTTGTTCTATCAGTTTGACATCCTATCACAAAAGCATTTTATTGCACAGAAATGCTCACTCTTTCCACCTGTTAAGCTTTAAGCATCATGATTCCTTTTTCTTATGTTTTGAAATACCTGTTGAAGACCAGTTCAGTTTTGGAAGTTCCTCTCAAAGAGAAATTTAAAGCATGGGTTTATCTCAGATAGCTGAAGTAGTATCTTGTACTATATGTCTGATAACTGCGAATACAAACAATATTGCTATAAATAGGGTAATAATATTAATTTCTTTAAGAACTAAAACATTAAATTATTAAATCTAAAAGCATAAATAAATAGTATGTTAAGGAGTAAAATATAGCATAAGCCATTATATTTATATCCTCTATCAACATATATAACATATATTAATATTGTATATTATAAATAATAATATTTTAGAAAAAGTATTAGGAATTTAATATAGAAATACTTATTTTAAAATGATATATTTACATGCTGATTATATTGTATATTGTATTATAATATTGTAATTTTCAATATATGTAATTGTAGCGTTATTGTATTATAATTCCAATATAATGATATAATTTAATATTCATTAATCAGTATTATAATATTAATTTAATAATATATGCAGTTATAATTAATATAATTGCATAGATTACAACATTAATCAATGCAATATAATAATGTAATATTAAAAATGAAAATTTTCACAGTCAAGGATGCTTCCTGTTCCTCCTATATATCATTAAAATCAACTGAGGCTTATACATATACTGCTGTAAAAGCTTTTAGCCATCCTGCATGCATTAAGACTGGATTTTTGTTATTGTCTTTTAATCTCTGCTAAAATTCTTTGTCAACTATGATAAGCCTGGAGCCCTTGTTGTTAAACTTCCATTGCCTTTAAATTATTCTTGTTTCATATTTTATTATTCATGTTAACAATTCAGTAACTGCCATAAGAAAGCAGTGAACTGCTAGTCCCCAGAGAATAGAGAAGCCTAGGGCATTAGCTAAGAATATTATGGGTTGTAAGACATGATTCCCACAATCTGTATGTGTCTCCACATGAGCAAATTTCTATTAACCGCAGCCAGAGAGGGACACATGCCCTGAGACAAAGGCACGAGGCACCTCAGAAATCACATCAAGCTCACATACACACAGGAAAATAGACTAGAAAAATGTATTATGTCATGCTACAAAAGCAGGAAAAACCTTTGTGTGTGCGAGAAAAGAAGCAAAGTGTCAGAAAATTTCTTACAGATACATACAGTTCATGTTGTCACCACTGGGCATTACAACTTTAAGACACCTAGGTTAAGAGGACATTTTTCTTTCAGGGATGGTTTGCTTCATAGGTTCATAAGGTACAGAAAAAATAGTTGCTTTTTCTTAAATGGTGAAAAGGAAAAGCACTTGGGAGATTGGCAGATGTGGGTAAAAGCCGCTACCTTTGCCACCCTCCCACTAATATGCAAATTTCAGAGAAACAGAAGTCCTACCTGATGGTATGGTTTGTTGCTAAGTGAGAGATATGAAAACTGCACCTTTGGTTTTTTGGGGGTATTATGCATTGAACACATCAAAGCGCTCCAAAACTGACAATAATAACAGATTTTTGAGTCCATGTTTTAGTAAAAAAGCAGCTACAACTTCAGGAATCCTGCTTCCACTTGAAAATAAAACACAGCTACATGAGAAAATGTTGGTTTCATATAATAAAAAATAAATTTAAAAATCCATGACTGCAAAAACTGGGTTCTTTTAGCAACTGAACTTCTTGCCAGATGGCATTTTCTAAAGAAGAATGCATCATCTATCCTCTAGAGACAGGACAAATCTGGTATAACCATATAGTCAGCATGAGTAGAATTACGGATTTTGCCCCAATATCTTAACAGAAGCGCATTTCTAGGCATGCAGAATCAAATCAACTGGTTCAGTTGAATAATCATGTCATGGACACATATGGTATAAATATTGTGGGATCATGGTCTGAACAGCTTTCCTGAATTTATTCATAGAGTTGACAGAGTATAATCCTCTTTGTCATTGTTTCTGCCCCATATTTGACATAAAGCTGCAAGTGACTTGGAAATATTCTTCTCTCTTCATCTTCATTTTTAAAATGAAAGAAGAATTTTTTTGAAGGTCCCCCCACGTGTATTTTATGAGATTAGAGAAGTTTCTAGAAAGCCTATGGCGAGAGAAACTTGTTTCTTACTTTATCTGTTTGATGTCTTCATCACTTGAAGTACAAGGCAATCTTTTTTTTCTTGCAAAATGATTAAATTTGGCAATTCTTCACCAGTACTTTATTCTTTTATTTATCTGGGGTTCTAGCCTCTCCTGGCCTTTCTGGTCTTTCTCTACCTGGAAGTTAAATATTAAACTAACACAGGAATTTGTTGAAGTCATTGGTGACAAGTCTTCTCTTATACCAGCACTGTTCTATTGACTGGAATAGAGATACTTAAAATCACACTTGTATATAGTAAAATGAGAATTAGAATTATTATTTCCAGAGCAGAATCAAAGTTACTCATTGAGAAAATGAATATCTACAGGTAATGCAGGAAAAAATCATAGCTAGAATGGCATTGTAAAAGTCACTTACATGACATTGTCTAAAATATAGCAGATGTTTCTGGTAGTTCACTCTAAGATATATGAGCTTATACTAGAATAAATGGATGCAGGGATTGCTAGAAAAATAAGATGAGAGGCTAATAGATCTTTGACTGTTTATGAGATATAACTGCAATCTATGCATCTACAAATGATGGAAGATAGCTATCCAAACTAAGAGCAATCTTGACACATGAGTAAATTGATATAAACTGTGTATGAATACATTCAGTCTGGAAAGGACATTTTCCATCTATCATGCAAGGATATTCTATAGTAACTTCACTCTCAGTGAACTATGAGCAAAAAATGTTGCAGTATTCAAGCAAATGTTTTATATATCATGAAAAATAATTACGTACTGTGATTGTCTTCAAGGGCATGCAGCTGACTCAGTGGTTCAAAAGTATGATTACTACTATAAATCTACATACCAATTTTAAGATTTATTTGAGATTCCTGAAGCACAGAAGAAGCATTTTCCTGAAAATGATTTAAAAAAATAAAAAAAAAATAGGAAGAAAAAAGTAAATATATTCGTTTCATTGAGAACAAAATTGTATATCTGTACAAAAGACACACAGGCAAAGTGATTACAAAAATAGTCTGTCTCAAGCACCTGGTTAAAAATTAAAGTCTGACAATTTTCAGTCTGTCATGGGAATATCTGTGAACTGAAAATCTTCTCCAGCTAGGCAGACTGGAAGTTGCATTTGTACATACACATGTATGTAAATGTATATAATTGCAAGCAATACGACATGCTTGACATCTCTTCATCAGGGAAACAATTATCCCCAAAAAGCTATTCAAATTCTGGTTGGGTATAATATGCTGACCTTTGTTTCATATAAGCTCAAATAGTGAGGAATTAATAAATAAACACAAAAAATGAGGAATAAGCTCAAATTATTCAAATAAGCTCAAATAATGAGGAATTTTCTCAAACAGAACTTTGTGTAAATAAATGAGACATAAATGAATGAGATATTGCCTTTTCTTAAGAAACTCCATGCTTGAGAAAAGACTTGTGAAGAAATCTGTTAAGTATGAGTAGAAATATTTATATCTATCTTCATATATTCTGTCAGGTTAGAATTTTGATATAATTTCAAATGCAAGAACAAAAAGGAGGTAGCTACACATTTCCTCAGGTGTGATGGATTATTACTATTTATAAATATGGGATTTGCATCTTTCTGCAGTATACTGATTGATTCTACAGTCAATACTGTATTAGGAGTATAATAGAAGATACTGTATTTAAGGAATTAGGGTTCTGGTTAGGGTTCAGAGAGCTGAAGAGCCTACAGATCCTGGGACACTGGCACTCAAAAGGGCAGTGGAAGGACATCACAGCAAGATGCCAACATTGCTGACTCCACAGTTTTTATTCTGTGCCACCTACAGCCATGAAAACCTTTTCCACAGTAGTAAGCTGCCACTGGGGTTAGGGTTAGGGTTAAGCTGGAGAATCTATAGATCCCAGCACACCGGGGCTGGAAAAGACATGGCAAGACAATCCTGGCAGGGCACCAACATTGATGCTCCTACATCTTTCTAAACTGGACCACCCATGGTGATGAGCACCTCAGCCCCAGTGACAAGATGACATTAGGCTTAGAGTCAGGCTTGAGAGAAGAGCAAGGCCTTGAGCTCCAGGGACATTGGGGCTGGAAATCTCATGCCAAAAGGATCATGGCAGGGCCACCACTTTTCTGCCACAGCACCTTTCAGATTAGGGTCATGCATGGGGATTGGCACCTCAGCCATTTTGCCAAGATTCTTTAATGTGAAAAACCCAAAAATTCTTAAATGAAGTGAAACCTATGGAATGGAAGGGAAAGGAAAGAAAACACATCAAAATTGAGCTGAAACTTTGTGAAATTATTTTCATCGAGACCTTGAGATTTCTTTCATTAAATGAGAAATCAAGGAATGAAGTGAAATGAAGACAGGAAAGGAAGTAAAATGACATGAAATGAAATTGAAAAAAAATTTAATTCTGAAATGAAGTTAAAACAATGAAATGGAATGGAAGGGACAGAAGTGCATTTAAATGAGCTGAAACTTCATCGAATTATTTCCACAGAAGTCTCAAGATTCCATTTCCTTTCATGAAATGAAGGATTTCTAACACAGCAGGGTACCAAGATGGCTTACTCTACATTTTTTGTATCCAGGCCAGCCATGGTGATGGGGATCTCAGCAGCAGTGTCAAGCTGTCCTTAGGGTTTGGATTAGGGTTCAGAGAGCAGCAGAGCCTACAGGGACACTGGCAGTGCAAGGGCATCACGGCAGCGTGCCATCACTGCCTGCTCCACACTTTCTTCAGGTAATCCATGCCTCTGGTGGAGAGATAGAGACAGCATAAGGAGTTGGGTTTTGTTTGTTACACTAAATAAAGTGGCATCATGGTTTGAAAAGGAGTCTGAACCACTCTATGGATGACAACTGTGGGTAATGTGCTTTTTCTGCCCATCTGTTGAAAGCTGCATGAAACTGAGGTTCCCAACAACTGAAGTAAGATAAGGGTTACTCATTATCCATATTTAATTTTCTTTATTTATCTTTATTATTAAAACAATTTTAGCATGCTCTTGTGCTTTTTTTAATGACATCTAGGATGAAACCTGTGAACTCTCCAGCAATCCAGATATTCTTAATTGTTACAGAAACTTCTACATTCATATAAACTATTTCTCCTGGATATATTTACATTTTTTTCTTGCATGTGATATTGAATCAGACACTTAAAGTTCTTTTTCTCTAATAAGTAAGTTGCTGACACTCCACTTTATACATGTTATCAAATATTGTAATTGGAAACCACAGAAAATGAAGAATGAGCTACAGACCAAAATATTGTTGTAAAGAAAAGAATGCAAAGTTCCATGCTAGCTAGGTAGAAAAAATTCATAGTTGTTTTGCTTCTCTATTTCTTTTGTTTGGATGTATTTCCTTTTCTTTATAGCTCATTGTTTATTCTAGGTATGAACTTCCCTTAAATCCTTACATTTTTCTTTTTCTCTAATTAATCTTCCTCAATTCCCATTTATCATCTCAGAAATTTTTATTTTTCACTCTTAATCACTTCAAATACATAAAATCAGGATCAATTATATGTGCACCAAAAGATGAACATGAGTGAATATGTTTGATATCTCTGTTTTGCCATAAGGAGTTTAAGATTCCACATGCAGTTTTCTATTTTCATGCTTCCAGGAAGGCAAGAAAATGTGTAAACTCAGATGTTCCAACATTAAATCAGATATGGTAAAAATAAGGGTATTAGATCAGTAATTTCATAACATATGTCTTCATATATGTTAAAATAATTGGTATGTGCTGACCCAGGAGATCTAGGAAGGCCTTTGGCTCTACCACACTGCAAACTTTTTGAGGCATTAATTTTAGGTGTCAAGTTTTATCATCCTTCCCAACACAGCAGATTTATAGAGGCTGTAATATGGGGCTTGATTTACAAGCTTAGAGAGCACAGCATAAGCACGTATTTCCAAAGCTGAGTATTGTTATCTAAAATTATCATCCTAATAATGATAGTGCATAAATTATCCTGCAGCTTGCATATTTAGAGTAAAACTCATTGCAATCCTAACAGTTGCTTGTTAGAATATTATCATGATTGTGTCTGGATCATGCACTGTTTTTTGGCATTTCACTACCAAACTTATCTGTGGGGTCTAATCCAGAAGAAAACTTGAAGAGAACCTGCATTCACCAAAGAAGTTCTGTTTGAAAATGTTTAAAAGAGGTTTCCCCTCTTTTATGCTTACTCCCTTTATGCAAAAGTAAATATTTGCTTAAGATATAGATTCTATGATTCAGAGCTCTTGCTGCTTAACTAGATCTGCTTGTGCCTTCCTTTTTGGTGTTTCTGTGTCTTTGGAGTAAGTATTTAATTGGTTATATTTTCAATGAATAAATTTCAGGTATCCTCAGCTTTACTGTACTGTAACCCATTCCTTTGGTTAGTCCTTTATTTAGCCTATCCAAATGACGTAACACTTCTTTTGCTTTTCCCCCTTTCTTTATTTCAGAGAAATTTCAGTAGTTATAAATGTAGGTTATAAACTATTCTTGATTTGGATTTTTTGTTTTGTATTACATTGCATTACAATGTCTTTTTCTGCAACATTTACAGGTAACGTTTCTACTATATGCATATAGTGGGGTAAACAGTTAATCCTGATGCCTAATAAAATGCCTTGTTTTCTATTTTTTTTTTTTTTATTTTTTATTTTTTTTCGAAACAGAAGAATTATACTTTTCCCTAGTGTTCCTTTTTACCTCTCCTTGAAAAGTCCACTGGACATCTTTTATAGATGATAAGATGATGAGTTAAATTATGTGTACTTTTAAAATTAAAATTGTTTGTGTTTCTAAACATAAAGAAAAACATAAATCATGAGGAAATATTTCTAACTAACTGCATGAAGAAAACTGGGAGAAAGGGAGGGAGTCTGTTTATGAAGACCATGCAGTCTTACAGACACAAGTGGGAGTTTTATCTGCTTTCACCTCTACCTGCTTCTCAATCTCAACCCATACCTGTCTCACTTCTGGATGATTTTCTCTGCTTTTCTTACTGTACTTTAATTTTTAACAACCAGAATCAAACATTTCAGGCAGCTTCTTCCTTTTTCCGGCCTAGCATACCAGACTATGTCACAGTGTATGAAAAAGATCTCCAAGTAAAATTCATGGTGTTCATCAGTCTGCCTCTTTGAAGTCTGCTTTTATTACATTTGGTGCCTTGCCCATTTAAAAAACTAAGATAGAAAATTTTCTCCATATTGTTTTATATGACCTTGAAAATGTCTTATACTCAGTTCCACTATTTCTATTGACCTGCATTTGGCAATCGTAACAGAACCTCACTCTTACATACCTTGGCCTGCTGCCAGAACTGGAGGGAAGAAGGTACAATGCCTGTCAATTATGATTTCCTCTGCATTTTGTAGATGAAACAACTCTCCAAACACTTTCTGAATCCATCCACTGAGATTATCTTTTTTGAATTCTCTTTATTCTTTTAATTCATACCTTCCCTTTGTGTAAGTTTTCAATGTTGGCAGCTGGAGTGCCTTTTTGTACAATACCACTCTGTTTTGTAGAGTATTCCAGATTCAGACATCTTTTACTTTTTCCCCATCAGCAAAGATGTGCGAAAAATGTGGGGGTTTTGGGTTTTGTTTTTTTGTTTTTTTGTTTTTTTTTTTTTTTTTTTTTTTGTTTGTTTTTATTTTAATTATTGCAAGACTTAGGAAACAAGTTTTTTTCAGTTCACACTAGTTGTGATTTGTTAACTGTAGTGTTATTTTGTCTGTCTATAAAATATAATTGCTTCCTGACTTAGAATATAGGAATGAACCACAGAGATATCATACACCTCTGGGTAATTTAAAAACATAAAAAACCAACACATTTCCAAACCTTGAAGAGGGTCAAGTTAAATAAAAGAAATTATAACAGAGAAGATAGAATTTAGTGGAATTTAGCCTGTCGAGACTGGTATATTGGTTGCTTTAAAAACATTCAATAGTCTGAAGAACAGATTTATAAGAAAAATAGTAGAGTTGTGTTTATTTCTTCAGAACTTCAAGTATCCTGGTGAGGAAGCTGGGCATGTTTAGGCTGGAGAAAATGAGACTCAAGGGAGAGTCTTGTCATTCTCTACAACTACCCAGAAGGAGGTTGTAGCCAGGTGAGGCTCACCCTGTTCTCCCAGGCAAGTAGTTACAGAACAAGAGGACACAATCTTAAACTGCACCTAGGGAGGTTCAGGTTAGACAGCAAGGAGAACTTCTTCGTAGAAAAGATTGTTAAGATTAGAACGAGCTACTCAGGGAGGTGGTGGTATCACTGTCCCTGAGACTGGACGTGGCACTCAGTGTCCTGGCGTAGTTCACAAGGTGGTGTTTGGTCACAGGTTAAACTTGGTGGTCTTGGAAGCCTTTTCCAGCCTAAACAATTCTGTGATTCTGTGTTTATTAAAATAGTATTTCTATTCTGGTGAACTTTTGAAGTATCTTGTTTTCATCAAATTCTGTCTCTTATGGGTGATTTGATTTTATTAGCCACTCATTAGATTTACTTTTCTACTGTGATGCTCGACCCTAGCTTTCTAAGACATCCTTTTTCTGAGTGGCACATTTACTATGATGCCTGAATAGTTATAGGTTGTAAACTATAGCTTGCAAACTATAGCTTGCAATGCTAATATTTAGAAAAGGATGATTATGAAAATTCTAGAGATCCTGGGCTTCACAGAAAAACTTTTGCAGTTAAAGCCTTTTTGTTTTAATTTACTTAAAGAAGGAAAAATGGTGTCATTGAGCAGAAAGGATAAAACATTGTTTTCTGAGGAGCTACTGTGTTTTTAAATATAAAGTGAATGACTGATTGTTACTCTAAATCTACTAAATTGCCTTAAGTAATTTGTGGAAAACTGTATGAAAGCCATGCATATATATTCATGTGCTTTGGGCTGGACTGAAATGATAAAAAAAGAAGAATGTTGTTCTGGGGTTTAGGGCAGTGCTTCAGTAAGTGAGGTATGAACTAAAGCTGACCAGGTCAAAATTGTGCGCTGAAAAAACAAATAATTATTTTGGACAAAATCACCAAAAACCTTGGTATATATCTGTGTACAGGAAATAAAAAATAAATTTAAAAATACAAATTAATTCCTAATGTATTTACATTCTTATAGCACGTTTCGGGAAAGGAAAGAGAACTGTAATTGTAAAGCAGCCAAAACCAGCTAGTTTGCTTTTCTGGGGAGATGTGACCAGTAAGCCTGCTGTCAGCATATGGCTACCATCTGAGTTACAAAGAAAAAAATTAGGAACACAAGAGCCCCTTGGTGGGAATAAATGTACAGACTACCAAAATCTTCAAGAGGGCTGATTCTGAGGTTGAGCTGCTGCGGCGGATGACCGGGCTACCAGCCAAATCAGACATGCTGGTGTGTTGGAGTGAGTGGGCTTTTTCCTCAAACTTGTGATGCTTGCCTGTCACAGCTGGATCACAGAGTTTTGTGTGAGTTTGTGTTCCATGAAGAAAGTGGATTTGCTGGGGGATAGAGCTCATGGAATAGAAATCATAATTTACCCACTCTACACATATTCCATCATAAAAAAAAAAATAATAGAATCATAAAATCATTTGGTCTGGAAAATACCTCTAAGATCATTGAGTCCAACTGTTATTCTGACTCTGCCAAGTCTACCACTTATTGCCATAGCTACAGATCTTGTAAAGAACACCAGGAAAGACAATTTAACTATCTCCCTAGGCAGCCTGTTCTGATTCTTGACAACGATTTCATGAAGAATTTTTTCCATATATCCAAAATAAAATCTAATGTATTTTACTCTTGGGGTTCTGTCCTCATGGCTACCTGAAATTACCTTAATTTTCTCCACAAACTACCTTAAATTTCTCCACGACACATCTGATTCATGACTTTCTACTTAAGAAGAAAGGATCATGTGAGCAGAACAGTTTGCAGTGATGTAGCACTGCAATACAGCATTGCCATTTCTAATGCTGGATGTCTGTAAGGCCTCAGGGCTGGGGCTTATCAGGCCTGCTCTGCCTGAACTTTTGTTGATCTGCCTGCAAATTTGTTTTGCTTGGTTTAGCAGTGACAGAAATTTCCTTATTTGATCAGGTGACTAGACATGATTTGCTCTACTTTTAGAACAGCACAATCATAGTTGCATTAAGTATTTATTCTGAAAAATATACACAGCTCTAATACCATGCCATAAAATGGAGAAATACGTATGTGGTAGGACAGCAGTGCCCTAGAGAAGTGAGTATGCAGGACATGGTGCAGAGGAGCTCTGGAACAGGGATTCTAAGAGATAGGGAACAGACAGGGCACTGGAGGCAATGCAGTGATGAAAAATTCACCCATGGTCAATTAAAGAAATTCTGGCATGGAGCTGGACAATATTGGTTTTAGGGGTAATAAGGGAAAAATCCCCATATCTAGAACAGGTGGATACATAGTGAATTTGGATGTAACATGGAACTTCAGACCAATGAAGAAAGAAAAAGACTGTTGAAGTTTGTTAATTAAATGTGTCAACATTACCCTAATAGGTCCCTTAGACAGAGGTAGGGAGACCCATCAACATGAACATTGTAGTCCTTCCTGTAAAGAACACCTGAAGTCCAAAAGTCTCTGCCAATCTCCTCGCCTGCAACAGACCCATACAGAGCAGAATGAAAACACCAGTCTCAGGGCCAGAGAAGCATTGGGAGGGTGGGCACAATTCTTGGAATACGGGCTGAATGTGAAAAGTGTGTGCACAGTGATTTTGTCTGCATTCTTTTTTCTGGTAACAACTAGATCTAGACTAATGAAGATTAGATTCATTATTTCATTTATACCGTAAATGAAATCTTGACCTTACTTACATATGATAGGCACTTACTGGCTTTCAGCACTATTAAGTATCTTATAATGACTTCATATTGTTTGATAAGCATTGTGCTATCAAGTAATTTCAGCAGTAAAATGTGCATCTTATTGTCACCAATTTTAAAGAATTTTAAGATTTTGTTATTTTATGTGGCTTGGGAGAAAAAATAATATAAGCCTGTAAAAATAGTTTAAGTGGTAATCATCTTCAATAAAAGTTTGGTGAGAAGTTTCATTCTAAGATCTACATAGACACTACTTGAAATGAGAGGAAGGAAGGATTCCAGGAAGGATTCCAGGAAGGAAGGATTCCAGGAAGGAAGGATTCCAGGAAGGAAGGAAGGAAG
>JAOTQP010000001.1:45490980-45501838 GCA_026413545.1 Cichladusa arquata
AAGGAAGGAAGGAAGGAAGGAAGGAAGGAAGGAAGGAAGGAAGGAAGGAAGGAAGGAAGGAAGGAAGGAAGGACAAACAGAACCAAACCAACCAAAACCCAGCAAAACAAACAAAAAATCCCAAACCCAACCCCCACAACCCGTATATAAATATTGGATATCAACCTCTACGTTAGTGGTGATAACTGAGGATTGTAACAAAAATATATAAAACAATAGAATCAATCAAAATAAGAATGTCTCTAGTTTTCTTGTCTCCACACAGATGCAATCAACCTTCATGTCCAGGATGAATAAGAGGCTTGAGTGCCACAATAGCAATTTTGATTGGACTTTAAGAAAGTTGGAACAGGTTGCCCAAAGGATATTATGATTCTCCAAGATGAAGGCTTTTACGGGCAGCCTGAAAATACACTTGACAGCCATGAGCTAGGTAAGTCTGCTCATGCTATGAAGTAGATGCTCTACAGTTCCTTTCCAGCTGGACTGTACAACATTGTGCCATTTACCTTTGATCTGCTGAATGCTGGCCTGGGAATGCTGATTTTGTGGGACAGCTCCAGCTTAGTCCATGAGAAATGCTATGTTTCTTTGTCTGCTTGCTATTTAATTTCAGCCTTTTTTTGGAATAAACCCAGATTTTAGAAAGCTTCCCACGAAGTTCAAAACCTATTATTGAGTCAGATTTAGTGCAGAGCTTATGTCTGACACCTTCCAGCATGATGGCATTCCACAGCCTCATTACTTTTAGGTTTCAGAAACACTTCAGAAATCTTCCCAAAACCACAGTTGCCTTGACACTATTTTCTCAGCAGCTACACAGAAAATGGAGCTCTTGTTTCTATTTAAGAACTCCAGAGACAGTGTGACAGGAAATCAAGAAGTTTATGATTAACAAAAGGTCATCTTTGCCACAGAAAAGGACAAAAAGACCCAAATCAACAGCAAAAGCAATCTTTAGATATTAGAGAAGCTGTTTGCAAAGTTACATTAAAAAAAAAAAGGAAAGGCAGCAGAAAAATACAGGACAACATCACTCCAAGTATAAGTTTGTCCTGTTCTTTTTTCTGTGAGTTAATGATGGCCTGAACACTAGACGCCCATGCTACATCCTTAGTTCTCACAGTGATGCTTATGTTGCTGAACTGCTACTTTGCTAAGAAAAGTAGCATCTTTATTTAAGGGCTGTAATTCTTGATTTTAATCAGGAAAAAAAAATCAATTTTTCATTTTTTTTTTCCAAAATTAATCTTTAAAGGCATGATGGAATTGATCAAAATAAACATCAATTAGTTACACCAAAGGCTTCATTTTGCATCTCTTAGACAAAATAAATTGAAAGAAAGTGATATAGGTTTTATATATAGTTCTCAGACTTCACAAAAGAGATGAAAAAGAGTTCAGAGAATAAATTTTTTGCCGATACGTTACTGATCCATCTCTCTTTTCACAGAGGTAAAATTTATAAATTGCTTATATTCTGTTTCTGTATATACAGATACATATAGACACAGAGATGAGTCGTGTTTCTCTAAGAAAACAGTGATCTAGCATCTTTCAAAGGCTGGTGATGAATGCTAATATGCCTAATGATAGCAACGTGCACCCTGAATCAGGATGGCAATTTTGTACTGGGCTTTTAAATTCTTCTTTTTACTCTTATATACCTGTTTTTATCTTGAGGGCACTGAGGCAAACGTAAATAAATATAAATGATGGTTAAATACAGCCTTCCATTCTAGAACAGAATGTTATTTCTTAATTCAAGAGGGATATTTCTACAAAATATAATATAATGCATGTGCAGAAAATATTAAGCACAGAATACCATTAAAAGTCTGTATCAAAGAATCCAGTGACAAAAATGCTTCCACTGCTCTTTAGTTTTGGTCTCTGGAGGTGCCATAAAGGCAGATACTGTTCTGATCCTGCACATAATGATTTGAAAGGAGTAGAGGGAAAAATATTTTACACCTTTATGGGATTTCCACCTCTATACTTTTTCAGTCATAACAAGCAGGTTGTTCAGAAGGGAAACTGTTTCTCTAAAAACAATTTTTTTCTTAGAGGGTGTGATGTCATGAAGGGTTATCCAGCCCACAAATGTGCATTTCCTATCTTTTTTATACTATAATACATAAAGACATGGAGGCTTTATCCTCTAACACAGACCCAACTACTCTAAATCAGGTGGACAAATCAGACTGACCCCAGAAGTGTGCCCAGAGGGATCTCAGGAAAATAACAGACATCAGTTTCACTTTAAAGATGATCCATGTCATAGATTTTGGAGTCACTCAAGTGTGCCCGGTGAGAGTCCATGGTCTCATAAAAGGCTCGTGCAGATAAATTGGCCTGTTTAAGAAAGTAAAAGTTATGTACAGCACAGGAAGGTCTCAGAAAGAGAAGCTCCATTTTGGATTTTAAATAAGTTCTTTTTTATCAAAAAGACACAATATAGCATAAAACATGAGAAATCCACCACTTAGAGCAGCCAATTTATGCTGTTAATTTCTGTATTTCACCTAGGGCAACCAAATGATGATGCTTTCTGTTCCTTTAGACCAATTTTTTTTTTAAATTGTTTTCCTGTTCTTGGAGCTAGAACAGCCAACAGTAGATAGTGATCTTTATTTTCTCAGGATGTTTTACCCCTTATTATGAATCAATTTTTTAAAAATTACTTTAAAGCTATTTGTTGTCGTTACAGTTCTTTGCTTTCGTAATTAGGTTGTGTTAGTTTTTAGGCACTTAACTGTACTTTAAAGATTCTGGCTTTTATTTATTTTTTTTTTTCAAATGTGCTTCTGGTTCCCAGATCCAGTTCCCATGCTCACAGTTTCCAGACTGGCAAGCAATTTGTCCATCAGTATTTCAGAGGGCATTTTCTTCTGGTTGGTAATCTTCCCCTTCTAACAAGATTGCCTTTCGGGCCACTCATATCACACAGAGAGAGGGAGAGGAGTTGTAATTTCAAGATCAATATTTATCTTATTTGTGTTTTGGAATAATCTTACTCCTTTCTAGAAGTGTCTCAATCCAGACAGCATTTATGACTCACGAAAAATGCATTAAAAACACTTGATAAAATGAACAAGGAGGAGCCTGGATTTTATGCATTATTGTTTCATTATGTTTGAATGTCCTTACTGGAAAAGAAGGACTTAAAATTTCAGCCTAACTGGAATCCATTATTCAGTAGTCACCCTTATTAAAATGATATTGTAATAGGAAGACAAAAAAACTTTATTTTTAGTTATCTCAGGCTTTCTCCTGAGGCCAGAAAAATAGCCATAAGGGAAGAGGAGGGTTGGATTGTACATAGCGTAATACAAGGCCTCGTGTATATAACAATAAAGCACAAAATGTGAATTGGAAAGAGAGTACAGTAGCACGCACGATTTTGCATTACTGGAATTCATCCTGTACAGCTGCCAATAACTTCCCACCAAATAGAAAAAATATCATATAGTTAAGCACACCATTAGTATGCTTATAATAACATTTAGGTTCTCAGTGATGTACTTACCCTCAATAAATGTCGATATTTCATTTTTTCCAAACTCTGAGTGAAAGGCCTTTTCAGAACCCTTTTCAGATTTGCTTAAAAACGTGTTTGTGTCTGAAATCTGCAATGTTTTTCCCTCAAATGGAAATGCCAGACTGTTAAATTATGCAAGTAAGGTTAAAAAGACTCTGTACTGCTACTGTTTGTCTTCTAAGAAAAGAAAACTACAAAAAGGAATAATTGGTGATTAACAATGTAGGTTTGATCTTTCAGAGAAAAAAAAATACCTTTTTTTTTTTTTTAAATATGTTATCAGTAAGTCTTAGGACTGGTAGCTGTAGTGATATTTCTTTAAAAGACAAAATTATCTTTAAAAGACAAGAAATCAAATTAATTGTCCAATTAATTGTCCAAGAAATCCAATTAATGGTACGTGGAAGAAGTAAGGCCTTTTACTCTCTAGAAAACGGTAGATATTACTACTTATGTTATCTGCTGTTTTGGATTGGGTTGTTTTTCATGTTTGGGTTTTGGGGGGGGTGTTTGTCTGTTTTTCCAGTTAATGTTACCTGTGAAATTTTTTTCTTAAATTGCATGAGAGTTTGATAATTGGCAGGTGATGTTGATTTGGGTGGGACAGCTGAACTGCTGGAGGGTAGGAAGGTTCTGCAGAGGGATATGGACAGGCTGGATTGATAAGCCAAGCCAGTTGTAAGAGGTTCAACAGTGCCAAGTGCCAGGTTCTGCCTTTGGATCGCAACAACCTCAGGCAGTGCTACAGGCTGGAGGATGAGTGACTGGAAAATGGCCCCCCAGAACAGGACCTGGGTATTCAGCCTACTGAATATGAGCCAGCAGTGTGCCCAGGTGGCCAAGAAAGCCAATGCTCTGTATCAGCTACAGCGTGGCCAGCAGGACCAGAGCAGTGATTGTCTCCCTGCACTTGGCAGATAGGAGGCCACACCTCAAGTGCTGTGCTCTGCTTTGGGCCCCTCACCACAGGAAAGAAAAGACACTGAGGTGCTGGAGTGTGTACAAAGAAGGGCAATGGAGCTGGTGAAGTGTTTAGAGTACAAATACATGTCTGAGGGAGCTGGGATTATTTAGGCTGGAGAAAAGAAGGTTTGCTGGGGACTTTATTCCTCTCTATCATTACCTGAATTGAAACTAAAGGCAGGTGGGGGTTGGTCCTTTCACCCAAGTAAAAGTGACGAGGCAAGAGGCAATGGCCTCAAGTTGTTCCAGGGGAAGTTTAGATGGGATGTTATGAATAATTTCTTCTCTTCAAGGGTTATCTTCTGGAATGGGCTACCCAGGGAAGTGGTTGAACCACAACCCTGGAGGTGTTTAAAAAATGAGTAGAGGTGGCGCTTATGAACATGGTGGTGTCTGGTTAACAGTTGGACTCAATGATCTTCAAGGCTTTTTCCAACCTGAAGGATTCTATGATTCCTTCAGGTAATTCAAAAGGTGAATATACTGGACAAATTCCCAAATTGTCTGACAAACTTTGCACATGCTTGAACTACTAAAAAGAACCCACAGTAGGCATGGGCTGCGGGTTATTCTTTGCATTTAATGTAGATCTCACCTCTCATACATCACTCTTTGAAGATCTACTACAAGTTTATTTGTATCACTGAATCTGTGAGGATTAGAGGATACATTTTTGGCATCAATATGACTTGTATTAAAGTTCTTTGAAGGTTAATTATTTGTAGAAATAAGAATAATATTGTAATTTATTCTGGGCCTGGTTCCACCACTTTTCTGCCTTCAGAGCTGAAGCCAGAGAGAAGCCCAAGTAGATCATTTAAGTCCCTCATAAATAACATAGTATTGATCTTGAATAAGAATGGAAAAATCAAGTTCCCTGCTGTCAAATTCCCTTATAATTATTCTGATTTCACCCTTACATTTTGCTTTCTTGTAAAATAGTGGCATTTGCTTTTGAAGATTCTACCAATACACTCATACCACAGTCAGATGGGATCACTTATGAATGCTGCAAATTAGAAATGCTAAAGCTACTCCTCTTCCTTCTTATCAAAAAAGGGCAATTTCAACACTACAAAGAGAGATATTGTGAACTATGCTGTTTTCAGTTCCTTTGAAGTGCTTGCATCTTATTCTTAGTCTCTTTAAGAAAATCACATCAGAAAAAGAAAGGAAAAGGCAATAGCTACCTATTGTGTTTAATTAATACAGCATAAATGAAAAGGACACAAACAGTTCTGAATGGAAGCAGAGAAGATGAACAGCAAAAAACTTGCAAGAAGAAATTACTGTAAGCCTCGTGGTTTGTTTCTGGTTTGTTCTTATTTTTCCAAAGCAAAGTATTTAATATTTCACTCTCCTCTGGTTTTAAATGAAAGAATTCAGTTTCTGTCCTAAAGATATTATTAAATCCTGCAAGTCTAAACTATTAGGAAGCACTGGATATAATGAGGGACAATCATGGCTCTCAACACATATACTGAAACCTGTCAGCTGGACGCTTGGTTTAGAATTTTAGGCTGCATTAACTACATTTATAATACTGATTTCATATTCTGTAAAAGCGAATGTTTATAGAACAGGAAATAATACATTAGAAAAATTATTATTTTCCATGTGAATTCAAAGATGTTTACATAATTTTGAATAGCACTATATACCTATTATATCTGTATATCTATCTATAGCATAAATATCTATTTTCCCATACATACCTAGACAATGACAAAATTCCCACTTCCATGCTTCAACAGTAATCTCTGAATTTGACTGTTTATATGCTGATGAATATTTCCAGTAGACATCTTTATTATATCATTGTTACTATCCATATCTCTTACACATCATCAGAATCTGCTTCTAATGGTTAGCATAGTCTTATTTTTCTCTTGTAAATCTTCCTCTAAATCACTCTGAGAAACCAACTGAATGGTAAATCTTCACCACCTCATAAAGCTCTAATTATTTCAGTTTAATTTAAGTTTTAGTAAGACAGATAGAAAGCAAATTAATTTATTTCATTTCCAGTCTCTTCAGTTTGACATAACTTCAATTCATGCTTGTATTTGAAGTAGCTCTTTTTTTACTAAAGAGTAATTTTCATAGCAAAAGAACGTTCATGCTCAGAAATAACAGTCATGAGAGAAAGCCCTATTGCCTGTGATAAGTTTTACTTGCAAGCTCTTTCTTCCAGTTTCTCACATATGTTCAACTGCTTTTAACAAGATGCATTATGCTTAATTTCTGTGCTGCTATCATAAACTCAACAGATAAACTGTGGGCTGTAATCTTAAGTAAAAGATCTCTGTGGAATTAGAAATACTCAGAGTAGAACTTCAGTAGAACTTAAACTTCAATAACAAAAGAAAGCAGAAAGATCCTTCCTTTCCTGGAAATTCTGTCTTTTAGGAACCTTGATAAATAAGATATGCTTTTAAGAAATTCTATTTCTATTCTCCCTCTAAATTTGTATTAACATCTATGAATGTAGAGCTACCTGTAATCCTCAGGTCATAGGATTTATATGGACAGTAAGTTCTAAGAAACTAAACTGAATGCGATTAACTGTTTTGTCTTAGGAGCAACATATTCACATCAAATTCATATCTGCTCCTCATACAGCCACACCCACTGTGATAGCAATCTAAACAGGTGAAAGTCCCATAAGTAGTACTAAAGGTAGAGCAGACATAAGTTGCTCAGTAAGTTAAAGAGCTCAAAATAAAGGTCCTGTCAGTCTCACTTTGAGATTGGATAATCTATTTCTTGAAATGAAGAAAGATTTTTGGCTATATAAATTACCAGAACTTGAAAAAAAATAATGACTTTTAAATTTAAATGTCAAAATCAAATACCTACATTGTAGACACTGACAAGTGGAAAATCATCCTATGTGCCCATCACAGTCCATGGAAAATGGCAGACAATTCTGCGACAAACATGACTTCTTTTAGCTAGTTAATTCTGCTATTCCAGAATTTATGTCAGCTACCATTTGAAATCCCCTAGGAGACTTCTGACATCCACACAGGGTTTACAGGTAAAGAAACCAAGACAAATGAGTTACTTAATTGGCAGTTAAAGCTCAGATGGGATATCATAGAGAACATTTAATGTCATTAGACATCTATACAGAAGTAACTGAATTATCTTGAGGTGTCTATATGAGGATGAGATTAACTAAATCTTACAATAGCTTTTCTCAGGGATTGCAAAGGGAGCCTGTTGTGATTAACTCAAGTAAGTCATGTAGGTGTCTACATCTGATTGGTAAATTACATCATTTTTTACCCTGGAGGGAGAAGATAGTGATTCCTAGGAAATGAATACATAAAAATGTGAAAGTAATAGAGAGTTGGGGATGGATAAATGTAAGGGAGGAATAAGTCTGAGAGTAAAAGAATTACATTTAGGTGTCTCTAGGTTAGTAGGTGTGTAAGTTCCCTGTAAGTACCCTGATGAACATCTAGTTATTGAAGTAAATGCAGTCCAAACCATCAACACTATTATTTATTTTGCTTTTATTTTATTTATACCTAAAATACTATTCAGTTCTTGAAATATTTGCACCTAGAGCTCTCTTAAGTCTCATTCTAGATATCTTCATAGGCAGATAAAACAGGTCTAACAGGAAACTCTCACACTTCTGGAACTGAAGACCAGAAATTTTATATTTACATAATTGCATTCTGCCTATAGCTGACTATACTGGCAAGTTTAGAATTCAGTTGGGAAAGACTTATTCCAAGTTAGTTGTAATTCGCCACTTAATTATTTGCAAATTGAACTAATTTCTGTCTTTATGGCACTACAGGAATGTGATATAACATTATAAATCCCTGTAGAATATATTCTGATGAGGTGAACAGCATACTGAATTTGATGTAGGCAATTGTAACTTTTATGTTGCTGTCTGTAAACATATAAGTAATTAATTACTAAAGAAAGTGCTGGTTAAATAAATTTTAAAAATGTACTAAAATACGTAAGCCTTCAGCTAGCAAAGCCCAAAAGATGTGCTCAGAAAACCCCATCCAGCTTAATTTATACCAGCCTTGACAATAGTTGGCATTAGCATATATGTTTGTGATTAAACACTCTTTTTATCCTTCACATGTGCTCTCTTTATTACTTTAATTTTGTCAAGTATTTTCACAATGTATATACAACCTAGCTTTGAAATTTTTTTCACGTTCAATAGCTAAGGCTTTTAGAAAATGGTGACACCACTAATGATGTTAGAAAACTAGTCTGGTCTTGAAGGTCAGGACCTTTGTACTTGTAATTTTTGCAGTGGTTGAATTGAACAAACTGATCCTCTTTTGTTAACTTTATTTCTTATTCTCCTTGCCTATTTCATCTGGAAATAACTTAAGACTGTGTATGCACAGTCAAAAATCAATATTCCTAAATCTAAAGCAATTTTACCCTTTTAGGCAAGGCCTGTAAGCTTATAAAAATATATCTTTCCTGCTTTCCAGCAACTCACTTTTCATACTTAATAGTATGAAACACACTTAACATACAGTAAATTATATACAAACTAAACTATACAACTAAACTATACAAATAAACAACTATATATATAAACTAAAACTAAATGTTTACACTTTTCATGGAGACAGATAGAAAATCAAGTTTTCAAATAATCTTGTATTGCACTGAAATAGCACTACAGAAAAACCTAAACCCATTAATAAGAATATTCTTTTGTGTTAAATGCAGCTTACCTATTTTTGTCTGGTTACTTTGGTTGCAAAATGGCTTACTGCCTTTTGCCTACAGATTTACTGGAAATCTGGCAGGTGATGTCCAGTGAATTTCATGCCAGAATTGTAAATTGCATAGACAGCATGATTCTGGAAGAATCAACTAGTTTTTGTGGGCACAGTAGCTACAGATTTTTCTTATTTTTGTTTAGCTTTATTTATTTTATTTGGTTTTATTTGTGTTGTGGCTTTGATTTTCACTACTTATTTTTTTAAATGTATTTGTGATAAAATGGCAGGTCTTTTTGCTGCCTTGTAATTACAATGCAGAGAGTAATCTGAAATGTAAATCTTTTAAACAGGCCTTGAAAACATTTTCTTTTCATTTCAGTGTTTTCAGGTTCTTGGACAGTTTCTTGACAGCTGTCACTGAAGGAGATGAAGAGCGTTACTTATTTTTATTTGGTGATTATCTTAGCTGACATATCTTGTAATCTCAGGCATGGCCAGGAGTTAAAGAAATCAGGCCAAAATGCACTTCTTCTCATTAGGCAAAACCTTGTCTATGCTGGGTTTAGAACTTCTTAAGTCATTGTATTAGGGACTTTGTGTAGAATGTCTATATCAAGAAAAACACTCTACTGCAAGTGCTGGAGGGAAAAAAAATTAAGATGTTACTTGAAAGTGTATTGAGCTCAATTTTACAATGACAAATTATGTCAACCCCCTATTTGCTATTATCATCTTGATTCCCCTGACTGTGTGAAAAAATCAGGCAGACTTTAAAATGTAGTTAAAACATGGTTAAGACTCAACTTTACCGCATCCATCACCATGCACTGTGTTTGATGAAATGAGTCAGTCTCTTTGCTGCAGGACCTTAGGAGTTCTACCAACAAATGGGAACACAAAGACAAATAGTACAATAAATAAAAAAGAAATGCATGTTTGTGACTTCAGGAGCTGTAGCTGTTATTGTGAATTAAAGCAATCTTGTCTGATAGGACACATATCTTTTTAATGAAATATAGTTTAACCAACCATATAATAGTGCAAGTCTCAAAATGGGAGGGGGACTCAACTATCCAAAGCAGCGTTTGTTAGAAGAAAATGTTTGTAAGGCTGATTCCAACCTTTTGCTACAGGACTAAGCTTTTAACTTTAGTTGCTTCTTGTCTCGATATCCATTTTTCATAACTTTCACTTTGTTACTGAAAGAATTCACAATCAGATATAAAATTGCTACAGACAGAGCACATATTATTATCCAGACATTTGTTTTATTAAATTGAGAAATTTCTGATTTTGATGCTACATACTCATAGAACTATTCAGTGAGGGTGGGAATAATTTCACTTCTTTTTACATGTCTGCACTTGAACTCATTTCCCAAACCAACCATGCCAGATAAGGTAGGTCTACCTTTGAGTTACAGAATCACAGAATTAATTAGGTTGGAAAAGATCTTTGAAATCATCAAGTCCAACATATGATCAAACACCATATCAACCAGACCATGGCACTACCTTTCAAGTAGTTGTAAAGAGTGATAAGGTCACCCCTGAGCATTCTCTTTTCTCTTCTCTTCTCTTCTCTTCTCTTCTCTTCTCTTCTCTTCTCTTCTCTTCTCTTCTCTTCTCTTCTC
>JAOTQP010000001.1:45502059-45542234 GCA_026413545.1 Cichladusa arquata
TTCTCTTCTCTTCTCTTCTCTTCTCTTCTCTTCTCTTCTCTTCTCTTCTCTTCTCTTCTCTTCTCTTCTCTTCTCCTAACCTCTCCTCTCCTCCAGCAGATCAATATTTGATCTCACTTGTAGTCAGTGAATTTGATAGTGGCAGATTCATCCATTTTCATCAAGGAAGATATCAAACAGGACTGGGCCAAACACTGTTCCCTGGAGGACACCACTTGTGACTGGTCTCAAACTGGATGTGGAACCATTCACCACCACTGGGTGGGTCCAGCCTCCAACCAGTTCTTAACCTAGGAAAGAGTGGTCCTGTCCAAGCTGTGGGCTAAGAGCTTTTACAGGAGTGCATTATAGGAGACAGTGTAAAAGGCCTTGCTAAATTCACTGAATTTGAATCTGCTTTAGATGGTGATGAGTTGCATTGTGAATTGAACTTTTCAAACAATATTATTAGACTCTGCTCACTACAGAGCAATTGTAGTGACTATTGAGGGATACTTCACCACATCATAATAATAATGTAGGTCCTATTCAGGTAGAATTTAATACATTTTTCTTATATACTAGTTTCAGCGTCTTGATGGTATATATCTTTAAGAAAACAGTTTTTTTAGATTGCATGTAAGCTTAGCCTGGATATCTTCTGCCTTGTTGTTTGTGCGATTATCAACCATATGCCACTAAATTATACATCTTTTCTTTCAGAGCAAACTGGTCATGATGTCAAAAGCATTCAGATACACTGATAAGAAATATTGTTATAAAAAGTTCAAGGCATAACAGCCAGTTTCTAAGAAGAAATTATGTCAGAATTACGAGATTGCATTAATTTCTTACTAATTTTCATACCAAAGTCAGGAAAGAACAGTGCAAACCGGTATTTTACGTGACCTACAAGGACAAAAGAAGTCACATGGTTGTGCACCCATTTTGAGTGTTATATGCAGCATTTAGATGTGTGTGTAACAGTCTACATCTGTTTAAACAGACAAACTCTCTGTACTGGTGAAATCTTTAATGAGAAGTTCTGATACTTTAGACCATGAGCTTACATGTCATTCTAACTGCAGAATGATAGAAGCTGATGTAAACTTTGACGATATGGACAATCTTGTCATAAAAATTTGATTGAAAATAGACTATGAAGTTGTCTAGAAATTACTGCCATTCATTAGACACATCTTTAGAACTTCTTGAAAATTAAGAAAAAGGGACAAAACTTTTTTTTACTTCTTCATTTAAATTTGCAAGACGTACTTGGACTTACCCTCAGCCTTCATCAGCCTCAATCTCACAATGAATTATTCTAAATCTGTTTCTGGATAAAAGCATAGTCACTCTCTTGATTCATATATTCAAGACATCCAGCTGCCCCTCTTCAGTAATACTGGGATGCATTCTACCAAGACAAATGAGAGGTATCCTACCTCCAAATTTCCTAAGAAGTATCCTTATACCTATGCATTCATAAATGCACAGGAATAGAATAAATAAAATATTTTTAAAATAAGAGCTAATGGAATACAGAATTAAATTTTAAATTATGATAGAAAATAAATAAATAAAAGTTAAAGTTTGGTTTGGTATGCCCACTTAACAAGGCTGTAGAACACATATCCACATATTGGTGGATTACTTCAGGGGAACAGAGAAGCAGAATTAGGATAAGTGGGGGCACAAACAAGATACCCAAGGACTCATCTTAAGATGTCCACCAAGAGGTCCCTGGTGAAAATCCTGTCCTGTGCAAAGAAGATCCGAAACCTGTGAGCTAGTCAGAGAGGCCCTGGCAAGCAGAAGCAACTGTTACAACAAAAACTGATAATTAGGAAAGCTGGACTAATCGTAAATTGCTGAAAGCATCTCATTGGCAAACATTTATGGGGAATGCAAGGATCCTTAAATACAAAGTGTTTTTCTGAACCTGGTGAACCAGTGCCTGTTTCTCCCATTAGGTAGGAAATTACATCTTGAAAGGGATTTTCCTGTTACTGCAACCCTCTGCAGAGCATGAGGCTGTTGAAAACAATGAGGATGTTTGCCAGAGGGGTGTCTATATGCTGCACTTCCAAACCTTAATGATTGATTTGAAAGCCCTGCTTTAGACCTCATCCTCAAACATAGCAGAGGTGGTGAAGGAGATTGTCCCATGGCTTCTAGAAAGGATATTCAGCACTGGCAGTGACCTGTAGAGAGGTAATATGTAGAAGAATTCAAGTCTCTTAGTTGAGGCAGGTAGCATTGTATGAAGCTTTTGAAACACCTGAATAGGGCGTAGAGCAATTTTGTAACCATTTAGATCAGTTGTTTGAACCTTGTGATTATGCTCAGTTCCATCCTTTAACTGTTCACATTTGGGATCTTTGCTGCAAAGGTTTCATATACTGTCCTGCAAAATAAGAGCAAACTGTGTTTTGTTAACACTTCCTAACTTGGTGCAAAATCTATTGGGCATGGGACACGGAGACCCTGCAATCTATACCCAATCCAAAATCATAGACAAAAGCCAGTTGATATAAATAACAGCAACTTCTGTTTTGCTGTTGCAGAAATTACTGCAGGAATGGATCTGAAAAATACAGAATTCTTAAGCAAAATGGTGAGCATAAACTTCTGGCCCTTGCTCAAAGTTGCTTTAAAAGCACAAGCATTTTCAGAACTTGTTTTATCTTTCAGTCCAATAGCCAAGTGATAGGTTTGTCTTAGTGATAGGGATATTACCTATGATTATCACCTTTGAGTTGTACTTAACACTGCCATTGTGTTTGGGGAACTGTCGCACATTAGCCACATCTGCCTCCTACTGTGGATCCATGTCTTACACAGAAACTTATTTCAAGTGCTTTCTTACAGCAGTATGCAAGATATAAGCATCCTGAATTGCAAGCTGGGTTGACACTTGGCATGAGTTCAGATCAGCAATTTTAGCAGCCTGGAAAGAGGATTTATGCCCCCAGAGCTTCCAACTTTTAATTTTAGGGCTTTTAAAAAAATTTTTTTATCTGCTGTGTAATCATTTAACTTTCAATGACAACACAAGTTCATAATCTGTATTCAAGGAGCACTAAGCATATTTTCTCCCTTCCTTCTTCTTCTGCATGCTAATCAGTTTCCATAGAATAGAAATGAGGCCAGAAACTCTAATCTGATGTCCCAAACAAGTTCACTTCTCCTGTGAATATATATATGTCTAGAAATATAAAATAAAGTGATAGATTAGATATGGAACATGTTTCCAAACAAATAGAGATCTAAAGTCTTGTAGAAAGCATAAAGAAATTAATAAATCACGCAACCTGAAATCTAAGCTGTAAGTGATTACATTAGACCATAATATTATTTTGTCCGATGCCTAAGTATTTTCATTTTTCTAAAGAACATATAACATTTGCTGATGATGTAGGAATAGCCAGACTCTGGTAAGGGCTTGGAGAAGCGGCATTGACTCTAAAGGACACTCCATCCCTGAGCTCTGATGGGACTACAGTGAATGTAGACAGTGTGCTTGACTTGACTGTCCTAATCCACTGGTCCTTGAGCTTGGTGGGTGTAAACAGCCCTGAACAAAGGGGAATGATGCATTAATCATAGTCCCAGTGGCTGATCAAGGCACTGCTGACTGATCACCTTGCTTGTCTCTGTGTGGAAAAATCTGCAACATGAAGTCACATATCAAAAGAAGTATGCCATAAAACATACTAAAATAAAGAGAGGTAGTGAGCCTAGGGAGGAATGCGGGAAATTTTAAGAAAAATTTTCAAGAGAAAAGGGACAATTGTTGCAATTTCATTTCTAGAACACCATTTTTTTCTGAGTGCTTTTTATGAGTAAGCAAAAGAATTTTAAAAATGGATGGTTCAGTGATAATCAACCTAAGATCACTGCATGTTTTTAGAGTGCTCCACTTCCAGAAGATGTTATTCCTAACAGGCTTAGGTGACTAATGTGGAAGAGATTCTGAGAGCAATCTTATTAGTTCTACTGGGAAAAACATCTAATGTTATCATTTACTCTTATTGACAGAAAACTGAAAAGAATACAGAAATTTTTCTATGGAGAAAAGTCAATTGGCTTCAAAAGTAAGAGCTGCAAGATGAATTAATGATCATGATTTCAGGTTATTTTTGTAATAGTTCTAAATTAAAGCAAAAACAGCATATGTGAGTCAGTGCCCCCAGCTTTAGGCATCCTTCTTATGTCTAAAAGATTAGATACCTGCAGCAAGTACTCCAGTCTGCATATAGCCCATAAGGAAGGCTGACAGAGGGAAATAGTCTCAGTCTAACTCAGGTGTAGCCCTTGAAAATTGTATGCTGTCCCTCATACACTGAAAAAAATTACTTATTACAGTAATAAGTAGACCAGAACCATTAATTACTTTCCAATGAACCTTGGTTTAAAATTGACAAACAAGCTATTATTTTAACTGCCAGTTTTCCCCTGGAGGAAAATGACATTTGATATTCTCTTTGGTTAAGTGGTGTTCTTTGTCCCCACTTATGACTTTTCCTGGTGGCTGGGCGGGTTTTTTTCCCAGCTTGGATATCTGAAACAATTTAGAATTTTAGGGCAATTTACTTGTATGTTGGCTTTATGCCATAAAATTCTAAAAATGGAATAATTCTAGGACTTTATCTGAGTATTGTTTGGAGAAGGCTGGTTGGACCTGTTCAAAACAGAGTCAAACTTGAGCTAAGACCTAAGATTAAGCATACGAAGATTTATTTCTCTTTTTGTTCTTCTTTCATCAGTAATACAGCTAATAGTATGCACTTTATTGATATAGCTTTTTCCTCCACAAAAATAAGTACACAGATTGAAATTCAGCATTTAAATGAGCTGGAGTGCATCCCACCATGAAAATTCAGAAAATAAATCTCCTGTTAGTCTTTGTCTTGTTCTTATACAGTTTCTGATCCCTGTTCTTGAAGACAGCAATTTGCTGACAGTTTCGAGTATTTGGGACTATAGATTTAAAACAGAGTTGTGGTGCATATTTAAATTCCATTTTGTTGTCCTTTGCTTCTGGTAAACTGCAGAATTTAATTTAGTGGCAAAATAATCTGGCAAGTTGTTTGGGGAATGTAGCTGTCTTAGGATAGATACGATGTTTGGGTCAGTGTTCCTTAGATGGAATATTGAACAGGTGCCTAATGAAAAAAGAAATAATTAAAGGAGTACATCACACAGATGCTATTTGGTAAGGTTGATTTAGAGCTTGTGGGTCTACTCAAACACTCATCCATGTGCACACATCACATTTAAACATGCATGAGCAGGTCTTCTGCAGTCTATTTTATCAACACAGATTGTTTATCCAGTAGAGAACATCTGTGATGGTGGAGAAGAAGAGGAAATAAAGGAAGCATGCCATGTCCACTCTATGTTCATTTACTTAGAAGTTTTTAGGAATCTTCTCCCACCAGAGAAAAGCCCCATAGTCAAGAGTCTCTGCACTCTCCAGAATAGCCCAAGAGTAACCAATTCACGTTCACAGCTGTTAAAATATTTTTTTGCTTGGCTTAGTAAAGTATATTGCAATTTCTGTCCTACGTATTCAGTGATCATGACAAGTCTATATTGTTGCTCTAACTGAAGGCTTCAAAAAAAGTAAATTTATTTTGCTCTGTATTTTCTATGGAAAATTTTTCTACTGAAAAAGCCCTAAATGCCACATAAAAGCCTTTACTGCTCAAATTTCTTCCACATTACATCTTTTAAAAATCTTTGGGGTTTATTTGCTGTGCCATCATATGTAGGCAGGGAATGGGATGAATACACTGTCAATTTAGAGATTGGTATATAACTATGCAGAAAAATTTGAACTTGCCTCTCAGATATTATGTTGTTGAAGTTCTCAGCAAAATAATGCCATGAGGAAAAAACCCTACTTTCAAATCTATTTAAGTGTTTGTTCATGCTCTGGTGGCACAAGAAATCTATTTAAATTTAAATAATGAAATGCTAGAAGGCATGACTATTGGCATTAAACCCATGACAAATAAAGGCAATAAAATTTTGAATGCCTGCATTAAAAAAATTATGTTATACCTTCATCTTATTTACTTGCCTATATTTTATGTTATATAAACATAGGTATATGGAGTTTTTTTGCACAAAAAACCCCCATATATATACATGTACTTTATCTCCTTGTGATGTTTTTTGGGTTTGTTTGGGTTTCTTTAAATAAATAGTTCTACATACCCTTTTTTCAAAATTCTTCAAGAATTAGTTTAATTGGTGTCAACATTAAACTGCATCAAGCCAGTAAAATTTATTTTGCTAAATACTTCTATTTTATTGCGAACTTGAATCAAAAAATTAGAACATTTATGTTGCTAAGTAAGTTCAAACATTTGTAAGGCCTTTAAACAAGTTGGGGTTAAATTCCAAGCACTCAGGAAGGACATTTTCCAATCTTGTAACTCTTATATAAGTAAATTCTCCTGTTACCACATAATGAACTCTTACAAGTGGCAGTGACTGGTGCATTAATTACATTACCTCTGATAGGCATTCAAACTTAAAGCTTTATTCCCTTGTCTAGGACTGTCAGAAAGAATATAAGTATCAGTTTATTAAACATTTTGTTTAGGCCTGTCTCTGCCATCTTCTCTCTATCAGCCATTTCTGTGCATACCCAGTAATCTTTCTGAATTGGAGATAGGCCAGAAGAGACATTATTCATCACTGAGTTTTAATGTACCACTGGAACTGCAGTGCAAGGACAGATTGTTATTTCCTATTTAATCAGTGAAGTGACCAAGACTTTTTATTCTATATTGTCAATATGGAGGAGCAAGCCTAAAAATAAGGGAAATAGCTGGTGAGGAAAGAATACATAATAGTGTAGGAGAGATTGTTAATAAGGAGATAGGCACGGTGAAAAGGATGATTCAAAAGCCTGATAGGAAGCTAAAAAAGTAAAGTTAGAAACAGAAGATGAAAGGCTGACATACTTGATTTACATAATGAGAGAGATAGGACCCTGATGGCAGTGACGTAAAATATTCAAGAGATATAGGAAAGTTTAACGAGGAGAAATAATTATCTTAAGAAGGATTTTAAATTAAGATTTCTGGAAACCAAATAATTCAGGTCAGTAGATGTGTCTAAAACACTATGTTTTTATTTCTAAGTAAGATGGCCATGCACTGATGTCTTGTGTGAGATCAAGTGCTACCAACTGGTTCTCATGTACAGTGCTTAGGGCTAGTGCACTTTGTATTAGATTTTTCTCAAGGATTTTAGGACAACTTCAAAATGGAACCACTTAAGCAACACGGGCTGTTAAGCCTGCATTGCTCAGCGTCACTTATTATTTAACAGGATAGACTTCCCCAAATAATGTAGAAGGAATATAAAACACACTAGAGGGGAAAAAAAGCCAAAAAAGCCCAAATAACTCCCATCAAACAAACAAAAAATTAAAACAAAATAAACAAACAAAAACAACCAAAATCCAACAAAGTCAAATGGAAAAGAAAACAGAAGCTGTAAAATGAAAATCCAAATGTGCAATAAAAGAGTTCAAGAGCAGCAGATGAAGGCTTTCAAAAATAATTTACGAGTACACTAGAAAATTTTCTGCCATATGGTGAAACACTGTACATCTGCCTCTGTTCTGACATTTGAATGTAAATCGGTAAAGGATGAAGCAGAGTTTCAGCCAGTTCAGATTATGGATTCAGATTATCAGTTGACACAGCCTGATTCTGGTTTTTGCCACCTCATATCATGCAGGCAGCTGAGGAAGAATGGAATATTCTGTATTTTTCTGCATGTATGGCTCCCTTTGATGCATTTTCTTCCAGAGATGCATTTAACCCATGTACCTTCATGTCTCCAATGGTTAGTTGACTTTTTAAAAAGACGCCTGAACATCAGCTCTTCTACAAATTAAGACCAGTGATACCCTTAAATGCTATGTGAAGCTGTGGTGTACTAGCAAGTAGGCAGAAATAAAAGAGTAAGATATGCTGACATTGAAAATAAAACCCTCCCCAGCAAAACAAGCTAAAAACCAAACAAAAAATAATGTTATTTTTCTGACTTTTACTTAAGTGTTTTGGAAGCATAGAAATTACTCAGTATGGCTTAATTTTATATTGGCCAAAACCTCTCCCTGACGATTTGTTAGGCTTTAAACATCTTATTCAAGTGCTAGAAGGACCTGATAAGAACACTGAACTCTTTATCTTCAGGTAAGATTGTTTCAAAGAATCATCCTGATTCTGAACAAATCTTCATCTCATGAGACTGCAGAGTAAGAAGGGAAGAGGAGACTTGCATAAGAAGCATCTACAGTCTAGCTGTAGCTAATGACTGCTGTCATTATTTTGGATTTCACGCTGCTGCTTCTCCTGGAGGAAAAGCTACAGTCTCTCTTTGTGCTGTAGTTAGATTCCTAAAAGAAGCAGATGGGTCAAAATAATTCCATCTGCTTTTTTCTGTCATAAACTGGAAAAGGTATTTGTATTTAAGTAGAAGACTCACAACATTAAGTCTATAATTAAAGAAAACTTAAAAAAATGCATTTTCCTTTTGTATTTTGTCTCTCTCAGAGGTAGTGTAGTTCTAAATGTACTGAGAAGTTTTAATTTGGTAAACTAAGTTTGCCATTTATTAAACACACTTGGTATAGTATTAGTTGCTACATATAGTTGCTGTGTTTTGAAGTTGCAGCATTGATATAACATATTTTCTTCCTACAAAAACTCACGCAAATATTATGACTCAAAAATTTGTGTAAATACAAGAAAAAGGTACATTTACTCTAAAATTAAGACAGGCAACAAATAAGTTGCATTTTTTTTTCTTGTATCAGAGAACTGGATATGGCAAAAATATCTGATCATTTTACTGATATTAAAAATTAAGTATCACATGTTGTTATGGTAGCTTGGTACTTTTTATTTGTTTGTATTTTGCAAGCAACAGATTCCTAAGTGATGAATCCTCAGTGAGGTCTCAGTAAAAGGCTTAGACTTTACTTCAAGTGTTTATGCAAAAGCATTATGCAAAACATGCCCGTGAGTTAGATCTTCTACTCTTAACTGTGGAGGAGGGAACTAAATAACTAAATAGGTATTTACAAAAACAAATCCACAAAACCATCAGGAATTATTCTCATGCAAATAAGTTGGGAGTTCTACCTCTTACCTAGGACAGCTGACCCAAACTGGCCAAAGCAATATTCCATGCCATGTCATGTCATGCTCAATACATAAACTGTGGGGAAAGCGGTCTGGAGTTTTAGTGTTCAGGAAGTGGCTGGGCAGGAGGTAAACTATTGCACTGTTCACCACTTGTTTTGTGTGTTACATACAACCCTTGCCTTACAGAATTTACATCATGCCTGGGTCCCATACTTTTCAATATTTCCCTACTAATCACTACGAATTTTCCCTTAGCCTATGGGCTATCCCTTTAAAATTTCTGTTGATTTCATTTAGTCAATGACTTTGATCTCCATCTGTAATAGTAGGCCATTAAGGAAGGAGAGATAGTGTGTGTGGTGGTGATTTGTTTTATGCTGAAGCCAGTTCTGGTTCTATCACCACTGCACTTTTCTGGTTCTATCACTACTAGGTTCCTCTGTGTCCCATCAACAGTAGTAAAGTAAAAAAATCACCCATATTAATTAAAAAAAAAAAAAAAATGATGAAACTGTGTTTTAAAATGCCTGCCTACTTCACTTGATGGAGCACAAGAATTTAATCTCAGGGTCATGGATTCATGCCCCATGTTGGGTGGCAGAAAGGGAGGGTGTAGTTTAGTCTATCAGGCAGCTAAACACCACAGAGCCATCTGCTCATTCTTCCCCCAACACCAGGACCAGGGAGAGAATTGGAAAAACAAAAGAAAAATTTTTGCTTGAAATAAAGGCTGTTTAGAAAAATAGAAAATAAAGGGTAACTAATAATAATTGTTACTGTTAAATTATAATATAAAACTCAGTTTCAATAAAATTTCTCAGGACTTGCTGACTGATGTCCGGATGGTTCCTGAACAGTGACTCCCGACAGCTCTCCCACTAGTTTGTGTACTGAGCATGATGTCATATGGTATGGAATATTCCTTTGGTCAGTTGGAGACAGTTGTCAAGCTGTGTCTGGTTCTAGCTTCTTGTAGTCCCAAGCCTCCTCGCTAGCAAAGCTGTATGAGAAGCTGATGAGTCCTTGACCACTGGTTGGCAACAACTGAAATGTCAGGGAGTTATCAACATTATTCTTACTCTAAATCCAAAATGCAGCATGGTACCAGCCTCAGGCAATAAAGTTAACTCTATCCTAGATCAACAAGGGCAAAAGTAAAGGAGAATGTCATTTTTTTTTTTCACACTGTGAAAAAAAAAAAAAAAAAAGGAGTTCATACTGACTCCATGAAAGTAAGCTTTGGTAATAATAGCAGAATAGAGCACAGTTTTAACATGGCAGGATGACCTGGAAGACTGCAAGGCTAGAACCTGAGAGCCAGTTAAGGAGCACATTTATACTCAGACTCCTTTTCCTTATGCATTTTAAACTGAGCCCTAATCATACCCTTGGAAAGACTTGAAAACTTAGAAACTTTGTTATAAGCAGCCATAATTCTCTTATTCTTCCCTGCCACCCCAAAAAACCCGACCCAAAAGTCAGGACACTAGACACAGGAGGCAAAATGAAAGAGTCCTATACATGTGCAAGTCCTTGTCCTACTCGATTGAAACAGAATGTCATGACTCATTTCAGTTTAGCTAAAGTTTTATCCAAGGATTGCTCCCAAAGGAAGTGTAATGTCTCTGAACTCCCTAAGAGGCTGGCAAATGTAGCTTATCCCACTTGAAGGTGCTATGCACACTTAGAACAGCACAGATGGGTCTAGTAAGAAAACTGGTGTTTGTACTGCAGTTACTTTTGTGAGAAGAAAGCTGCTGAGCTAAACTAGATAACAAGGATGCTTCTTTATTTCTTTGCAGAATACCCATTTTATAATTTGATTTTTTCCTCTGTTTTCTAATTACGCAATCTTCTTAAGATTAAGTACACGCAGTTTAATGTGACTAAGGTAGAGAATTTAAAGATCCTTGGTAATTTTGATATTTCTAATTGCTCTTATGACAGTGTTTTAGACCTTTGCCTTTTAAAGCTTTTTCAAGTAAGATCACAACTAAGTTGTACCAAAATGTCATGGAACAGCTGGCATCCTAAGGTTGCAGATGATTGGCACTAAGGATCATCATAGATAGGGAAAATGCCATTCTCCCATTAAAAATCACATAATTTAGGATTTTATAATGCCAAATTGCAGTGTGTCATTACATTTGAACAACCAAGGTTTAATTGCCCGACCATTTTTTCTTTTACATGTGTTGTGTCATGCCAGTGTTCTTAAGATAAAGAGCCTTCTGCTGCGTAGATATTTTTAAAATCGAAGTCATTAAATCTGTCCAGAATGATACTGAAAAAATATACATTTTTAATGCATAGTTTTGATAATTGTAAATTTGGAAGGGATCGTAGAGTTGCCCCAAACTCCTTCAGAAATATGAATGCAAATGAATGGGCTTCATATTTTTTGAACAGTTTGAGAGGACATTTCCAGATTTCTGCTTTATTAATTCTCAAAAGAATGTTTTGGTTTTGTGAGTTTGAGGTCAAAAGTGGGCAAAGTCCTGATAAGTCCCAACTCCTACTGCTAAGTAAGCCAAGGAACAGAGACCTCAAAGCACCAGAGAAAACTAGGAAATGTGATCCTTTTAGCAGTCATACACGGAGAGAAAATAATTTTAACTGTGATTACACCAGATCTTTCTTTTAAGATGTATCATTTTCATGTGCTCACAAATCTCAGTTTCTTCCTTCCAGCATAAATTCTCCATGATTCAATATTTAATCTTACTTTTTCCCTTCTTCCCTTCCTTCCATGGAAAGTTATGAAGTAAATAAACACAAACAAACAAACAAACAAAACCCACCACAAATCAAAGCAAATTTACAAACAAAAAAATACCATTTTTATTTTAAAAAGTAACACTACTAAATGCGATATCAATTGAAATATTTTCTTCATATTTATGGATATTTTTCACACACTAAAACAAGTTTTCCACTTTCAATGAGTGTTTTGCATTAATTTGACGTAAAGTTTCATAACTTCATACTTTGAAGGTTGATGAGATGTTGTAGTATTGGAATCAAATGTATTTCAGACTTTTGAGGTGGCATTTTGAAGAACAATTTTCTACACTTTTTTGGACTACCTTTATCATAAAGTCAACCCAGGACAACAGGTAAATGTAGCGGTATATGGTATGAAAAGAAAAATTGAGTTATCTCAAAAGGACAAAAAATAAAGAATAAAATCTTTCTGATCTTCTGTCAACTCTTTAAACTAAGGTTATAACTTCCTTGCAGACCATCACGTACAGAGCTGTCTGTGTCAGTTTTTATAGATTCTTCTGATAGTCTGTGCAGTGATTGACCCAAACCTTGCTCCCACTCAGTTTTTGTTAAAACTAAAATCACTTGTGAGACAAGTTCTTTTTATAATCTTGAAAGATCTGGATCATAAATCATGTGGCAGTCAAAGGAAGCACAAAAATTCTATAGCCTACAGTATAACACAATTGCAACACACAAAAAAATTTTATCAGGTTTAAAAAGAAATAGTGCAACTCAGTCTGCTTTGGGCAGTGTTTTTGCAACAATTTATGTTCTTTTTCCAAATTATAAATATAATCATCTTACAAGGTACTAACATGAAAGTATTTCAAGATAGTTTGACACAATGAATGCTTGCAACATCATGAAAAAATGTGCAAAGGTAATTCAAGGTGAAAAAAACATTCAAAAAATTACATTGACTCTGTTAAATTTCAAAGTTACAGCTACCGTCAAAAAACCAAGCAGTAAAGAATAGACAATGCCTTTAATTTTCCATGTAACATAGCTTATGAAATAACTTTTTATTGTGTTTCTAGTACTTACTCTTCTGATGTTGTGTATTAATTTTGCACTGAACTGGTGTAGTCCAAAACACAAACTTATGGAACTTGCAGGGAAGTCTGCTGGAGGAGACATCCATCTGAAGTCCCTGGGGCGCTGCATGCTGGAGCAAGTGGATGGCCCATGGGAGGCTGTGACTTCGTGAGAAGTCCACGCTCTTGGCAGCCTGTGGCCCCATGAGGAGGGAAGCCCACACTGGAGCAGGTTCTGGCAGGACTTGTGACCTCCTGGGGTATCCTGGAGCAAAGTGTTCCAGAGGGACTGAGGCCCATGGAAGGAGCCCACGCTGGTGCAGTTGATACGGGCTGTCTCCCATGGGTGGGATGCTGTGCTGGAGCAGGGGAGGAATGTGGGGAGGAAGGAGTGGCACAAAGAAACGGGAATGAACTGACCACAATCACCATTCCCCATTCCCCATTCCCTTGTGACACCTGAGGGAGAGGGAGAGAAATTAAGAGTGAGGCTGAGCCCAGGACAAAGAGTGAGATGGGGGAAAGGTGTTTTTAAAGTTTGCTCTTATTTCTCATTATCCTACTCCCATTTGATTAATAATGAGTTAAATTTTCTTTTAACCACATGGAATCCCACCATAGCATACTTACCATAGCTCACCTTGTCCTCTTTATGTAAACTTGTGCCGTGTTAAACAAGACTTATTTACCTTCTAACCCTATGATACTGCTGAGACGCTCAAATCCTTTTTAAATTTTTTTTTTTTTTTTTGGTCTTTTTCTCCAACGAAAACAGAGTCCTGGCAGTATGGAATATTTCAAAGTAACTTTTGGAGTTTTTTTCCCCCTTTGAAGTAGTTTTATATCTCAGTTGAAAAAAGAGTTACAAATTGTATAACAATAAAGCCTCTGTAGCCTTGCAGCTATAAGCAATTACAATCTACTCTGAAAAGAGATGTACAAGAAAATCAAATTAAAATGTTATCACATATAAGAAATGTGCTGTGCTTTTCTGTACATTTTAAAAATTTTGTTTATTTTCCAATAGCACAATAATTGTTGAAGTTTTTATTTCCAGCAGTTATTTTTACATAATGAATATTACTTTTTCAGATGAATTAAAATATTTAATTTTCCCTATTCTGTGTATAATTGCAATAGGAGAACCTTCTAGCAATTCAGAGGACCATCATTTATCATTATCACTTTATGATACAGCTGAAATTTTCAGAGACGAAAGGTTTAAAGTATTAAAAAAAAAGCCATAATTCTAATTGTGTGTGGGTTTTTTGCATGAGACAAATTGGGGGTTTTGGGTAATTTTTAGGTCATTGATCCACTCAGATTAATATCTTGGTTCTGCCCCTGATTAGTATTAAAAAAAAAAAAAAAAGAAAATTCTGATTCCCATATTTATGTTAGAATAATTTTACTCATCAAGGGGAAAAAAATATTTTCTTGATCACGTTCACTTTGGCTTCTTCCACCATTTTAGCTGTCAGAGGTAGCGATCAGCTGTTTGTGAGATTACAGCTATCTTTATTAGATTTAATTTCTATAAGGATATAGCTTCTCCAAAATATTTCTTAGTGGCAGTGACTAAATGCAGCTGTCTTGAGTTTTGTAAATGTTAGAGGTACAGCAGTATTTCCTCATACAGTATACACATATATGACTTAGAGTATAAACACTAGCTCAGGCTAGTTTGGAACAGAGCTTACAGTTTGCATGCAGTGAATTTCCACAGCATTAGCACTAAAAGTGATGCACAAAAGTGAAATATGCAAGTATGAAGGGTATAAACTATCAGTCTCTGTTGCAGCTTTTAATAACAAACTCTTCCATTGTAGTAGGACAGAACCAGCCAATTCATACAATGAACAGAAGTTGTTGTAGTTTAATAAATGCTGGATGTTCTTATGCAGTTTTTCTATTATTTGTCAATAGAAGTGGTACTCCTAAATTAGGTAGTTATTTGAAAATTCCACTCTTGGAGGATTTTCACACTGAAAAACCTATTTTAAAATTTCCTTTTGTGTCCTAATAAAGACTTTTAACTGAGTAACTTGACTATGAGTAACATAATAAGGTGTGTAGTGTTAATCTAAAGACCTTGACTATATTTAAGTCAAGGTGGGATGCTCCCTTTGATTGTAAAACCTCATAGATTATAGGTCTAGCATGTTATAGAAGATATAGAACAACAAGCTTTGACATGAAATTCGTTCTCTATGATTTGCAGAACTGGATAAATATAGCTAATCAAAATTGTATAACAAATTACTGTTTTAAAAAGAACAAAAAAAACTTTAAAATATTTCTTGAAGAGCATCTCTGCTGATGGTTGGTCTCAGTAACGAAGAGAAGGTGGCCTAAAACCACTCTCTATGTCCCTATTTTTAAAGCTTTAATGATTGTATGTAATATGCAGAAAGCTCAAACACAGATTTTTGCATGCTCAAGATTTATTTTTAATCTTATCAGTAATGAGGTACGTAAGTTTGACTTATGGTAAGCATCTAATCGTAACACATTTTGCTCAAAAACACAGCATGCTAGTCCATTTACTTAAGCTAGAGTGCTGTAAGAGCTGAGAAACTGGAATAGAGATTAGTTTTGTGCATTAGCAAGCAGTCTGTAGAGAGGGTTTGTTGTTATTATTTTCCAAAGACAAGGTACTCTAGAAGACATAAAGCCAGCCATAATGGAATGTGTTCAGAGTATAATAGAAAATCTGAATCTAGAGTATTTTGATGTTTGTTTGCTTTTAGCTCCCTGAATGATGCTTCACATAGCAAATTGGTATTAATATTTTCTGACTTAACACTACTTCTACTTCCTGATTTTAAACATCTGATGTAAGTTTATTTTCATTTCGTTTAGTAGCCCCAGGACAAAATGAAATCTTGCTTCTGCTTATAAAGAGAGAAAGAGAAGAGAACCTGTCCAACAGACTAATGCTAACATGCTATGAAATCCATAGACACTCTTGCTCCCTGAGGAATAGGTGTGGAGTTGGTATCATGTTGCTGAAATCCTTTCTCTTGAATAAAATTGACAGATATGGTTTGAGCATTACAAGACATTGGGAATGGATTGAGGCAATATTAGATTTGCTGACATTAGGGAGGATGAAATACTAGAATGTCCTTTTTTTGGGTAGGTCTGAGTACTGCAGTAAAAATAAATGAATAAAGGACGAGCAGTATTCTCAATTAAAAAAATAATTTTCCATCAGAATTTTTCTCCTACCTGCTATTAATCTGCTTCATAAAATTTCCACATAAGTAGTCTGGAAGACTGTTTTGCTTCAGATCTAATTAGTACAGGTTTTGTTCTCTACGTTGAGTCCTCACCCATTTTGAACAAAATCACCTTGAATAAAATCACTTTGTTACTCCATCACTCTTGAGAGAAATGTCACCTCTTGAGTAAAAGTCTTGAGTAAAATGTGATCCTGTAGATTCTTCCATCCTTTCAGAATCAGTATTCCACTTAACCTTTAAATTTCAGTAATTTCCATTTAATTTTTTTTTTTTTTAATTTAATTTCCAGTATCAGAAACTGAAGGCTCTGGTAGTTCAGTATAACATGTCAATCCTTTGTGGTTTTGATAAAACTGCCATTGTTTTCACCTCTGTGTATGTATATGCCATTAGAATTATTCTCTCTTTCTTTTGGGAGAAAGTAATCTAAAACTTTTTACCCTCATAGGAAAAAGAAAATTATTTTTATGACACTAGAATTATATTTTTTTCTCAGCTTTGTCTTCATTTTCATGTAACCCACACTCATATCCTAAGAAGTTTGCAGGTTCTGTATAACAGTTCCAAGACATCCACTCATCAGTGCCATGCTAGTCAGACCACTATCAGTCAATGTCAGCATCAAATACTTCACAGAGAAATCAGACTTTGGCCCATTATTGTGAAGATCATCACACTGTACAGAGTTAAAACTACTCAGTAGGCCTGCTCATGTATCAGCCCAAGGTAAAGCTATTTGAAAGAAAAACATCCTTCTCATTCTGGCACTAATGCCCCAATTCCTGCCAGACACACACTGCCAAAAGAGAAGCCGTGTCTCCAACACTCAGCATGAGTCTGTCAGCCTTTATTCAATCCTATCAGACTAGTCTGTTTGACATTTGAGCCTTCTTTATGTCTTCTTTTTCTGGGGAAAAAAAATTAAAATTCCCTTTCCATGCAAAAAAGAATATTGATCTTTTTTAAAGGCCACCCACTTTGTAGCGTCATAAATGGAGACAATAATACCACTTTGGGCCCTAGGTAAGGTGCTCCACACAGTGGAGTTACTGAGAGGATCACCTGCTAGGACTGTTAGGTTTAATTTGGAGTGGAGGCTAGGAGAGCAGTGTCCCTTATTTGGAAAGAGCAGGACTGAAAGCTCTGGTGAAGACATCCTCTGTAGACCAGAAGGCTCCAATTCAAAGCAATTGTTGCATCAGTTTTGGCTTGGCCACCTTATGTTATTCACCCAGACTTGACATTTCCCTTTGTACCTATCATGCAGAACCTTGGCATAGGCATGGACATGAACATAGGAGGTTTGATCTGGTCTGATTTTGTTCTAACACAGTTCCCTGCATGCCTAGTCATGACAGGATGCAGCAGCTGATCATGAGGTATGGGCAAAAGTGCTGTCAAAGGACATATGATTGATAATATTTGTTATAAAACTTGCAAAAGGCCTCCCGAATCAACACAGGATAGGAATTTAAAAACTTCCATGAAAACTCCTTAAGTTCAGGGTACAGTCTTTTCTGAATCTGTATGGAATTTACCAATCAGTCTTCTGAGATATTCGATATTTCCATCAAGTCACTTTACCACTTTTTTAGTAGTAGCCTTGCTGAGAAAAAGGGTTCTTCAGTTTGTCTTTAGGTAGTAGACGGTAGCTACAATTTCTTAAGAATTCCATAATTGCAAACATAGAAGAGATCAGTCCTGTAAACTGAGACTACAGCCCTTAATCCCTTTCCGGATTTAAATTATAGTTTCTTTTTTTGATGTTAAAAGGGGGGTTGTTGTTGTTGTTTTGTATTTGTTTCTGTTTTCTTGTTGGTTTGTTCTGCCAGAAATGGTGGTACTCAATACCTTGTACACAATGATTAGTTTTGTATTGTTGGAGCTGAGATACTAATCCAGAAACTGAGAGAAACGGAGGAGAAGGAGCAGAATTTAAGATTCCTGCTTTCAAAGTAAATGAACCACTCATTGGGCTATAAAATTAATGAATCTTCAATTACACAGTTCAGTCAAAGTAACTGGAAGTGTACAGACAATGCCTCCAGGCCAGTAGTTAGGACATGTACATGGCAGACGCAGCAGAGAATGAAGGGGAAACTGATACATTCTTATCTTATTGTATCTCACTGTGTAAATCCTGTACAGCAATATCACTGTTATAACTGAAATTGCTTGTACCTGTTATTGGCAGCTATTAGGCATTTTTAAAACTGATGTGAGAAAAGAGTGAAAGAATATTTATTTAGACCTGTGATGTCCTGAATTAAACACTGTGATCCTGCACATGCTGAGAACTAGAACCCTAGAGAGCCCCCTTCACTTTTCAGACGCTTGAATATCTAACAGGTATCAAGAATATGATGATCCAGGACAACAGAGTAACACAAATGCCACTTAAATCCTTTGCTGTATCTCAGCAGATGCCACTGTACTGGGTATTTATTTACAGTTGTAGTAACTTTCATGGGAAGAAAAAATATTAATTATTAAAACTGAATATCACTTTAAGGTCCCACATGAAATAGGAGATTGATTTTTACAAAAAGGAAAGTCCTGTTAATAGTAAATACCATTTAAGCGGCACAAGAGATTGCATTAGCAGAATGACTAGAAAATTAAATGATATCTAAATGTTTCATTTAATTATACTTCATAAACCTTCACAAAGCAAAACAAGCTTGGTTTTGTGGAGAGACTTCATGTTTAGATTTTGTGTTACAAAAGTTGTAAAAGACTTCAGGTTAAACTTAAAGTATTTTCCAAAAAGAGAAGTAAAAAGACAAAAATTTTGTAACTTGAATATCCTTGTACAAAGGAAACTGCTTTTACAAACCAGTTTAAGTTAGTTGCGTAACCAAAGCTAGACTAGAATTTCATATCTACATACATTTTTTTTAGAAAAGATTATGTCATTATTATTACTTTTCTCAGCAGAAGATCACCTTTTCCTGTGTTTTTTGCTAACAACACTTCCTTCAAGTTCCTTCCATTTTTGAAGACAAAATATGTCTCATGAAACCTCTTGCTCTTTTCCCTCTCAAAACATGGGGCTTTTTTTTTTTTTTTAGGTGCTACAAGAAGCTGCTCTAATTATTGTCTACAAGTGTACCATTAGCCTGGGAACAGCTAACTGCCTTTAATTGCTGGAAACAGCTGGGTAATTAATGCTACCCAATTAGTATAAACACTTTATAATCTTCTTTCAATCCTCCTGTGACCCTCTTGGGTATCATACCTCACAACTTGAAAACAGAACTGGAGGAGAAGTTGTGAAATCTACTATTAAAGGCAGAAAATTTAATTTCTGGCTGACAGAAATTTATACATCCTTCATCGTAGTCACTCCCAGTGCTTATTATTATGATTATTTATACAGTTGTAGTTATCATCCATTGTGTCATGTTTGTACATTGCTGAGAACAAGTAGCTTATGTCCAAAAATGCTCAGAATATAAGACTTTGATTATAGTCCATAAATCCAATGATTAGTCCATAAATCTGTTTGCCTGTCTGTAGCAAATCTCTGTGGAGATATCTGCAGAAGAGATAGAGGCAGTTCAGGCTGCAGGAGGAAAGAGAACTTTATGAAAAATGCATGGCATGGGAAAGACTTGAGGAAAACATTGTGTTATGGTTTTTTAATTTTTTTTTTAATTTTTTTTTACCTTAACTGTAAAGGAAAGGAACAAATAAAATACAATGCTGTCCATAAAGTTAGGGTTTACTTTGTAGACTAGATTTCTACTGATGCTCTCCCAACTTTTCCTCAGGGTTGTCTGCACTGGATAGCACAGTAACAGAGTAAAGTTAAAGTTTTTTGAAAATAATATGAGATAGAGACTGCTGTTCAGAAGCAAGAATAGGTCAGGCTGTGATAACCCAAGAAACTGCCCAAACTAATCTTTTTCTTTCCTAAGACTAGCTCATGCAAAGCTAAATCTGTTGTAGCTGAAATACTTTGTAGTCTGAGCTCTGTGTATGTTTGTACCACACAATTATATTCACATGGCCAAAACACTGAGCCAGAAATCATAAAAACTGTCCTTTCCTGTCTTATGCTCCTTCAAAAACAAGGAAAACACTGAATGCTTCATTGAAGTTCGGTCTAGTATTTGCTAGTGATAAATTTGTATGTACATAAATATCTAAAAATAATTTAGTTACTCTAGGACTATTTATATCTAGTCAAATACTGATATGCTTCTTTGTGTATGTCCAGTGGGATGAAGTGCAGAGAAAGACTGCACTGGTAGGTGGGAATGAAAGTGATTTAAATATTGTTTGGGGGTTACATATTAGACTGAAAATTAATGAAATTCACAATAGCTCATTAGAAAGAAAGCCTGGAAGCAAACCTAACTTCCATAATCAATATTGGATTAGAATATTACTGACTTATAGAATTCTTATTTGTTCACTGAAAAAATTATGTTTGAAGAGGAAACTCTTAGTAGAAAACGAGAGGTATTTTCAGAGCCCACAAATTATAAAAAGCTTCGAAATGTAAACAGGATGTTGCTGACTTTCCATTTGGTTGGTTGGGTCTTAAAATACATTCCTCTGAAATTCCAATCATCTGTGTAACACTCACTTAAGAACAAAATATCAGTGAATTGTGTCAAGTTTATTTCTAAAACCTTTTGTTACCTTCTTTACAGCCTGACAGCGCTGCCCATTAGCTTACTTCTTTTATCTTGATTTAAAATACCTTGTCTTGTAAATCCAAGCTGGTATACGTGAAAGACTTAAAAATATAAATGCATAAAATGTTCAGAGACAACCTTATAAAACTGCATTAATTCGTCAAGAATGCTTTCCCTCATAAATCATGCACTCACTTTGTGAAAACAAAACATAATTTAAACATGCAATTTAAATACTAAAGCAAAAAAATAAAACCAAGGAAAGATAAATTGTGCCATCTACAATTAACAAAGCAGATGAAGTGGCAGAAAGGACTTTAACAGTATAAATAGATCTATTGAGTAAGAGACAGATATAAAGTAGCTGTTTACAAACCTGTAAATTTCCCTGTGTTGTAGTTTTCAACAATGTGAGCAGGTAGGATTTATGAGCAGTCCTATTTTATTAGACTAACAAGAGTTTTCTGTAATGATATCCTAAGCCAACATAAAGAATAGCGTTATCTTAATCTACTAAGTGTAAGACAAATTCTAAAGAGAATTTAACAATAAAAAGGACAACAGACACCTTTTCAAAATTTGGTAAATATAGTTATTTTTTCCCATATGTAGAATATATCACTCAAAATATTTTTGTGATTCAAAACAAGTTCTTTTTTACTGTGACAATTGAAATGGCCAACATTAGCTCTGAATTTAATTTCTTTAGTTCTTATTGGAAGAAACAATACTATAAGGATTGCTTTTGCCTGAATTTACTGAAAGTTAAGTAACTCATCATTGCCATTAAACAAACAAGTACTGTGATGAACATGTGACATATACTGAACCTTTGCAAACCTTTAAAAAATACTTTCCAAAGTACATTTCCAAAAAGACTGATCACCCTTTTCTGGATTGTAATGCCATTATACATTGCATCCTTTTGTCCTAAAACATACCAATTATGCATTTTAATCTTGATTGATAGGTGGAGAACAAATACATAGAATGCACTGCAAAGGAAATTTAAAAAACAAAACAAAACAGCCCTATGTGTTCAATGAATGAACATCTAAATTTTCCCTGCAAGCTTTGTTTTATTTTTAATAACATTTTGGCCACTGTAGTTTAGTAAACTGATATCTTTTAACTCTATTGAAATGGGATAGTAAGACATATACAAATATTATTATTATAATAACAATAAAAATAATAAATATATTAAATAATTAAAAAAAATAATTCAGGTCAACCTAAAGCAATAAACTTGTTAATAGCCAAGACACCAGTCTTCAAACACAGAGTCTAAGCAACAGAAACAACTTTCTAACACTTGGCTTAGGGAAAAGTGAATTGTTTTTCTTGCTGTCTTAATTATACTAAAATTACTATCTTTCACCTTCCTTCAGGCCGTTCCTTGCCTATGTGTATCCTACTTCATGACTGTAGTAAAGAGTATCCCATTCTTGGCTCTTTGAGATGTACAGGTAGACGAAACAGAGCAGAAAATCAAATGGAACTAGTATCTGGACATTGTATTAAATTCTGCATTTTAACTAATGATGATGGGAGCTTTAACATATAGACCATCTAAGGAAGACACCTAGATTTAGTTGTTTTAGTCTGTCTTAATTAGAATCTGTATTCCATGCTCTTTTTCTTAATTTATTTTTCCTATTGTCCAGGCCCACTGTAGGAAATATAGTGCGCTAACTGTCCTGTTCTTTCCCTTGAAATGCAGAATCTGTCAAACAAGGAGAGGCTTAGAACTGGGACTGTTGATGCTGAGAAGAAAAGGCTCAGGGCAGAATTTATTAACGTATATAAACATCTAATGGTTGGAATAAAGATGAAGCCATTCTCATGTATCCAATAACAGGCAGTTACTCTCCTGTGAGAGGCAATAGTCACAAATATAAAATCAATTCCAACTAAATGCAAAAAGCCCTTCTTTACTGTGAGAATGATTGAAAACTGGTATGGATTTCACAGAGAGGTTATGGAATTTCCATTATTAGAATTATCCAAATCTCAACTGGACATGGCTCAGGAGAAACCTGTTCTAGGTGACCTTGCTTTGAACAGGGGAATTGAACTAGACAACTTCCACAGGTCCCTTTGGACCTCAACAGCCCTGTGATTGAAAACAGTAAACTATTTTAGCAGAAATGAAATATGTAAGTTGCTAAGGCTCACATTGATTTTCAACTGTCCTCTAGAAAGGACAAATATCTTTAACTGCTATGAATCATAGAAAGTTAAATGAATTACTGCTTTCTGTTTTGATTTTGTTGTTTTGTGGACTCTTTTCTTGATTGTTTGATTTCATTTGGTTCGAATGTCAGTCAATCCAAAAGAATGATATATTGGTTAACTATAGATACTTTAGAGGGGAGGTGGTAGAGAAGGAAAAAATGCCCACTGCATAAGCAGTATTATCAAGTCTTTCTTGTCTTAATGTCTTATCTTTACTTATGCACTCAATTATTAATTTAGGAGCCTGAGCAATTATAAACAATCTTTAAACTGTTATTTCTTTGTGGTAGTTTCAGTTGGAAATCTAATATAAAGATTTGAAAAGATATCTGAATAAACAGGAGAGTTTAAGATATACCTCTATACTAAAAAAAATGGGTATTTATATTGCCTTCTGACATAATTAGTCTGTGACCTTTTATATGTAGTTGAAATTATTACAGAATTATAGGATTGAAACAGATGTCCTCATATTCTCTTAGTACAACATTTGCCATTCAGTTTAAAAACTGATTGGAAAACTTTTATATTATTAATGTTGAAACAAATTTTTATTTCAATCTGATTAATTTTTAAGTTGTCCACTTCCTAGTCCATCCAAAAATCAGTCATGAGCAGGTAGCAATTCCCTCTTGTATCCAGTTAATTGCTGTCATTGTCCTTTGAGTCAGATAAATGCTATCAGAATGTTAATCTATGTTTAGGAGCATAAGCCTTGGGGGCTGTCTCAAGTCAGACTTCTCATTTTTTGCTTAGGCAATTGACCAATAATCCCTTTAAGGAGTTCTGATCATATTTTTATTCCTGCATACCAAATATATACATCATGTATATTACATGAAGTTCAAATCTCTAGAACATGAGTTGTGAAAGCGTGACTCTGTATATTGTGCATCTTTTCATTAATTCTGATACTATTCAATATGTCTGTCTCATCAGGGGTTAGTGAGAACACATTAGAGAGAATTTCACCTCAAAAAACACATCTGATGTTAAATCCTTGCCTTCTGTTGCTTGAGAATTACAGTGCTATTGACCACCCACAAATCACCAGCCACGCAAACTTCTATATTGGTAGTAACACGTGAAATGCAGAAAATATTTCTGATTCAGCTGCAAAGCTAGAGTTCAAACATGCACCTATACTCCTCAGCCCATTAAAGTCAGAACAATAAAACACCCGTGAATAGTGTAGACCTATTGCTCACTGATGGTTTAAGGTGTGTGCATATTTGTTGTTGTTGTAGTCATTCTTCCTTTGAAGTGTCTCTGTTTTCACATGACAATCAGTTACTAAATTTTGTAGGTGGTGCCCCAACTGGCCTGAACTTTACTATGTGCTTAATTCATGTGGTTTTGTACATGAAAAGACAAATTGAATCCCAACATTGTGATTTTTGTTAGAGAGATTCTCTTACAGGACAAAGAATTGTGTGTTGAGTACTCATCAGTTTAGACGAGATGAAGTGAAAAAAATCACAGCTGCTCCTGTTTTAGAAGTTTTTATCTATTGCAGATGTATTTTTTTCAAGCTGTTCTTTCATGTGCTTCACCTATCCCTACTTCCTGTGATGACTTAGCTATTCAGGACCTTTTTAGGTTTACAATCCAAAATAGCACTTGATTTCAACTCCAAAACAGTTTAACTCTTTCTTGCTTGGATTAATAGAAGGAATTGAAAAGTTTCTGTGTGCTGTCAGTTCTCTCATCACATGTAGTGCATAATTAAAAAAAAAGCTTAAACCAGAGATTTCAATACATTTTTAAACTCACTCTCTTTGTATATTATTTCTAACTTAGATCTCAAACAAAAAAAGAAAAAAAAAAAAAAAAAGGGTGAAAGAAAGATTAATGTTCTTTCCTGCCTGAAAGTACAAGTTTAAATTCTCATATTTTAACTTAGCACTGGGCTGTCAACTCATAGCACTCATGCTTGAGATGGTTGCTTCCCACTGGTCCTGGTAAAGCTGTGATTCTGCATGGAAGAAGACACAAACCACAAAAGCAGAGAAAAAGTATAACTTCACAGTGAAGTGACAACGGTATTAACCTAAGAATAAGTACTCCCATTTTCATATGTCTCTCCCCAGTATGCCTTCCGTATTTGCTGTGCATAGGTTTAGTTTTTTACTGATTTCAATTTCCTCTTATTAATTTAGTCTTGGGAAGTAGTCAGGAGGAGATATGGAAGAGTAACTCCCCATCCAGAGAAGAAAATATGAGAGGTAAGTATTTTTTATTTTTTTTTTAAAGTAAGGTTTACAGTTTGGAGCATTTTGGCATCCTGTGTAATTCTTTTGGGACTTGGAGTCATCTGTTATTGTTGTCCATGCTGGGCTGGGAGTTTCTCCATAATTCCTGGTTGTGTCAGTTCGTCCAATGCACTGAGGGTGCATTCTGAGCTCTGGAGTATGCAGCTATAGGGTGAAAGCACCCTAATCTTGACTGACTTAAACCACAGATGAATAAGCTAAACAGCCATGTCTCCCCTGCTTTGTTGTGGCTGTTCTCTTCACATGACTTAAAATGAAAAAAAATTTAAAAAGTATAAATTTGTAAAGTACCTGCAAGCTTCAACACTCGTGGTTTATTCAGTCCTCAATCACATACCATCTTTTGTATTGAGAAATATTCCAGGAATATAATAATAAGTTACTTATTTTTTCTAGGACTTCATGTGGCAGAGACACACTATGTAACAATAAGACTAAGGGCTCAGGAAGGACTCAATTTTACATAGCAGCAAGATAATTATTTCATAAAGCAGAGTGATTTTCATTCTCTCTCATTGCCTTCATCTCTCAGAGACAAAAAAAAAAAAAAAAAAAAGGAAGCAAATACAACAGATCCATCAAGTGTCATTACGTAATAGCTTAACCCAAAAACTTAGAGAAGTAGATTATTTTAAGAAGCCAAATTTCAGGAATCAACAAAAAGACAATATTTATGTGAGAAAATGTGAGCTAATAGTTGTATGAACTTGCTGATTTTTATGCATCATGAATAGTACAGTACTGCATTTCACTTTCTCTCACACCCTTCTCTCCTGTGGAGAAGAGTGAGTTTTTTGGATTTGTTTTTTTATGGTAGCTGACATCTGTGATAATATTTTCCCCTGCATTATTGTTACTGAAACTTTCCAAGAATAAAATGTTTAATGTAACTCTGAATGAAAAACAAGTTTATAGCTGTGTTAACTAATGTATTAAAAAAATACAGAATGATAATCTAAGGTTTTTTTCATTTATTTTTGATTTTTAAGTTCTAAGAGTTCTCCATGAAAAAAAAAAATAGAACCCTGAAAACCCTGTAGCACCTTAAAACCAAGGACCTCTCTAAACTCTAAGAGAAAGTTACTATTAAATAAAGCTGTAAACCATGGTATATACATAGATGCTTACTAAAAAAATTAATTTGACATTTGCCATCTGTATTTTTTTAGAGTCTATCAGGTCATCAGCACAATTAAGGCAGATCAATAATTTGAAAATGCCTTGAAGAACTAATTGATTTTTATAAACTTTTTGAATTATTATTTAATAAGACATCTATGGCACAGTGAACCAAAATGTGAGCCATGACAAATTTGATATGTCTGCAAATGCCATTAAACTGCAGCAGCAGTCCTGTTAGGTTGACAGCTTCTCTGATTTTGGATTTAATCCTCTCATCATTCATGCGAATTGCGTTTTTACATAAACAGTGAATATAAAGTGACAAAAAAATAAAGTCAGTGCGGTTTCTGCACCTCATTTTATAGCAACAGATGTAGTGAACTGAGGACATTAAAACAAATTCCAAAACTACCACGATGAAGTATTCAATGTAACCGCAAGGATGTTTGACCTAGAGCTCCATCTAGAGAAACTTTCATGAAAAACAAACACTGGTTCACTGGTCTATATCTCGATGTTTAAAGTTTATGTGGTTTCTGTCGACCACAGGTGCATTTGGCTGCTCAAGCTGATGTAACTTGGCAGCTTATCTGCATTTTAGAATTAATTTATTTCAATTATCATGGAACATTCCTTCACTTCTTTTCCCTGATGATTTAAGAAGGTAATAGCCATATTTAGAATGCTATAATTTTGAGACTGCTAAAGAATATTTTGGTTTCATTTTTATACCGAAATCCTGAATAAACACCCTCCTTAAAAAATAGGATCTTTCCTTCTCTATTCTATCTTCATCTTTTACCCTAGTAAGTGATATTTTAGATAGATTTCACAGCCAGCAATGCAAAAGGCTGTTCTCCAATTAATATTAGGCATCAGGCTGAATCATAATGTCATGTTTTTGGGGTTCTGAGGATGAGTAAGGCGTGAATTTAAAACTGAGATTTTATTTAATTAGTAATATTATGACCAGAACTGGTTGTGAACTTAAGTAACAGCACCCATATTTTGGGAAAGGCATCGACAAAGAGACTAAGATAAGTGAAAGAAAAAAATGCTTTTTGTATTTTTCACCTCTACTTTTTTGGTCCTGTATAGAAAACAAGGGTCAATTATGCACCTTATTTGCAAATACTGCATCAACCTGAGGAAAATATTCTGTGACAGTGGTAGAAAGTGATTTATGTTAATTTGTAACCAAGGAAAGCTTACTGAAATGAGCATTTTGGGGCAACACTAATATTCTCTGCAATATAAAATCACATTATAGTTTTAATAGCATTTCACAAATTACAGATTTTTTTTTTCCAAAATGGTCTGCAGACTGCTGTCAAAGAAACAAGTTATAGTATAATAATGCTTACCATTAGCTCTTACCTTTCCAGATCCAGAGGTCAGATACAAAAAGAATAAATATTTGAACTCTTAAATAACTTTCTATAATGCAGAGAAATAGCAGAACTCTGGTAGTTTGAACACTGAATGAGAAAATTTCTTTCTGAGAAAGTATGTTAGTGAAAATAATCTGTGAATATACATGGAAGAGCTTTATTTTTGCATCTATACACATGAAAAAAGTGCTAAAATTTTTCAAGCTCGTATAAAACTTATTTTATAGCTTTCTAGGATTTTTCACCTTTAAGAGTATACAATATACAACAATTTTTGTGTGTATTTTTCCTATGTTTTTGTTTCTTTACCTTAATTTCTTTAAAATACAAGATCCAGCAACAAGTACCTTTCAATCGTCCTAAATCATTAAACTGCAATAGAGATTGGTACAGCTTGAACGGGCTAATAGCTGAAGAAGCTTTCTCTGATGCCACAATTTGAGGACTCAGGGCATTGAGTGCTTAAAAAAGAATATGTGTCTGGGATTTTCTCTTACTGAGAATTCCCAAGTGTGGGAGAGAAGATGATAGTGGGTGTGTTAATGCTCTGTTTTGTTTCTCCATGTCTTTCACATTGTGTAAAAGAGTAATTTGTGTGGGTGGGAGTACATATATTTGGGTTATTAAGAATGTGAATACAGCTAAAGGGCTTTCTGAGACTGGGAAACCTGAACTGCAGTGACAGTGAATAATATATATAACTTTCTCTCACTACTGTAATCCATGGATTTTGTTTACCAGTTTCTATATTTGCCAAAAATAGATTTTATTGGAGGAAGGGGGGCAATAAGTTGGATTTAAAAGCAAAAATCCATACAGCATATTTCCCTTAGGTAATGCCTGCTAATGCATGGAATATTGTTGAACAGGGTGTATGGAGGGAATTTTTATGCATATTTACACATTTTAATCCTTGTGCCTTCCTAAGGCTGGTGTTCATAATCACCACTAAGTGGACATTATAATCTCCAGCAGAAAATAACTGGCAGTTTTTGGGAAAGAGTACATTCAATAAAAAGGCAAATTCACAACTCTAACCAGAAAAGCTTCCTTTGAACAATAGCCTTGAGTGCTTCACATGCCCTGCCACTTACAGACAGGTTTTTAAGCTTTTGAAAACTTTTTGCAGCTCAGACAGTTTCTGAAGTGGTGGCTTGGTGAATGTGATTATGTTGCATATGTTGCAGCTGACCTGTTTGTGCTGTGGGAGTCTGATGCATTTAGTTAATGTGCCTTGGGGAAAGGCAAGCTATTTCCTGGGGGCAGGGAGGTAAGGAAAGGTAATAAATAATGGAAAATAGGTTTGGAAATTATGTTAGAGGACATCTAGTTAATCCCCTTCTTCACAGTAAATTGCATAAGTGTATTGTTCCAAGCTCCCATAGGAGAAAGTTCTGCTGTTCACAGTGCACAAGAATTGTAACCTCACATGCTATCCCTAAATTGTACTCTGAAAAATACAGAGATTTTCACTCTAAAGGCACAGGTAGTTTTCAATAATTTAACAAGACCAAACAAAGTCCTGCACATGGGTCGGGGCAATCCCAAGCACAAATACAGGATACAGGATGAAAGGGTTGAGAGCAACCATGAGGAAAGGGACTTGAGGGTGCTGGTGGATGAGGATGAGCATGGCCCAGCCATGTGCACTCTCAGCCCAGAAAGCCAAACATGTCCTGGGCTGCAGAAAAAGCAGTGTAGGTAGCAGGGCAAGGGAGGGGATTCTGCCCCTCTGTTCTGCTCCGGTGAGACCTCACCTGCAGCTCTAGCATAGGAAGGAAGTGGAACTGTTGGAGTGAGTCCAGAGAAGAGCCATTAAGTTGATCAGAGGGCTGGAGCACCTCTCCTATGGAGACAGTCTGAGAGAACTGAGGCTGTTCAGCCTGAAGAAGAGAAGGCTGAAGGGAGACCTCACCAGCAGCCTCCCAGCACATAAAAGGGGCCTACAAGAAAGATGGAGAGGGACGTTTTACAAGGGCATGTAGTGATAGGATAAGGGGAAATGGCTTTAAACCGAAGAGAGAGTAGATTTTATATCAGGAAGAAATGCTTTACTTCAAGGGTGGTGAGGTGCTGGAACATGTTGCCCAAGGAACCTGGGAATGCCCCATCCCTGTGATTGTTGAAGGCCAGACTCCATGGGACTTTGTGGAACATGGTTTAGTTGGAGGTGTCCCTGCCCAGAATGGGGTGACTGGAACTTTTTGATCATTGAGATCCCTTCTAACCCAAACTGTTCCATGATTCTATGCTAACACGTTGGCATTATACTGAAGTTTCTGGAATTACTGTTTCTGCAATATGAATATTGAACACTAATGCCCAAGGCAGCTGGGGGAAAAGAGTTAGAGAGAATGAGCAATGTAAAGATGATGAAAAATGGGCTAGGCTTGTCAATAGCAAAAAATACTGCACACAAGGAGCTGTAAAACTGCTTTTTCAGATGAAATTACAAGGAATTCTAGCAGAACTTTTTTTACTGTCTCACCTTTCTGGACCTGATTCTACCTATACAGGGTTCTGTAAGATGCCAATGAACTTGAATAATACTAGCTTTGCTTTCTGAAAGTGTGAAATGCAGTTGGTGCTGGCACTAAGTGTTCTGAATATAAATGAAAATGAAATAGAAAGAAGTGTAAAATCAATTTCTAGATATGGGTGGTCCCTATGCCTTAGAGCCTTTTGAGTGAAGGAGCATTTTTTAAGTTCCTCCCTTTACTAACATTGAAATAATTTATTTTCTTCATTTCTTTCACCTTTTTTTAACCTCCAACATCAGCAAAATCATACATAGATTTCAGTTTACCTACTCTTAGACCTTCTGTGGACTTCTCAAATGATATTCAGAAATACAAATGGGTTGAAATTTCTTCAACTGTTTTTATGTACAAATACAATGAAAATAATAATTGGAAATCTTCCATTAATTCTGGTACTTTTGTTTATCTCCCATTACATGAAATGCAATATCTAGACATCAGGGTATTGGAAATATATCTGCTAAAAGAAAAAAAAAATAAACAAACAATGATGGGAAAAGTAATGCTTTGCAACTTGTATCAAGTGAGAAATGTTTGCAGACTACTAACAGATTGTTTTTTGGGGTCTCACTTTCTTGTTCTCCCATTCTGCAAAGAATCCTTGATGTTTCGATTCTGCTGTATCCTTCCCTTCCTTGAACTTTTGCACATATAGTAAAATGGATGTATGTATTTTCTCTTGCATTCTTAATGGTAACATTCTTTACTAAAATACATTGAACCTGTAAGGTGGAAGATGGCAGATAGAGGTTTGAATTTCCTCAGCCAGAAGATGGAATTTAAAGCAAGACTCATTTGTGCTATAACTAAGGTAAAATAATGCTACAATAGCTAGGCTAAATATAATACCCAATCTACCTTATTTAGAACTAGCCAATTCACCATTATTTTTTCAGTTTGCATGTATCCATGACTGCCTAACTCAGGGATAAAGTGGAATTTAGTTTCAAAAAGCCTACTCAGTCAGAGCCTAATTTATACGTCTTAGTTTTTGCCTGAGCTACACAGCTGAAAAGCTTTCTTTACACCTTCCATGAAGTACATCAATTTTGACAGGGTCTTGGCATCTGTCTCTCAAGCATCCCTAAAAATGATCAAGAAAAGTCTTTTAGTTCTATGTTCAATTGTTCTACAGAGCTTGGTCTAATAGGCATGTTCTGCAAACAATTAGATTCAGGTTCTCCACAAATATTGTAGCAAACAGTATTGTCTGCAAAACAAACGGCTAAGTGAAAATGGGAGTGTCACACCATAAATAAGGAAAAATCAAGCATCTTTATATTTACAGAATCACAGAATATTCTGAGTTGGAAGGGATCCACAAGGATTATTGAGCCCCACTCTTAAGTGAACAACCTACTGATTGAACCCACAAACTTGGTGTTATTAGCACCATGCTCTAAACAACTCAGCTAATCTTGGTGTGCTCAGAGCCTAAAATTGTTAGAGTGAACTTTTGAAGTTATTCTAAAACACATTATTTAAGTCAGAGCTACAACATATGAGGACTCAAAAAGGGGAAAACATTTTTATTGTGTCTTGTCCTCCCTTACATGGCTTCTTTATTCATATTACAATTTCCCATAAAACAAAAAATCAGTCAATCCTAAAATGTTTGAAGATCATTAAAAAAAAAAAAAAAATTAAAATAAACTTTTCCACCACCCCTATCAGTGCTGTTTCTCAAAGTAGTTATTTCTGTGCAGGTTGCAAAGACTGAGACAATGAGTAGCTATAGGAACACCACAGCATAATGACTTGTTCAAATATGCTCCTCATGCTTCATGACTGAGGACATCTGTTTTGTCTGAATATTAATTTTAAGCCACTCTAGTGCCTGAGATAAGCTACATTCTTTGGGGGGTTTTGTGAACTGTGATAAGGCAACGTATATGACATTCTTGGGCTTTAGGAAGTGGGTGACTTTCTACACATAATTAAAAGGATCACACAAGATTTTGTGGTAGAGTCCTCAAAACCCCACAGGGAGGGTGTAAAGGCTTTAAATTGTTTCTGGAGACACAAGCACATGCAGTTGAAAAAGTCACCTTCACACAAAAAGGTTGTCTAGTCCACGACACTTTCTTCATTCATGTAGATTGTAATTAAGCATAACATTTATTTTCTAGAGAAAATAAATCCCTTTTTTCCCCAAATTTCGTGTATCCACAGTTTAAAAACATTGGAATAAGATTTGAGGATTAAATTAAATAATATTATCTCTAATAATGATTTATCCAATAGCAAAGATAGTTGAAGACAACTGACAAGTCAGCCTGAAAAATGTTTGAGTTTTGTGGGAAAGTGAATGGGGGTAAAATTAGACTTAAGAGCAAATTTGAGCATGTTACAGTAGATTAGCTGTCAGGATTGTCTTTTTATCAGCTGGGAAACACTTAACACGTTAGATTTCCTTCTTAACAAAAATCTCATATGCATTGCCATAAACTGTACTGTAGAAATCGTCGTGCTCCCACACCACCTAAAAGTATCTTCCATACTCATATTACAATAATGGAATTAAAATTATTTTTCTGCTTTTGTAAACACTGGACAATGAATCTCAAAAATGAAATTTTTTTGTTTATTTTTAACTATTATTTTTACAAACCCTTTCTTTAACTTTTGAGTGGCAAATTGAATGTTTCCCCACACTTGAAAAAAAGAAAAAATCAACAAATCACACCATAAAAACACCAAAGAGATAAAATCAGAAAGCAAGATAGACCCAACTCTGATCTGTCCAAAACAGAAAGAATATTTAAGTTTTACTGAATCTGTTTCAAAGTTTGCAACACTGCTGATGCCTTAGAGTGAAAATGCAGAACTATAAATGTCAATGCCAGTGATAATGCAAGAATGATAATAACAACAGTAAAGGGAAAGAGTGTGAGTGTTACCACTGAGCAGCTTAATGAACACAGAGTTTCTCATCTCTGTCCCCTATATTTAGTCCACCAAGTTGACACAGAAGCTTTCAAGTGCTGCTGTTTTCCAGAAAGTTCTTAAGTAAGTACTGAGAAATCATCACTGCAGAAATAATCTCAGAGGGCATTTATGTAGTTTATTTGTAGGCCTGCAGTACACAACCCCTCAGAAAGGGAAAGGAAAAGACCAAAGAGGGAGTTCACTTAGTAACACAAAATAGCAAATAAAACAAAAGAAATGTGAATTTCAGAGCATGAAAAAGTCACAAGATTTCTATTCTTGATAGTAAGTATATGCCATCTGGATAACAAAAAGCATTGTATTAGATACAAGGAATTGGTTCTATTGCCAAATATTTCCATTGCTAAACAAAAAAGTAGGTTAAAAGAATATAGAATACCTGTACTTCTTAAAATCAGTGTATCTTCAACCTCATGCAGTGATTATTTATTACTGAGGTGTTTGGAGGCTTCTGATACATAAATTTATTAAATTAACTACATTTAATAAAATTAAATATTACATATATATTTTTACTTTGATTACTATCAATAATATTATTAATTCTATGAAAACTGCAGTTTTTTACCAAAAGACTCAAAAAGAAATGGAAGGGAAATAAGTCCTTTCCCTTTTTCTTTGGATTAACAAGAATACTTAAGGATTTTAAGTGATTATGATTCCTTGCAGGTTTCTGCAATTCTTGAAACCAAGTGTTTTATAGAGCAAAGTAATAAAGATACCAAAGATTAGCCATAACCACATATTTTTTATTAAATTTAAAACATGATCACTGCAAAACACCTATCTTTTTTTCAGTTCAAGAATAGAAATACTGACTCTTGTTAGTCCAGAGATAATTGTTCAATGAAAAAAACCCAGATGGTTAAAACTGATTTATCCACACTTGTCTTCTAGCCCTGCCCCTGCTGCTACGCTCACCTTCTTCTGCTCCTCTGGACCTTAAGGCTGGTGGCTTCATTCACACGTGTGTAGGGAGGAAGGGGAGAGGATAACATTGAACACCTAAAGCTCTTCACATGGGGAGATGTGCTGGTTATGTCAACAGTCTCTTCTTAGTCCAGGATTCACTTGGGGTTATTCTCCTCCTCTTTAATATCCTTCTGCGCCTTGGCTCATCTTCATCGGTCTGCAGCTAATTGTTAATCCAAATTAACAATTTGTAGTGTCTTTTACTTACATGAGACACTTTGCCCTTCACTTTTGAACTCCTGAAACCAATTTTGACCAGCTCCTGGCCAGCACTCCTTTATGAATGAATTACTCAAACTTGTGATGTCTCCTCCACTCTATCATTTTATCACCACCTCATGTCTGTGCTCCTGTGCACCACATTCTGAGATAGGTCTCTGATGTACATATACTTGAAATATACTTTGGTAACTGGTATATATTCCATGCTCCTTATGATGGTCTGGAGAAAAATTATGTCTTAAAAAATAAAATTAACCTCTTGAATATTGCTTCTTCATTAACCAGAAAGCATGCATTAAAAAATGCATGACTTAAACACTTTACACTTTTAAAAATTATAATTAATTTCAGCTGAGAGTCCATGATTATAACAGTAAAATAAATACTGTTCATTTGGTGAAGAGACTCAAGATTTTGAAATTCTCAAAGGGTAATGTCAATAAATCATACAGTTCCACTCTAAAACAAATCACACTAACACAAAAAAATCGAGCCCTCTGCTGAAAACTCAATAAATCTTACCCTATAATAAATACCGGAATATACATTAATACTCATTTAAGTTCCTTTCAGAGGTGCGGACCTTTCACAGGAAAGACCTCTAAGCATGACCTTATAAAGATTTCATTTCAATTATTTAACCTAGAGATTATTAAAGCCAAGTAAAAAGTTCTTTGGTTTCTCTTTTATTCGATGCTCACTTACTTATGAGGTAAGCTTATATGTCGAAATATTATATATATGTGTATATATATCAGAGGATTTAAAAGACATAAAAAAAAAACTTATATTCACAGAACACATTTTTCAGAAAAATCATAATGTTGAAGTTTTAGGAAAAAAAATCTCTTGCTATTATTACAGAATAAGACATATGAATAGCTATGTGTTATTTATTACCACTTATTTATTCTGTTCAGTCCTACTGATAAGCTTGTCATAAAGGAATGACATTTCTAGTTTCAACAACTTTGAATAATATTTTCTTGCATTCTTTGTGGACTTCTATCTTCCATTTCAAATAGATTCAGTCTATGCACAATCCCCTTGTGTTTCTACTCTCCTTTTCAACATGAAGGGGTTGTTTGTTTGTTTGTTTTCCGACCGCATCTTAATTCCTTGTGTTTGTATCCAATTAACTCTGACATTCTTTTCAACTGAAGCATTTTCAAAACCTTGCATATATTATTTATACCATCTCACCAATGCTTTTGAGATGTCTTTCTATTTTTTAAGAGTAAACACTGGTTAATGTAAGTTAAATTGGGTTAGAAGTAACAGTTAGAAGATGGAACTGAAAAGATGAGCTCCTCTGGTTCAGAGGAAATAAATAACCACTAGACCAGCACATGCACATTTTAGTCAAGGATAGGAGTGCTAACACCACATTAAATAATATTTGGTCTGAATATTTTGAAGGACTTTTGTATATCATTAGGAATTTGGTCTGCTGAGATTAACTAGTTTTGTGCAGATCAATGTGCACTGCAAAGCATGGTCTTGTGGTCAGTATAGGTCCAGGGGGCATGGAATGCACTGATTTACTGCACATGTCCCTCTAATTGTAGGACATGTGAGAACATTGCTTGACCTGCTCCCCCACACTTTTTTGTTTAGCAGTGTACACGTCATGAATTGTACATGGGCACAGGCATCTATGTTTGTGCAATTGAGACTGTCTAGTTATAGGAAAAGGAAAGCTTTCTGTTGTCAACACCTGCTATAGTGCTCAGTGTGACTAAGATTTGGTTGGAGAGATTCTTTCTTCTTCTCCTTTAGTTTCAGGCTCTTTCTGTCTCTGCATTAAATTAACTTTGAAATGTTCTAATACAGTGATTAACAACTAATAAGCCAGAGGAATATAAAATAATGTTTTCTTTAGCACTACAGAAGTGCACTTCTGATCTCAAAACTTTGATTCTGACTAATCATTTGCAATGGTTAGTATCTTAGAAAATAATTTTAATGGAGATTTTGATAAATTTAATTTTGAAATTTATAAGACAAACCTTTCTTTAAGGAATCTCAGTTACATATATAATACTTCCTTGTTTTTTTTCCCTTCATTGTACAAACAAAACATTAGATTTACTTTGCTTTTTCCTTCTGGTGTAAATATAGAGGCTTAAATTGAAGCTCTAGATTCAGTGCTTCATGATTAATCTGGATTAAAGCAGAGATTTATAAAAAGCACATACTCTTTCCTGCAAATGAGTTACTAACTCAGAGCGGACGTATCATCCCTACTCTGAGACCATGTTGCAATATTCATCTGTTTAGAATTTTAAAGAGTATCTTACTAAGAAAAAAAAAAAGACAAATTTCATCTTCCTAAGTCATGCCTAAATTACAGTTTATTTGTCATCTGCTTATAATTACATAGTCTAGTTGCAAGTAGTCGTGTTTAGATGGCAAAATTCAAAGAAGCCTTAAAAATGGAATTAAATTTATTTGGACAGTGTGTGATAGGATCTGGTTAAACAATTTCTGTTTCTTCCTCAGCACTTTGCTGTGGGGAACTACTAGTATTTTAAAGCTTCTGGCATGAGGACAGCTGACTGACTACTGATCTCTTTCTAGTATTGTGAATCATCTTCTGAAGGATTAGAGAGGAGGAATCCCATCATTAGTATTTTCAAAAAAAGCCAGCCAGTGCCTGTGTAAATTTACTGCTTTACACATTTTAGCAAGCATGTAACATGAAGTAAAAAATGCTTGTACAGTTGGTAAAAGGTTTTTGACCGTCTGAATATAACAATGCTTTTCCGAGTGATAACAGATCTCTAGAAAAAGAAGCAAACTAAACAAACAACTGAACACAAAAACTTACCCACAACAGTGCCATTTTTTCTCATTCAATAGTCCCCTGGAAATTCCTGGGAGGTAATCTTTTAATATGTCCTTTTCTTGCACTCTAAGCCATGCAATGTTTCCTGGTGTAAACATACTTCTCTGATAAACTGAGACTCTGCCTTCCATAGGTGATATTGACTTGACTTACCTGTTAGAGAAATAAAGTTTTTACTGACATTAGAATATTTGTTTTCAAATCAGTATAAATTGATTATATGATATCTCCATTTCTTAAAAATATTTTTTTAAAAATGTAATCAATATAACTTGTCCAGTCATTAAGAATATTAATTCTGAATTATTTTTATAAACAATCAAATTATAGGGTATTCAAATCACTCTGATTTACTGAATTTTTTTAAATTTCTCAGAGAAGAGGAGAAATAAAAAATATTGGTTATACAAAACACTGTAAAAATGTCTGCCGTCCCTTTTATGGTAATCTTTGTTTCCATTGAATATGTTTATAGTTATCCAAGTTTTTCTCTATACTTACACATTTGTTTTTTGGTTTTTTTCTGGATAGTAAAATGAGGATCTCAATAAACTGACAAAATTGAACAGAAGTTCAGGACAGGTATAAATCTTCCTTTATATATATATTCCTTCCTACAACATAGCATATGTCTTACTAAATGTGTATTATCTTGTAACAATTTATGAAATTTCCAAATTAATAAATATCACAATAAAAATGGTTGTAAGTCAATATATATAGAAGCATTGAAAGCAGATATGAAATTAAATTTAAAAAAAATCCACAACACATATCCAAGAGAGACTTGAACAGAATACAAGAAACTTGTAGTCTTTATCAAATAGAGTGGATGAAATACAAGAAATTTTATTGTTGAATACAATTAGTGATAGAAAGGTAAGAAAAGAACATCATTAATAGCCCTTGTTTCTTCCTTTTGTTTTATAAATTATTGAAATTACCTTGGGTATTTACCGTAAGATAGCATAAATTGCTTTCCATTGGAAAACCAATAAATGAAACCCATTATTCAGGGGACCATGAGAGGATTGGTGGCGTTTTTTGGTGAAAAAGTTCTGTGATTATTTTTTTATCATGAATAAAGTGAACCATCAAGCATTGACTACTCTAACTTTTTGTTGGGTAAAGGATTATACTCTATTGTATTAGGTAATAAAAAAGCAATTTATGGAACTCCATGGTATTGCCACTCTTGCCACAAAGCATTCTAGTTTCTTTTTTTCCTGTTACGTCAGGGTTTTAGTATTCTAGACAATTTTTATCATGCTGTATGCAAACTCTTTATATCTCTGTTAGGTTTATTATTTATTATCCACCATTATATTTTAGGGAGTTCTGGTTATCTTGTTTACTTAATGCCAAACCCTTCGGTAACATAAAATGTCATCTAATTAAATCCTTGGAGAAAGTCAATATGAAACAAGAATTTCTGTGATGTGAGTAAATCTTCTAGAAACTAGTCTGCACAAAGAGAATTTAAGTGTACAAACATGGCAATAAAATTCTTGTATTCATATGGGAAGACTGAACGTCAACGCTTTTATTCCTCATGTTCCAGAATCATTATCTTTGAATTCATCACTCACAGCAACTTGCATGACATACAGGCTCCACAAGAGCATTGTAGAGTTAACAGGGAGCTCCTATGACACATTAATTTTGTTTAATTTTCTAATAGTTGAGTCTTTGGATATGCATGCAGCAGTTGCAAAGCAGCACAGCTGCAGACCTAGTGAAATTGAAAAGAAAATTCTCCAAGTGGAAAAAAAAAAATCTCAAGGAGCCTCCTAGGCAAGTGAATAAATGCATTTGTTTTAACAATTTCTGTAATTTTATTGAGAAAAATAAGAAGCAATCATCATAAGTAAAGCTTCTTATGTTCCATAGATTTCTGTTAGAATTAAAAACCTGGATTTTAAGGTTGCTAGAAAGAAGGGTAATATTTTCTTTAAAATTTTCTTCTTATTTGATATATATTAAAACACTGAATGTGTATAAGAGCCGTCTTTTAATTGTCCGAAGGCTCATACATATGCACATAGCAAAAATTTAAAATTTTTGTGTAGGGTTTTTTTTCCACTGTATTTCTTTATGTGTGTATTTATAATTTAAGAAATTATATTGTTTTTAAATATGACACCTGGAACCTAATCTACAGTCTTTCCAAGAGTCCTACCTACCCAATGGCCAGATTAGTAAAATATATCATATCTTTCAGGTAGGCACAGATAGCACAAAAACTATCTTCAGTCTGAGAAAGCTAACCTCCTTCTCGAGTGCCAAACACTCCCTCCTTGGATCATTCATATCAGGTAATTTATCATCCTCATCAACTGACTTGTAGACAGGAATCTCCTTAAAAACAACAGTGTGGTTAGCCAGAGGTTAGTTTCTAATTAATCCCTTGGAAGTTTGTTTTCACCTCACACACACACACACTCCTCTCCAAGAGCCTCATAAAAATCAGCAAAAAAACTTGTTACATAAGTAAGTTTTATTGACAAATGTAAATATTCCAGACAGCAATTCTTTTAAGACAATCTCCCTTACCGCAATGAAAATCGACTTAGGGCAACAAAGCGAGGAATACTCACTGCTGGATTCAAGCTTGAATTAGATTAAAGAGCTGTTAAAAAGCTCAGGCTTGGCCAAACTCATGCATGGTAGAGGTGGAATTGTCTCAAGAACTAGGGAACCGCCGATTCGATGGGGAAAGGCAAGTAAGCACACAGGAGCCCTGTCTAAGTAAGCGCATATACAAGCCC
>JAOTQP010000001.1:45542334-45561351 GCA_026413545.1 Cichladusa arquata
GGTAGAGGTGGAATTGTCTCAAGAACTAGGGAACCGCCGATTCGATGGGGAAAGATGTAAGAAGTCTAAGCATTTCCAGGATTTGTTGGCAGTTACCCAAGGGAATTTTTTGTTTGCTTAGAATTGCAGTATTAGTATGCACAGCTGTTCAGGCAATGATGTTCTAATTGTCTGTACTCAGTTTCACTCTGCTCATTATAAGACATGTCAGCCATTTCTTACCCTTCTGAATTTATTATAAATAAACATTAGGAAAAAAATATTGGGAAACATCACTAGTAATTAATTAGTTGTACAGTATCACACCAGAAATAAAGAGCTTTTTAAAAGAAAAATAGAACTGAAATCAGAATCAGTGCCACATGAGAATTGTATGAACTTTTGATTGTTTGCTACTGCAATGGAGCTAGCAATATCAACTAAAGCTCAACAGACACAGTAACCAAAGGACAAGAAAAGCGGAGAATATTATGTAGATTAATATCGTATGATCTGCATTAATTTTTTTCTGAGTTTTAGGCTGAATATTTTAAATTTTTTATAAGAAATCAAAAACTCTGGAACAAGTAAATTAATAGAAAATGTCAGATAAAGCTATTAGCAAGGATGACTTGGAACAACTTTTTGTATCAACAAATAAGAAGGAATAAATAGCTTTGAAAGGAATGCATGTAATCAAAATATTTATAATCTGATTGAATATTCCTCAAAGACTTCAATTTTATCAGATGGCATAATTTAAACTTTTGTAGAATCATAGAATCATAAAATTTTTTGGGTTGGAAGGAGATCATCTAGTTTCCTGTGGGCAGGGACACCTTCATTTAGATCAGGTTGCTCAGAGCCCCACCCAGCCTGGCCTTGAACACTCCCAGGGATGTGGCACTCACAGGCTCCCTGGGCAACCTGTTCCAGTGCCTCACCACCAAGTAAAGAAGTTTTTCCTAATATCTAATCTAAACTCACTCTAGTTTGAATCCATCCCCCCTTGTCCTGTCATTACATGCTCTTGTAAATAGTCCACTTGTCACTGGTGTCTGCCAGGACTCTGAGCCCTTGACCACCTTCCTCTGGATGTGACCACCCAACCAATTCCTAATCCACCTATCAGTCCACCCATCAAATCCACCACTGTCCAGTTTGGAGAGAAGGATGTGGTCGAGAACTGTATCAAAGGTTTACAGAAATCTGGATAAAAGGCTTTAACTACATGTAGTTACTCCATCATAGAAAGCCACTAGGTTGCACAGACACGATTTTCCCTCAGTGAATCTGTGCTGGCTGCCTCAAATTACATTCCTATTCTCCATGTGCCTTAGCATAGCTTCTAGGAGGATCTATAAAAGGATGCTTATACAAGAAAGCAATTATTCTAAATGGAAAGGAAAAAAGGATAAAGATTTTAACATGTACATAAGGGCAATATTTCACTGTGAATTTTAGGCCAAAGACCAACACAATTCATTATCTTGGATTTCAGTATAACAGAACTAATTTTTTTTCATGGTTTTCGTCCACATAGCTTTTTTAAACTAATATTTCTTAATAAAGCTTAACTGACTCATGGGAAGCTCTGTAAAAATCAAGTACAAGTCAAGAATTTTTGCGCTGCCCCCTACAGATTTAATGTACATTTCTTCAGCATTTTTGTAACAGAATGGGATCAAAAATCTCGGTTATTGTGATATAGCAGATGTGTGAAAACACAAGAAAGGACTTAATGCACAAAGAAGGCCAAAAAATAAAATAAAATAAAGGTTCCATGTCTGCTTATTGATGTTCACAAAACCATAAAACAGCCCATACTGGAAGGGACTGTAAAAGAATTACTGATCAAAATTTCCCCAGTATAGATGAGATTAAAAAAATCTAGATGGGATTATCTGGCTTCACCGTGTCCAGTTTAATTCTGTTTCATAGGAACATTTATCTCAGTAGCTACAAACACTTAGCTGGCAGATGGGATCATGGTACATCCTACAATGCCTTTCTCTATATAAAGACAAAAAATTGTCTCCATGTACATTAAAGTCCAACTTTTTAACTTTTCTATTTTTTTTCCCCATCACTGCAGCAGAGTAGTATAGAGATTATTCTCAGTTGGGTACAAGAAATAGGGCACTTTGATTATGTGGTTAATTAATCAGAATCTGCCAATCTGTAGCTAAATATTGCCAATGCAGTATCTGAATAACAGCTCTGTCATCTATTGCAATGCATTTCAGTGTCGTCATGTCCTGGTCCCTGCTGTTGAAACACGAGGTTCAGTGAGAACCTCTTGCTTTCTAAATTTCTCAGAGAGGTCTTGGTGTAGCTTGGTCTATTTAGTCTCAGATGTGGTCAACAGTTTATGTCTAAAGTGTTATAAAATAAAAAATTATACCTACTTATTGACCAACTCTTTGGAAGTTATACTAATATCCAATCTCCACTGAAGAAAAAATCTTTGCAAGATCAGAAAAGTCTAAACTGATTCACAAATATGTTTCTTTCCTGAATGAACTGTAAGATCTTTTTGTTACTTTTACACTTGGAATGGCTTTATGAGCAAGGGGAATTTCGAAATACAGGATTTTTTAATGGCAGATATAAGAAATACTGGCATATGTGACACAAACACATTTAACCAGCTGTTAAATTCAGTGCTGCATTTTCAATTTCTCTCTTCAAGTAAAAACCTACTTGTTTCAGTGCTTGAAACTCCACAGTTGTGGACCTCCATCTATATATGATGTCTAATCATTTTGCTTAGGAAAACAAATTAAATTAACTCAATTAATACTTTGGGATGCTTATTTTTAATATTATCAAAGTGCTTTTATAATTTTCTTAAGAAAATATATGATGGTCCACTTGATCTTCTCATAGGTATCAGGTAGTAATGAATCTTGTAAAAACTTCTGTTGTCTGGATATTTGCTGCCATCTGCAGCCAAAATGTGAAAAATTATTTTCTAGAAATAAAATTCTGACATTTAATATTCAGTGACCTCTCCATCTTGAGAGCTTGTTTGTTATGACTATATAATTGTAAACTGAAAGATACAAGTGATACAACTATCAACAAGAATAAATTTCTGAGAAATCTGTTGATCAATTAATATTAATTTTGGGTAGCTTTATTTTCTATTGGAATTTTTTAAAGTAAATATTTCATAGATTCTTGCAGCTTTTCATTTGATTGTGAAGTTTTTGGGGTTTTTTTAATATAACAAAATTTCATCCGAAAAGGTTTCTGTAACAGAAATTAGTGCACTTTGAAGTGTAAACTTTGAATTTGGCTGGGCCTGCAAATGTTAGTAATACAGGTTTCTCAGAGTTTCCCACTGCAAAAGACCTGCCTTGCTGTTTTGTATAGTTTTCATGGGCAAGGACTATTGACTTTTTTTTTCTCTTCTGTGGCTGCCAACTCTGAAGAGCTTGTTTCATATAACCTATTCTCATTTTCACATATTCCTATTTCTAATTCATCAAGAAATGCTTAGCTGTTGCATCCTATATCTCAAATTCTTCTTAAAAATAAATTTTTATTTATAGGGTGTCTATAGAATTTTTCCTTGTAGAAAATTAAAAGGAAACTTATACAATTTTTATTCATAATACTTGAAATAAGTAATGGAACCTCATTTTAAAAAATCACGTAATACTCCAAAGAGGATGATTTGGAATAAAAATTAAGAACAGGATCTACAGACAAAAGTTACAGAGGGACATAAAGGTAGGTAAATTATTTGCTGTAGCACAAATCCAAATCTGGTTACGTGCAAACACATTTAAATAATTATATATAGCTTTTTTTCCCCCTGGGTTTTTCTAAGGAATTCAGAGCTTTGCCAAAGTATGTCACTGTAGATCTACCCAGCAAGGACTGGAGTAAAAAGGAAATAGTTTTAATATTTTGGTCACATTTTGTTTGTAAATTACTAGTGAGGCTTTCAATTTTGTCCAAAATAAGCAAAAAAACCCCCAAAACTCAAAAAAAAAACCAAAAAAACCCCATGAGGAAAATATTTAATGAAAGCATCAAATAAACTTTTATTCAATATTCATATTCAAAGAAACTAGTAATTCACTGTCATTGCTACGAAATTTCATATAGTATTTCATCTTTTCTTCAGTGTAATTTTCAGATAATGTGCACTCTATTTCACTTTCAGAAATAGCCATTATTTAATTATTGAAAAGATGCAGTAATGACTGCAAAGCAAAAGTGGAGATGGAAGCAAGAATACGTTTTTTTATTTTATTTTATTTTATTTTAGCATAATTTTGAGGCAATTCTGTTTTCTGTTAAGTTGACACAAGTAAGAAATAATTCTGCTGAAGTCAGTAAAATTATTTTTCATAAAGTTGGCATGCTATTAAGAGTCTCAGGTCATGTCTTTAAGAGGATTTAATATCTAAAGTATTGCAGTTTATTTACTTAGAAGTATCCTCTGGTCACAGAATCCTCTTTGGAACTCGAGTTGAGAAAATGCAAAGGTGACTAATATTTCTATATTCTATATTTAGTCTTTCTACCCTCTCCCTTTCTCTTCCCAAACCACAATGCTAAAAAAACTCAAACAAAACAAACAAACAAACAAAACAAAACAAAACAAAAAAAAACCAAAAAAAAACCCAAAAAACAAACCAAAACAAATATCAAAACCAAACCAATAAAATAAAATAAAATAAAATTTAAAAAAACAAAACACCAAAAAACACCCAAGGAAAGGTTTTCCAGACTGAGTACTGCATGTAAATCTGTGTGATTATTTTAGAATTGCTGCACTACTGAACTGCACAGCTTAATAATTCAGTTGAGTGTTCATCTCTCAGAAACATGTAATGTTACTTATTATGCCAAAATATATTTTTAAAGTTTAAATTATATTTGGGTGTGCAGTGAGTTCCTTTCAATTAGTTCAGCTTCAGTATGTGCCTTGCTTTTTGTCATCTGCATTACAATAACAGTGACTTCCTTGCCTCCGTGGGCAGCCAGCCAGAAAGACAGAGTAACTCCAGTGTCTCCCTGTGCTTTCACTGCCATTTCAATGGACTGTTGCTGTCAGCAGTAAAAGTACAATAAATCGAGGCTCTTTCTTCAGTAGAAATCCTAAAACAGAATTAAGGCATACTCCAATATTTTACAAGAGACTGAGACCATCTGTTAAGGTCCAGCTGGATGGCTCTTGGTCTAATAGAGTGGAAATGGATCTTGTGACTATCTATTTAGGTGGTTTCTTCAGCTGTCTTTCCCATTGTTAATCTTTCAGTAATCACATTCTGTGTCACTGAGCGGTCAGAGCAATTTCCTCCCTCAGGTCAAATCTCAGGGGTTATGCTTTTAATTTATTTAATTAATTACCAACTTGCTGAGTTCAAGTCCTGCTAAGCTTTTTTTAGGGGGAAGGAAAACGGGGAAGAAAAAGAGGAGGAATATGTGAATGGAGAAAGCATTTCCATTTTAAAAGACAAATTTAGGAGTCAGATGCCATACCAGCTAAGAGAGCAACGGAAGGGTTAGGAGATGCTGAAAGTTAATCTTTCCAGGATATTTTGTGATGCCAAAAGATGGACTGTAGATGGACTGTCTATTCACTAAGCTGTAAAGAGCTGTTTTACAGTGTCCATAAATCTTGAGCACAGGCTCCATTAAGGCTCATCCCACCTTTTTTTTTTTTTTTAATTTTTTTATTTTACATACCAGAAACATTGCTAAAAGTAGTAGGAAATACCTGTCCATTTTCAGGTCAATTTCAGGATTTCATGGCCTGATGGACATTTATCTTCTCAAAAATCAGCTCAGGGAATTATTCTGCTTTGTACTAAGGGACTGAATATGTGTGAGCACTGTCGTCTCTTCCAGCTTCCAATGGAACGTCCTCTGACTTTTAATCTATTTATCACTTTAAAATATCGCAGCAACTGCAGTTGTTGAGCCTCATCCTGAACTGTGTGGAAAGGTGCATATGAAGGCAGGCTGAGATAGCTGGGTTTGTTCAGCCTGGAGAAGAAGGCTCTGGGGAAACCTGTTTGGGGCCTTTCATAAGGAGGCTTATGAACAAGGTTCAGAGAGACTTTTACCAAGGCCTGTAGTGACAGGACAGGGCAGGGCACAGTGGTTTGAAATGGAAAGAGGATAGATTTAGACTGAACATAAAGAAGACATACTTTAGGGTGTTGAGGCACTAGAAAAGGTTGTCCAGAGAGGTGGAAGGTGCTTCATTCCTGGAAGTGTTCAAGACCAAGTTGGATGGGGCCCTGAAAAACTTGGTTGAGTGGATGACGTGCCTGTCTATGTACTAGATGATTTTGAAGGTCCTTTCCGAATCAAGCTGTTTAGTGATTTTACCATCCAGAATGCATTTAGAGAAGGGTTAGAAGCAGAAACAGAAGTAGGAACAATTTCTTTTTCCTTGAAAAGACCCTAAAGCATAAAATCCCTATACTTCAGATAACTTTTCTTGCTGATATTCTTTGTCAAAACTTTAAAAAAGTAGCTTAATAGAATGCTGTGGTAACTAATTTTTCACATTTGGAAGAAGAGGTAAAATTGAGGACCAATCTTTCTTTAAAGAACAGATACGAAAATTGTCAGAATTAAATCAATACATAGCACAATATCTATATTGTATTCATTGTATCATTAACTCTTATTTCAGGTGACACAAAGGTGTAGTCTATTCATTAGAGATTTTATACTTTGAATGAGAATACTCTTTTTGAGAAAATTTGCAGTTTAAAATGACAAATTGTTTGCAACTTCATCACATTTTCAAGTTTTAGTAATTTTTCTTCACTTTCAATAAATCTTTTACTCAGATAGAAAAAGTAAAAATAGCATGTGATTTTTTTCTTCCTATGTAGCTGGAATAAAACAACATAGCTTTTGAAAAATCTACAGGTTAATGTACAGTCTCAGACATTTTGTGCAGATCAAACTAGATATAAAAGGCAATGTAAAAAGCTGGGTAATTTCAATGAGAATTTAGGAGCATGGGTAAGTAATGCTTCAATTACTTGTGTCTTTCTAAGAAAGTTAATGTCATAGACACCAAGGGATTTTGTGTTCTCACACTCACATCAACTCTATATATACTGTTTCAGTATTTGAGGGGTTGTTTTGGCTTGAGGTGATGATGATGATGATGATGATGATGGTGATGATGATGATGATGATGATGATGATGATGATGATGATGATGATGATGATGATGATGATGATGATTTGGAAGGTTTTGTTTGTTGTATTTGGTTTGGTTTGGTTTTTTCCTTTTTCTTTTTTTTTTTTTTTTCTTCTCTTTTCTGTTTATAGCTTGCTAATTTAATGGACACAAACTGCCAAATCCACACAAACTTTCTGTAGGCAGGTTAATTAAGTTAAATCTAACTCAATTAATCTAATTAAAATCCAGTTGAAGACCAGGCCTGCTTATTTTAGTTGGGATGAACAGGATGTATTCTCTAGGAATTAAAAGCAGAATTCAGCTACTGTATATTCAGAATTTCATAATCATGACACAAAACCCAGTAAATCTGTGACTTTTTAAATTTGAATTTTAAATTTACTGGTAGAAAACAGTTTAACAGACCTAGCAGACTATCTTATTTTAGAAATCCATGTTTTATTAGTGTTACTCAGGTACTTAGCAATTAGTTGTATATTTAAGGAAGATACTTTAAAGGATTATTTTAAGTCTCTAGACAATCAGGCCAAAATTCATGTATAGTAAGGGATGGTTCCTGTCCGAGAAAGTTTAATAAATCAAAGGAATTTATACAGTTAGTGAGAAGAATTACAGAACCCAAGCAATTTGCAGACAGTCAGGTGACAGATGAAAAACGGATACGAGTGACTTGACTTTAGGGCCAGTGGCCTACCCTGCTCTCCTTTGCCTTAGAGGTATTTCAAAATCACTTAGCTTGTGTTCATTACATCCCAGGGATAGTTTGAAAAGTTAATGACAGAGACTACTTCTTATAAAGAAGTCTGATTAAATTTAATGCCTTTTTCAAGTGACTATTGTGAAATTGAACTCCTCATTATCTCTTCTAATGACTTTTAATATTTCATGTGGATTAACCGGATAATGAAATCACTTAATGATTAGTTTATGTTTCTTAAATTATATGCCAAAGATCACAGAAAAAATAATTGCATTGTCTTTGAACTCTGTTGGAGGACAAAACAGTTTTACTATAATGTGTGTTCTAAATGGAAACTAAAAGGAATCATATTCCTGTCAGTATATTTCTTCCAGTTATAACCAATGCTGTTCTCTTCAAGGCATTATTTGGGAATAAGAATATGGTTGTTGTAATATTCATATTTTCAGAGGATTCTGTGATCATCCTTCCATTTCTTTTTTTCACACGTCATGGCATTTCTTTCTCATCAATGCACTCAAAATTAAACTGCACTGAAAATTGAGTAAATTTCTAACAAAATTTTGGTTCAGAAAGGAATTAACAATAAATTTTGCGAATTTCAATTTAGAAATCAGTGATTTTATTGGCATTTTGGATAGGAAAAAACTTAAACACCAATCTATGCGATGATACAGTTTGCTCTGTTTAACTGGTCAGAATAAAACATGCTCATCCTTGTCATTTTCCATATAAGTTAAAGTCCTTTTTAATCTTTTAACTATGTTCAGAGATTTTTTGTTGTGTCCCATGGTACAATAAAAGCTTCAGAATGCCATTAACTTATTCCTGCAACAGACCCAGTTGTCACTTTTTTGAGTTTTGTCTGCAAACACATGTTAAGAATATAATCTGATTTCAAAAATAATTTCGATTCTAGAGTTATTATACATGATAACTGTGGGAGACAAGGATTTCTGTTGAATTCATGAGCTGATAAATTCTTAGGGTTGAGTACTCAACGTGCATAATGCAGCACAGAATCATTAAAACCAGTAGAAGTAGGTAAATTTATGTAGACTTAGGGTATATCCCTTCATATTTAATCTAGTTTTCATACTGCTTTTTCTAATTGCTCTCTACATTCAGCTTAGGGGTATCTGGCAGTTACAATGGGATGGTTATCAAATATTTAATTAAATTATGAAGTCACAGCTATATTTTATTTCCAAATATTCCCTAATGTTTTAAACCAATTTGTTCAATATTGAAATTTTAAACACTAGAGGGCCCAGCTTCTTGACATATATCAGTTAATATCCTTCTATGAAAGTAAATGAATTACACTACCTCCAAGTCTGCTCCTGGTCTGAATAAAGAGAACAAATAATTTCTGACATTTCTTTCTACAGTCATTGATTCCTTGTAAATGTTTTTATTGTTTCCAGATAACTTCAGAGGCAAAATTCATCTTTTGTGACTATTTTCAAAATTGCTTTTTTGTAACTGATAATGCGTTGTTCATTTTGCCTCCTCCAAGGAAAAAGAAATTAGAGACATTTATGATTGTTTTAATCGGACTTGAGAATAGATTTTAAGAATCTATATAATTTAAGCAAAATTCTGGAGGCAGAGATGTTCTAATACAAACAAAAAAGCAAACTAATAAAAATTCCTGTTAACACATTACTCCATAACCAGAAATTTCTGTGTATCTGGATACAGAACTAGTAAAATTATTCAACACCGGGTTTCAGTGTTACCACAGGCTTTCATTGTGCACAAGGAGTGATTTTCTCTGTGTAGTAAGCTCTCGTTTATCAATAATTACAGGAAAGTAAGCTTGACCTGAAGAAGGATATATTAATTTTCTAGAAGAAAAGTTCAGATAAAAATCAGGTCTTTGAGAGCAGTTTGAAAGCCTCAAAGAAACTAATTAATGACAAAGAAGAATAAATTATAAGGTAAACTCTCAATACACAGTCTGGCATTCTTGGATCAAGTTTAAATAGATTGTCCAGTCTTGGTGATGAATTTCCTTAAAATAGCAGATTAAATCCATGGAAATAAAATGAAGTGATACTCTGTTGTGCATTAATTGAGAGATGAGCTGAGCCTCATGCAGCCGCTTAACTTGCTGCCACATAAGAGAAAGGTGAAGATAAAGACAATTGAATAAGTAAAAGACGAAGGAAAGCAAATTAAAAAAAAAAAAAAAGGGAAAGAAAAAAAGCTATATGCAAGTACAGTAGTACACCACTAGCAAACTCACGCCCAGTCACTTCCTTAGCAATAAATGGTAACCACAGGACGACTCTCCCCCAGCTTTTCTTCTGAGCACATGGTGTGGTGCATCCCTTTGGTCAGCTGGAGTCAGCTGTCCTGCCTGTGTCCCCTCACAGCCCCTTCTGCACTCCCTGTCTACTGTTCTTTGGTGGGAGGGACAGCAGTGTGAAAAACAGAAAAGGCCCTGATGCTGTAAAAATATTGCTCTGCAATTCTGAAATATTGGTGTCTTATCAAAACTGTTTTGATCGAAGGCAAAACAGACTCAGCTTGAGGAAACTTTTTTCCTTTCTTTTTCTAAAAAGCACTTTAAAAGGTATTTTTTTTTCCCCCATGGTTTTTCTAGTCTGCACCCAGAGTCAGAATATCAAGCAATCTGAAATCTCTTAGTTTCTGGGTGGATATATTAATCTCTGGTTGATGTTTCCTTTTTGATCTAGCAAATACTTGATGTTTTATACAAATTAAAACACCATTAGCAGGATATAAGTGAGGACTTCTTTCAATGCAAAGCATTCCAGTTGATGAATTCACCTGATTTGGGAATACACTGCTCTAAATCCTTCATTTAATTTCGGGATTAACATTGAGTTCTATCAGACATACATTTTCACTTGAGGAAGAATTTTTTTCTAATGAGTGCATTTCATCAACATTTTACTATAGGATTCAACAACCACTTGAATTAAAGATAATTAATTTTTAGAAATGGAAAAGAACTGATAACAGAAGAGAGGGCACTTGTGAGAGACCACTTCAGGAACAGAAATCCTGAAATTTTGAAAGCACTCTCCTGAATGTCTCTTAGGTTAATTTTTTATTAGTTTTGTTGTAGTTGCTAATTGTTTGAAAACTAATTCTTAATTTCCTTGTATTTGACCTGCATTGAATAAAGCAAAATACCAAAGCATGGATGTTCTAATGAGATGGGTCCATCCAGATCAAGAAGACTTTATTCCATGCAATCTTTACTAACAGAAATATTGCAAGTAAAAAAAGGGGTTTCAAAGTGTCTCTCTTCTCCAGGGGTAAACCTTTAAAACTTTTCAGCAGCCACCTTTACTAGTTGTCTCTGAAACAGCCTGAGAAACAATGTATGCTATCACTATATACACTATCAGTAATTTACAAGGATCAGAGAAGAAAATTATTCCTGAAATATATAGATGAGATAGTCACATGGGGGAGAAAGGATTCTTTCATTCTAATAGTTTTTACAATAAAGACATTTTTATTGTGGGTTTAAGTTCTGTGGTGGGTATTTTTTTGGTGGGGGGGGGGCAGGGCTGAGGGCTGGAGGGTTTTCTAACTTCTGTATCTCCATATAGTTAATCTCCTAGATCATTAAACAGTCTGCAATACCTGCAGCATATGTACCAACTGTGTCTGACTCTGAACAAAATTATTGATTCTTAGGAGCTAACAATCTGTTTTCAGGTTCTTTTGTTTCTTTTATGTTCTATAGTATTTTACCAGGGTATTTGCTCAGATGTTTGTGAAGCTGTGCTGCCATATCTGTATACTCAGCATGGTAGAAAGCCTGAAATCTGCTGTTCTTAAATTCTTTCTAGGCATTGCTTAGAGTTTCCCATATCCCCAGCAAGAGATAACTCTTAGTCACATGTTTATCTAATGATTTGATTGAACTTTTAGGAGGGACATTACATCTTAATAAAACATGTTGACTAATAGGATATGAAACAAGAATGATATTAATTTTCTGTTTGATAATAAAACCCCCATGTTTTCATACTACAGAGTAAAAATAATTAAATATTAATTCTTTTCCTAATCTGTGAAATGTTACAAAAAATAAGAATGAGTTTTCTAAATCTGAATATTTTTCACCCACAGAATGTACTGAAAACGATCTGTTATCATGATTTCTTCTCACTGACAGTCATGTAAGGGAAAAAAATCTTTTTTTTGGGGAGAGGGGAAACACCAATATATTTCTGCTATTTGATTATCCTATATTTGACCTTTCTAGCTTAACGAAGTGGCATAATAAACTCAACAAAAATATTAAAAATTCATTCAGTCATATAGTTTACAAAAGGGATAGTTTTCAGACAAGGTCAAATGCAAATGAACTGGTGAGTGGGCAATTGTACACAGCTGTCATAGTTAATTTCTTTCCTTCACAGGGAATCAAGTACTCAAGTCCTATTTGGCAGTCAATGGTGAATTTGCAGCTCTTTTGATTTTTTTTTGTGTGCCACGAAGCAGCCTGTGCAGCTGCTTCCCACCAAAACAACTACAGATACTTTCCTTCGACACAGCACAAGGAGAGCATCCTGAAATGGACTTTCACCATTAACATTTATGTGTTGATAAAAGGATGAGTTTGAAAGGCTGAAACCAATGGTATACCCTCCATCCCACAGACAGAAAGTAGACTCTTGATTTCCACCCTCCCCTTTTCACTAAGATGAAAGATGTTTGAAAAAGCACAAAGATCACTGAATATGCTTTCTTCCTGTTTGCTGTTATATTTTCAAACCTCTAATCCCACAGTCACACTAATCCTTAAGAACAGGTAAAGGCTATTGAAGCTGCAAGTTTTAAACTTATAGTCTGTATTTTTCACTTCACTGTTACTTCAGTAAGTGAAAGTAGATACTACAGACTTATTGCTTTCACTTCTTGGGAAAGTTGATGATTTTCAGAATAGTATCTCTTAAAATGCTGTTTTGGTGAACCTATCTAGTCAGACATCATATTTTTTAAAAAAAATGTTATAATCATGTTACAAAGAAACAGTTCAACATATTCTGACTAACTTTGGAAACTTGACTCCTGTTTTGCATCTAAGCCAGCATCACTGTTAAATAAACACTGCACCTCAGTTCTTGTAGTTATCCAAACAGAGAACTTTTATCTGTACTTCTGAAGTGAACTAGATAAGAAAAAAATGGTTGTTAAAACATTTTTTGGAAAAGAAAACCATCATTAGTCATCTTTTGTATATCCTGTATATGATAAAAATTACTGTTTTCACAAAAATAATTTGCAAGCAAACCAAAAAAATGAAAGGACTGAGAAAGAATTATATCACTTGGGTGTGTTTTGATAAATTTTGATCTTATTGTCATTATTTTAATGTCTTTCAGCAAGAATATATTTCATTTAGAGATAGTATCAATCATGCACAGAAAGGTAAAAAGGTGAGAAATGTCCTGAAGAATGCTGATGAATATATCAATTTTTTCCTCCCAGATGAAAGCATGAACTAAGTATGCACCACTCACCTCTTTTAATACTTTAAGATAGGAAGTAGTAGTGAGTCTTATTATTTTAGAAAATGAAAATGAGAAACAGAGCTTCCAGCTGCTAGCAGTGTTGAGATTTTGTGGCTCTTAAGTTTTAATTTAAACATGAAAGTGATAGTCACCAATTAACCAGGACAAAAGAAATAACAATTATATAATGGTGTTTTTATTATTTTCGAGGAAGCAGCAGAACAACAATAGCAACTCATTATGTGACTTTCATTATTAGGTTTCTCTTTTCTTCAATTTCATGACTAGTTTTGAAATCTGCAAGTGTGTGTGTGTGTGTGTGTGTGCATGATACAATTTTAAAGCCATATACTTTCTTTCTATTCTATTCATGGTTACTTTCCTTAAAAAGTTGCTGTATATTTTAAATAAATTTCTGACACTTTTGAGTAATTTGTTATCATTAATGTAATGGATTACTTATACATTCTTATTCATACTTCACACTACAGTTTAAAACAAAACATGAGATTTGGTGGCTAGAATACCTATTTATAAATTAAACACATCTCCTGTAACTTACAGGATTTATAACATACTAATATGAAATGAAAAAAAATGGTTATGGTTGGAAGGGGACCTTAAAGATCATCTAGCTTCAACCCCTTTGCCATGGGCAGGGTACTTTCTACTAGACTATGTTGCTCAGAGCCCCACCCAAACCTGTTTGGAACACCTCCAGGAATGGGGCAACCACGACTTCTTTCAGCAGCCCATTCCAGTACCTCACCAACCTCACAGAAAAAATTTCTTCCAAATTTCTTCCTAATATCTAACCTAAACCTACCCTCCTTCGTCTTAAGGCCATTACCCCCTGGTCCTATCACTACATGTCCTTGTGAAAAGTCCCTCTCCAGCCCTCTTAAAGGCGCCCTTTAGGTATTCAAAGGCAGCTGTAAGGCTTCCCTGAATGTTTGCCTTCTCCAGGCTGAACAGCCTCAGCCTATTTTTGTGGGAGAGGTGTTCCAGCCCTGTGGTCAACTTAGTGATTCTCCTCTGGACTTGATCCAACAGGTCCATGTCTTTCTTGTGTCAGGGACCCCAGAGCTGGATGCAGCACTCAGGTGGTTTCACACCTTGTTTGATGCAGCTCAGACTGCAGTTGGCCTTTAGGGCTGCAAGCACACGTTGCTGAGCCCTGTTGAACTTTTTGTCCATTAAAGTTCTTCCTAGGGCTAATATCTATTCCATTCTCTACACAGCCTGTACTTCTTCTTGGGTTTGCCCCAGTCCAGGTGCAGACATCAGGGCTCATACTGCCTCACAGTTTGTTAGCTCAGGCATCCTTGTGGTTGAATGTACTCCCAGGTCACATAATCTTGTTCTGTGCTGAAAAATCACCACTGCAACAGTTCTGATTTTAGTCCATATAATCTAGGTTTAAAACAGGCCCAAAATACATGAGATTATTGAAATAACACCCGTTTTTTCATTGCATCTCAATGTTTACGAAAAGTACATGCTGCAGAAAAAGGAACAAGACAAACTGATTTTGTGCCCCAGTAAGCACAGATCTTGGTCTGCAGGAAATTCATGCTTATAGAAAAACAGTGACATAGGAAGACATAGCTAGTGTTAACATTCTGTTTTTCCCATCTTTCTTTTTCATTTTATTTTGTTGTTCTCTGTCTCTCTTTTACTTTTCTTTTTAAGAAAGGAAGGAATGTAGTAGCTTGAACTTCCTCCATCATCACTGAGAAAACTTGTGTGAGCAGTTAGAAACAATATGAATTCAAATTTCAGGTATAAATATGGGTTATGTAACCCCATAAAGAATGTTACTTTTTTCTCTGAAATAATTCACCTCTAGAAATAAAGAGATCCCATGTATCTGCCTTCTCACACTCTTTCTTACTTGCCAGTGAAAGTAACGTAGCAGAGAATAATGAGGAGAGAGAGAGCAGAGGCAGCAGAGAAAGGCATCAGCACAAACCTGTAACCTTACAAAGCACGAGGAGAACGACAAAATTGTAATGTCAGTACCATTTGTAATGACCCATGGCTTTGCAAGCAGCCTCGTGGACACTCTGCCAGCAGGTGCCTGCAAGCATATTAAGGTGAATGTGTTTTGTGAGCATGGTGAAAACTCCAAGGGATATAGGGCCCCTCATATTCTAGGAATGACCTTCATCTGTACCTGCAGGCTGCTGACTGGGCAAACTGAGTCTGCTCTCAAGGGCAGTCAAACACAGCATAGTCAGATAAAATGTGTCTCACAGTATTTCTACAGCTGAGTGAGTTTACACAGCACGTCCTTGCTCAGGGCCATATCTACTAGAATAAGAGATCTATAGTAGATCTACTAGAATGCACTAGTAATAATTCACACTGTGTAACTGTACAGTTTAAGTGATTAGGCAGGCTGGTTTCTAGTGAAAGGACTAACATGTTTCATTTCAGACTATTTTATACTGGAGCATTTTATCATAGCTTCTGACTACGTCTTTACAATACTAAAATAAATTGAAATTCTGGTTGGAAATTTTCAAAGAAAAAATGGGCTTGAAGCTTTGATTTGGAACTGAAAAAGGACAGTCAGGTGTGAATTTTCCATGGTTTTGGAAATCTGAATAACATACTACTTTTCAATGTTTGTGAAACTTTAAAAGAAGATTTTCCACTTCCCATTCTCTGATGTACTTATTGGATCTGTTCTTAACAGCCCTTAACATATTCTGTAAAGCCTTGAGAAACTCTTGTGGTTTCAAATGGAAGCAGTATGAGTAGGGGAATCATTGGTGCTAGATCATAGATGAGCACAAACCTACTAAAAAACACCAAAGTTAAACTTGTAAAAAAAAAATTCTAAAAAAATAACACAGATTTTGAGTTTAGGTAATGAAAATAATAGCCATAAAGGGACATAAACTGCAAAGAAACAAAGTTAACTCCAAGGTTATTTTCTCTAGGTTCCAATACCATCAATTATTGAAACATTTTTATATTTTGCTTAAAAATATATATATTTTTAATAGTACCTAATTTTTAATATGAAAATTTGTGCTTTTTTATCAGTCTTTTTTATCCTAGGTTGATTTGCAATATATACTCATATAATTCCAAATTAGCAACAAATAAATTCTATTGATTTATATTTGGGAAGTCATAGGAGTAATATTCTGTAGAGGAGTTAAGAGCCATGGAACCATTAAGGTGTTGCACCTCTGGAGGATAATAATTTGGAAATCACCTTAAAAATCAGTATCATTGGAAGGACACAAGTGTTTGAGTCTGTGTCATACAGAAGTCCTGTCTATTCTTTTATAGTCCCTGCAGAACTATTTCATCAGTGTTGATGGAAACATACAGCAGCATCACTTTCACTCAGCCATAGAATGGAATAACTTCAGTACTTATATGAACTATTTAGAACTTATGCTGGTTATTTTCTTCTGAGTTCACTGAGAGAATGCATGATTTCACAACAAAATAAAGGCAAAGACATCAGGGAGTTTTACTTGATGTAATGATGCATGGCATCATCTGAGATGCAGTGTTATAATACAATCTGATGTTTGCAGCATCTCCTGGCTATAAATTGGTTCAGTAGGTCCTTCAAAAGGTCTTTCACTTCCTTGAAATGTGTTTGTGCCATCTCCTGTCTTTACATCTACCTGGGATCTGTAACAGAGATGCATAACCACCAGCCTCAGCCATTGACTTATTCAGGGTAAAGGCAATGGGAAAGTAGATGGCCTTGTGCCATTTAAATTTTCTCTGTGGTGATGACACCAGCTAATTTAAACTGTCTTCTGCTATTATATATATGAGTGCATATTAATCCATGCATAGCTAAAAAGATAACCAAAAGATTTTGAAAGGAAAATCTGATTGTGATCTACACATCAAAAAGTGATTAGAAATAATATCCAAATGGAGGACAGAGACAAAGTGGAGATCTGCCAACTACAGCTATTTGTGGAAACAAGATGAAAGAGAATTTTAATAAAAAGCATTGCTTCACAAAGACTACAGTATCTTGCTTGAAGTATTTTCCCAGAAGTTATTAGGAGATTGAAAGCAGAGTTCAGAAAATCTCTGACTGGGTTCAGGGTGCTGCTGTGCATCATGATTTTTCTTCAGTATACAGACTCGAGGCAGGAAACAATGCCACAGGTCCTGCACTGCCTAACACAGGCTGCACAGCTTGTGGGTCTCAGGCTTCCTCTGTGGCTTCTTCACATTGAGATCCCAGAAACAAACCTCTTACTATAATTTTAGATTTCCTGATACAGTCAGGCAGTCTAGGAGCATAATGTTCTCTAGAGAAGCAATGTAGTACTAGTACAAGAGAACACATAATTAAGTAACGGTTATTAACATAATCATCAAAACATTTCACAAGATATAGTCTTTTTAGAATAAGGTGTAGTCTGAGGTAAAACTGATTAATAAGACTGCCTCCTTTCATTCTGTCTCTGTGTAGCACATCAGCTATTCAATAATGGTATTCAAAACTGTGAACTAAAGCAGGCAATCATGTTTGGATACTCAGGGTTTGTCTCCACATCAGAGTGAATGCAAGTAGAATTTTAGCTATTTAGTTGTCAGTTCTATAAGCTCAATTTAGATACAAGTAGTGTTTTTCAAAGGAATGTTAAAATATAAGATGTGTTTAATTGCTATTAAAATACACAGATTTTGCTCAGACTAATATTCAGATTATAGAGAGGAAGGTGTCATAATTGTATTTCTTCTTAGATGATTCCTAATGGAAATTTTTTCTTGTTATTCATCTGTCGTGATGAATATCAAGCACTTGAATTTACTTAGGAGCAATATGTTACATATGTATATAAACTACAATAACTCGTTAATATATGAAGCCATTTAAATTAGCAAAGTTAAATTAGGAACAGCTTTTTTCCTATTTACTATAAGCATAGTATATCCAGAATGCAAAAGGAATTGCTCAAAATATTCTAAGTGTTTACATCTGCCAAGTATGTAGAAGTTCTACAGGAAAAAAGTAAAAGGAAAGAACATAAAAAGAATCCAAAAAACAAGAGCAACTCGAATGTAATACATTGTGTTACATAAAATAAATCAGTAATTCAGTAACAAACATGATTTTAAATAACCACAATACTATATCATAAAAGCAATCAACCAACTAACTGGCACGTAACAATTCTTTAGAAATGTCAATCATTATTATTTGGCCTAGTTTATTTAAACATTATATGGGCCTCTAAAATAGGTCATTCATCTTTCAAATATAAGTAGAATTCTATCTAATCAGGGCAATTAAATTAGTATTATTAAGGGTTTATTCAGTTCTTTTAATCATTGTACAATTTATAAGTCAGTTTCTTTTATCTGTAACTTGGAATCCTTGAACACAGAACACTTGAGGGATCAAGCATCATTTTCATTAACTGTATTTTCTTTGAAGTAAAATCTTCAGTCTCTTGCAATACAATTCCATGTTAATTTAAATCACTGTTCTGCTTTTCTGCAGTGAGCTTTATTTTTACAACCATTGACTGTAACTCTGAGGTACAGACAAAACAGGTCCTGAAGACATGAATTGGCACAGGTGTAATTGGCACAGCATGTAGCTGTCTGTTTTTCTTTTTAATTCTCTCTCCCTCTCTCTC
>JAOTQP010000001.1:45572749-45632068 GCA_026413545.1 Cichladusa arquata
ATCGCCTCCCTTCCACCGGGCGGCGCTGCTGCACAGGCTCTGCGGGGCGGCGGGACACGGGCACGGCCGGGAGGGGGCACGGGAGCGGCGGGGACACGGGAACGGCGGGAGGGGACACGGAAACGGCCGGGAGCGGACACGGGAGCGGCGGGGACACGGGAACGGCGGGGAGGGGACACGGGAACAGCGGGGACACGGGCACGGCCGGGAGGGGACAGGGACACTGCTGGGCAGGGACACGGGCACAGCCGGGCAGGAACACGGCCACACCGGGCAGGGACACTCCTGGGCATAGAGGGACGCTGCTGGGCAGGGACACAGCCGGGGCAGGGACACTGCTGGGCACAGAGGGACCCCGCTGACAGCGTGGGTAGAGGCGCGCATCCCGTCGGAATGGGCACGGGATATAGCTGTGCATGCTTACAGAGGATGATCGTGCAGGACCCATAGGAATACGCTGGGAGGAATGTGGCTTAAATAAGCTGCGAAGGCTGGAGGATTTGATTCAGCTGCAGCAGCGATGATGCAAGCACAACAGGCTTAAATGCTGTGCTGGTTTTGACAGTTTTTGTTATACCCGTTATGGCCTTGCCCGTCGAACTTAGTCTGTGACTAATTTTTTTTTTTCAAAAAGAGTTTTACTGCACAGAGTTGCAGTATTTAAAGTAGAGAGACTCAGTTTTAAGAGTAGCATTCAAAATACAGAGTTTTTAATGTCTTAGACAACGATATTCTATGGAAGAGAAACAGACATTCATGGTATTCACAAAGTAAAGCCCATTCAGAGACTATATAGACAACAGAAAGTATTTACAGAGAAAGTGTGAGTGCCACTCTTTCAGAACTGTGGATTCTCCCTTGCCAGAAGCAGAAAGGGCTCTGAGGCCAGCAAAGCATTTGGAGTGGTGAAGGCTTTTTGTGTTGATATCCAAAGCTTTGGCTGCTTCTAATGACTTTAGTGAAACCTGCTATTTCTCTGTAAGTTCTATGATACATTTTTATACACTAATGGCCCAAAAGGTTCAACAGATACAGCACATTAACCGGTAATCCACATAAAAAACAAGCAAGCAGCAACAACCTCCACACACACAGTGTAAGGTACACTTAGGGTAAACATGAATAATCTATTTCCTTTGGTTAGGAACCATCAACAAAGCATTTCGGATGTGATATGAGGATAGATGTCACCATTAAATGTATTTCCTTCGAAGTAATCCTAACATTTTTTTTGCAGCAGTTGATCCTCTTTTTATACATTATACTCTTGAAATGGAATTGCAAGTCATGGCAGAACTGTGAAAGAGGAATGATGTCTGATTGAAAACACACTTTAAAATGCATGCCACTGTGGCCAAAAGATCAGGTGCTGAAGTACTTGCCAGTATCTGCTCCTCAGGAAATATTCCAGGCTGGTGGCTGTGCCCTGCTCTTCTGTTTCAAACTCCCATGTCTTCTGGCAACATGTTGCAGATCCATTATGTATTTTGGAAAAGATATTTTAAAAAAAAATTATGTTCAATAACACACAACCCGAGTTCATTACAGCTAACAATTGACACAAGGAAGTGCAGATTAAATAAAACTCCTAATTAAAATATAAACATTTTTTTAAAAAGAAAAAAACCCCTATAGTTTATTTATAAGAACAGTACTTTTAACTTACCAATGTTCTGTCTCCCCCACTACTACCTAGGGGGGAAATTATGCTGCTCTTTTTACTTTTGGTTTATATTGACTCATATAATTTTCCTAATGCTCTCTCCAGCTTCTATAAAATATAGAACTATAAAATATCTGCATCTGTTTCCATAAGAGGTATCATCTTGGCAACAACAGCATTCTGTAAGGAGGAACTGACAATATATTCTTTTAAAAATCCACATATCAGGGAAAAAAAGGGTAGTCCTATTTTTATAACTGCCTCCTTTCCTTAGGAAGAAACAAAGGATGGATGGCACATTAAGGATTTAAAAGAAAGGCTGTAAAGAGAGTAAGGGAGAATGCTTTTATCAGGAGCTTAGAATCTCATAATAAGTGACAGCTGATGCCACAAACAAACTAATTAATGATGGTCTGATGAGAGAAAATATCCCTGGAGAAGAAACAAAACATAGCAGTGACAGTATTAGAGAGAAAAAGCTAAGGGTAAGAAGAAGAAAATGTTATGGTATTAAAGCTTTGTATTTAAGTAAAAACAAAACTCTAGTTCATTAAACAGCAATGCTCATGCATCTTGCAATAACTTTTACTGTTTCCATGGTACCTGTCCCATTTTGGGGAGACAAACTGTACCTTTGGGGAACATGAAGTTATGTGCTTCTGTGTGGCAATAATTGGTGAATTTTGGCTTTGTTTGTAAAAATAGGAGGAAAAATGTCTTTACATTTTTTTGTCCAAGTTGTCTTGCTGTTCACAGGAAATCAAAACTCAGAAGACAAAATTATTAACCTAGTTGTTGTGGTTACTTGAATTGAGCAGATTTTACAGAATCACAGAACCAGCTGGGGAAAGACTTCTGGGATATTCAAATCCAATCTTTCACCAAACACCACCCTATCAACTAGACCGTGGCACTGAGTGCTGCATCCAGTCTTTCCTTAAACACCTCCAGGAATGGTGACTCCACCACATCCCTGAGCAGCCCATTGCAATATCAAATCACCCTTTCTGTGAAGAAATTCTTCCTAATGTCCACTTTAAACCTCTCCTGGCACAGATTAAGACTATGTCCTCTCATCCTGTTGCTGGTTCACTGGAAGAAGAGTCTAACCCACACCTGGCTACAGCCATTCTCCCTGTTTATGGAGCATTTACTGACATAAATGATCCAGTAGGCTGTTTTTTTCTGAGAAGCTGCTGAGAAATGCCTGTTTTCCACCTCTCCCTCCATATCCCTCGACCTGAGCCTTCATATCCCTGGACATGAGCCTAAGCAGCAGATTCCTAATTTTCCTGCCTCCTACTCATCCGAGATTCACCATAGGCACTTTGCAATCCTGCTCCACCATTTTATAATGCTTTGAAATATGTCACTCCTCATTGGCATGCCCTATCTACATTGACAGCATGAGGAAAGTTCCCAATGTGAGGTCATTGGGTGGACTCACGTTCAGACCTTTTACATGTCAGTCTTTTCTTGCTCTTTCTATAAGCTTTGACTCCAAGTCACACAGAAGCAGAATTGTAGGTTTTTAGTTTTTTTTATAATGAGGTCATCTGTTGTGAGCTAAGTGTTGCTTCATAGAGCAGAAATGTGCTCTGTCCTCCCCCAACTACAGGAATGGGATATGAAGGCATGTCCTGCAGCCATAATCCCTCATGGCCCAGGCACTAAATTCCCTCTCTTTTTGCAAGGCCCATACAGAGCAAAGTGATTATTGTGCAAGGGAAGGTGGTTTGCCTTTTTTCAGGAAACAAAGCACATGGTCAAATTTTACTTATTTTACTCATAATTTGAACTCCAGATCTTCACTTTAGAGTTTATTTTTTTCTCCCAGGAAAGCAAAAGCAAACAACGATCTTTCAAGGACCTGGAAAAGAAAAGCAAGTTCTTTCCTGTGTGATCCTTTGGGTCTCACTGAAGAAACTTACTGAAGAGGCCATGCCTCTTAGTCTAGCTTTCAATGCACAGAAAATTGTCACTGGGCAGGGGTTTGGGCTTCTCTTGCATGGGCTGCAATTGGGAGAGTTTGTTGGTAGATGAATACAGCAAGTCCTTCCTCTTTTTCTGACTTTCGAGAAACACTCCAGAGATTAGTGTTGCCTGTGATGACAGCAGCTGGTGTTAAGCTATCATCAGACTGAAAAAATCACAGGCATTTACACACGGTGGTGCAGGTGAGGGTCTGCCTACCTCTGTCTTCAGGCATCTGGCCTGAAAAATGCAGACCGAGAAATCAATCTTTAATGGAAAATTAGTTCTGATAACAGCACTATGTTTATGCCCTCCATCACCCTTACAAAACTGAAGCCTCAAAAGAAGGTTTTTTAAACCCCTAATCCCCAGCACATATTAAGAATGACTCTTTTTGGACTATTAGTTGTCAAAATCAGCAGTTCTGCCTCAAGAACCTAATCTGTTGTGAAAAGGAAAATTAAAGTCTCCAATGAATTAATAAATGGTTATTCAGTCTAACCTCCTAACCTGCTTGGTTTACCACCAAAACCAGTGATGTTAGATAAAACAACAAGGACCTCTGAGGAAGCAAACTTAACTATTCTGCAGAAATTTAGCTCAAATGTCTCTGCAGAGCTTTGCAGTATCAACATATGCGAAAACTAATGATTTTTTTACAGATATCTTACTAAATCTAAGTTGTTTTTTTCTGTAAGGATCCCAGATTTTTGAGTCCACTTCATGAAATTTCCTCTTAAACGAAAGTAAATTGCTATCCCTTATAATATTAGAGACTTTGAAGATCTTTCATTTCTAAATTTCTAAATGTTGAGAATTCATCCTAGACAATACAGTCAAAGCATTTGCTTTTTTCTTTATGTTATGATATTTTGAAGTATTTCTTTTATTTAGCCTTTAGATTTTTTCCTTTTCTCCATGCCACCCAACCCACCCAGTGATTAAGATATTACCTGTAAGGATGAGCAGTAAAACAGATAATTATACAACTAATAATTATACAGTGTATATATATATATATCTGTCTATTTCATTATGGGTACACACAGATGCGTGTATGCAATTTGTACATTGAATATTTTGTTAAAAGGAAAAACATGGTTAAGGAAGAAAGCTGCTGATTTGATAACCTATTACTGAGTTGAGGTTGGGAGAAATTACACTCCACTGTGGTTAAAACAACATACTCAAGTAGAAGAATTTTTGTATAAAATGGTAGAATGGGGAGTTTGTTAGAGACTTGCAGGCTTCTGTGAGGAAAAAAAAAATCTTAATATCAGAGAGGGGATTCTGAGTCACCTTCAGAAGTAAAAGAGAAGATTTTTCCCAGGGAGAAAAAGGATCCCATCTGGAATTTATTGCAACACACAAAGCCAATAAAATTGCTTTAAAAAAAGGACGAGCAGGGAAAAGGAAGTAACAGTCAGACACCTTTTAACATCAAGTCTGTGTCATCCTGCAGGCCCAAGTTGCTGTTTTTTAAGATTTAATATGGTACAATCTCATAATTTACAAAAATTTACAAATGGGAATTAAAGCTCTGAATAATTCATCAACTTATTTCTGACAAATGTGGTACTTAGTGAAGTGTTCCCTCGTGTTGACTGCACTGATGAATGTGGAAACCAGGGAAAATTATTATAATGATCCACTTTCTTTTTTTTATTTTTTTTTTTAAATATCTAAACAAGCAGATAAATGTGGGTTTACATGATTCAGTTGAAAAGTAAAAACATTCCAATGCACGTGCCTGATACTAATTCATCTACTTCATCTGCAGTTTATGTAACATGTTAACCCTTCCGATTAGAAACTGTAGTTTTCTTAACACACCTTCATCCTAGCTTTCACATCTGTCATGGCTTAGGAATGGTACTCCCCAGTTTAGTGCTCCCACCTAGACTCTCCAAATCATGAGCTGCTCAATTGCTCCCCAATTCCCCTGCAGGTGACTGGAGAGAAGAATTGGAGGCACAAAAGGTAAAACTCATGGGCTGAGATAAGAGCAATTTGCTGGAAACAGTGATGAGAAAACAAATGACACCAACAGTATTAACAACAAATTGTACAAGATAGGCAAACAATTCACATGGGATTGCTCTGAACCAGCATTACTCTACCAGAAGGAGCCCCTTCTCCCGGGTCCCAGCAAAGCTGTGGTTTGGTACAAAATAAACTTTGTTTCCTGGGCATAGCCCATCCTGGCTACCAAAAAAATTAACCCAGTCCTACTTGGAACATCTCAACATTCACATGCTTACCATTCCTGCTTTCTCAGAGCTGTAGTGAGAAAACATTTACTGCCTGAGAAACAAGCAGCAATCTTCTCTATTTCTTGCCATTCTATTTGGATTTTTTTGTTTGTTAGTTTGTTTAAAGGCACAGAAAGGCTGAGCGAGTTACTGTTCCTAAATATTTTGTTAGTTTGAAGTTGACAAACACATCCAAACAGATTACTACATATTTACTCAATCCCTTATATAATAACATTTCACATTTTCATTTTTCCAGCAGTATTTCTCTCTTTTGCTGTTCAACAGCAAAATAAATAAATCTCTGTAGAATGATAATCTGCAAGGAGTTTGCTATGTGAAGATGTGACAAAGTGTCACTGCAGTTAAAGAAAATGCATCTGCAAATGTCAGTGATGTGTAAAAATTTAGATTAACTCCATAGAGGTTCATGTCCTTTCTTTGAACTTAATAACAAATGCTAGTTTCTGGACTTGTACATAAATGCTTTTAAGCTGATCTTCAAAATTACTAAATTCAGTAATTTTACCTTCTTTAAATGTACCTTACAAAAAATTTGCAATAGTCTTTAATATGATTTTTTTGTTTAATTTGTTTTTCATTTAAGTAGAATTCCATGATTAATTGCTGAAGTTTCTATATAATTGGAATTAGAAAAGATATCATATAATCTTGTAACCACTTACACCAAGCTTGTTTCCCTATGGTACCTCAGCATAATACCTCATTGTGAAATAGGAAGATTAAATGTAGAGCAGGAAGGGGGAGGGAGTTTTTTTAATTGTCTCTGAAATAGTCAGAAGAACCATCAGTGCTGAGAATGGCTACTCTTTGAAGGAAATATGAATTTAATTATGAATATAATTATTTGAATTGCTCCATAAGGATAAAAATAAAAGCAAAATTTCATTTAACCAAGACAGGCAGTCTTTTAGCAGTGAAGATCCAGACATACTTTGAATCACTTCTCAAATTTTCAGAATCATATGAGTCATGCATAACAACTGAAAAGGAATATTTTATTTTTTTTCTCCTTACCTCACAAAAAGATAGAGATTTAGAAGATTACTTAAAACATTGTGCTTTTTTCCAGATGTAATCAGATTAATTATTTCTCTAAACTGTTTTTCTGGTGTATTGGAGTGATACAGATTTTGGTTGTGAGGGAAGGAGAAACATGAAAGGCTTTATCACTCTATTTCCCCATCCTAAGTAGCATTTACCTTAAAGCATTAAAGGCTTTCTCCTCTATTTCTCTGGGAGTTTGCCTATTGATTTCATAGAAGTGAAATTTAAGTTACTAACATAGGTGCTTTCAGTGTGTTTCAGTAATACATTTTGTCAGTGTTATTATCTCCTGGATCTTGTATTGTCACTTTAAATCCAAGTAATCTGTATCACAAGTGACATAAAACTTTGCTATATGAAGTCTGCCATTTTGAATTTATCATATAAGCTGGTAATTCAGCTGGAACTGCTGCAGGGATGTAAAGCACATTTTGTGACCTTTGCTTCTCACCTTGGCCACTGCCCTCCATGCCAGCTGCACATCCCAGTAGCCTGTCCAGCTGTAGCAGTTTCTCTCCTGTTGGGAGAAACTAAAATGCCACAAGGAGCCTTGCTCTGGGCACATTCAGGGCTACTACTGGATCTCTGTTTTGTTCAGGCTAAGATGGAATGGCCACAGCCATCCTGTTCTGTCTCCATATGGGTTTTTTTTACATTTTTCCCTAACAGAAATCTATCCCATCAGAAAATAACCTTCAAGGAGTGTCAGATAGACACTGCAGCTAGATAGATTAGGTAATTTTTAGTTTTTAACCTGAATATATTATAGTACGTTACAAATTTTGATGGGTGCTTAAAGGAAAGATACCTGAAAAGAAATATCTCTGTTTGTATGGATGAGAAGATCCTATCGTCACTTATTTCTGTGTATTCTACAAAAAGGAAAAAAGGTACATTATACTGTAGTTGTAGACTTGCAGGAGTCAATGATGCAATAGGATAATCTAGGACCACTTTATGTGCCAGTACTACAAAACTCAGAAAAATACAAGAACATATGTATGATTCTTATAAGTTTTGGTACCTTATATTTTGAAATGTATGTCTATATATTAACATAAAATAAATGCTTATAAATACAGTTTTTAGAAATAAGGATCTTAATTCCCCTGGAAGAGTATATCTTTCTTGTGGTTTGGTTATTACTGTCTTTCTCAGAGATTAAACAAGGGTTAATATAATATTAATTCACTTTGGCTTTGTCCTGAAGGTTTGAGGCAGGAAAGTAAATTGTACTGAAACTGACAATGGGGATTTTAATTTCTTTGAACTATTCTGCAGTGCTGATCATCTGTCAGGAAACATATCCTATTCTGAACTATGAAGGAAAAGACTCAAATAGAGAGATACAGTCTTTAGGCTAGAAAGCAGAGGACAAGGAAGTAGATGAAGGCAGAGTCTCTGGAGGGGAGACACTAAAGCTCAATTTTCCTTCCTCCTGTTCCCCCCTCAAATTTATGCACTTGGCTATGCATTGAAGTGAAGAGTCATTTCCACAAGGGATTGAGAGGTGTTTCCATCTGCACTGGTTCTTAATCTGAATGTAGCAGTTTTATTTTGTTATTTGATAGGAATGGACACTATTTCATTAATTTTCATTTACATAGCAAACACAAAATTGAAACATACCCGGTGGTTAACAGTATTCAGTCTATGTTTAAGATGATGTTTCACACTAGATGAATTTTGTCTTGCTGAGAAATAAATTAAAATATTCTATTAAAGGACACTGCAGAAATAGAACAAGAACAGTAAAGTAAAATAATACTTTAGAAACCAGCAGAAATCTATCCTTAGAATAATCAGTGGGTCTTGCATCTTAAGTCCATATTGTGTTTTCTTTTATTTCAGTACCATATCATTTGTATTAAGTTATTATTCATTATGTTGCCCAAAGCTAAAAGAAACCATATTTCATTGATAGTACACAGTGAGGTAGAGAGTCCCTGCTATAATCTCCAGTAAAAGAAAATACAAAAGGGAATCACAAAAGTGTACTCCAAGATATAGATTAAAAAAGAGACTTCCTCATTATTCCATTTCCTTATCTCTTCCTGTCTCCTTCCCCTTAAGCTTTTTATTCTGTTTGGACTTCTTTTTTGTGAATGCAGAGTAAGTCTGAAGTGAAAAAAAAACCCCATGGAATTTCAAAGCATTTGTTGACTTAAGTACTTAGAAGGCACCAAGGTTTCTGTGGCACAGATAATTACTTATTGCTGAGGGACTTTTCGGGAAAGATGCATTTTTTCAGAAGGCTCAGTCAGATCCTGCTTCTCTAAGAATGTCTAAATGGGGGTCAAATGCATCTACAAGAGAAAATTATGTATTCCAAACCAAACTACTGCTACAATTTTAACAGAATTGATGAGAATTATCTGCTACTGTACAATTGGATTTTTCTTGCTTTTCGCTTAAAAAAAAATTCCTTCTTTAAGAAGAAGTAGAGAAAGAAAAACCTTAATACGTTTTGAAAAGATATTCAAGAGTAAAGCTTGGAAAAATACATTGGCTATTACAGCTATCTAATAGCCTGAAATCTGCTCTATGATCTGCAAACACATTACACAATCATTTTGAGGTTTTTACTGTTTTTCACTGCGATCTGTGGGAATTTTACTAAACACTTTTGACAGTTTAACACTGCAATAGTGTTTTAAAAATACCTACAGAAAAAGTTGGGGTTTTTATTGCATTAATATTTTCTGTTGAGGACAGCATGAAGGTTCAGGTATTTTACGGTAACCTGGCAGATTTTTGGTTCCCCATACAAAGGACTGGTATGATCCAATAGCTCTTTACTGACACTGCAATGAATGACAATGGAAATTACATTTCACAATTCGATTTGTGAACATTTATTACATTTTGTGTGGTAATGGCCTTTTTGTTTATTTTTGTTTGTGTTTAATATCTGTGATGACAATGTCAGAAATACTGTGATAGAGGTCAGGTTCAGGTGGGAATGCCCAGGTACCTCTCCTGGGGCAGGGAGTTTCACACTGAATGATGTAATGATGTGGATCACAGGATGCTTCAGGAATCTTTGATGGCTTAAGACTTTACAGCTGCCTCTCATGTCAGTGCAGTTGAGTCAATTATGGCCCATGAGAAGGGGTGAATAGGCTATGGTGCATGTCACAGTGTTTTCCCGGAGGGGGGTTTTCACAGCTGAGACATTTGTGCAAGGACTTAGGCATGATAAGAAACATTATTCCACCTCCCAGCATCTGCCTCAGCCTCTTTCCTTATTTTGTTCAGCACCAGGCTGTAGCCTGAGGTGGTGGCTGTGCAGCTGAGAGCAGAGCACATCATCAGCTTGCACCTTGATTGTTTGAGCCATTCCAGTCTCTCACAGGTCTCCCATCAGTCCTCCCTACACTTCTAAATCTTCCCCTGGGATTAAAATTGACATTGCTACAATAGTAATGAAAGGAGGTGAAGAGTTTACCATTGTTTATCACTGTAACAGAAAGGCTTGGGTTTATATTAATCTCTTTCTCCTAGAACAGGGAGCATGATGGCAAGAACTGGTGATTTGTGTGACTCTGAATTGCTCTGTTTGCCTTGTTGACCTTTTTGAATTGAAGTTTTATGGAACTCAGCTGTTTGCCCTGTAAAGACTTGCAGAGATGTATCAGCTTTATGTATTACTCTCTCTTTTTTTGGATAATTATAATTGTGTGACCCAGTCACAGAAAATACTTTTTCAGAAACAAAGGCTTTAATAATCTTAAGGAGGTTTTGAAATACAGTAACAAACATTCTAAAATTAATGTTTTAAATAATTTGCTTTCACTTCATTTTAACATCTACATTGCCATGATACTATGAGTTGGTTTGAAAACAAGAATTCCATTTCCAAAAAGAAAATTATTGCATTAAAAATTTTGGAGTTCTGCTACATGCAAAAAGCACTTTGCAAAACAATATCATGGACTGTGATTTAGCACAAAAGTTTCAGTGCTTAGCTAGCATATGGAGGACAATGAACTCTGTCTCTTTTGCATGACTTGGAATAGGCATTTCAGACCAATCAGGGGTTTAGCAGGAGTTCCAAAAGCCTTTTGACTTCTTTACCCTAAACCCAACATTTATAACTGAATGGGTGCCGCTTCTTTAATCTCAGTTTTGCAGCTTCTCAGCTTTCTCAAGGTGCTTCTGGCCAGCCTGCTAAGAAAGTAAATCTGGTAGATGGGCTCCTAAAGCAAGAGGAACACTGACACAGAAACTGTGGTGCCTGGACTGAGCTGCAGGTGCAAACTTCTGCATTTGCATTGGCCTTGTTCTTGCTGTGTGATGCAGCTCAAACCATAACCATGTGGATAGCATCTGCCCTTGATTCAGCATCACCCCCTGAATGACAGCCTACATCAAATTTACCCAGCTGAAAAGCACCTTACCTCTCAATCTGAAAGGCTTTCCTTGACTTGTCGGTTCCTTCTTATCCTAGGTATGTATATTAATGGATAAACCGCTCTCCAGGCAAAGTACTAGTTCTCTCTGGAAACTTCTATGAAAATACAAATGCAAAAGAGAATGACATTTCATGATGAAATCATGCAAATATTTGGCTTCTGGCTTATGTTACTGAACACTGAGCTGAATAACAAAAAAAAAAAAAAAAAGAAAAGAAAAAAAAAAGAGGCTTTATTTTAAATTTAATTAAAGCATTTAAAACAAGGCTGTGCCTGCACATTATTTTTGACTATTTTTTTTTTTTAAGAGAAGCATTTATATAATATGTAACAATTGCAAAATTTGTTCCTTTTTCTTGGTTTATGTTTCTTTGGTTTAGGGTCAGAAAGAAATAATTTCTGTACAAATAAAATACAAAACATAAAGATTGTATTTTCACTAGGGGGCAGAAAATGCCTGAGCTTTTCATCTACAGAATCATATTTGAGTTTATTTGACATAAAGTTTCTAAAACAGCTGTACTCTGAGCTGTCTAACCTCTGAATCATCATCCACTAAGCAAATCAATAATATTCTATGGTAGTCACTCTTCAAGGAGAGAACACTGTGATGGAAATGCCTTCACTTAGACAGTCATGTACTGAAGCTGTACACCAGTGAGTAATAATGCTTTCCAAGGAAGTCACCATGAAAAAATAAATAATTTCTCTTCTGTTCTACCAGGAGTGAGACAAAAAAGGGGGAGAGAGAAGGAGAAAGATAAAAATTCAAACCTTCACCTTCAAAAATTACTTTAAAATGTTATTATTTGCATTTTAATATGTGTGATCAAATCTTCAAACTTATTTGCATTTGTAGATAAATAGTTTTGATGCAGTTCTACACTGTATGAACATTATTGGCAAAATTTACATACACTTTTATTATTTCTGAAATAGCTGTTTCCATTAAAACCTTTCACAGAGTTTATATTTGCTAACATATTTATAGCCCTCTGTATCAATCACAAAAAGTATCAATATTTACATGTTAATTTCACTGCATGATAAAATGAAATATTCTGTATATGAAGGTAATAATATTATACTACAATCTAATGAAATAAACAAACCAAGATGCTGCATACTGAAATGGTTTTCTGGGTTATGACATCTTTTATAGTTTTACTGAAGCCCTTTGTTTAACAGCTTTAATTTTTAAACCTGGAAAAGACAGAAAAATAAATCATACAGTGTTTTAATTTATGTTTATATACCTTGATTTCCAACTGAAATGGTAAGTCAGCTGAGAACCTGCAAAACCAGCAACTCTTTGTAAGTTCATCTATGTCTTCTGGACTCAGAATATCCCAGTGCAGGATGATCTTCACTTTAGAATCATTGTGGGTGACATTTTGTTGAAATAGATTGATCGGCTTGAAAAATTCATGAGGCACGCATATTAATTTCTTCCTCCAGAGCTTCAAAAAGTATTTGAAAAGGTCCTAAATACTTATAAATGTATCAGTACAAATAGTGTATACAGTCTCAGGCTAAAGAGCTAAAGGAAAAACTATCCTTTTGACAACAAAATTGTAAATCATTCCCAGTAACTCTTCTTCAGGAAATAAGCAAATCCCATCTACTAGCACTATTCCCCACACAAACCTTAAAATAGGCATTTGTTTAGCCTTGCAGAGAGCTTCATAGTGGGGAAGTAAATTATAATTTTGCTCAACTTGGCATGTCTGTCAGACTTCAATGGCAAATGAACTGCTACATGAATAAATTAAGGAATCCATGGAATTTGCAACAAGTGAGAATACAATTGAATTCAATCTTTTTTGCAGTTATTCTTTTATGTGAGTCACAGATTCCTGAAAATAAGGCCTGTAGTAGATGTAATAGCTGTTCAGTGAAGCTCCCAAAATGAGAAACACCACATTAATCTTTCTGAGTTTAAAAGCATGAGATGCAAATCATTTCATATAACTTGTATCTCTAAGATTTAGGTGTCTGTATTTAACTTAGTCAACATAGCTCCCTTTTGAGGCAGCAGAGCTATCCTGATTTGCAAGCGACAAGTATGTTATCTATGATCAATTTTGGTATTCAAGTTAACTATAGGATTTGCATATGAATTTCTATGTGAAGTAGGATGAGCTATAACTTAGGTAGACATCAAACAACTCCAAGTTGTAGTCTAAGTCACTCGACCTGGAGAAGAGCAAAGAACAATTACTCTCTGTGCCTTCAGGGAGAGGTTCATTTGATATATCCTGTAGTATGCAACTAAGATTAGATGAGTTGCCCTCAGGAAGTGTCTATTTCTCTCTGCAAACGGTAATTTGGTTTGGTTTTTGATTATCTGACTTTAACATTATGTTGAATTGACATCACCTACTGTTTCTGTAGTTACTTGTGTGAAAAAGCAGTGGTGCAATGACAGTAATGCCTTGAAGGTCCTTCTAAAAGTAGCTTTGTCAACAGTCCTTGTGATATCTAGATACATATTTATTTAAGAAAGCAAACAGATGGCTTGAAAAATGTAATTAAGTAAAAAATTCTCATCTGGTCCTGTCTAAACCAAACTATGCAGAAAATCAACAGCAGCATTTGCTTCTTGAACACACAAACTAAGCACTATTGCTATTTGTTTTTCCGTTTTTCCTTCTGTGCTTTGATGAGACTAATAGTCATTGCTATATTTCTCATGCCCTGAATAAATATTTTACCTCACTTTTTATAGATTTCTGTAACACACCTTCCATTAACTGCCTGTTATCAGCCAATCTTACCAGTATTCCTCTATTTTATTTCACTTTTATGTGATTTCAAGCTGCTACCATTGCATTATTCAACATGAGCCTTTGTAGTGGGTCTTGCTTCAAGACAAAAAATTTTATTCATAAGCAACCATATGAGTCTGTGGTTTAGATTTGTGACTACATCAGTGTTGAGAAGAGATCTGTCTATCCGTTATTGCTGAACACTGCACAGCATCAAAGACTATTATTCCTCACTCTACCCACCAATGAGGAGGCCAGGGGTGGGCAAGTTGCTGGGAAGGAACACAGCCAAAAGAGCTGACCTAGCTGACCAAAGGGATATTCTATACTGTATGGTGTCATGCTCAGGAATAAAAATGGAGGGGCTGGCCAGGAGCATTTCCCAATCAGGCTTTTCTCTGATATTGGCCTAGCAATAATCTACTCATATAAGGTGCTGACATACTGATTTTGTTTTACCTGTTTGGATTTTTTTGTTTTGTTTATTCCCTTTCCCTCCATTTATTAAACTGAATTTATCTTGACATAAGAGTTTTCTTGCTTTCATTTTTCCTATTCTGTCCAGCATCCTCTTAAGAGGAAAGTGACTAACTGAGCAGCTGGTGGGCACTTAATTGGTGGCCAGGGTCAACCCACCTTATCATTTCTAAATAATAAATCAGAAAGTATAAATATTACCTGAAAGAAATTTGCATCTCCCTCTCCTCATCTCTTTTTCTCTCAGTCTCTCTCTTTCTGCCTCTCTGTCCACTCATCCCCCCAAAATGTTAGTAATTGTCCTGAAGAAAATTGTTCAAGAGTTTTTTTTATCAGCAGCAAATAAACAAAATAACAAAACTTCACATAAAGTTTATGGATAGAAACAGATGCCTTATTAAATTTACTGTTCTAGTTTCAACACTGCATAAAAGTCTACTTCAAAACATTCTGTTTCAGAGCTAGTACATTTCACTCTATTCAGCAGCAATTTAACCAATTTATAGGTAATAACAAATAAGAAAATAATATGCTGCTTCTTTTCTTGTTGCTATCAAGTCCTCAAAATTTGTACTAGAAAAAAAGTCTAACTAGCTCCTCAAAGTGAATTTGTTTACTTCACTGTTTTAAGTCAGCATCTTCTTCTTTAAATAATTTTGATAGATATACATTACAAGAAGGTCTACTATATAATTTCGAACTAAAATATGATTGTGTGTGATAATCAAAGTGATCTCTATTGTGCTTTTTTTCTGTGCACGTTTGTGTAACAATATAGCTCAGTCATATATAATAGTATGCATGTATATTTTGGCAAGAACCTGTGTTTGAGGTGAATCTTCCCCTACAACCTCACAAATTCTGAAAGATCTTAAACTCAATATGTTATGGAGGGGTTCTTTCGAAAAACTGAAAGTGACAGGGAAGCATAAACATAAATAAAAATAATAATAATTATGATAAATAATAGTAATAGTAATAAAAACATCATCATCATCTAGAGGAATTTAACCATTAAAAAGTTTAATTTACATTGTCAATTTAACACTATAAGTACAATTGAGCAATTTGACATTTTTTAATGCAATTACACAGTAAAATTTTGGTTTAATTTTAGCTTTTGACAGGTCATATTTCACCCTATGATTGCAGCTCTAAGGAGAGAGGTTCAATTAACTTATAACAAATCAGAGTGAGATTTTTACTGTAGCCATATATTCAAGCATACTGTAACAAAAGTCTCAAATATCTGTTGTTTACAGGTGACATGAGCTGAGGTGTATTGTTTTTTTTTCAAATTACCACTATTTCGCCGAAGTGAGACTGTCTGTGCTCCCTTTAGCTTGTTACTATTCTTATCAGAGATCTCTGCCATGTGGTCTCAGCAAGTATCTAAGATCTGGTTTATCCATTTGCTAAGGCCTCTTCTCCTTCAGTCTATGCATTAATCCAGCCAATTTGGAACCATGAAAACCCATATGCCCTTGGGTAAAACTTTTAGAGATGGCAACTATACCTACTCTTTTATCAGCTCCTGTTTCATTCTAAATCTGTAGTTAAAAACTGTACTTTCACAGAAGGTTGACAATATTGTGCAGTTAAAGAAGACATGGCTTAATTTATATTTTGCTTCTCTCTAGAATAGTCATAGCATCTCCTGAAAATAAAGAGGAAAATGGTCAGTATCTACATTTGGACTGAGATAATCAGTGCCTAAATATCTACTTATAAAGCAGGCTAAAACAAGAATGGTTCAGCAATTAAGATTTAAAATTCAACAGAGATTATCTAATTATCGACTGAAATTATTTTACCATTGAATAGACAGAAAGCCCTAAGAAAATTCAGTATTTGTGCTAGTAAAACTCTAATGTCTTCAAATTTAGCAAAAACAACTCTAAACTCAGATAATGAGCTAAATAAATCTCAAATTTTTAACAACTGGAGCAGAGAAATAATAGGATTAGCATTAAAGCCTTTATAGCCAACATACTGAGCAATTTTATACTTCATTTCACTTATTACTCTACCTCCTACAATTTTCTTTACTCTTTTGCTCTAAAAAGGGCCATAGCTGCAACACAGAACAGGCCAGGTATTTACACCAGAAAATGCTATTTTCTCACAAAGGACTCTCGTGTTTATCCTCCACTCTCACCGGTTCACTGAGATTTGAGAGGCAAATGACCTTGTTTTGGTTGTATGTGTGCTTATTTGGTTGCACGTGTATTTTTTTCCTGCAGCATGAATAAAACCCACTGGCTGCATTTGAGAATGAAGTCATCAGGTCTTCGAAAACCCTTGCAATGCACTTCTCAGCAGCGGATGGTATTACAAATACATACAATATAATGCTCTGTGTTCAATTAATAGATGAAACACTACTTAAAATAGCAACCTGAGTCTCTCAAGGGGTAATCAGAGAAGTCAGCATTGCTCCTTGAGTCAACAGATTTTTTTTTTTTTTTATCCAGAAGGGTAATTCTTTTTGTGCAGATGATGATGGTAAGAGCCTCTGCAGGGAGTTAAAAAGCTGCCAGAAACCTCAGCAAATACGAAGAACACTGTTTTGGCATCTTTTCATAAAGATAACCTTTTTACACAGATAGAAAACTGTATATATTGAAAAAATTAATCTGCAGATCTATTTTTCTTTCCTACACAGAACCAAGAACCATTTGTTATTTTTTTATTGCATATCCTACTTAATACACAACTTGAAAAATATGCAGACAATGCAACGGTAATATATATTACAAGAACTTTCTGTTTCTAGGAAATGAAAATGTCTTGAATACTTTCTTGAACATTTCTAAATTTTTAGACAATGTCTTTTTTTTCTCTGTGTTTATACAATAAAAATTTTGATCATCCATTTTACTCTAGGATGTGCTGAGGCTTTATGATAAAAAAAGACAGACTTTGTAAAGTCTCACTTCAAATTGTATTTATTGGAGCTTGTATTGTAAAGGAAGAGAGAATAATAGACAGTCACCTCTTTCAGAGGTGAGAACCTTGAGATGCATCATTGAACAACTCCAATCCTCAGGGAGCACACCATGAAGACCCCATTTGTGGAAAGGGTTAGTTCCTTTTGGTTCTTCAAGCTGTCACAGAATTTTCTCCCAAGAAAATTCATCATTTCTACTATCAAACATGATATGCATGAGAACTTCTTGCTGCACTACTAGGTAAAGGCAATGCCACAGAGGTAACATAATTGTGCTGCCTGCAGCGCCTCTGTTACTGGCCAGTTTTATTCTGAAGACAAGAGATTTGCTCAGCACCACAAGTTCCTGAAGGCCAGGCTGTACCTCCAGCTCAGCACAGCAAAGGACAGCACCCCCTTTACATCAAAGGGTTCATGACCCTGTTATGTGGTGCATGAACCCTTTGATGTAAAATAATCTTCCAGTGAGGGTCACTGCAGCATCTCCCTCAGACACAAGTTTTACCTCCATCTAATGAAAGAAATTGTGGGTGATCTTTGTTTTATTTTGCCTTGGAGAAAATTGCACTTCTTGAGAGGAATGTTTTTCTTTACTCAGCCAACAGTATGTCCAAATCTCACTATTTTATAGTGTGTGTTAAAAGGTATCTCATCTAGTCCTGTTAATCAAAAAGCTGAAAATTCTGTCCTTGCCTTACCTCTAGGGACAGTAAAAAGGAGTAGTCACCCCCACAGTTTCCTCAGATGGCTTATGTACAGTAAGTAACCTTTGGAATATTCTTAATTCTTATTAATTTATAAGAGACATTAAGATAATTTAGATGATGAATGGAACTTTTAATTAGTTCAAGTCAGATGAGATGAATACCAACTCAATTCTGTAGGCTAGTTACTGCACACAGATTTTTGTGTTGCATTTATGCAAAAATGTAAATTCTTTCTCTATCCTGCATGAAGACTTAAAGAATTAAAGACTTAAAGAAGTAAGTCTTCTCATGAAGAATTGTAAGATTACAACAGTTGAATCGAAGAATTCAACGTAACTGGGGAAGTGTTTTCATATGCTTTCACCTTTGAATAACTCTGAGTGTTGAAATTAGCTGGGACTAGGAGTTATTTATATTTAGGTCTTACTATTCTTTGAATGAAAAAATTTACTTTTTCCAGGGGAAGACTGGAACAATATCAAATCCACAGAACAATGGGAAGAGAATTTAGGAGCAGAGGACCTGCCTTACTATGTGTACCCAGTAAGGATAAGCACTTTTATGGCAAACAAACCAGTGCATTACTTGACAGTATAAGAAAGCTACTATTACTCTTAAAAATACAGAACTAAAATTACTGAAACTATGGAAATTAATTTGTTCTTATTTAAACATAGTGACATTATAACTAAAACAAACAGTATTTAAAGCATTTCTTTGGAAAAAGCTGAATATATAGAAGCTTTATTAAAATTTATTTTTGGTTTACACATTTATAGAAAGGAGTGATTAACAATGTTTGATGAGTTGGACTGTCTTAACTTATGTTTAGACCAAATAACCCTGTAAACACAGTTTTAAAAGTTTCTGGTTTGTACACATATATAGATTTACAAAATTACCTGTGATACAGATTAGAGACTGGTGGTATAGCTCATTGATTCTGAAACTACCTCAGTTTGCAGCAGTTAAGAATGTGACCAAGTAGAAATTATCTCACTCTGAGATATTAATATTAAGGTTTGTTTCTTTTTTTAGTCAGTCAGAAGAGAAGGACATGTTAATCTCTTCCCTTCTCTGTAGAAAGGGCCACTACTGTACTGTACTCATACCAGATAAAAAGCAAGATATGCTTTGTTGAACCAATTTTATGGAGAAGTGTATCTTAGTTATCAATAGAGTACATTTTCTAGGAAAAAAAAAAAAAAAAAAAGAAGAAGAAAACTGCATTACTTTTATTGAATCCCTCAACTAAAAATCTTTAATTAGCTTTTAATTTGGGCTCCACTTAATTTGTAAATGAAGGGCTTTTTGACTGAATTGAAGCTGTCTTCTACACAAACTAGTAATAACTTTCTTATGCCTACGTGGATACTGCCTGTTTTTTATAAGTTCAGAAGTTACATAACAATTTAAGTCAACAAGATTACCTAGCTTCAGCAGTATACAAAAATTGATGTCTGGGAGCTGTGAGAATCTCCACAGTCCTAGGAAGAAACTAGGAAAAACATGCAAAACACTTTCAGGGAACAGGGATCAAAAACACTCATGAAAGTCTTTTTCAGGATGAAAGGTCATATATGCTATGTATGGGGTTAAGAATTTATGTCCTGGAAATGTTTCAGAACTCTAAAAATAGTGCAAGAAATAGTTACAGTTAAAATTTCAATAACCGCAAACTCACCTAATAAAAGCTAAAATGAAGAGAGAGAACACCTACTCAATACAAACACTTACTAAATATTAGCTTCCTATTATGTATTGCTGTCTTCTGCTGTTATGTTACCCTTCTGTCTTGCTAGGTACTAAAGCCAAGATCATCGGTTTCCTTAGTAGGAAGTGGGGGCTACAACAGCCCATCAGTGTCCTGAGCTTTTTGCCAAAAGACATTTATTGTTAATGGTGGGGAGGTCTTCTGCCTTAGGCTTCAATTTTTCTGTTCTCTACTTTTTCCTCTGAAGTTAGTTTTAGCTGGCTCACACAGGTGTACTCCTGCATCAATCAGCTTTTGACCACTGTGTTCTGTTTTCATAAACTGGAACTTCTGATGCCACCCTATATGCACACTCTACAACATCACATTTAATGCTGGTGTCACCAGCAATTCCCCTCACACAGAATGGCTATTTGCTACTGCTATATAATTTGAAGCAGATTTCAGCAGTAGTTACCAGATTGTGAGACAATTACTATCACAGGGAAAGCAGGGTATCAGCCCAGGACAAGGCAAGCGCAAGCGAGTCCTGAGAGACAGCACTGCCAGGTCAATTCAAAGCCTGAGGCTTTTTACAAGTAATGACAAAACATCATATTTCCTGGGCTACAGAAAGGCTGCCCTTCGGCAATCCTGCTGTGCTGTGTACTATCTAGGCATGAAATTGGATTCCAGGGCAACCAGAAAATTTGGCCTTGTTGACCTTTGTTGCCCTTACTTCCTTCTGCAGCTGAAAGAGTTAAGGGGCTTTGTGGTAGCATAACCCAATTACATGACCTAATCCTTCACAGAAAATTATCAACTGCTGCAAAAGTTATTGTAATAAATTGTGTAACATTGCATCAAAAAATAGTTATTCAAATACCACTTTTGCAGGCATGCTTAAGTAACAAGGCAATATTTGTCACTTAAAATTTGTATGAACCAAAGCATGTCAAAATGAATAATTTCTTTTCAGTTAATCATCAGTTAGACAAAATGAAAAAATATTGCCCGTATTTGTTTATCAACTGCCAAAGAACACATTTCAGACTGTCTAAAGTAGTATAAGCTTCATTGGACAAACACTGAATATAAAACTATTTGGGAGTCTTTTCTGTTCTGCTTTGTAAGAAGACAACTTATTGTAAAAGGGAGTTGCACATATTGAATATACATGTTGTTTTAATGAAATTTTAATGGAAATATTAGGTTTTCGATACCCCAAATATTTAATTTTAATACAATATAAAGTATTTATTTTAGCAAATTTTTTTTATCATTGAATTATTAAATGGATTATGCCTTTACTATGACTCACAGTTTTCTGAACCCAAAATTTACAAATACCTAAGTACTGGCTATATAAGTTTCAGCCTGGCCCTCGACATAAATACTTTTTCATATATCTGGCCACAGCTTTACAAACCAATCTTTCTCATATGAAAACAGCAAACATTTCAGTGACCATGGACATTCCCTTTATTGTTTCTGTTTGGTTGGTTTGTTTTGGTCTAGTTTGTTTAAAACCAACTTTCCATATTAAAAGTTAATTGTTTTTCAGTCACTTTTGGAAGAACTGAACTTTCTACAACCAGGTGTCCCAGGCAGATCCTGCAATACACATATGAGTATTTCTCAGATTTTCTTTAATAATTTGGAACTAATATTTCTGAGAGCAATTGTGAAGAGTCAACAATTAGCAGCTACTTTGTACTTTATTTCAGTCATGGTGCTACACAGGCTAAGAGCTTTATTGCTTCAGAAATACAATTTTTTTCTCTCAGTTTTCTCTGAATAGTATTACTGTAAAACTGAAAAATTTAATCAAGAATTAATAGCTAATGTTCAGTGCATATGGGCAAACATATAATCCATTACAAATATATTTGAGATTGCTGTTCTTAAGAATTCACAGCTAATCTACCATCTTTTGATCTGCTATATTTTACAAATATCTCTAGGGATTTAATGACTAACATTGGCAAAGAGATTTCATTGGCAGTAACCCATATCATCCTAAAGTTAATTATGCAGGAAAAGGTACTCACTTAGCTCTGCTAAGGACAGAAATAACTATGCTCTAAAGATTGGGAGGAAAAATAACAAAAGAAAATATTTGAATGAGAAGGTTTTGAAAATTTGGTTCAGAAATTGCACAGTTCCAATAAGATACAGTAAAACACTTCTACAAAAGAGTAATTTTTTTAAATCTCTGTAAAATATCTTACTTTGAGTTTTCAGTGTTTCAAGTAGTACCATAGTGTCACATACTTACCTTCTGAGTGAAGTAGGAAAGTGTAAGAATCAACCAGTTGATCATTCATGTATTAGTATAAGCAGCAACAATAGTCATAATTGAGATATAGGCACATAAGATCTATAATCTTGAATACATTTCATTCAATTCTTATGTTCTTTCCATGCCTTCTTCTAAAAGCTGCAGTAATAGTTTTCTCTAAAACACTTAAAAAAGTTGGTACAGAGATAAAGTATTATACTTAAAATGTCATAATGGTGAAGTGGTATTAACCCTAATTATCTGGTACAACTGGTGCCAATCACCTTTTCATCCACTCTCCACAGTTTCTTTTAATTTAGTTATTTTTGTGTTTGAACATTTTGCCTCTAATATTGCCAATATTCAACTGAACTTATTAGTAGCTTTGGAAACATTTTTCAGCATCAGCATAACTGTCATTATTTGTTATGCAAGAGATTGTTGAACAAAATAAACCAAATTCATCCTAATATTAAAAATTATGTGCAGAATTCATTTAGAAATAAAAATATGAATAGTGTTTTGTGATATTAAAAATAGATACAGTGTAGCCTTCCTTCCATCTGAGAAAAGACCTGTGTCTATGTGTTTGCACATGCATGCATATCATCTTTTGTGACATAAGCAACTATTTTTCTGCAAAATGAGTATAAGAATGTTTTTTAACTGGATGTGAGGACTGACAATATATGTGCCTTATGATGTAAATTTGCTTTCAGAACTAGAGGTGGAATGCATTATTCAAAATAGTCTTATCAGTTTTGAAAAGATATTTTGAGAAAGATGTTTCAACAAAGCATCTGTTTAGGCAGATTAGCTATTTGGAATACTTTTCTAATGGAAAGAATTGTATTTGTGTTCAGTATTCAAGTTATATTTTTACTTAGAGTGTTATTGATGTGTATTAAGTGTTTATGTATTTAAATTACTAGCTGGATGGGCTGGTTTATTAGGCATTTTTCAGTATTTAAAAATATATTTAATAAATAAGAATGCAGTTGCTGTACTTTGTGATCATACTTCTGTTTTTAGAAATGTCTTACAACAATTTAAAATAATTTTGACATATTTCTTTGCTGATTCATGATGTATTTTATTTCTGAAACCACTTCAGTGACATCTACCAAAGGACTCCTGAAGGATACAGGATAAGGTCTATATCTTTAAAACAGCTTGAGACTATTGTGAAGGAGGATGTTACCTGTATTCTTTTCCTCCCCATCAAGGGCAATTTTGGCTGTCATATTGCCTCTGTCTTCCTGTAGCTGCTGAAAGCTAGGGGGGTTTCTAGCTTCGGACTGCTGCGGGTTCGGATAGCTTCGAAAATTCCCGAGGCAGAAGGACAACTACAAAGCTAGCCAGGAATGACTCCGAGACTTTGCTGTAGAGGCTCCGAAGGCAGCTTTATTTCTTCGAAGGGTTCTACCCGCAAAATCTGATTACATAGCATAGCAAGGGGTCTTTACAGCTTTCAAAAGATTTGAGTTTCTAACCGATAAAACTACAAGTTAAGAAGCTATCCAATTACTTTAAAATTCTAAGTAAAAGAAAACCAATCACCTAGCAAAGTTAAAAACCAATAGAAATCCTAAAAGATAACAGGGGTTTTGGTAGGGAGGTGGGGGCATGTTCTGAGAGGTTTCTTTGTTTTAGGGCATGAGATCCCAGGGGCCTTTTTCAGCGGCTGTTGTATTATCCACATCTTCCTTCGTACCTTTTTATAGGGCTGAGAAGATAATTCCTGCCATGTGAATCACAATATTTATAGTATCCATGTATTTATAGCACAATATTGGCCCTATTATATGAAAGAAATCCCATTTTAGCTCTCACATTGCCATAAATATTAGGTTAGTCAATGAATAAAATGAATTGATGTCACAAAGCAAGTCCAGAACAAAGGAAAATAAATGACATAATTGTTGCAAACACTGTCATCTCCATACAACATTCGAATAAGAATAAAAATCTGAGTCATAATTTTAAGAACACAGAAATAAGTAATGTTGTTTCACAGATTTTATTGTTGGATGGTGTATTTTAAGGATCTTATTGTTTGTTTACTTCTCTCTCTCTCTCTTTATATATTTATATATAGAGAGAAATACATATCTTAAGGTAGGAGTGTAGAATATAGTGCCATGTTATGGCAAGTCTTCACACAGCTCTTCATTATTTTTCTCTTGGTATTATCTTCCTAATTTGTATTTCTTTAAAGAATATTTTAATTTTTTTTTAAACTGTGTGTGTTTTCATTTGCACTTAGAACAAAATTTCCGATTCTTTTAGATAAATAAAGATTTTCAATTAGACTTTATCAAAATTTTAAAAACTAATTCTCTAATGCCTATATCATCTCATTAGTCTACAATTTTTAGCAACTTTTACCATTTGGTCTGATATACTATCTCTAGAAAAAGCTAGTATTTAGCAAACATTTAATTGTGGATGATGTTGTACAAATAAATTTCCAGATTTCATATTTAACAGTGGGATAGAGTCTGTTTAGAAAGCCTTGTATAAACAGCAAAGGAAATCTCACACCTGCAGGCATTTGTATTCACGGGGAAAAATAACCACTTCAGTACATCCTGCAAAGGCAATGTGTTTGAAAACAGGCAACCCAAGTGATTCCTGAAGAATGTAAAAGACAATTTATTGACTTACACACTCAACAAACCTATAGGATGATGTGTGCCACTAGATTTACTAATTCTGAAGCTGGCCAGAGTTGTGAAGGTTAATGGCAGACTTGGCTGTTGTAAATGTTGGGGAATTGGAGAGGATGTTCTCTGAAGGGAGTGAATAGAAAGGTAGAAGAATTAGAGAGACATTCTTCAAGAGAGCAGATTTTGGCTTGTCAAGGGATCTGCTTGGAAAGATTCCATGGGAAATTGCTCTGAGGGGCAAAGGAGCCCAGGACAGATAATTGATCTTCAGGAAACAAGATTCTCAGAGTGCAAAAGAAACCTGTTCCTTGCAGAAGGTCAGGGAAATATGGCAGAAAGCCTGCAAGGTCCAGACAGTGTTTGCCTGACTGAGCTCAAGTGCAAAAATGAAGATACAAAAGGTGGAAGAAGGGATGGTAGAAATAAAAGGACACTGCCCAAGTGTGCAGTGTGGAGTTAGGAAAGCCAAAACTCAGATGCAGATGAAATTAACAAGGAGAAAGAAAAAGCAAAGCCCAGGGTTTCTCTAAGTACATTGCCTCTTGGTGAGGTAGGGCACCCAGTAACAAAGGACTTGGAGATGGATGGCATACAGTTTTTGTGCCCTGTTTTCAGGGGCCAGAGGGGATGTGTATGAAATTGCTGAGTATCTGGAATCTGCAGGCACCACCAGCCCTGATTGTCCTTGTTCAGCCCCCCAAGTCTCCCCCAACACTCACCAATGCCCAGAAACCCCAGTTGCCTGATGTCCAAACTTATATTCGACTTAACCCGCATGCCATTAAAGATATCTCTTATTTGTTAGTTGTAGTTTAAACATTACAGCATTTTATTCTGCATGTCTGTTTCCCACATGTATTCAAAATTATGTTGAATCATTACAGGGATAAAACTGAAACACTGATTCTTCAAAGATTTATACACATACTTAACTGTGATGGGTTCCATTGACTTCAGTATTTGACTTCAAACGTGTGTTTTTCATTTTTGGTAAAGTGAATCGTGCGCATACCCATGATGCTTTGAGCTCTACAGTCTTCTATTTTATTTTTTCAATACTTTAACTGTATGTGGACCTGCTAAAATTAATATTGATTTAGGCCATTTGTACATTTGAAATACATATATATTTGGAAACGATTGCAAAATATTTTCATTATTGCTTTTTATTCACTTCAATGAAACAAACAAAGTTCTGTATTCGTAAACACTATACCTATTCTGCAAATGTAAAAGAAGAACAAATACGGGTTTTTACATAGTTGATTGAGTTTTCTGGCCAAAGATTCTTGTATGTAAACATATTGTGAGAGGTACAGAAATGACTAAGGATATCCACCACAAAATCTTCCAGAGTAAGGTCAAACTGCACCATTAAATCATCAATCTTAGCCCTTTTCAATTAAAAACCTCTAAACTTTACCCAGCTTTATTGAGCTCCTCTGAGCTCAATAACTTTTATTTGAGTAGACAATAACTTGTGTTTGGCTGAAGTATATCTCCTAGAAAGGCAACCATTCTTTATTTAAAGGTTTCCACAGACAGAGAAATCTACTTTATCCCTCGGTACCTTATTTCAGTGATTAATTGCCCTTGCAGTTAAAAGATGTGCCTAAATTCTAATTGGAATTTATCTGGCTTCAGCTTCCAGGCATAGGTCCTTGATAGCCCTTTTTCTGCCAGAATGAAGCCCGTTAGCAATTTTGCCCCCATATAAGTACTTATGAATGCAATCAAATCACTTAATCTTTTTGATCAACCAAACAGACTGTGCTCTAAATCTTCCACCATGGGCCATTTTTTACAGCTCTTGGAAATGTCTCTTCTCTGTACCTTTTACAATTTTACATCTTTAAAAAATATGGACGCTAACTTTGTATATTGGCCTCACTGAGCTGAGCAGAGATGATATCACCCTTTTTACTCTTATGATCCTCTGTTTTATGTCTTTCAGTATTCTTTTCCACCAACATTGCAATTGGTATTCTCAGCAAATTGCAATAATCTTTATATCTTTTTCAGAATCCAATTTTGTCTTTTTATTCCTATTGAATATATTTCTTTGAATTTCAGCACTTTTATTGGAGTGTGATCCTTTACTTTGAAATTGCCAAGTGATCCAGACTAATTTTTCAGACTCTTCTGTTTACATCTATTTTTTATTTTTACTATAATTAGCACCATTTATGATCCATAAATCTTCGTTTTATCCATTGTTAGATTTGGTTGACTCTTTCAATTTCTATATAATATTCAAAGCTGGTTATTTCTGAATTATTAAAAACAAAAAAAAAAAAAAACCAAACAAACAAACAAACAGAAGGAAAAAAAAAAATCAATGATTTCCCACCACTGGCAACTCTTCAGGTTTGTCACTTGGTAATTTTTTAATCTACTGATCTTGTGTAATTCCAGAATTTTACTAAGCTTTCTAATAATCTTCATTTAAGAACTGCTAACACAAATTTAAATTAGAGGATGCAGGCATCTGAAATGGAGAATTTTTACATGCTCTTCATATATATCTACGGAAACAGCAGTTTTCTCTCCTCTATGTGTTGTTCTTGTTGCTGCTGTTGCTGGCTTTTTACTCAGAATAAATAATAAAAAAAAAACAGAACAAGAAAAAAAGAAAGGCACGAAAGAATAAAACTGAGAACTGTATTTTGTGTTGCAAAATGCAGAAGAGCATGGTCTATTGTTTACAGCTAGTATATTGAGTGAGCATTTTCTTCATTATTGAGTAACTAATTTGTTCCCTGATGGACAAAATGACCTTACTTGCTTTTTTTCAACCAATTTCTTCACATTCAGATACAAAGCATTATACAACTTCCTAATCGTTCTTTATTGATGCAATCAATAAGTATTCCACATAAACATATTTCCATGAAAAAGATAATTCATGTTTAAAATTTTAATTTGATACTTTCAGAATAGAAATGCAGTTTATTTTATTTAGAATATGATTAATTTCTTGAGCTTTTTTTTCTGAAGATTCATTTCAAATCTCTCTCAGAAAGTCATACTTCTATGTCTGAAAACTTTTTGTTACTTTTTTATTGCTGAAGTGTCACTACCTTGGCAATATGTGTCATGACACCATATTCCACTTTCACAAGGGTAAAAATGAGAAATATGTGTAGGCAGTTCCAAAACTGATTCTGGAACACATGAGCACTTGCAAATTTAATGGAAGTCAAGAGCTGTAGATAAACATTATATGAGGATAATGTTAGGGTAACTATTAGTGAACAAATGTGTTCACAATGACAACTTAGAATTGACAAATTGGGTTTAGCTCCCATGTACACCTACAAAATCCTTAGATTTATCCACATTTTGAAATTCGACCACCGAAGTTTCTCCTCTGCTATGGGCAGAAAAGGAGTTTAAAAATTTATGGATTTTAAAGAAGCTAAACAATTGGCATACAAGACAGCTTCCCATTGATCTGTGTGCTTAATAAAGCTAAATGTTAGGAAGACTAATGTACCATACTGATGTTTTAGGAATTTCATTAGCGTATTTGAACGACTATCATAACTCACTCACCTCTGCTGAGTTTATGAGCCATGGGTTTTCTCCAGCTCATAAAATCATCTTGCTTAGCACAATACAGTGACTGATAGCATCAGAGATGACACTTCATGAAGCAAGGTGACTCTTCTTTTCCCTTCTTTTTTTGTTAATGAGTTTTGTAGGACAATGCAGAGATACAGAAAAGACTGCTGGATAAGAATCTGATGAAATATTATTCTGACTTAGTGACAAGATAAATACAAATATCCTAGGTCTACTCATCTTTGTAATGTTGAATGTAAACTGGGACAATGTTAACTTCTGAACTACTGAGAAATTATTTGTTTTTCCACTTTTTAAAGTGTAGTACACATGGCATGAAAAATAACCACTGGAAATTGTAATGTGGCTTTCTGTCAATGGGTCTTTATACTGAACTATCATCTAAATATTTTGAAATTAAGAACATTTACAATTTACCTTTGTGTGGAATGAAAGAGAGTGTCTTCACATTTGTACATATTTTCTCATTACAAGCATCAAACCCATTAGTTTTTAAACTGTATCCTTACCTCTTTCTAATCATCTTATAATGCAGATATCATCTTAAGTAATCATCTAAGTCATCCTTTGTCCATGGATCAAAAAAGGGATCCAAAATATGCAATTTCTGAAGTATTATTTGTCTTCCAATTACCACGACTGAAACCGTAAGGAACAGCCCAAATATAGATTTTTAAAATGAGATATATTAAATATATTTAGACCCAGTTCACTTTCTTATCCCTGAAGTAGAATCTACATCTTTAGCCATCACCTACAAAGTATTGTGAAAGCTATTTTAGACCTGGTTCAAAAGAGTTAGTTCCATGAATTTATGTGGGTAGAGGGTGAAATGAGGTTTTGAAATAAACCTTTGGATTTTATCAATGCTCACATTTAGCTCCAGATCAGATGCCTAAGTTAAAATTTACCTTGTGAAAATGTGCCAAGTAAATGGGTTTGGTGTCCAGACTGCATGTCATTTTAAAATGAGTGTTACATTATTTCTGCATCTTGACTCTTGCATCCATTTAAAGAACCCCTATGAAAATCTCTTCTCCATCACTCCTTTTTAACATAATACCAGAATGAAATTATTTTCATTTTCAGTTATGCAGTTACCTAATTTAGCTCTGCAAAAATGATCACTTTCTTTGGAACATAATTGAAGAGTAGCATAAGTGTCCTTATATGCTATTCTATTCTTGAATATAGTTGGTGTTTTAGTGTGTTCTTCACCATATGACAAGAAGCAAGTAATCTTAGTTCAATAGCCATTCCTGAGACTAAGTTTATTTACATAGATAATTTAAATACTGTTTTTATAATTACATTTTTATCAACTTATTGTCCAAGTTTCCTCATTGCTAAACATGTTCCTCTATTTTTTTTCTGTTGCCTCTAATCAGGATATCTACATTTATGCTATTTTCCATAAGGGTGCATATATAGTTACAATTTCAGTAATGGGATTAAATTTAACTTTTCCTCCTTTTTTCTAAGATTAAAAGTAGAGAAGAATTTACTAACATCTGCTAAAGATCTAGATCCAGCTTGCCAAATGAAATGCTATGCCTCCTCTGCACGTCATACAATTTCAGATGCTAACACCTTTATCAGACCAAAGCTTTCACCATTTGCAAGCATATTTTAGTTTGTTGAAATCTACAGTTTTACTATGAAAATTTTATTATCTTGTATCTATTGTTGGCTGAGTTCATATTGCATTTTTTATTTTCCTTGGATTCATTTATGAATCTCAGATAAGTAGGACTACTTTCTGTCCTATAGTCCAAGTTATTAATTCTAAATTAGTTTCATAGTTATTGATAATCCCTGAATCTATAAAATACCTGTATTTTATGTCACAAAAAGAATGCATGTTATAGTTAATGAAATAGAGATCAAGGATAATGATAGAATACAGAGGAGATTAATAAGTTTTTAATTTTTATTATCCTGTAAATTTTTATTTAAAAAATCATGTATATTAGACATTTTTCTTCTAGATATTTCTTACCCTCAATGCAGGTTATTTTACTTTTAAGAAGTGTTCTCTACTAGTCTAAACTTAAACTTAAACTAGGTCCTTTTGAACTTAAACTGGTAGAAGATCTCTTTTTCAATTGCATCTTTATGAAATAATTTTAGATAAGTATAAAGCCTTCACGAGAATATATAGTATTGGAGGTTTTTTTTATTTTTGACCCTTTTTGACCCCTATGTACTAACACTACTCCACCTGAGTTTTCCTGCATTTTGGAATATAATCATAGAATTATTTGGGTTGGAAGGGACCTTAATGATCATTTAGTTCCAAATCCCCTCCTGTGGGCAGGGCCACCTTTCACTAGATCATGTGGCACAGAGTTCTATCCAACCTTGTCTGAAACGCTTCCAGGGATGGGACATAAGTAACTTTTCTGAGCAAACTCTTCCACCACCTTACTGTCCTCACAATGAAGAATTCCTTCCCAATATCTAATCTAAATCTGCTCTCTTTTAGTTTAACTCCATTCCCCCATGTCCAATCACTACATGCTCTTGTCTTTTCCACACTTTGTATTTGTCATGGATGCAGAAGAATCTGATGGGTATTAAAATTTCTCTTTTCACAAACAGCTGCAGGCATAAAGAATGACTGAAATTGACAACACCACAAGGAGGGCTTAACAGCATTGTTGGTATTACAGACTAGTGTTTCAAGTAACACATTTGCCTAGCAAAAACTCAGATAAATTACACAAGGAATGGGAAAGTCAAAGATCAGTAATTCTGAGATATCACCTGAACCAAGGCTTTCATGTAATGCAGAGGAAATTTGGAAGCATTTTAAGCAGAGAGTTTTTCAATATCTATATTGCTAACCAAGGCTTAACTGATGGGAAAAGAGACAGCTAGGCACACGTTGTATATCACCATGGTAACAGACACGCTAAAACAATGTAATGGCAGTAGATTTGGAGTCATTGAAGAATAAAAGAGTAAAATATAATGAAAAGTATATAAGTAATACTATCACATACAGTGGCCACAGCAAATTCTCTATTCTACCTGAGGACAGCATGTAGCTTCGCTTTGCAATTTAGAGTGAGAAATTGCTGAGTTACTACATCTACACCAAAGACTTTGGAAAGATTTCTAACTTTCGGGAAGATTAAGAAATTAAAGAATCATAGATCCATCAAGGTTGGAAGAGACCTTTAAGATCACCAAGGCCAACCATCAATCCAGCACTACCACGTTAACCCTTAAACTACTAAGCCATATCACCTCCATGGACAACCTATTCAAATGTCTGACCATGTTAACAATGATTTTTTTTTTTTTTCTAGTATGTATCTGAATTTCCCCTGTCTCAGCTTAAGGGTATTTCTTCTAGTCCTCTCACTGAAGAGAACTGAAGACAGCACTCAAGGCATGCCTCACCAGTGCCAAGTACAGATGCAAAATCACTTCCATAGTCCTAGTGGCCACACTAGTCTTGATACAGGCCAAGACACCAATGGACTTTTTGGCTACCTGAGCACATGGCTCATATTCAGCTGGCTCATATTCGGCTGTCAGACAGCACTTCCAAGTCCCTTCTGAACAGCTCTCAAACCGATCTGTCCCCAGCCTGTAGAGCTGCAAGGGGTTGTTGTGACCCAAGGGCAAGACTTGGCCTTGTTGAATCTCACTAAGTTGTCCTTGGCCCATTGATGGAGTCTTTCCATATACATCTGTAGAGCCTTCCTACCCTTGAGCAGATCACCCAACTTGTGTGATTCCTCCTACTGTAAAGAAGACTTCTAAAATATGCCCCCAGAGGCCCATTCTTGCTACATCAACCATTTCCCTGGAATGACTATAAAGGAAGCCTAGATTATTCCTGGAATATATGTGTCTAGAGTATGATATCTTTGAATGATAGAAACCTCTTCTAAAGTAATTGTTCACAAGTATATATGATGTTTTAAGCATGAAATGAAAGATGCTCTCTCTAATTTGCTGAATTTTTTTTTTTTTTTGTTATTTTGTGTGGTTTTTTAGTGGGTTTTTTTTTTGGTTGTCATTTGTTTCTTTAATTTTTTTTACTTTTTAAATTGTTTTTGATTTGTTGGTTGGCTGGTTGTGTGGGGTTTTTTTGTTTGGGGTTTTTTTGGTCTTGGTAGTGGTTATTTTGTATTAACTAATGCCCTATTCCAAGACAACTCTCTAAATTACTGATTTCCCTTATCCATCTCTTTTTCTGTTAGATTTCAACTTATGAATTCTTTATGTTTCAAAATTTTTGAATAAATTAGATTGCAGACTATGTTGCAAGTATAATTCTGCTAATGAACTTGTTAGGTAGCCTTTCCAGGCTCTTTAAAGCTGCTTATGAACTGGCAGGAGTGCCCTAAAAGCAAATTGGAATTTTGAACTTAAAGGAATAAATGTTTTGGCCAAAGGGCATGTAATATGAAGGGAAAAAATCAAGGAAAATAAAAGCTGTGTTTTTCAGAATAGAAGAAACTTCAGAAATTCTATTTGTTTTGTGAATATTATAGTTATTGTTATAAACTTATAGGCATAAAATAGGCTGGGTAAAACAAATTCTTGGAGTCTCTAAAGGCAGTCAGTAGAGGGAGCCATGTTCATACGCAGTTTATTGCATACCACTGCAAAGCTTTCTAAAATAACCCAGCTGATGAACAAATGAGATTTTTTTTTTTTTTATTTGCTGCAGTATACTTACATAGGAAGAGAATGTAATATGGAAAACACCAGACTCTTTCACGACTGAATATGTTAGTCAAGTGAAGGATCACAGTAATAACAACATAAGGTGCAGCTGCAAACTTAGATTTGCTGTATTCTATGATTTTTAGATTTACCAAGGGATTTAAGTACTTAATATTAACCTCCTGGGTATTTTAGTGTGCAGATTCCAAAACTCACAAGGGGAGGAAAAACCTGCTGTACTGATACTTATCCCTGTCAATAGTTTGGCAGTCGCTTTCATGTTCAGCTTCTAAGTTTCTGAGTGGTTTTATATTAAGAACTGAGTGTTTTAGGGTTTGCCTTCTCAGTAATCAGAGACTGGTGGTTTGTTTTGTTTTTGTTTTTTTTTTTCTGAAAATATAACTAGAGAACCCTTAGGTATTCTCACTGCTAAAATATTTAAACCACAGGAAGATTGAATTCCCAGTGAAATGCAGTTGCAGCCATTTTCTTTGAAAACACAGCTGGAGCCCTTTCATGGGGATAATGAAGGTGAGTTCTTCACACTGAGAGGAGCATTGAAATAGGGTCTGAGATCTCACATAATGGGTAAAGAAGGGAGAACACAGCAGCTGTAGTACATAATGCTAGTAAATATCGTTCTTGCACAAACCCTTCTTTATTTTTGACAGAGAGAGGTAAGCCACTGCTCATGAGCTATTACTGTGTGAAAGGACTCAGCCCACTACCAAGAACCCCTGCCATGCCACTATACTGTGAGGCATACTGGAAGAATTACAGCTTTCAGGTTTTCTACACCGACTGAGGTATGGTTTATGATGTTGAGTTGCTCTTCAACACTAAGAATAAGGAAATTGTGTATAAAAGGGTGGTGCAATTTTAAGATCTGTTGATGCTGTCACTAATACAGATAGATGTATGAGGAAAGTGCAGTGGTGTTTAGGAGTTAGAAGAAAAGTGACTTAGAAGCAAATTTTTTCAGAAACTGAACTTTATTCCTAGGGAATTACAGTGAACTTGTGTTTTAATCATATATACATGTAGAGGTATATTTATCTGTCAGAACTATTCTATGTTTGGTTTTCTGCTCAGATGTGTGGAGATAAGTCTTCCCTATGTTAAAGCTTTATGGGAATAATTTAAAAAAAGCCACTAAACCATAAACAACAACAAAACTGCTCTCTTCTCTCTTCTGTAAAAGCTATGGAAATTACAGCATTAGTAAAAAGCATCAGTCTCATGAAAATACCTAATATCATAGATTAAATAGAAGTTAAAACTATATATGTGTAAATTCACAGTTTATTTCTATTTTTGTTCCAGAATTTTTCTTCTTCTAGCCATCACTATACATCAAATCATATAACTTCAGCTCAGGTTTTTCTTTTTTAAAAAGAATCTACCTACCCTATTTTTAAGATTCCCTTTCTTTTGTGGTTTTGGTAGTTATCTTCTTTTGACCCTATTTTATTGAAACTGTTAGTCTAGCATATCTATGGCATGAACATGAACCTATTAAAATTTTAACAATAAGGCACTTAAAGAAAAAATTAAAGTAGATTTCAGATGCTCTTCCTCTTTTGTGAGGGAACTTATGGGTCTAGACCTGTCAATTTCTGATTCAGCATGAATGTAAGCATTGTAGTTTCAAGGAAAGCAGAAAATTTCCTGTGGCTCATGATGTCATTGTAGGAGTGGATATTGTATCTATAGTTCAGAACACTCATATAATCAGCAGTATGAAGTGATTTGTTCTAAGGCAGAATATCAAGTTGAAGTTAATAAATGTCTTGCATAAAATTGATATTTTTTTTTAATTATAAGATATATTATAAGATTGCAGTAAACCTGCGTAAAATTTATTTTTCCACTCTGTAATAGAGTTGGGCATTAAGTTTTCATTTTAATAAAGTTACTCTTGATATTTAGGAGGTGCAAAAATCTTCCTATCTGTGATGTAAATGTAAGGCCTATGACTAATAAGAACATAATTTTTTTTAGACTAGGCTGGACAGGAATGCTTTGATTATAGATACATTTTCACATTTTGTCTTAGACTCATATATCATAACTGCAGAATCTTCCTATTTTGAATTCTGGGCCTGGAGCAGATGGCAGAGATGTATTTCAAATAATGGTGCTTGACATATAATTTCTATAAATAGCTGAACAGCTACAAGGTGTTACTTGTAATTTTTCTCTGTTGGGAAGAAACTAGAAATTCTCTGCCACTTTATGATAATTGTTCATGAAATTCTTCACAAATGGATATTTTTTTGAATTTTTTATCTTAAGGCAGAAAGGCAGATATCAAGGCAGATGTTCTTTTGCATGTTACTGGATTCCCAAATGTCTCCACAGCCTAGTCATAGAATCAATTCCTGCCACATATTATGCACATATATATAGTCATAGAGAAAAAATATGAAAGATCTACATTCTCCACTTTTATAAAACATTTATTAAGTTTATTTTTCATGATAAAAGGGTCTACTAGAAAAATAAACTGTTTTTCTTACCCAGAAAAACTACATAAATTACAAAATGCATTATGTATCTAAGAGTGAGTAGATGTGTTAAGTAATTTTCCCTTCAGCTCATTGAGGCAACGATTTAAAAAAACCACAACTGATACTGAAATTATATTGAAATTTCAGCTATAGAGGGGAGAGAGTTGTACACCATACCAAAAATAATGTTTTGCTTTTATGTCACTGGTGGGTGCTCTTTGGGAACAGTTAGTTCTTGTTTCAGGCAGAATAAAAATGTAAAACAGTCGTAGACATCTTAGAGTTGATGGTAATACGAAATAAAAACTAATACTTCAGAATCTTAAGCCAATTTCCATTATGTTGTATGCTGTTCCAGTATTGGTATTGTCATGTTTTCAATCAAGATTAATGCAAACAATACAAGAGCCTCAGAAAATCAGGTACAACTTATGTAAAAACTCTTGCTGAAAGCAAGTTAGAATGAACAGACTGTGTGATTTGAATGCTCTTTTAAATTTTTGGCAGCTTGAGATTTACTTTATATCTCATTTTCTTCTTCTTCTTTTAGTTATTATAAGCAGGTAATGCTTCCTTTCCTGTGAAAAATGTTGTTGCTGCCAACTTTGTCATCTAAGCTTCATTTTTACAGTTCTAGTAGCATCAGTTTGTCAACATAAAAGCTAAAATATTCTGAACTCAATCAGCTTTCCCAGGCTTGTCTCCGGAGATGGCATTAAAGGGTTTGGATAACCTTATGTGTTCAATGCTGAGGATATTTGTAGCTCCTGCTAAGTGCTCTCTAGTGATTCCTTTCAAAACTTTTAATGGACAGCAATATGTCTGTCTGATCATACACATACTCCTTACCACATCATTCTAGAGACTCTTTAAAACAGCCTGATAGCAGCGCTACCCTGTCAGACAGTTTTATGTGGACCAAAAACGGTAGCATAACACAGGAAAAAACCTCAGACATTTCACACTACTCTTTATTTTGGTATAGTTACTATTGGACATTTTGGGAGGTATAGGCAAGTTATGAAGTGGACTGCCTCCAGAAAAATGAAAAACAAAACAACAAAAAACCACAACAAACAAAACCAAGAAACATATCATGCAAGAAAATTCTTTCATATTCAGAAAGTTGAAAAATATTGCATTAATAAAGAAATATGGTGTAGAACAAGAGTCACATTTGAGCAACATCACTTATCTTGCTCAGCTTTGAAGAATACAATTTAATATTTTATGAGATTGTGTAGATTTGCATTGAGAAGGTTACTTGTATTAGGAAATACTATTTCTATTGTAGGATGCATATTGAATTATTTCAGTGAAGTGGAACAGCTCTGATTGTGTTACCAAAAAATACCCCAAACAATTTTTAAATGCAAATTCCAGTTACAATACACCAATTTATTTTAGTTCTGCAGACAGCATGCTATCCTTTAGGATTTTAAATTAGTGTACAGACAGATTTGAGGTTAAACTTAATGCAATAACAGTTCCATTTGATTTTCAAAGCAAATGATAAGTTTTGCCAGTGTTATGATTGCATTTTCTGTGACTGCACTGGTGGGTGTCTCATAGACATTTAAATTAGAATGTTTTACCATCTATTTCTTCAGCAAAATCATATTCTAACATTTTGATATACCTCCCTGGGAATCAAAAAGGAAGGAAAAACTAGCATTCTACCTTTAGCACTTTCTACTAAGTTAATTTTATAATGGTACCGTCTGCATGGAACAAGAATTTTTATTTTCACTTGAGGTTATAATTCTTTACACAGGTAACACAACAGCAGAAGAGTTGGCCTGCTGGGATAGAACTATAGCTACTCTTAGCTGATACAATGCCTCTGGTAGTAGCCTATGCTCTATCAAGGAAAATGTGCGTTTCTGACATTAGCTCATTTGCAAGGTTAAAACCTTGGATGGAAATTTACACTCAAACTAATATAACTCCAGACCTTTCTTAGAGGGGTAAAAAGTACCCATTTGAGTACATTTAAGATGGCAATGTTGGGTTCAATCTGTCAGGAATTAACACCAAGCATACAACGAATTGCAGCTTTTGATTAATATGACACTGTTAGATGGTGCAGCACAGAAAGTGTGAGCAGTCTTTCCTTGGAAGGAAGATATGCAGAGAAAAATTTATTTATTTACATAGTGGAAAAAAAAAAGTAAAATGCTTCTGTACACAACGACATTTTGTTCCCAAGCATTTTCAAATGCAAAAATGCATAAACAATGTAAGTAGAGCCTTAGTTGAGTCTTTATTAAGTTATACTCAGTAGAATTTATTTCCCCATTTATTTTTCTACTTAAACATTCAAGGAATACAAGATTGATGCAGATGTGAGCTTAGAGGCATTTTGTTTGGATAAAATGAAATGTGCAGTTAAAACTATGAACACTGACTTAAGATCTTGAACATTCTGATCTCACACACAGCTCCTCCAAGAAACCAAATGCACTGGCCCATCTAATATTTTATGACTCAAATTGCTATTCAAGCATTTCTGTGGAAATAGTTATTACCCTTACATCAACTGACTCAAAGTTCTCATATTGGGCTGGGGAGAGAATATCTTAACTAAGCTAGAAAAATAAGTAAAAACATCTTAAAAACAAAATAACAACAAAATGAAAAGCAAAAGAAAACAAAACAAAAAACCAAACTCGCAAATCAAATATTAAGCCAAAGTGTATTTTTTGAACATGCTCTGGAAAAAAAACAAAAACAAAAAACCCTGTAAACATCCCTTCATTTGTGATAGGATTGTTATTAAGTAGAGTGGGAAGGGATCCTAAGGTATCAGCTAGTCTGTCTCTTAATGAAAGCAGAATCAAGTAAGTTTAAGTAAATAATTTTTTTCTTGCAGGTATTTTTCTATCCATTCCTTAAAATATTTCTTTGCTACCTTTATAACATCCAAAACTATTAAAAAACTCATTTATTGTTTTAATCATGTGACTTATTAAATTTTTTTCTCAACTACTATTGCTATCAGTTTTTCATCTCAGTTGAATTATTTACTTTTCTGTTCTGAGTGAAGGAGAAAGGTCACCTCTTCGTGACCATAGTTTTTCATAACATTTTTTGTCCTATCTATGTCTCAGTTTTCTTTTTTCCAGACAAACCCACAAATTCTAAGCTCTTCTTTGAAATATGGACAGGTATAATAAAGCATGGGCCTCAGTGTCAAGCTGAACTCCCTAGCCTTTTGCTGTAGTGAAAGCTGTTTCAGAGAGAACAATCACTGTTTTTCACTGAATGCTGACCCATTGGCACATCTTAACTCCACACTCTGTGCATATAAGGGATAAGGATAATTTCCTCTTCACTGTACAAATGCTGTCTAGCACAAGTTATTCCATAATACCAATCTTTCCTTCATTAAGTCAAAATGTTATGTGATGTAAAGACTGACCCATGTTGGTCAGATGAGAATTTATATAAAAAGGCCATAAGAATTTTTTTTTTCCTAAAGCTGATGTTACTACATGCAAAAAAATTACTTCTTCCTGGAGTTTTCTGACCATTTCTAGGCTCCTGACTGGCACCTGTCATCATCCACAGGCTGGACTTGGTTTCCTGTTTGGGTGTTGTGAGCCCACAGGATTCACTGAATTACCCATAATTTTTAGGGTTTGAAAGGGCCTCTGCAGATTCCTTAGTGAAACACTCCTGCCAAGAGCAGATTGCATAGGTAGGTTTTGAATGTCTCCAGAAAGGGAGACTCCATTAAACCTGTGGACAGCCTTTTCCAGTGCTCTGCCATTTTCACTGTAAAGAAGTTCTTCCTCATGCTGAGGTGGAACTTCTGTTTTAGTTTATGGTCATTGGTCCCCATCCTGTCACTGGGCACTATCAAAAAGAAAGTGGCACCATCCTCTTGACATCATTTGAGGTATTCATATGCTTTAATGAGACTTCCTCTCAGTCTTCTCTTGAGATTTAAGAGATTCATTGAATTGTTTCCCAGTCATCCTCCCACAGCCGCAGCTTCTGGTTCTGTACTCTGCCCAAACTCCCTGGTCTCTGACACAGAAGGTAGGAGTTAACAGCATGGCACGTAGGTTAGACAACCTTGATCTGGAGTCTTATGAATGTGATACTATGGATGAGTCCAGTCAACCTGTTATGAATTTAACCAGTGTTAAATTTATAAATGTACATATATATGTATATATCTAGGGAGTCTTAGAGAGGTGAGGTGATTTACATCCTATGCTATTTGAAATTGGGACCAGCAAAAGTTTGAGCATGTTGTCAGGGCACACAGATTTGGGTCAGAAGGGAGGTTTAATTACTGTGGCTTGTCACACAACTCTGCCAGGGGACATGGAGTAAGGGCAGGAAGAGCAACCTGGGAATGTGATGTGACAGGGGCACTTGGTGTTGGAACTTAAAGCGGTTGTGTCAGGTTGCTCATGAGTTCAGAAGACCAGGAGGGCTCATTGGGTTTAGACAAGGAGTCAGCCCTGGGCTGGAGGAAGCACTTTGAGACATAAGGAGTGGTAGTGGAGCCGGCAGGGCAGACCCTGACAGAAGGGACAGTCCTGGTTACACTGTCAGCTCCAGACAGCCAGGGGCAATGGGGCAGCTCCAGGCATCAGCGATATCCCTGAGGATGGGGACAGGTTGAGGCTGCACCAGGATATAAGGGTGGGCCTGGCTCACCAGGGGCGTGGCTGGACAGGACAGGGCAGTGGGAGCTGGAGACCAGCTCTGCTGCAGCATCACTGGGGCAGGGGATGATGGCTCTGGAGGGTGCCATGGAATCCTGGGCTGTGGGCAGGGGTAGCCTTGATGAGGCCAGATAGGGACAGCCAGTTCTCAGGACCTTGTCACATATGTATGACCTCTGCACAGCCATTCATTTTTATAATATATTGTAGCTGATTCTCTAGCAGATCATTCTTTAAAATATCACTAATTTTTATTTTCATTAGAGAGACCAAATTTCAGAGTAATATATGGCTTTCTAAATTCTGTATTTGGGGTGGTGATGCACTGTTTATCTTTTATTGATAATCCTGAGCACCCAGTCTCAAAAAATATTTCTTAGCGCTGGAACAAATGTTGAGTCTCTTGGAAAGAGAATGAGCAGAAATTCATCAGGAAGCAAGTGGTTGCTGTGCTAAGAGGAATGTCATCATGACAGAGAAAAATAGGAATAGACAACTGACACCGCAGATTAATTCATAACATCATAGAATCAATCACTGAGGTGTGAAAAGTACCTTAGACGGGCGCAACCATCAATACCAGATTAACATTTCTCTTAGCTGCTGCTGATTTTCTTTCATAAAATAATATGGGTGCTAGTGATAAAAAAATCCTTACTTATTCAAATGTCTCAGCTCTTAAATATACAAATTTCACTTCTGTTTTATAGGGAGTATGTATGCCTTTATTTAAATTATGTGTTTTATTTTTTCCATTTCCTTTCAAATTGGTATGTTGTTTATTATAGATTTTTAGGTATTCTATGCTTTTATTTAGATTTTTTTTGGTGTTCATTTTTGGCACCCTGTTGTTTTTGGTGGAAAAATAAACAGTAACAGCACAGTTTCACACCTCAGAAAATAATCTGCAATTAAATCATTTGGACAAATGAAATAAGTTTACACTCTTCATGAAAAAAGTGGCTGAACTTCTCTAATTTGCAGGTCATTTATCATTTCCCTTTTTATTTTCAGGATTTGACAAATAAGAATTTTCCACTTTCTGCTTTTCAAAAATTGTATAATTGGATTAGATATGCTCAAGCTCACATATACTTTGATAATCAATACAAGAGCAACTACAAACTATGGCCAATTATTTTCCTTTTAAAAATTGGATTTTCCCAACTTTCCCTCCTTTTGTAGGCAGGAAGAAGTGGTGCATATTTAAAAAAGAAAATCCTAAAAGTCTCTGACGTTTCATTTCAACAGCTCTTCTGCATTATTTGAAATCTCTCACCTGCTTGGCATTTGTGGCTGTAGTATTCACTTATATTTTATACACTTACAGTGTATTTTTACAGTCCAGAAAAAACTCTCTTGTTATTATGCATACTTTGGGAAATGATACAATGGTGATTTAGTAGCAATTTATGAACACTATTCTAAGCCTCCTGAAGTGTACCCAAACCTTATACGTTGAATATGAAAGATACAGTACTTGAACATATATTTTTTTCTTAATGTAAACAGCCTTGAGTATCATGATTAAGAAGACAATGATTTTCAGTTAACTGGCTTTCATCAATCCAGTGCAAACACAATTCCACAAATTACAGCAATATCATGTGAACACTTCAAACACTCCAAACTCTGTCTTCCCCTTCCCTACATTTTTACCCCTTCTCCTGCATTCAGTATACATCTATCGTCTCCTCTTCTGTCACTGTAGAAGAGTATCAGTCTAACAGACTGTCACAGATCCTGAGTTTTCCTGTGACTTCATGGGATTAGTTTTTACGTGCTTCTATTTAGACTGTGCCTACACCTGAAATTGTAAGGTCTTTGATGTTTTTTGAAGATATGTGTACACTGCTTTCTTTTAAATTCATACCTACACTTTCTGCCAAAGAAATAAAAATGAGACATATAAAGTCTATGACATGTCTGAGATGTTCTAATTGACAGGAGCAGGTCTGAGGTTTCTTCTTGCCATTTATAAAATAATAACACATAAAAGACATCCAGCCATCCATCAGGAAAACAATTTTCTTTATCTGTTCAGATAAAGGCCAGAGCTATTATTTCAGATGACCATTGGTCATTGTAACCAAAGGTACTGCCCAAATTACTCCAAGAGAGCTTTGCATTACACAGGACAAATGACCTGCAAAGTCATGATACTGAAATTCGAAGTAATCTCTGCTTTTATTTCCACAAAGCTAATCTCTTGATTGGCATAATGAAGTATATTGAGTTATTACATTAAAATATTGTAATTGTATTCTAACATTCAAGGTCAAAAGTAAAAAAAACCCCAAACTTTCATAGACATTTCATAGAAGCTAATGTCTTTTACTTGCAATTTCACAGAATAATACGATGGTAATAGGAGTGAAGATTAAAAATAATGGAAATTTCTTTTGATTGCTCATTGCAAATTCTTTTTCTTTGAAGTCTTACATGTGAGTTCAACAGGCTACCTGCAGAAGAAAGTGAAGACTTCTAGTTGTTTTAAATAAATTATAAGGTAACAGTGCCCTTTACTTTGCCTCACTCAGTAACTGGAATTATCGTGGATTTCTGTATTGCTATGTATAAGTCTTCACTGCAGTATATGTTCATTAATTAGGAAACTACAGGAGAAATTTTAGTTGTAAAATGTTTGAAACAGGAAACTTTTCTCACTCAGGAATGAAAAAAATGTAAACAGTATCTAACTTGGTTTAATTAGACATTTAACTAAATTATAAAAAAAATGTAGGCAATGCTTCAGATTTGCTATGTTTATATTCACTTCCTCAATTTTCAGTAGCAGTCTTTTAAGACTGGGAAGATTATTAGATGTTTTGACATAACCTCCAAGTCCACTGTTTTTTTCAGCCAGATCCTCTTGAATTCTCATAATCACATTCCCCAAAACTTTGTCCTGATAGAGGGCAAATATTCAATAAACAGCTCTGCAAAGTACTATGTAGATTTTATGATAGTGCAGTTTTTTTCCCAATGTACAGGTTCCTCTGGTTATCTAGTGCAGGAAAAAAAGGCAAAGTAATTCAATTTTCTCCATTTTATACTATTCCATCCCATTCAACTGTAGAGACAGTTCCACCAAAAGGAGTGATCATCAGACAAAGACAGACAATACCTATTTGGCTTGGGTAGTGTTTGCTTCACATTTCAAGACCAAGATGTTCAGAGCATGTGTGAAATTCTGCCTCCCTGCAAGTCACCGAGAAAGCTCCCACTGACTTTACAGAAGTTACAATTTTATGAGAGGATTTAGGCTAGCACTTGCCATAGCAGACTATAGTCTTAAACGCTTCCCTTGCTACCAATAGTACCCCAGAAAATCTCAGTCCCTTCTAGAGCAAAAAGGTGTGTAAAATTTTTTCAGTAGTAATATTAGATTATCATGTCCTTTACCCACAACAGGACCACCACAGCTGTCTCACCCTTTCTACTTCTAACTTCTTTCTTTCGTGTAGCAGAAAAAACTGACCTCTGACTTCCACTTTCCAGAGGAACCTCCTCCTCGCCCCTATATTTGGCCTAGATAAACATTCATTGGAACAGATCTTAAGGGAGACTAATCAAAACAAATCCATCTGACCAAAGATCGAAGGATATATGTCTCCATTGCAGACTTTTGCTGGACTTCAACTTAATGTTTTGTTCCGAGATGTATGAAGGCATATGTATGTTCTGTCACTCTCAGGCTTTCAGGTACAGTATATGGAGCATGATGTCTTACTGAAGTGCATTTGCAATTTTTTTCTTCAGCTCGCATTTCTTTGGATTTTAAAATATTTTAAAATAAAACAGTCTCATTTTATGTTTTTACCAGCCTATGCATCAGGAATTATAAACAGTCCAACTGTCAGTAAAAATAAATTTTCCTTATTTTACAGATGTGTTTATTTTTTCAACAATTGGAACGACACAGAATGGAAACTTCACTCCGAAAAGCTTGCCTCAGTCACAGGATTCATTTGCTGCAGCCTATGACTCCTTAACCTCTAAAAATGACTGATTTGAACTGTACACATAAGCACATTTAAATGTCATAACCTACTCATTAGTGGGAAGAAGAGACAGATTAATAAAATCCAAAGAAACCCTAAGTGAAGATTGATTATGTATGCACTTGCTCACACATATCTTAGAGTTACAATACACAGCTAAGAATAATTACTGAGGAGGAAAGAAAAGGACAGAGAGCTGAGATGAACTCTGTGAAGTTCAAATGTGCAAACCCTCTCTGTTCCAGAAGTGAAGTGACATTCTCTGACTTGGGGGGAATTTGCATAATGTGGGAAAGCTTGTTTCTTATCTTCACATAGTTGTGCTTGCTCTGGAATTATCAATTTTCAAGGAGCATTTCAAAATATATGCAAAAAGGGCTGCTCTTGAACCTCTGTAATCTCATATCTATTTGGAGCACACATCAGGGGTTTGCTAAACCTCTGACTCTCCCATAATACTGCTTGCATGACAATGATCGACTTCTTAAATAACCACCACAGAAAAATAATTAAAAACAAGTTTAGACGAAACAGAAACGGTTACAGAAATCATCTCAGTGTTTGAAAGCAAATCACGTTTTGATACAAGGTCATACTGTGTGATTCTATGTTGCCAATGTCACATATCTTGGAAGAACTATTTCAGAAAACACAGGTGTGCATCAGGCAAACAAAGCTATTTTAAGTGTCTGAGTTTGCTCTTCCAGTGCAGCACATTTCTATATCGCTTTCATCTGTCCACGTGAACTCTGCAAGGAATCAGGAAGATTAAGCTGAAGAGATCATCAGTAAAGAGTCTCATGACTTATATCCTTTGTCTCACATTCTATGATAACATAAAAATTGCAGGTCTGAAGAATGATTGCTAATGCTGATTTATTTTTGTTAAAATCAAATATGAGTAGAATTTTACTCAATCCCAGAAAGATTTTTAGAAGTTAACGCAGCTGCAAAATTTTGTTAAGAAAAGCTTGATTTGGTTTTTGTTGTTTTTAATTTTTTTTCTTTTTCTTTTTTTCCTTTTTTCTTTCCCCCACTTTTCAAATGAAAAGCTGAATATTCAAATGGTTGAATTTTCAAAGAGGTGAGTAATCCAATTTCATTCATTCTCTGTAGCACCGCATTAAGAGAAACTGAATCTTTGGCCAAGAAAGCTTTTAGGCACTAAGAGACAGTCAGATTTTTTTCCTTGATGTCTAAATCATTGTAGGCTTAGGGCTTTGATATTTCTCTAATGCAATTTCTTAGCTGTGTATTTGGGATAATATTTTACTTCCTCAGTAAAAACAGCATTATGAGAAGAAATATGTAAGAAAGTTATTCCCATGCTGCATTAGTGAGAGGAACATAGCATTGGCACCAGTGAGTCTGAGCTATTCATTATTTTAGTGAAGGTAAGGTAAAGAATTCAAAGCAGGAAGTATCACAAAATGTCTTCATAATGGTGCTTGAAAAAATACCCTTACAGAGATTCACTTATTTATGCTACTATGCAAAAGTTTATGTAATAGCATTCAACTATTTAACATCCACTTGAATTACTGTACACTGTGACTAATGTTATTAAATAAAACCAATAGCTTTTTATGGGATTTCTCACACTTTCCCAATGCTTACTATTTCTATTGTTTAAAAAAAAAAAAAAAAAAAAAAAAGAAAGGAAAAAAGAAGGAAAAAAAGAACAATTACTCAGTTCTAGTTTGTTTCCTGAGCATTTTCATCTGCAGAATTTGGTGAAAAAAATATTAACTTTCATGGCACCTATGAAATGTCACAGAAAAGGAAAAGCATAAACTGCTTTCTGCCCCTACCGCCTCCCCCCTATCTTTGTACAGTTGTCCTTGGCAAGATGAAATAAGTGAAGTGAATCATGTGCTGTCATCATTATTGAGCAAGTCCTGATGGCTTTAGCTTGAGGTTAAGGTTAGAAAATCTCTCTGAATATTACAGTTTGCTTTCTCTCTCCATATCTCAGGCTGAAATACCCGTTTTTAAAATTCATTTCTCCCTCCCTCTAAATCGGTGTAATCAGCTTTGCTGAAAAATTGAAGATTTATTCAGCTTTTGCATGTTTCTCTGAAAGCAAACAAAAACTCTTGACATTTTCTTGAACTCCTCAGGTATGATTGCATATTATTTATCTAGAGGTCCTGTCTTCACATCTGAAAGCAGACTCTGCTTGTTTTTTTCCCTAATGGTAGACTTCTTTGCTGATTAATACTACTGTATTAATACCATGGCATTTAATTTGCTTTGACTTGTTTGATTTATGTAGAAACCTAAATACAGAGTAGGAAGAGTGATATGGTTTGAGAGCACAACAGACACATCTGGACCTGAGAAGCTGTAAGTCGCTCTGTGCCCACTAATACAATAACATGCAGACAGCAGGGATTAAAAGTAAATCAACTGAGAATAGTTACATAACTTCTTTATAAAGTTAAATGAAAAGGAGCCGAAAATAGCCAAAATTTTACAGACAGGAAAAATAACTAAATAGTGATACATGTGAACTGTGGAAGTCAAGTTCTCTAGTGAAGGTAAGAATAAAAAACATTCCTTCCTAACTTAAAATTAATTTTATATAGGATTCCTGGTGACCTGCATTCTGAGGAAGAGAATGATGTAAGCATGTCAATGAAACATTTGTTTATGTGTCTGTGAATAACTTAGAAGCATGTGTTAGATGGGATGCTTTCCCACATGTATACACCATCTGGCTTTCCAGAGAGGACAGGTCTCCTGGAGTCTTGTACCATATCTGACAGAATTGTGCAGATCTCAGCTGTCACTATACTTATATATGTAGACAAGTTAATAAAGTCCCTAATCAGTACAGGTAATGGAGCTTTAGAGCTATTCAGCTGAGCAAATGAAGGTGCCTAGTTTAGGATGACGCGAGCAACTTTCAAGGTAATGTTGATCGTACTGACCAAAGGCTTGATGTAAGTTCACTTTTATACTGAGATACTGAGAGAATCTAAGATATTTCAAACTGTATTTCTTTTCTAACTGCTGGCAAGTTTACACTGAATACAGTGATCCTTATGGGTCCTTTCCAGCTTGAAATGTTCTATTATTCTATTACTTTATGAAACATAAGCAGTGTGAATACATATCTACATAGAGAACTGTCAGTGTGTGTCATTCTTTGAAAAATGCTGTTGAACTACTGTGATTAAAACAAGCAGTCAGTAGAAGTGTGGTGAAAAAGTTTACATTCTTCATTACACAGATTTTCCGTCGAGGTTTTTTTTCCCCTTTAATTCCCTTAACTCACATTAGAATCCATTTTGTTTCTTGCCAGTTTTAGGGCTTGATTCTGTTGCCACACCTAATTTTGTATATCATTAAGATGTTTGTGTGTAAACTGCTGAGGCTCTAGATGCTTCTCCAAAAGGCAATGGTTCTTTATCCTTGCCTGACTGGGTGAATATTTCAGGTACTTTAAGACATCTCTGATTGCAACATACACTTTTTTTTTAAGCAAGGAAATTAACCCCTAATATTTCACAATGAAAAAACAATTAAGGATTTTGAAAACAGCTCTAGGGCACAAAAATAGTGGTAATTATATGTAAAACACCAATTCCAACAAAGTTTATGCACTAAAAATGCAAGCAATTCTTGTAACTGATATTTCTGGAGTAAGAAGACACAGAGGGTTAACAATCCAGTGACCTATTCTCACTTACACACATCTGAAACAGAATGCCATTGTACTCATGTCATATTCATTTAAAATGAAATGCAATTTTTTTCAGTGCTACTTCACACTGTGAAATGATGTAAATTAAAATTAAGCGTTAGATTTTCTCTACAGTGTATTTTACTGGGTTCTGACTACAGTTACACTTACAAAAATTTAGAAGTAGTTATGAGATTGCACCCAGTAAGAATGCTACTCACTATTTCAAATCCTATTTTAAGATTTCTGTTGATTTCATGCTGTGTGGGCTAAATAATAGAGAATGATGCAGACTGGATTTTCACTTAGCTGGTTGAATGTTTGAAGTTAAAAGTATGCTTAAGAATATTTTTTTCTTTAATTTTACTGCTTCAGACTGAAATGGTTTGATTTCTCCCTCTTGCCAAGAAAGTCAAATGAGCATTTTTGGATATTTCAAAACAATACCCTGTTACACAATGCAAATTGGGTGTCTACAAATCCAACTAAGAAATTCATGATCTAGCGCCACATAAGTGATGGAAGAGATTAGAATGAGGTTTTGAAATCATCACTCTATCTAGCCTTTCATAAAGTGGAAGAATTATTTTGGATTCTAAGTTTTATAATTTAATAACTGAAAGATTTTTTTTCCTAGGGTTCTGCCAGTTTTTATAAGAGATTACCTAAGAATGGAAGGCAAAAATATTCTTTTAAGTAGAAAAAATTTAAAAAACAATTTTATAATTCTTCATTCATAGAGAATGCATAGAAATATTTAGTGACTGTTCCATAGCAGTGAAAGGGAGGAGCAGGCTGGGTATTGAGAAAGAGGCAGAGATGTTGCAGGTTTCTTTTCCGCTCTTAATAAGAAGGATCCAACAACAAGATAAAATCTGTCTATTAAGACAGAGTAAGAAGAGGAATATAGATAAGTAAATACTACACACCTTGAAAATCTGTAGAAAGAACCCATTAGGGCAACATCCATGCATCAGGTACTCAGGGGATGGATATTCCCACCTCATGCTGCATAGATACTCGGATGTCTCGTGGGATATTTTCTTACAAGAAAACAGGTGTTTTCATACAGAACTTCTTGCTGCAATTTTAGATGAAGGCAAGGCATAAGTGGTGTAATTGCCAGGACCAAGTGGAAGCTGTCTGGAGGCTCCTTGTTCTAAGTTTATCTGTAGCCAAGAGCTCTGTGCAGCCCAACAGAGCCTGAAGACCTCCCTGGACGCGCAGCATAGCGCAGCAGAGGCGTGCACCTACTCAGGTTAACTGTACTGTGGATCACTAATCCCTTTACTTCCAGCAGCTGCCTGGCCAGGATCATTACAGTGACTGAAAGCATTCTGGAAAGTATGATCATCTGAAAATCTCCAAGGTAATGAAATGTTTATCCTCTAGGTATATTTAGCCTTTAGAGAGTAATATGAAAAAGCCAGAGCAGAAGCATGTTTTAGTCAGTGTAACTAAAACTGAGTATTCCCCAAGGACAAATTCATAATAGGAAAATAAAATGGACTTGGGATCTTTCTGAAATGTCCCCTGCATAAATTCAGTTTAATGCACATGAGCTGTGAAAGGAGAACTCTTTGATAAGGAAATATATTCTTATAGTCTTATGAAGTTAAATATAAAAAAGTCTATTCTCTCCACTGCCATTCACCATAATTGGATTTCTGTCTGAATAGTTTGACTGACTACTGCAAGATCAACAAAGATGGCAGAGTCCCATCCTAAATTTCAGTAAAAGTCCCAAAATAAAAGAGACATACATGTAAGAGTCAGTTTTACAATAGAAAGTCCAATAATTTATGCTTTCATCTGCAGGATAAAAATTATATGAAAAAAAGCTAGAGTTTTACTAGATATAAGCAGCAGTCTAACAGTTAGAATGGGTGCATAACTGTCACTGTGCTCCTTGCTAAATAACAAGAAAACCACAGTGATACATTAGCCATACAATAGGGGTTGCTAAGAAACGAAGAAAAAAATCTTGACAATAATGGAAGCCGACTTGTAACCACAAGAAAAGAAAGCTTAAGGGCTTAGTAAAGAGTAAGGGAAGGTAAAGAAAACTTATGGCATAATATCTCCTTTTTTCCTTAAAAAAATACACCTTTCTAGATCTTGCATCTTGTCTGTAAAGTAAATCCTTGGTTTATTTCTTTTCATTGCCAAAATGAGATTTCATTTCTTTTTAAGTACTGCTGAATATGGACTAGACATATACTTTTCTCCATTGAAGATATTTATTTAAAATCAAGATTTCTATCCTGCATATACAAATGGTCACCTTCCCATTTAAGTGTAGGTTTATTTTGCATTATAGGTCTCTGGATCAAACTCTTATTGCTAGGCTATTCAGAGAAGGAGAAAATCACTTATCAGACAGGTATTGTATTGCTTTGTGATGTACCTATATGCTTCAACAAAAATAACTTCCTAAACTAGCTCCTCCAAATAGAATGAGGAAAAAATATGTTTAAATTACCACTTTTCTGATATGAACTGGATTTTGCTTATACAATTGGTGTTCATTCCTGGAATTATGCTAGTCTAATGCTGAATGGTAAGATTCACATATGACTTAGTAAACCATAGTTAAGCTGGGATAAGAGATCTCAGAAAATATGCACTAGTCTTACAGGAGTGCAAGGTTCAAAGAGGTAGAAATATTAAATAGATATGAGTCAATGTAACGCATTTTACTTCATGGAAATTTTTAATGGAACTTAGTAGGCACAAAATCATTAGGGAATTGTTGAATGTAAAGTTTTAATGAAAGTACTTTGAAACATATAGAACTGTATTAATAATTATGTCCATTAAAACTCTCCTGTACTTTATGATATGAAAATTTCCCTTTTTATCTATTTGTTTTAGTATTCATTTAGCTTCGAGTGTAAAAATCTATGGAAATAAACAAAAATAGGTTTTCAATTGAGGTATATGAGTAAATCTAGGTACTTCTCTACATCCAAGAAAAATACCACCCCCCCCCCTCCTGTTTTTTAAAATTTTGATTCTAAATAGAAGTAAACTATGGTAATTATATGTGACAAGTGCATTGTGAGTTTATTCCTCAAATAATACATATGGAATTTTTTTTAAAGAAAAAAGTCTTCAAATTCATACATTTCCTTATACGTAGCTATTTATTTTCATTGTCTGGAGAGTTAGATTTTTTTTTTTTTTTTTTTGTAAAAACAGTAGGGACATTAATGATTATCTAACTTGCACGCCCCTCTCATGGCCAGGGGCACCTTTCACTAGAAAATGTTGCTCAAAGTCCCATCCAACATGTCCTTCATCTCCTCCAGGGATGGAGCATCCACAAGTTCCCTGGCAACCTGTTCTAGTTCTCCCCACCCTCTCAGTGAAGACGTTATTCCTAATTGTAGATCTAAACCTGCTCTCTTTCAGTTTAAAACAATTCCCCCCTATCCTGTCACTACACACCTTTGTAAAAAGTCCCTCTCCAGCTTTCTTTCCCCTTAGAAGGCTGCTAGAAGGTCTTCCTGGAGCCTTCTCTTCTCCATGCTGAATAATCCTGACTCTCAGCCTGTCTTCAGTGGAGAGGTGCTCCAGCCCTCTGATCATCTTTATGGTCTCCTCTGGACTTGTTCCCACAGGTCCGTGTCTTTCCTACATTGACTCCCCGAGCAGGACACAGCTGGACAAGAGGAGAGAAGAGGGAGAGAATCATGTCCCTCAGACAGACAGTAGAATTGAAGAGCATTTTTACCCTGCTTAAATTTGGCATACAGATCTGGTCACCAGAACAGGTCTCCATACTCCACTGGCTATATTAACTCAAATAAATGAGGCAAGATAGCTCAGGGTGATTGCAATTTGCATGGCTTCCATCCTTAGAAAATGGAAATATAACTTCCTATTTTCAGCTCAATAAGAAATTAAAGCCTATATGCTGATTACTTTTTCTAGTGATTAAATTATTTTATGTAACATGTTAAGTAGAAAGTAGAGCTAGATTTCTGTACTTCCAATAAATGCAGTTTCCTGTTTCTAAATTGATAATGTTACACAATTTGAAAGTTGTGAGAGAAGGTTGACTTTGGGTATGGTTTGTTTGGTTTTCTAAGCAACAGTAACAGTGTTACTACTGCCAATGGCCTTTCAATATTCATTTTTTCCCACTTGTCTGAGGAAATTTAAAAAATTCTTTTCAGAAGATACACAACATTTATACCAGGCTCCTCCTATACTCTAAAAGTATTTAAATATCGGCTTTGCAGTCATGATGAGAATATTATTGTTTACCATCTGGGACAGCTCACATACAAAGTATTAAGAATTTTAAAGTATATCATCTAACCAGAAACTGCCTATTGAAGCTGGCAACAATAAAGATTATCACCTTTATAAAGGTAAATTTCAACTTAACTTAGGACATATATTTTATTTTTGATAGTGGGAAAATCCCTCTTCAAAGTTTTTTTTCCACTTCTATAGAACTCAGTTTATTTCAGCTCACCAAAATAAATTTCAGGACTTCTTGTGGCTAGAAATATTTGAGGATCACCACTGATATTAACTAGTGCAGTTCACATATTATCTGCAGAAAACCAGGCACACCCATCCTGAATATGAGACTTTATATAAATTTGAAAGGGGTTTAATGTGGTACAAACAATTCCTCACAAAGAAAGAACATTGAATGTTGGAGATTCAATTGATTTTAAAAGGTAAGCTAGATAAACTGTAAAGCAGTATTTTACACTGAATTTGCATGTGATAGTATTTCTGGAGGGCTGGCCACTTGATCTAGTTCATACAAAAAATCTTCTACTGAAATTGTACAAATATCCATTATTTTGTCTGAGATGATTACCAGTGTAAAGCCTATATCACAGTTCTAGATAGCTTGTCTAATACAGATTTCTGATGCAGAAGTGTTGCAATCCTATAATCTTGGCTTCATTTAAGATCTTTAGTGCACGAACTACAAGTCTAATCTCAAACCCAAAAAGTTATGTACAAGAATCACTATCTTGAAGCAAAGCATGCATTAACAAGTCTGTTTGTCCTTCTGTAGACAACTTGCATAGTCTTGCACAGTATTATGCTACTTTCTCACTACACTGAGCTAAAGAGACTGAAGGTATTATATTCAGTAGTTAGCCTACAGTAGATTAACAGAATAAAAGAACTACAAAACTATCCAAGTTGGAAGGAATGTCAAGAAGTCTATAATACAATTTCACTTCAAAGGAAGGTCAACACTAATTTCATACTATTTTTTTAAGCTTTTATTCAGCTGAGTCTTGAAGACCTTCAAGGCCAGCATTGTGTATGTTCTTCATCTACTCATAGAACATAAATTCCTCTTGTTAATTTTTCCAGGGTGTATGAATTTGTGCACATGAATTTCAGGTAGGCCAGCTTCTAATGCTTTTTGTCCTACACAAGACCTCCCTTACACCCCTCACCCTGCCCTATATATACACCCTTGTCTTACCTTTCTTCACTTAACTGAAAGCTCTTATCGCCATCTGACGATATGAATGATTTATGGTCTTCATCACCAGTCTGGTGAGTCTTGTTTTCAAGAAGATTCATCCACACTTTGTCAAATAGATCTCATGCCTTACTAGCAGTCCTTATTCCTTAGAAAACTCTGTCATAAAAAATCAAAGCACTGCTTGTGACAATGCCACTAATCTGCTTGTTATTTCAGGATACCTCAGGAACTATTGCCTGAGGCTTTCCCGTCATCCACAGGACCAAAGGGAAAAACATCTTTGTCCTCACCTCTCACTTCTCTCACTCCAGGTCTCCCTCAGCAATATTAAAGGTGCACACATGGATAAGTAAAAATCCAAAGTCTGCATGAGACTCATCATCCTCTGTGCAACATTCTGATCCAAATTAATCAAAGAATTAATCTCCTGTGGCAGCAGTTCTGCTTGGCAGGTGGGTCCTTTTATCTCTTGCAGAACAGCGTCTCAAAACACCATTGCCGTCTGCTTCCTCTCAGCACTAATTCTTGGTTCAGGCCCAGCTGGCTCTGAAATCCATTTCAATGAAATTCCTTCTCTTTCCTTGGCTATTAGTGCAATGAATAAATTCTTTAAATTCAGATATGGAAGCCAAGAAGCCTTTCTCCTGCTGACAGAGATCAGAAGTCCCTATCCATCTATATCTTGGGAGTGCCATCCACAGTTATTCATGCATAATCTTTCACTGTCCCTCTTTATTTTCATTCTGTAGCTCAGCCTCCTGCCTCTGCAGTCTCTACAATGATCATAGAAACCTCCTACTCATCCTCCCTGATGTTTCACTGTCTGATTGCCTTCCCTCACAAGTGAGGCCACCATCGCTCTCACTCCACACTGCTCCAGATAAAGCTACAGATCCCAGAGCCCTGGGAGGCAGCTCCTCCATCTAAAGTGTGTGGGACTCATGACCTCCAACGTGCCAGGGTTCTTACTCCAGCCGAGGCTGGATGCTGGCCCTGGTGAGGACACCACCATTGCCATGCAGTCCCACTGTCTGGAGGAGAGTTCCTGGATACCCTTTGCACTCACTGCAAAAAAAGTGTCCCATAAACAGCCAAAATCCCTGTTAGCTTATTTATCTTACTGGACACAGTGGTCTGAGTCACCAGCTGAGCAGACATCCCCACTGCAGAAGAACAGTAGGTCACTCACTCATCAGGAGGTAGTTGTTTAGCAAACAACTTAAAACCAGGTTGTCTTAGCATCAAAAAGAATAAGAACACAGTAGGACCAGTGTTCTGGGATTTGTATTTTTTTTTTTGTAATTAAATTAACTAGGGAACTTTCTTAATTGCCTTTTTTTCACATGCTTTATCTTAAGAAATAGTTGAGCATTTATAACTAAAATATTATGGTCATAAAAATATTAATAATTAAAAATTTTATTTTTAAAAGATCAGGAGTGAAATCTTCACAAAAGCAGAAGCCCTGAATATTCGAAAGGACATGGAAATGAGATTTGAGGACTTCAAGGGACTTTTTTCCTCAATCAGTTTTGTAGGACTATTTTTGATGCAGTTTCAACTGATGACTAGAGTAACTCTTCCTGTCAGCATACAATTTTCTGGAAAACTAATTATTGTTCTAGTTCATCATAGGTGAGATAGGTAGGGACTATTTTTAGTTGGAGTTGGAGGTGGTATGTCTATTTTTAATGTTCCCAGAATCTCAATTTTTACGACCTTGTTTTCCAATGCTTACAATTTTGCCAGGTTTCAAGCATTTGGTATTAAATATCTATGTATGATGTCTCCTGTTTAAATACTCTTCAAACATTTTTTCAGAATCCGGTGGGAGAAGTGGGGGAACAGTAGGTTGCCCCTCACACTCCCCCAAACTCTTAAGAAGATCCAACACTTTCTGTCAGCTTTAGAGGTAAGAATGTCTTCCCACTTAATTACCCAAGGTGGTCAACGTGCTTTTTATTGCTCAGTTAATACCATTAAAGTATAAGAACTAGACACATTCTTATATATTCTGACTTCTTTTTTAAGAATTTTACGATTCTTAATTCTGAAACTGTTAACTGCTTTGGACATCTGGTACTTTTCAACTGACCTGGGCATGTACCTTTCTCTGAGAAGGACTGAGCCCTTATTAATCAAGTAATTTAAGCAGTGAGGGACATTTTCGTTAAATCATTCATTCAAACTGAAGCATATAAATCAGCAAGTTCACAAAATCAGGGGGATTTTGTAGTGCTCTTTGTCTTTTCATTATAAACAATCAGAGCCAAAACAATAAGAAGAATGAAAAGCCTTTTTAATAAACTTGAAGAATAAGGAAGAAGTGAGACAGGGGTTACAGAATTCAGAAATTTGACTGGAGAACTGAATTTTTACATTCACTGAATTTTATTTTCTACTGAATAGCTGGGTTCTTTTATATCTTGGATTTTGATACAGCTGAATGTTGAAACATATATCTCTGAAAAGGTTGCTGAAAATACTTTGCTACTTTGAACAATACAAAGCAAATAAAAAAGCAAACAAAAAAGTCCCTCTTCAGTGTGGTTTAGGATATGCATGTCTTCTCTTTGCCTGGGAGAATCAAACATGAAATGCAGAATTTATGTATGTATGTATGTATGTATATTTATATTTTCATTGTTTAAATTAAAAGGTTCTTTATTTCTTATGTTTGATTTGGTGTAAACAGGGTTTATACACTGTAAGCACACAAATATTGGTAACTTCTTCACAAAAGGAGGTGTAAACCAGAAAAATATAAGTTGTCCTTTATTTACTGTTTCCATTAATGCTAAGATTCTTTTAGATAAGTCAAGTAAAGTGATGTGTAACTTCTACAACCTTCAGCATAATCTTTTCAGTGTAATATTAGCAGCATTAATCAAGAAGATAACTGAAAAGAAAACTAAAAATTTTTCTCTTCTATAGTAAGTAATGTATGGATTCCCTTCCAGATGGTATCAAGCAAAGCACTTTTGGCTATCTTTTAAATTACATCGTTCAAAACTACTATTTTGTGCAGAGTAGAAATTCTGTCCTTGACAGACTATAACTCATGAACTCTTTGTTGTGAAGGAAAACAGAATGCTGCTAAGGAAACCATTATTCTTTTTATCTAGGTTTTCTCAAAGGAAACATATGGTTTAATGAGATTTGAAATGATTGGACCTTGATTATTGTTGTTCTGTGACTTCAGGATTTATAAGGTTAAACGACGTTACCAACATTACAGTTTTAAAGGGTTAAAATTGAATGAAAGTTCTTTTCAAGGTTATTTTAAAAATGGTACAGTTAGAGCACTATGGCATGCTAGATACTACTGCTGCACCTCAAACTTCACCACAAGTCAAACCAGAATTAATTTTTTCCCCTTCTCTGTCTTGTGTATAAAAATACATTTTGTCAACTGCACATTCTTAAGTGTAAGAATGTACAAAGAACCAACAGCTGCTGAAAAGAGCAAGTAGTCTGGAAATGAGCAGGTCTAGCTGCCTTTCTTTCTGAACCCTGAGAGCACTCTTCATTCATATTGTGAAATTTAACAAGGGGCAATAAATATTCAATTTTTACTCCACAGACTGAAGTAAGGTTTGTGTTTAACCTGCTGTGTTCTGTTCTTTGAACAGTAAAGGCTCATGTCTTCCAGGTGAGATGTGACAGCAAAGTTCACCATGTTCAATAAAGATCAAATTGGTATATTTTCAAGAGACAAAGTTCCAGACTGAGTGGGGTCAAAGTTTTCTGTGAGTCAGTAATACAGATTACAGTTAATGCTCTTTTGATGTCTTTGAGACCCTGCTTGTCTTCACCTGAAATCCATGGAAAAATTTTGACTGACATACTAAAGCCTTGAGCTCTTAGATTTTTCTCCATTCTGTGAAGTAGGCAGTAGCATAATAAAAAGGTCAATCATACACGTTTTACTCATGCAGCCAGTGATTTTACCAGAGAATGTAATTATTTGCATAGCAAGTATTTCTCAGATGAGTAATGCCTTGAAGACCAGATCCTACACTGTAAAATATTTAATGACTTCTAAGGATAAAATGATTAAAAAACCAGATAAAAAATGCATTTATAATTTCTAAATGTAAACTATGCCTTTGCAACAGTAGCAGCTGAGAGTTTGGTGTTAACAATTATTTACAAGTGCTCGTCCTCGTCTAATAATTCACTGGGGAAGAAAAAGACAATTTTGACATCTTTGATTTTTAGTTTTCAAAGCCATTTTTTAAATTAATGATCATTCATTTGTTGTAAGTTGACTAGTGAAAGAAAGACTTAAATACTGTAACAGTGTATATTAACTGTAGATAAACTGCTAATATGGTAATGTACATCTGTTTTTTGCAACATTTATTTATTAGTGCTAAGATAATAAGGATTTGTTTTGATCAGCAGCTAAGCCCTATGCAGCCACTCACTCACCCCTCACCAGCAGGACTGGGGAGAGGTAAAAGGTTAAAACTTGAAGGGTAAAAATATTATTTATTTTCTCTAGGAATGGTTGACTTTTTTGAAAAGAACATTTCAGGCTAACCGAGTAAACCCATTCAAAGAGCCTAATCATTCAAATTTAAACATATCCTGAAAATAATTTTCTATTTCATTCCAAAAGTAAAATATAAAATAACAGAATAGTATCCTGTTCCTTGCTCTTTCACATAAATTTTTGTAGCACAAGATAATGAGAACAAAGCAGACACAATAAAAATAAAAAACTGCACATTGATGCTCAGCATTTTCGGTTGCATCTTTCAAGTTATTGAAATGATATGGTGAATGTTCCCTTAAGGTTATATATAAAAAAGACAAACTAAGCACTAAACCTGTTTACCTAATGAAATAATAAATCATAAAACCAGTATAAAAAAGACATTTATCCACAGTTTATAGGAAGACCATTAAGAGTCACAAATGAATGTGTTATTAGATAAAAACAAGGATCTTTAAAAAAAAAAAACAAGTAGGAAATAAATTTATGATGGATTTCTGAGGTAATTTGTGTTGGATATATATAGCATCAGACCACCTATCAGTATAAGATTAACATTAATCATATTCAAACGTAGAATCAGACCTTTACTGAAGAAAACAGATAAAATAATAGGTATTGTGGGGAATATGATTCCTGATCTGGCATAAATTTATGTTGATGTTTATTGATAGTAACTGATTTGGCACGTTCCAGCTTATGATGAACCCTTTGAACAGGGAGTAAGAAACTGGAATGGATACTTCTTTGTAAAACATAGACTTTTGGTCAGGTCCTAATAATGGATTTATTATCTCATGGAAATTTGACTTAAAAGTTTAAAACCATAATTAAATATAAGCTGTTTAGAATGGCTTTATGAGGTATAAGACACAAATACTAATGACATTATTGATGTTCCTTTCTGCTCCAAATAAAAATACATTCTCTTCAGTATCTTCTTTTCCTGAGAAACTAAACTGTACCCAAATTTAGATATGGAAGCTTGCTATACTTTATTAAATAATCATATCTCATTTTTATGACCTGACAGAATAAACAGAAAAAAAAGAAAAAAAAATAGGAAAAAAAAAAAAAGATTGTATCAAGCTCATACCCTCAGAAGAAACTTCTCCCACTTCTACTCCTTTTTATGTTCAAAGTTCTTCAGACCTGAAGCATAATGTTCAACCTAGTTCTTTTCATCACTGAGGTAATATTAATGAGTATATTCTATGGATTTTAGGTAAAGCAGATGTTTCCTTCACTCCTAAATTAGAAGCATACCAAGGAA
>JAOTQP010000001.1:45646740-45684232 GCA_026413545.1 Cichladusa arquata
AGCTAGGTCCTGCACCTGAGAGGGGCAATTGCCACTACTAGTGCAGGCTGTGAAATGAATGGATTGAGGGCAGCCCTGCAGAGATGGATAAGGGTGTGCTGATGGATGAAGAATTGAACATGAGTTGTGGCAGTGTGTGGATGCCACCCAGAAAGCCTGTCATGTCCACATATTCATAAAAAACAATGTAGCCAGCAGGTTGAATGAGGTGATTCTCCCTCCTCTACTTTGCTCTCAGGACACCTCGTCTGTTTTATCCAGTATTGAGGCCCCCAGTACAAGAGAGACATGAGCCTGCAAGTCCAGATAAGGACTTCTGGCCCAGAACATCTCCTGTGAGGAAGGGTTGAGACAATTGGAGCTGTTATGCTTGGGGAAGAGAAGGCTTTGGGGACAACTTAATGTGGTCTTTTCATATTTAAAAGTGTTTATAAGGAATATGGTAGAAGACTTTATTTTTACCTGGGCATGTAGCAACAGAACTGAAAGAGGTTTAAATAGAAATTTGTTATGACAAGAGTGGTGAGACACTGAAACAGATTGCCCAGGGAAGCTGTGGATATCCCACCACAGGAACTTTTGAAAATCAAGCTGAATAGGCTTTAAGCAACCTGACCCAGTAAAGGATGTCCTGGCCTATAACTGGGGGTTTGGACTAGATTATTTTTCAAGTTTCCTTCCAATGCAAACCATTCCATTACTCAGCTGAAGTTGAATAATTGCCTTTACCCATTTGCAGTCTTGTCTCCAGACTGTCTCTTTGCATGGTCAGATACATTTCTTGGTTTCCCAGCTGTCAGCTGTAGAGTGATGTGGCAAACTGAGTCAGAGTCTCAAGAAACTAAATGAAACAGTAGTGTGCCACATTTGTAATAGGACAAATAGGACAAACATTTTTATATGTGGGTGTATATAAATTTCTAGATTGTGTGTATATATATTATATAAGGTATATGAAGTTATATATACTTTTTACACAGATTATATCCTATGGCATGTATACTATGAATATATTGGTAGAAGATAGTACTTAATGTTTATTTTTCTGTATCTGTGTAGTAGTATGTGCTACAGTAGTAGGTAGCCCTGAAAACAGCAGTTTGACAATTTCTCTCAATGCCATTATATCCCATTATAAAAATCTTCAATCTTCTTATTGCTAACTTAAACACAGGTCTTAGGAATGTGATACTCAGATCTGAAGTATTCACCTTTTAAATGACCAAATCCATAGTGAAATTTCTGAGCTAAAATTATGCAGATGATCTTAAAAACAATAAACCTACATAATAGTATATTTTGCATGTATAACTTCAAAGACATTAGTGGATTGAAAAGAAGAATCCTGCATTTTGCTCTTCCTGTGTTACAAAAATTTGCTTCCTCTAAATGAGATTAAAATTAATGTGACTGCAATTATTATTAATATTCTTATGTAGTGTTACAAGACAAAATTCAGAAAATTAAATGGGTTGAATTTCAGTTTTGGAGGCCAAGACCAATCTCAGCCTAACTAATATTAAGCACATAAGTGTCAATTGCCCAAATATATGTGTCAGAGTCATTTGTGACAGCTTGGTATCTGAGACCATCTGCATGAGGCTAAATTATGAATTTTGTTCTTCCACATGTTGCTTCAAATAACAGCAGGAGAGAAAGTTTCTTATGTCAGATACCAGAATAGATCTATCAAACTCCTGAAGTCGCCATATATAGATTGTCTCATCAAATGTAATCAAAAGACAAATTTAAGAATGAGACAGGACAGGACTTTTTTTTTTTTAATTGCAGTTTAAATACGAATTTCAACAGTATTTAAAATTATCAAAAATCTTAAAGTACAGAAAAGGCTAGTAATAAATCCAAATTGGATCACGTACCAATAATTGCAGTATGCCATGACTGAATTAATTAAAGATTTGAGGTCACCTATTTAATGAACTTTAGAAACCTGCAATCACCTTTCCTCTCCAGATGTATTTATAGTGCTGTGTTGTAAGCTGTTGTAATTCAAAAATGTAAACCAGAGTTGTAAACATCTTAATTAAACACTGTACTGTCACTAGGGTTGTCAGCAATAATTGCCTGTGGGAATTTGTTATGTCTACTAGATTTTCTACTGCTTGGAAACAATTAAATCTACATATATTGTATGTATGTATATATACAGTCTAATCTATAGAGTCTTATATGCTAAGAAATTTAAGATGAGGACATTTTTCAGTTAGAAATCAGGTTGGAGATTATCCAGGAACAAAAAATGTCTAAGTGATGGATAATGAATAAGTTATGCCTGCATTAATCTGATCCTTTCTCTCCTTGTGTACATTATAGAATAGCAGATGTAAGAAAATGTGGAAGTAAACACAGTGCAAAACATGATTCTTGGAAAGGTCAGTGATGTTTAAAAATGGAACATCATTTTCTTAATAACTTTATCCTCATTCTACCTACAGGAAAAATTGAGTTTAATATTGTAGTAGTTAAGATATTTCCTAATGTTAATTCATACAAATTCCCTCTAGCAAGTTCTGTTCCACAATCTTTATTACATGTTCCTCTTAAGTCTTTCTAACACATATATGTTTCTCATTATTCCCCAAGAACTTACTGGGGGAAAAACGATTCAAACAATCTCCTAGAGGAAGCATTGCTTACTTGAACTTTCCACACAACCGTCTCATCTTAAACACATAAGGTATGTTAAATCATAATTTAGGTGGTAGAGTGAATTGTATAGCAGAAGCAAAACACCCAATAGAAATTATTAGGTGCAGTATGATTTCAGAAAAAAACTGGTCACTTAACACAGTAAAAAATAGGGTTAAATTATCCAGAGCAGTGGAAAAACTAGCCCATGAAGCCAAAATGTTATTAGAAATGATCCTAAGTGTCTAGAATAGCTGGATGTTGAAGCAAAAATAATAGGAGCTCAGTTAGAAGATCAAAATTTTTGAAACTGTGGAAACTGAAACAAAATGGCTTAGAAGAGACCAGACAGTAGGGCTGCTGAAAGAAGACAATCTTGTTCTGCTGCAGGAGCAGTGGAAGATGACTGTGCTGGGAGAGTTGTCAAAGGTATGTATATTCCTAGAATGTATTAACAAAATGTGCTTTTAGATACATTTTTAGATATAGACGAATAATTTACAAACCAGCCACTGTGACTATTCCTAATTGCTTGGGCAAGCTTGGGCAGCTTGTTTCATAGGCTATAACTCTATCCTAAAGAGATTGATGGGGATTTCCTCAGACACAGCCAGTAGAAAGATTACTGTCACCCTTTTTTTTCCCAACTTTGATGGGAATTTAATTTAATCAACCAGTGTAATGCTTCCTAGATATTATTGCAATCCAGTTTGTTTAACAGCACCATTGTGCTAATTTAAATTATGGCATGGATCAAGGCAGCTTTCAGAAACCCAACACTCAGGAAGTACAGTGATAGTTTTACATTTATTGTTGCTAAAATTTCCAATTTTTCAGGATTTCTAGAAGTCAATAAAGGAAGACTATGGTCACTGATGCCCATGGTGACTCTGAGACATTGATCACTACCCTCTGGATATGCCTGTCCAATCAATTTCTTATCCACCTAATAGACCACTTATCAAATCCATCTCCCTCCAATCTAGAGAGGAGGATATTGTGAAGGACTCTGTCAAAGGCTACAGAACTCCAGATAAATTACATCTGCAGCCCTTCCCTTGTCTACCCCTGTAGTCACACCATCACAGGAAGACGGGTGACCTTTTTTTTCATACTTCAGGGGGGTACTTTTAGCTAAGGAACTATATTCTTTACGTTACGATATCTTTGACATATTGAATGGAATTATGAAATTTAAGAAATATATGCAGTCCACAAAAATGCTTGAAAACTTTAATGAAACTTTAAAACAAGTTGAAACCAAGTTATTTTTAAAAAGTAGTTTTAAAGAGAAACATTAATTAGAGACATCTTACATTCTTACAAGTGGAATTGCTTTCCAACACTTATACACTAGTATATTATAAGTGTCCCTAGGAAACTCCAGTGTCTAAATGACAAGACTATGAACATCTGGGGACATTTGTTACCTAAACATAGGTATGTAGTGTCATCTGAGATGCTCTGGTTTTAAAAAGGGATCTGTACAGGGCTGGCACATACAAAATTGTATGCCCAAGAGACACAGCTCCTTCAGGGTACACTTCAGGGGGTCTGAGATGGTGCTAGGTCTAGGGAATAGAATCCTATGCCTTGGCAAGAAAGTCAGCAAAATGCCTAGGGAGCTATTCAGCACAACAACTGTAGGAGTTTGCACTGTTTGAGAGTGATTTGAACAGATGTCTTGACCTCACAGAATATAATTTAATCACCTAAATATGGGCAGTTAATGCTATTTGAGTTTCTATAGGGAAACTTCTTTGATTGCTGAGCCAGAGTAATCTGGATTGCCATGCTTTATGCACCAGTCTTGAGAGGATGTCTCAGATAACCAAGGATTTTCCACAGATGATGTCAAGCTATATATGCCTGTAGTCAAGAAATAAGGCTTTATTTGTTAAAACAGATTAAAATAAAAGTTATTTTAAAGAATAATTGAACCAGAACTGAAGGGCTTTTTTTGGAAGGCAATGTCACAATGCCTAATGCCTGCAACTTGAAATAAAAGTCAAACTAAGGTTATTCACCCACTTTCTGGCATGAGTAATCACAAGTAACATTGTAATTTTATGTCAATAAGTAGTTTTGATTCACTACAAATTCGTTTAAGATTTGATATATTTTGATTTATATTACAGTGTGTTTTAATTCAGGTCCAGATACTGGACTTGAAGAACAAGTAAATCCATTAGATTTCACTAGATAATGAAATTAATATGCAAATAATCAGCGTAGGTCATAGAACGTGTATTTTGATTGTAACCCTGGGGCCTGTAATATTTTCAGAGTTCAAAACTTCAAGGAATGGGGTTAAAAGAGCTTGAGGATGTTTGAGAGCAAAGACACATCAGGGAATACAGTGTCAGCTTTGAAGCGAGATCAAGAATTACATGTTTACAAAGAATAAAACAGCACTTGTTGGATTAACAGCTTAAAAAGAGAAAGAGAAGAATTTGTGTGTATTCATTTAGGTTGATGTCTAATTGGAAGATGCTGCCACTTTCACTACTTTGTGTATCACAGCTCCTATTTTCATTATGAATATTCCTAGAGAAAAAGTGACAATTCAGCAACAAAGGGGTATTTATTTTTCAAAATGTAGAGGGCAACATCTGCAAAAATGCTTTCAATAGCCTGTATGAACTACATAAACTACTCACGATATGTCATTTATGAAATACTTCATAAATACTTCAGTTATTGTTTTATGGAGGGCGTCACTGAGAGGAGACGACCTCTTTGTGGAACTTTGAAAGTTTTTTCACTACACTGCAGGGGTAGAAGGCTGCGTTGATCAGTTTTATCTGTCCATGGTGTTTATTATTTCTGATAAGAAAAACTTGGCAACAGACTTATAGGACAGTTTGTGTAAATGCCATCTTTTGTTTACTCTTTGACTTCGACAGTGTCTGATTTCCTAAACACACAATAGCAATGTAGGAGGAAAGTTAGCTATTACTCAGTCTGCTGTCAGTTTAAGCATTCACAACCTGTCACATCTTGTGAGAATTGAAAATGCAAATCAGTCTTTCTCTGCAGTGGCTCAAAAAAATGTGCCAGGTGGAATATATTCCTTTATATGCTTGAGTTGCTTAAAAAGCAACATAAATCTATTAATAAATGTTCATTAATAACACTAATGATCTCCTCTCGACCGCTGAGAAAATATAGAATACACAGTATCTAGAAATCTGCATTCACCTTAGGGAGACCTTTAGAAAAAAGCCCAATGAAATCACATAACTTTCTTACAAGTTTACTTTTTTTTTTCTACGTCAAAATTATATGGAGTTTACCCTGTCCCTTTCATTTTCTCACCACTGGTTTTGCTCACTTCTTCAGCAGTGATTCAAAGATGGCTTCAGTCACCTATCTTTGGCTTTATATAGCAAGGACTTTCTAAATAAATTGTCATTATTATGTGGAAAAACATGTTTGCATCTTTATATATCTGTTAATCTATCCCCACTTATTCATACAAATGTTCATGTTTCTTTAGACCACAGGGTTTTTATCTTTCATTTATGTACCAAGCACCTAACACAAAGTCCTACCATTGATCTGAGAGTAGTCTTTTAGCAAAATATAACGTCTAAATAAATTCTCTAGGTTAAAGTATGAGAGTACTTTATGCTGTTTAATATTATTTTTAAATATAAAATACATTGGTTTATTCATATTAAAGATTTATCATTATTTTGATATGTAGCTTTGCAAGATATTCTTTTTGATTTTATGAGGTGTTAATCTACTAACAATGGCCACAACAATGCCCCAAACTTTACGTGTGAAAGTTTCTCTTTTTCTTTTTTTTTTTGTCATCTAGTGTCTGTATGACCCTATGCCATTCCATTTATGAGTTATCAATGAAGCAGAAAATACTATATGTTTTAAATAATCTGTGACAAAAGAACAACAGTTTCTTTTCTCAGAGAGATTTCTACCGTGCTATTTCCACAACCCAGACTAAAGACTCTCATTTTATATTTCATTGTCTGTCTTCCAAATGCATAATTTGCAACTTGGGTAGGGCTGTTTTCATTTAATCTTTTGACCACCAGGCTTTCTCACTGTTTCTGTGAAGCATAGCTGAACTTTATCTACTGACTTGCATTCTGTATTACGTGATTTGTACATTTTTTCTATCAGGATTGTTGCACATTCCTTTTATAGCAAAAGAGAATAATTTAGACTTTATGATGGATAGGATTTAACGTAAGTGCAGAAAAATGTTTCAGACCCATCTGTTTTCAAAGAATTTAAATTGTCACTTAAAAAAATTGCAATACTAACACTTGCCATGATGTTCCCAGATACGATAGTGAAATCCATAGGTTATGGGCAAGAAAGCAGTACATGTAAGTAGACCTACCTCTAAATTTAAGCAGAATTAACATGTAAATATGACAGCTAAAAAAATATTATGAAATTTTTTCTATTACTAATTGAAGCTTATTTTCTTTCAACATGAATGTTTAGATTTTAAATAAAAGCAAGGAAATGAAAATATTACTTTCTGAATATAAAAAAGTGTTCTGTCTTTACAAACATTTTTGATAATTTTTCAGTTCTCATGACACCAAGTGTGAGTGGGACTAAATTTCAGTGGCTTAATTAAAATATTTTTAGTTAAATGATATCCAAACTATAAATTATATTTATTATCTAATTTTATATTTTAATTTTGGGAGCTGTCAAGTACTTTCTGAAAGCATTTTGCAGACATATGGTGCATTATGCTTGTACCATTGAATGCCATCTGCTGTCTAGGCATAAATGTACACTAATTTTACTTTTAATTCATAATGAACATGAAGAATGAATGTGACCCATGTACTGCAATTTGGCTAAGTCATTGGCAGGTGTACTTTTAAGGCATAAAACATATTTGTAATTATAAAATGGCTATTTACAAGTTCCCAGGTGGGTAAGTAGCTATTAGTAACAAATAATTGCATGCCAGCCCCTTATGCTCCCAACCACTCTACTGGGACAAACACAAGAAAGATGAAAGTATGAGGCATTCCCTTACTAATAAGCATATAAAAGTTGTACAATTTGCATTGCCAAATTCAAACCTATGAAAGACTTAAAACACTTGTTTAACATGTAAATGAAGATCATAGTTGGGAACATAAAGGATGTCTAAGAAAAATTAATGTCTGCACATGCTCTAATTTATCATCCTTTACACCACAAGATGAGAAATTATCCAGAGCAAGTCATGCTGACAACTTTGACCCTCATACAGAAAAAAAGCTTAATGTTGTAGTAAATGTATCAACTGTGAATGATTCATCAAGAATTTGATGGAGAATCACAATGGTGAATTATGTTAAGATGTATTGTCTTGTCTTCACTGGAAACAGTGACAGACCAAATCTTACAAAGGAGCTGAGAGACCTGGGGTTGTTTATTCTGGACAAATGGAAGCTCAAGGTTTATCTCATCATTCTGCAAATACCCGAAAGGAAACTCTAGCAAGTGGGGCTCCTCCTGTTCTCTCTGGTAACATGTAATGGGACAAGATGGAACGGCCTCAAGTTGCAGCAGGGGAGGTGTGGATTAGATACTAGGAAAAACATTCTTCACCAAAAGAGCTTTCAAGCATTGGAACAGGCTGTGCAGGAAAGTGATGGAGTCATCATCCCTTGAGTTATTTAAAGGGTGTGTAGATGTGGCATTCTAGGGAAGTAGTTTAGTGATGGACTTGGCAGTGGCAGGTTTAATTCTTGATCGTAATGATCTTTTTCAGCATAAATTATTGATTAAAAAATAACAATTTTAAAAATTGCCCCACATTCAACTGGACAAAAATCTTAGAATGTTTAACATCATAGCCACCTCTTGCTAAATTCCAACTTAATTAATAAGGAAGAAAAAGCATTGTTCATGTAACTAATGGAACTTGCATAGAAATAGAAGTTTTCTGTTTCTACTGTCTTGCCTAAATATCGCTTTTATCCCTTTTTCCACTGAAAATTAGACTAACTTAGTCATACTGTTTTTGTTGTATTTCTGGCTATCTTTCTGCTTTCTCCTAGTAATTTATTCAGTCATTAGTGGTTGTGAAATTTAACAGAAGGATATAACTTTTGAGGCTGTGCCTATGCTGCTTTTCTTAGGAGAAAATCCCATGTCTTGGAAATTATCCATTTCAGGGAAATTTCTACATTGTAGTCTCATGGTTTGTTATATATTTCATGTGTGGCATCCCCTCATGTCAGAAGCTCAGTAAGGAGGAGAAAAAAACTGAGCAGTATACTGACATGCTGATACTTAACTGCTGATGTGCAGCATGTGTAACACTCCTTACATATGTTATCACAGAAGTCCTACGAATATCACTGAAGGGCTTGACTTTGGCCAGCAGAGAATCCATCTTGGAGCCATGTGGAACCCTCTCTTACAGACATAAGGAAAGCTTCTGATGTCTTCTCACTGAAGACACCCCTGCTGCAATACAGCTGCTGCCAAAACCTTTTCACCTAAACCTAATAGATGTATGTTGATCCTTACATGCTAATGCTCTGCAGATTCACACATCTAGTCTGGGTGGGGGTGTCCTTATTCTTTGCCTGCTCTACAAAGCTATGATGGTGTCAGAATTGCTGCATACATCCCATAGTAAAAATAGAAATTTTCTACTTCCATTATATGCACAAACTTCCAGTTTCAGTAGGGAAAAATACATCAGGCATTTCATCATCACCTGGATCTCTTCTCTTTCCCTACTTTTTGCAATAGCTATGTGTAACACTTCTCATGTATGATGCACAGAGAATAGATCTCACATATACACCTGACTATTGAGCAATTATCATCCATCTCAGACAGAAACAACAATAACAATGACAGTATCTATTATTATTATTATTATTATTTTTATTACTATTATTATTATTGTTTTTGTTGTACTGTATACCTGTATAAGCAGCACTATAACTCCTTAATTGAACATAAGCCTCAGTTTCACCAGACATGGATATATTTTGGTTCTGTGTTCTGTGAGAACAAAGCTGTAACCTAGAAGAATGTTATGAGCCAGCCCTTTGGGACATCTGTGGGTGAGATTTTGCTTGTAGCTTGGTAGGCACCTGAACACTAGCCAAGGTTAACTCGTCAAGCCAGAAATAGTACTGTAAAGTGAAACAGCTGGCACTGTGGCCAAGATATTCATACTGTCCAATACAGGAGGGTAATTTCTTTGAGAAGGCTCTTGTCTAGTCCTGTAGACTGTATGCTACTACAGGCCAGATGACATTGGAAGCACTTATTTTTGCATAGTTTTATTTAAAAGCAGTATTATTTGTCCACTGATAAACTTGTCTGTGACGTAAGTAAGGTATGTGGGTGAATTCAGAAGTCTTAAAAAGACTTAAAATTTCTGATTCAAATTAAAACAATTCTGTGGATTCCTACAATAGTTTATGCCTCACTCTTTCCATTATTAGTGTAAGTGCTTGTGTATATTCCTGGTGAAATAAAAAATTCAGGGCACCACTAGAAAACTGGTCACTGATTCTAATCTGCATATAAGCAAGTTGGGTGTCCTGAAGCTCCACCTAGGTTAAATAACCACCAAAATGCATATATGGCTTCAATTTTATGATTGAAGCAATTAATTTCCTTAAATAAAATTGAATATATTTTATGGAAATGGGTACTGAAGTCTTAATCCTGAGCTGAGTTTTTCCTTTACCAGAAAAAAAGTGCTTCTGAAGCACAAATATGAGCTGGTTTGAATTAAAATTTATAATAAAAACCTTACTGAAATATTTATTAAAAGTAGATATAATTCATTTTTCAAGATACGAAGTAGCTCAATTTTCATTTATGCAAATATTCTAATTTATTATTTTTATGTATTGTAATATTCTAAGCACCATCTAAACAAAGATTTTTTTACTGCATAAATCCAAAGATTTATGTCTTTGTATTTAGAAGCCTGATAAATTAATAGTACTTCAGGCTCACTTTAGAGTCAGAAGAAAGAAATAAAAAATCTCCAGAGGGACACGCCATATAAGACCCAAATTGCTTTCTGGAGATGCTTCACTCTTTTTATTGATTACACAAAGAGCCTTGAGACTTCTATAGTGGGAGGGATGAATCAGAACTACAACAACTAGTGGTCTTTAAGCTGAATTAGCTGTACTTCCAGTTTTTTTTCTTCATTTTCTTTGTTCGATCACTATCGTGCCTTTTTTGATTACTATTATCATCCTTCCACATTTTACAGTAATTGTGCATGTAAGAATGACTAGCGTCCTTTTTTGACTAAGTAGATTCATTAGAAATCATAGAATCATAGAATCATGGAATAGTTTTGGTTGGAAGAGACCTTAAAGATCATCTAGTTCCAACCCTCCACTTCTATAAGTAGGGACACTTTTCATTAGACCAGGTTACTCAAAACCCCCTCTAACCTGGCTTTAAACACTTCCAGGGATGGGGCATCCATGATTTTCTGAGCAACCAGTCCCCTGTCTGCAGCTTCACAATGAAGAATTTCTTCCTAATATCCTATTCAAAACTATTATCTTTCAATTCAAAGCCTTTCTCGCTTTTTCTGGAACTACATGCCTTTGTAAAAAGTCTTCCTCCCTCTTTCTTTTAGACTCCTTTCAGACACAGGAAGGCTGCAATTAGGGCACCGTGAAGTCTTCTCATTTCCAGACTGAGCAATCCCAATTCTGTCAGCCCTCCCTTATAGGTGGCACGCTACATCCCTTTAATCACCCCAGTTCCAACCCCTCCACATCTCCTTCTTCATCTGCTCCTTATGAACAGACATTGATAGGTGCAGTTCAGTCATGGGATTCATTCCACCAACTTTCAGTAAGGGCAATGAGGTCATAACTTTCTAGCAGATAGGTGGCTTCCAGCTCCTCCTGTTTGTTGCTCATGCTGCATGCATTGGTGTAAAAGCACCTCAGCTGGGCTATTTGCCACATTGCCTTCCCAGAGAAACACCTCTTAATTCCTTCAAAACATTTCCCTGGTGTTTTCCTGTTGGCTTCTGTCACTGGATGAGTCCCTGGCTCATCTCTGCAAGACTGCTCTGGTAGGGCCAGCACTTTCCAGAGCCACTGTCAGAAGGCCCTCAATAGCATCCCATCCCTCTACCCTTTGCATATTATCCCACACCTTGACAGAGACAAAGCTGATGTTGTCCTATTCTGCTGTCACTTGTAGTTTAAAGCTCTGCCAATGATCTCTGCTGGTTCCTGAGCAAAGACTTTCCCCTCCTTGGTGAGAAAGGTGAGTCCTGTCTGATGACAGGGTGCTTGATTTTTGCACAGATCACTCCATTGTCAAAAATCCAAAAACTTTGGTGGTGACACCAGCCATGGAGCCATATTTTAATAGACTCAGCCTGTGTTTTTTTTCTGATATTGCTGCCCTCAGGAAGTACAAAAGAGAATAAAAAGCTTGTGCCCTAGAATCCCTTATCAACCATCCCAAGGGCTCAGATTTCTTTTTGATTGCCCTTAGACTATGTGTTGCCACTTTACCCTTCACTCCATGTGTGGAAGATCAGTCATGGGTAGTATTCTGAGGGCTGCACCAGTCTAGAAAGTTTTCTGGAGACAGAAAATCTTTTAATATAAACCAAGAAAGCAAGTAGATACAGAAAAGTATCAATAATACACTTTTTATAGTCTTTTCATAATAAATTTTTTTTGGAGCATAGGGCCAAAGAAGCAGGCTTCCCTCCACTTGCTTAGTATGTTAAAAGATATGGCACATCCTTTTACATATATTTTAATTTGCCTTCTATTATTTTATATGTCTACTAAGGGTTAATGATCTCAATACCTTATGTGTTTTACATTTTTTTTCAGAGAAATTCACCATTTGTAATAGTATGGACAAAATTTTGTGATAGGCTAGACCATCTATGTACTTAGAACACACTGAACTCTCAAAAGAACCAACGGATTCAGTGATTCAGTCCTCATGGGCTTTCAAATTTGACTTTGTTGATCATAAGCTTCTCTTACTGTGTTAGCACTTTATCTCAAACATCACTGCCAGCCTTTCTAGTCATCATGAAGTATTGTAACCAATACCTACACAATGCTGGAGAGGTTTAGGCATTTTAGGCTGCCCAGTCAACATGCTTTACATAACATTGGAGTAGTTAATTATATTTAGTGTTTTTATTCTCAAATGTCACATGTGCAATAAAGTATGCTTATCTCCATTTCCAAAAAGGCCAGTATGGACACTTGTTCATTGAGAATTTAAAAGCTAAATTCACCTACCTAAACATGGTGATAGTTAAAGAAAAAACATATCATGACAGTTCACTTCTGAATAGTTAGCTTTGGTTAAAGTACTTGGATAGCAGGCATCCTGAAATCTGTGATGATTCGACTCACACCTTGAAAAAGTGGATGAAGCTCTGCATTAATTAATATGCTAATACAGTACTTCTCTGTTTAATTTATATCCCCATGAAAGCAAAAATCATGGCTTCAGGAAACCTGTGTCACTGTCTTACTGATTTCACTTAATCTTACCAAAAGTCTCCAGTGCCTACTCTATTATCTGTAGAAGTCCCTTATATTAATTTATTTTGTTAATTTATTGTATGAAATCAATGAAGTTACAGTTTTTGTTATGCTATGATGTAAAATCATGAATATTTATCATACATATTATAAAACGTTTTGGACAGCAGAAACAAGAAAGCCCAAAAGAGAGGACTGTTGTATAAGATTCAGACAAATCTTTGCAACAGTGTAGATGTGGAGGAGAATGAAATATGAGAATCAGAAAGCAGTTTTGAGAGGAAAATGATAGGAAATTCATGAGAATATTGAATATGAGGACTGAAAACGAAGAAAAGAAAGTTGAAGGAAATGAATGAAGACAAAACAAGATTCTTCTATTATCGAAATAATGGAGAAGGGAAAAAGAAAAAGCTAAAACCCAAGCAGTTCTTTACGCCATATACAGGGGCTTTTTTGTATTTGTGTGATTTGGCAAGAAATAACTTAAAGATAAGAGTCATCAGAGAGTCACAGAGTTGTTGAGGTTGGAAGGAACCTCTGGAAGTCATCTTGTCTGACTCCATGCTCCAGCAAGCTTACCTAGAGCAGGTTTCCCATGACCAGTTGCAAACTTGCTGATGATATTCTCTCCCCCACTATCCACATCAATGATGGAGCTGTTAAACAGCACTGGAGCCAGTATCTAACCCTGGGATACACACCTACTTTCTGGCCTTTCAACTAGGCATTGTTCTACTGATCACTACCTTCTTGTGCCAGCTTCCAGTCGGTTTACACCCTACCTGCTGATCTGGCCCATACAACAGTTTGTGTCTGAGAATCTTACAAGAGACAGTGTCAAAGGCTTTACTGAAGTCCAGGTAGATAGTAACAACTGCTTTGCCCTCATCAACTATACCAGTTATTTCGTTGTAGAAGGTGGTCATGTTTTCCCCTCAATGAAGCCATGTTGACTATTCTTGTTGACCTTAGTTTCCTAAATGCTTTTGTTTATGTCATTCAGTGTCCATTTTGTTATCACTATCTTTGGGGCACTGCAAAAGATAAAATTTCTTCAGTGTTTGGGTTGTTATTACCTTCAATGACATTTAAATCTTTGCTACATTCTATATTATCAGAAGTAGTCATGAGATATGATAAAATGATTATGAATTTTAATTAATAATGTTGCAAAATACTTTATTTTGAAAGGTTTAATATGTCCAATGATTCTTTTGTTTATAACTTCTGTTTCATTTTCGGAAGTCAAAAATAAGTTGTGGGGATATTCCTGCTTGTACATAAAAAGGTATAGATTTTACAGAAAAGTATTTTTACAGTGGATGGAAGCAGATGTCTTTGACTCATAGTTTTTCTAAATTTAACAATGGCAAGAATTATACAAGACAACTTCATAGCTTTGTTTTTGACTGCAGGAAAAAAATATTCCACTAATCTCCTTGGCTCCCACGCCTTTGTTTGATCAAGTGTAGGAATTCCACTTGAAATGGTCACTTTGCCAAATAGTAAATGAAGCCTTTGGATCATAGAATATTCTGAGTTGGAAGGGACCTATGACGATCATTGGACCAAACTCTTCAGCCCACACAGGACAACATAAAAGTTAAACCATGTGTTCTGAGAAGGACCACAAAGATGGTCAAATGGCTGGAGAACCTCTCCTATGAAAATGTGAGAGTTAGGATGGTTCAGCCTGGAGGAGAGGCTCTGGGGAGACTTAATAGCAGCTTATGGGGAGATGGGTATGGCTTGGGTGTCGGACTAGATGATCTTTAAGGTCTCTACTAATACAAACAATTCTATGATTCTATGAGCTAAGAGCATTGTTCAAATTCTTCTTGAGCACCAGGAGGGTTTGGGGCCATGACCACCTTCCTCGGAAGCTTGTTCTAGCACTTGAACACCCTCTCAGTGGTAGTCCCAGACAGAGACCTAAGGCATTCCCTCACATCCTCTCACTGGACATAAGCGAAAACAAACAAACAAACAAACAAACAAACAATCAAACAAACAAAACACATCCACTATCTTCCCTTCATTCACTAGAAGAATAAACTTTTCATAAAAGGATAGTAAGTTAATAAGACATGATTTTTGCTTAATGAACCCATATTGTCTTTGATCAATGGCTGCGTTGTTTTCCAGTGCTTTTCAGTAACTCCCGGAATAATTCTATCCATAATTTTACCAAGCACAGAAGTAAATCTGAAAGTCTCATAATTACCAGGGTCTTCCTTCTTCTCCTTGAAAATTGGAAAAATTATTTGCTGGCTTCCAATTGAATGGGATCCTTCCAGATTTCCAAAACAATACTTCCAACTCCAGAACCTCCTATCTGTTGTATAGGTGCACCTGGGAAGGCAAGGTGGATGTCCAGAGACAGAGAAATGTGGTTCCACCAGTCAATCATAATTTCAGAATTCCGGATATTCCTCAACCTGTTTCACTTTTTTCTTCTATCTGGGCACATCTCTCAGTCATTCTTTCTGCTGCCCTCAGACATGAGGGCAAAATTCAGGCACAGTCTACAGCCAGAAACTTGGATAGCTGCTTCCCTTGGGAGCTGTGTTTGGGTAGCTGCTCTGGGTGCTAGTGCCACAGGAGGCACAGAAGAAGAATAGAAGGCATTCTATTCTGTGTGATCACAATTACTAGAGCTTCCTTTGGGAGATTATGGCTAGGGGCAAGAATCTGGGATCAGGCAGTCTGGTTGGTGAGGCCACAGAGTCCCAGCATCTTTGGTGTTCTTCAGCATATTGTCATCCTTGCTGCTGCCTGGTCTCTCCACACACACAGCCCAATGGGTTCAGAAATCCCCTCAGACATTCCTCTCCAAGGTACATCATAAGCCTCACATGCGTCTCAGCACATGGTAACTGCTGTTGCTGATCTGGGCATCCCATGGTTTGACCTGTGATACAGGCATGATGTTTGACTTAAAGAGTCTGTCATCAGGACTAGTGCATCTTCTAATGATGAGGCTGCACCAGAGAACACTATTAATAGATAATAAAAGAAAGAAACCTAGCCAAATAAACAAACCATAAAAAACCCCAACCTACCAGACAAACAAACCACAACAAGGTTTCTTCTCATGGTGTGGTAGTTAAGATATTTTCATGGTTAAGCCCCAACCAACAGCCAAGCCCCACACAGCTGCTTGCTCCCTCCACCAGCAGTAGGATAGAGGAGAGAATTGGAAGGGTAGAAGTTAGAAAATTCATGGGTTGAGATAAATAGAGTTTAATAAGAAAGTAAAAGCCTCACACACGAGCAAAGCAAAACAAACAATTATTTCACTGATACCCATGGGCAGGCAGATGTTCAGCCACTTCCAGGACAGCAGGGTCGTACGAAATGTAATGGCTACTTGGGAAGACAAACACCGTCCCTCCTCCTTCTTCGCCCCAGCTTTATATACTGAGCATGATGTCATAGGGTCTGGAATACCCCTGGGTCAGTTTGGGTCACCTGTCCTGTCTTTGTCTCCTCCCAACCTCCCATGGATCCCCAAATTCTTCTCCAGTGTATCAGCATGAAAAGCAGAAAAGTTCTTGACTGTGTTTAAGCTCTGCTCAGCAATAAAAAAAAATCTTTATATTATCATCCCTGTGTTCAGCACATGATGAAAACATAGTCTCATACAACTGCTGTGAAGAAAATAACTCAGCCAAAAGCAGTACAGACACTTTTACAGTATATGGAAGATGTAGATTCAAACTTCCTCAAGATAAGAAAAAATCTAGTATCTAAATTCACTTCCATTACTCTATTGTTTACAAAGTAGTCACAAGCTTGGCTGCAGTCCTAACCACAACTAGCATTTGTCTGTCCAGAATAGTCATGTGTGACTACAGTTAGATATTAAAGGAGCTTTTCGGCTAAATGAGAGTGTTCAATGAAATAGGAGGAGTACTGGGAGGTTTTGAAAAGAAGACAGACCAAATCACTTTTTGGACTCAGTCATCTAAAACCCACACTAAATTGGATGGTGTTTAAGCAGTTTGAAACCTTGAGTTATTAAATGATTGAATTACTAGATGTCATAAACACTGGCAGCTGGCCAAATTGAAAAATACGATGATAACTAGCTTTGTTCCACTTTTAACAGCTCATTACAGCATGAGAAATGAAACTGCCATATTATTGCCTGTCACAGATGGCATGCACAGGTTGAAATTAGTATTTATTAAAGTAATATAATTCCTTTTATCCATACTTTCCTTTTATCTTACAGAAAGTGGCAGGTGACTGACAATTTTTAAAAGAAAATGGCCTAAGCCTTCTCACCCTCTTTAAATGGCTATGTTCATAAAAGAAAATTCATACTTAAAGATGATATTTTAAAAATGTTTCTTAGAAGAAAGCAGGAATAAACCCAAAGATTGTCATTTTTAGGTAATCTCAGTTTGAAAATCGTTGAAAGTGGCTGTCATATTTTACGAATCATAGGACTGTTACTAAAAAGTTAGAGAGCAGCCATATAATTTCCTGAAAATAGTTCTTAGAGGATGTGCTGTCAATCAGTATTCTAATTTCTTTACAAAAAAAAGATGAGATTATGACTCATACTTTTTCTCCTAATTTGCTAATTATTCTTTTACAAGGAAGAGTAAGTTTGTACCAGATTCCTTGTTCCTCCTACCTTCAAAAGGATATGGAGGATATTCTGTAAAAGAGAGTAAAGGATGTTTGCACACTGGGGAAAACTCAGGATTTCCCTTCCTCTGTTAGTCCTCTCTCTTTTTTCTTATTTTCTCAGATGATATTGCATAATTTCACTGTAGTTTAATAGTTTAGCCCAAAAGATTGTAAGATTGAAAGTTTGTCTTACAGAAACCAGCATCATAGGCAAGCACATTGAAAGGCAATTTCCATTTCATTTGCATTTGCAGTAGCATCCATCCCGTGAGCTCTCTTGGGCTGGGTTCTGGACAGCTAGCTTTGGCCACAGACCAGCTGAACATCTATTAAATCCTTTTAATCTAAATTTAGGGGAGAAGAACAATTGGTAGAATGAAGGCTTCTAGAGAAAGAATTGCTATAACTGAAGATACACAAAATGCTGGAGGAGAGAATTCATTTTCACCAATTCTGAACCTCTGAAATGGGGATGTGTAATTGGAGCTATCACATCAAATCTTCACAGTATTACTAGTGGAGAGAAAAAGTGCAACTCCAGTGCATAAAAATAGGAGCCTTCTGTCACTGGAGGTACTGTGACATATGTTGGCCTCAAGGTTTCTACCTCAACAGGATGCAGATCTCATTTAAGTGTTGTACCGTGCAGCTTAGTCCAATTCGGGTGTATTGCATAGTCTAAGGAATCACAAACCACATCGGGCACTTCCGTGTGAGCAGCTGAATCTCTTCTGAGGAGACCAGCTGGTTTATGCTCCAAATCTGATTTTGATCTAGCAACAAAGATTCCTACCCACAGATGCATTTCCAGATGTAACATATATATATATGTAAATCTTACACCCATAGCCAATGTATACATTATAGTTATTTTACATAGAATATTATGTTAAAGTTAAAATATATTATGGACTGACAAAATTAAATATGTAATGCTGTAGATAAAATAAGCAGATTTTAAAATGCATTCATTGCACATTGTGATTAAGATATTTCACTGGGCTTACATGGCAAGATTTTGGTACCAAGGGGGCTTTGTGAGAAGAGATCAGGAGCTGTCCCCTTGTCAGACGCAGCTTCTTCCATCTCCAAAACAGACTGGCTACTGGCCAACTATGATCCAACCAGCAATACTAGTGGTGCCCATGCAATAACATATTCAAGAAAGGGTAAAAAACTGCAGCAGCTGTGAGAAAGTTGATTGTGTAAATGTGAGAGAAACAGCCCCTTCAGACACCAAGACCAGTGAAGGCAGGGGAGGAGATACTCCAAGTAGAAGAAGCAAAGATTCTTCTGCAGCCCATGGGGAAGACCATGGCAACATAAATTGTTCCTCAGCAGCGCATGAAGACTGTGATGGAGCAGAAATTCACCTGCAGCCTGTGTAGGACGCCATACTGCAGCAGGTGGATATACCCTGAGGTAAACTGCAACCCATGGAGACGTGGTGCCAGAGCAGGCTCCTTAAGGAAGAAGACAGAAGTGCTAAGTGTGAAGTGGACCATGAGAAGAAGGAAAAGGTAGAAGGAAAGTAGTTTTAGCTTTGTTTTATTTTTCACTATCTTAGTCTGTTAAAATTAATTGCCAATAAATTATATTAACTCCCCCAGCTGAAGATGATTTTGCCCATAACAGCAAATGGTGAGTGATCTCCCTGTTGCTTTTAATAATATTTTTTCAATGTGTCTTGATGAGAAGAGGGAATGATGAACAGTCTTAGTGGGCATCTGGCAGTTAGAAAAAGGACAATCCCCCCTCCCTCCCCTCCCCACCAATTTTTCAAATAAAAAAATTATTTTATCTGAGCTGGAGCTGAAATCAACTTACTGTAAAGTTAAAATATGAAATATGGCATACTATTACATATGGAATCTTCCTTAACCTGTGATGTTAATTATGTAATAACTTCTATGTTATCAGATGAAAAAAGTCCCCAAGTAAAGTAAACTAAGAGTTCCTCCTTTAGTAATTCAGTTTTTTTTTCTTTTTCTTTTTCCGGGGCTGTAAGAAGGCAGAGAATATTTTTATTGCAAGTTTTAGAAATTATACATAGACAACATGAGATTAGTATCTGAACTACACTAAAGGCCATGAGTTAGATGGCACCTTTTCTCATGAATTAATGCAAGCTCTGCTTGTTATAAAGGATGAAAACAATCAGCATAGCTGAAGCATAAACCTGCTGGTTTTGAAGATAATAATAGTTTACAGCTGTATAGTTCTTTTATTCATGAAAATTGATCCTATTGAAATTGAATTGTTATCTTAAATTGCAGAGAAGCTTTTAGTCTACTGTATTTTCAGATAGTTCTGGTTTTGTGACTGATGTTTTCTCCTCTCAATGGAGGCTGATTTTTTCTCCTCTCCACTAATGAGTGTTGGGATCAATTTATCTCCAGACTGGTGCCAGCAATGCTGAAGGGGTCCCTGTGCCAGTCCCAGCCCCAGTGCCATGGAGAGTCTGTCTCCTGGATGGGCCCTTTGGACCTGCATTATCTCCTGTCTCTGGCCTCACCTCTGGACCCATCTCTATCCCACTCTACTGGCAGGCCAGCCCCAGCCTTGCTTTATCCCAGTTATTCCCTTTACTCAGCTGCTGTGGGACTTCACCTGCTCAGGGAAGACAGTATCTGTGCTGGGTCACCCTCAGCTTCCTCCCTTGGAGCAGCCTTGCTTTGCACCTCTTGACAAAAGGAAAGAAATAAATGTGTATCTTTGTGATGGGTTAGGAAGAAGCCAGACAAAAACCAGGCAATAAGATGTCAGTTCATGCTGAAGTGTTTCTAGGTTTTGCAGAGCAGCATAGAATTTCCCTGTGGAAAAATGACTCAAGAAAGTAGAGAGATGTTAAATAAATAAATGCAGAAGTTTTTATAGGTAGGTGTTACGTGTTAGTTGAAATGCTTACAGATTTTTGTACTGTATTGTATTCTCCCTGCAGCAAAATAAAGTGAACCCAGGAAAATAGGTTACATCCTCTGATACAACAAACTAACTCTAGAGACCAGGATGGCTTACTCAGAGGAGCTCAAGAAATAATAGAGGAAGATCAGCAATGGCACAAAAGATGTGTTTGAACAGACCCTGTTTTGAAGAATATTAGTGTTACTGAGAAAGGAGCAAGGGGGATGCAGAAAATCATAAAGGAGCACTCAGAGAACAGAACACCCTTGTCTTCAGGCTAACAACACTCAACTTCTTGTAAAAAGGACTTAAAGGAAAGTTCTCTCAAAGGATGAGAAATTTTGGTTTCACTGCTCTCCTCTGGAAAGTGGTAACATGTGCCTTTGCACTAGTGATATCTGCCAATAGACAGAAACATTTTTGGTTTGGTCATCAAGCTTATATATATTTACGTTTGAAATGCAAGCAAGCTACATCAACCACATGCAAAAGTGAATGGCTTTTAGCAACACCTGAACATTCTGCCAGTAAACAACAGAGATGCATTTTGTGATGCCTACTTTGCAGTTAATGACTTCAAGGTAATAAATATAGGAGCTGCTGAAAAAAAATATATAGGGAAATATCTGTAGGATACTGGATGCAAAATTTGCTGGCAAGAGCTTCCTTTGATTGGTGAAAGAATATTCTTATTTACAAAAATAAATTGAAGGATATTCTGTATGTCAGCAACACTGAAATTCATTTGCGGATTAGGAAAAAGGTAATACTAGCACCATTTTATGAGTTAGTCAATGAGAATTGCAACAGAAATTGTGGCATATTAAATCTGAATAAAACCATCAATGTCATAGAGAAAGAAAACACAGATGTTGATGAGCATAATGGGAAAATTACTAACTACAAACAAGGAAAGTAAAATTAGCTGGAATTTTTAGACAGTTCAGGAATGGAGCAGATCGACATCTGAAAATGCAAATACAAGTTCTTGTCAGTGTGTGTCTATTTGGACCTGGTCCTGGTCAGTGCCACAGATTGATAATATTACTGTCCATATCTGATCCATAGCAGTGACCACAATCCACTTAGAATCAAAGCCTTTCCAGGATTACCAAAAGCCAGAAACCTTTATGTTTGTTGTGTTTGATTTTGAAGAAAGTGTGAATTACATGAAAATTATGAAGCTCACAAAGAAGATGATAAAGAAAGCGTAGGAAAGTGTAAAACATTTTCAAATTTCAGGAGCTTTCTAAAGAATCTGTGCTGGAGGTTCAAAAGCAATTTATACTACTTCAGGATAAAGTCTAAAAATGTGCTGATGAAAACATTCTTGCTGAATAGCATGGAAGGAAAGTTAATAAATTCAAGCTTGAAAAAAAAAAATCATAAAAGTTCTTAAAACCTGACAGGGTAAATTTGAAAACACAGTAAGTCAGTACAAAACAAAGCGTTGAGGAAATACTAGAAGAATGAATTAAAAAATAATGGTAAGTCATTCTTCAAGTAGATCAGGTGAACAAAGCTTGATGGGAACTTTATAAGGTCAGTAGATGATCAAAACCTGAGATGAGTGCTCAGAGAAGTTAATGTCAGTGCTGGAAGGTATAAGGATTTCTCTTCCATCTTTACACACAATGAACAAGACAGACAATTTCACCTCTTTGGCAAGTATTTTTCTCTTTCTTTTTTGTATTATGGAAGAAGGGCTGCATCCCAGCTTTTTCTGGTCAGTAATTTATCAGGAAAAGGAAAGTGAAAAGAAACAGCTTTCTGTAAACATATGGCATCTATTGCAAATCCTACAGGAAGTGAAGGTTTAAATACCTTAATTATTAATTGCATTTACATTAGATTATGTAATAAAAACTCATCTGCACACTCATAAAAGAAGCATGGAGAAAGAAAGGCAGATGGAAGAGCTCAAATAATTCATTCCTCTGGCTGCTTCTAAGCTAATTGCAGAAACCATAAACCTGTCAAAGACCAATCTTAATAAGCCCAGATAAGTACAGGTGAAAAAAGGCAGGTGGGAACCCAAATTCCTCAGAGTCCCAGGAGAAGGAGGGAATCAAGAGCAGTGCTGCTGAGGACTTAATGATACTGCTTGACGAAAAATTGGACATTAGGCTGTAATGTGGACTTGTAGCCCAGAAAGGCAACCACCATGGGCATCATAAAAAGCCAAGCTACAAGAAGGTTTAGGGAGGTGATTCTACCCCTCTACTCCTCTGCTGTGAGAATTGGAATATTGTATCCAGCTCTGGGCCTGCCAATAAAAGAAGGACATAGACTTACTGGAGCAGGTCAAGAAGAGGGCCACAAAAGTGATTGGGAGGCTGGAACAACTTGACTGTGAAGAAAGGCTGAGAGAACTGGGGTTTTATAGCCTGGAGAAAAGACAGTTCTGAGGAGAACTCACTGAAGGCTAACTGAAGCCTTTCAATACCTAAAGGACACTTGTAAGAAAAGAAGAAAGACTTTTTACCTGTACTCACAGAATGAGGGGCAATTGTTTTAAAATGAATATGATTATGTTTAAATTTTACATAAGAAATAAATTGGTTACAATAAAGGTGGTGAAATACTGAAACAAGTTGCCCAGTGAAGTTATGGATGCCACATCAATGGAATTGTTTGAGATCATTTTGTGTGGGGCTTTGAGTAATTGGACAGTGAAAGTTGTCCCTGCTTTTGGTCGGGAGTTTGCACTAGATGACCTTTCAAGGTCCTGTGAAATCCAAACAATGACTCTGTGATTCTATGCTTTTTGTGTCTGACTGTTCAGCATAAGTCCAAAAGTTACGAAAACTGGTAAATACTGAAGGGAAAAAAAAAGCTGCTATTGAACTAGCAGAGATGAAGCCAAATATGAAGAACTACAGAATAATTTCAGAATACCAACCAGGTACTAAAAGAATAGCAGATGAAAGTAAATTAAGATAAGTGGAAAGTGATGTAGAAAATCCCATCTTTTTATGCACATATGGTTCTAATTGAAAGATTACATACTAAATGAGGTCTTGACATTATAATTGTTATTTGTATGCAAAATATAAACACATAATAGCTCATATATATCTATCAAATAAGAATTGAAGTTAAAAATAAAAATTAGTTCCTCTCAGAAGGATGGTGTGGATGCCAAAAAAGATTTTTTTTTTTATAATTAGGACCATTGAACTCTGATTAAAACCAGTTAATTTAACATAATTCCTTATTCTTTATCAACACCAGAGGTTACCCATAATGAGAATATTTGCTGGTGCTGTTAAGTAGATAGCTCAAAAGGAAGTTTACCCTCCAGAAGCCTAGGTATTTTAGATAGAAATCTGTCTTTAGGTAAAAGAGAGAGAAGAGAGACACTTCTAATGTATTTCTCCTAATCTAAGAAAGATGCTCGCTACAGGTAAATTAGACTCTGTCTTAGATGAATAGTTTTGTGATAGCTAAAGATGACCTAAACTAATATATGTCTAAGTAGCTGAAAGTTACTGAATACTACAATTGCTTTTTATAATAAGATATAAACTGTAAAGCCACTTTTATGTTTTGAGAATCTTATCTACTTTCAATTTTACAAGATGTGAAGCATTTCAATGGAAAATAGATGCCAATAAAACCTGATTTGGTTAATGAGTTGTGCTATTGGAGTCAAAATCATAAACTCCCTAGAGTTTCTTGTGAAAGATACCAAATTAGTTTGAATTACAGAACTCAATAATTCCTATTGAGAAAAGAATTAATTGAAATTGTATCTGCATTGTTTTTTCCATGTATTAAAAATGACAATATAGACTGGGACATCTATGCAGTCCTGAAATATAATTCTGTTTAGACTTTGACACTGATTTTACTGAATTTGGACATTTAATTGCCAGCTTGTTAGTTACTACCTTAAGGCAGAGGCTGTCTATTAAGTAGACCGTGAAGTAAGCAGTAGTTTATTAGTTGTTATTTAACCTGAGCAGTGTTATTACTTAAAAGACTAGGAAAAATGGCAGTGCCTTGAGTAGGATTTGTTGGAACATGTAATTTCCCTTCGGCTCATATTAATGCCACCAAGCAACTTCTGAATTAGTAAGAAGGAATCTTTCTATCCAGAACACAATATAAGTGCATATTCTTGCTTCATTAGATTTATACTATGAGTTCATATGTTGATACCTGCTAATATGGATGTTAATATGTCAGCATCTGTGTGTGTGTGTGTTGTATATGTGAGTGTACAGGAATTAAAAGAATTTACTAGTTCACAGCATCACAGAGTGGGACAGGTTGGAAGGAACCAAAATCAGCCCAGTGACCCAATCTCCCTGTTCAAGCAAGTCCATCCCAGAGCACACTGGCAAGATTGTGTCCAGTGAGGGATACTCCACAGCCTCTCTAGACAATCCATTCCAGCAGGTGGTCACTCACACAGTAAAAAAGTTATTACTCATATTCAGGTGGAACACTGTGTACATCTGTTTCTGCCCGTTGCCACTTGTCCTACTGCTTGGTGCCAGTGGGAAGAGTCGAGCTCCATTCTCTTCAGCTGGAAAATGCCTGACCACTTCAGGGGAATACGAAAAATAATTCAGCAGAAGAGATTTTCTGGCTACCATAGATTCCCTGCATATGTTTGCATATATTTAGCATTATCAATACAGATATGAAAGTTGTGGTTTAACTCAGTCAACAACTCAGCTCCACACAGCTCCTTGTTCACTCTCCTGCAGTGGTACAAGGAAGAGAATCAGAAGGGTATAAGTGCAAACTTTCATGGATTGAGATAAAGGCAATGTGATAAAGCAAAAGCTGTGTATCCAAGAAAAAGAAAATAAATTCATTCATTACTTCCCATTGGCAGGTAGACATTCAGCAGTTTGAGGAAAGATTGTTTTTATCATGAGTTAACAGCTACTTGGGTGGACAAATGCCATAACTACAAATGTTATCCCCTTTCTTTTTCTTTCCCCTAAATTTTATTGCTGAGCATGACATTATATGGTATGGGATATCCCTTTGATCTGTTGGGATCAGTTATCCCAATTGTGCTCCTTCCTTGTGTAGCCTTAACCTACTAAAGGATTAACTGAGAAGCAGAAAAATCCTTAACTCAGTGTAAGCACTGCTTATCAATAGTTAAATCATTGGTATGTTATCAACACTGTTTTGGTCACAAATTGTAAATATTGCACCATACAGGACTCTGTGAAGAAAATAAACTCTACCTCAGCTAAAACCAGTGCAAAAGTGACAGGATGTAGCTTTAACATACCTCCAAGACACCATAACTTGACACTAGATAGGGTACACCTGCCCAAATGGGGTAAGAGTGTTAAGGGAAGTAGAGTGGCTGCACTCATTAGCAGCATTTCAAACTATATCTGGCAGGCAAAAGGACTGACAGAGAAACATCAGGAAACATCAACACTTTAGGAAGTAACAGGAAAATAGCTGTAAATTGTCCCAAGAGAGTTAGGGAATGCTGATCCCAAAAGGTGAAGAGGCCAATGGCCCAGCTGAAGTGCTTCTATACCAATGCACACATGCTTCATGGGAAACAAGCAAGAGAAGGCCAAAACCATGGTGCAACTAGCAAACTATGACCTAACTGCTATTACAGAAACATAGTGGAAGGGAATGAGTCACACAACTGAAATACTGCAATTGAGGGCTCTAAGTTTTACAGAAGAGATTGTCTGGGGAGGAGGGGTGGATGCATTTCACCCTATGCTAAAGTAGGAATAGACTGTGAAGAGCTGCCTCTAAGAAACAGCCACCAAAAGGCTGAGGGCATATGGGTGAAAATTGGGGACTAAACCAATACATGACAGCTTGTGGCTGGGGTCTACTAAAGGCCAGCTGGTCAGCAGGAGCTTCTTATTGAGGCTTTCTCATTCCAGACACAGGAAATACCAAGCTCACCAACTGTCATCTGGATGAGGGATTACAACCACCCAGGTGTCTGCTAGGAAAGCAAAACAGCTGGCTGCAAGCAACGCTGGAGACTACTGGGCTGTGCTGAGAATAAGTTCCTGGTCCAGGTACTGGGCAAATCAACCAGCAGAGAAAGATTACTGGACCTGGTGCTCACCAACACAGAGGAGCTCATTAAAGAAGATAAGACTGGAGGTTGCCTGGGCTGTAGTGACCTTGCCCGCCCTGGTTGAGCTTGTGATCTCAAGAAATATAGGCCTGGCAGAGAGCTAAGTCAGGACTATGAACCTGAGAAAAGTGAATTTCCAGCTGTTTAAAGAAATAGTAGATGATGTCTAGATGGCTTCTAAGTATCTCCTAGGATGAAGATTCTATAAACACACAGACTTCTGCATCTAATTGTCTGTCAGTAACTAAAAAGAGACAAATATTTTCACTTTTGAAGTCCTGTAAAATGAGAACAATTCCATGCACACTCACAGTTTGGGTGTAGAAGTGATTGAAAGTAGCCCTATGAAGAAGAATTTGGATGTGATGCTTGATGAAAACCTCAGCATGAGCTGGCAGGACACTTGCAGCCCAGAAAGCCAATCAAATCCCGGGTTTCATCAAAAGCAGTGTGGCTAGCAGGGTGAGGGAAGTGATTCTGTCCCTCTCTCTCCTTAGACCCCACCTAGAGTACTGAATCTGACCCTAATATGAGAAGGACATAGAATCTTACAGTCTGGAGGAGGACCATGAAATTGATAGATGACTAAAGCGTCTTCCCCATGAAGACAGGCTGAGACAGTTGTGACTGCTCAGCCTGGACAAGAGAAGCTTGCATGGAAACCTCATAGCAACCTTCCTGTACTTGAAGGAGACCTACAGAGAAGCTGGAATTCCCACATCAGGAATTTCAGGGAGTAAGACAAGGGTACAAACTGAAAGATAGATTTTGGGAAGAAATTCCTTACTGTAAGGGTGATGAGATATTGGGACAAGTTGTCCAGGGAAGTTGTGCCCCAACCCTGGTGGTGTGCAAAGCCAGGGTGGATAAGGCCTTAAACAACTGGGGCTTGCTTGAGGGAGGTGTCCTTGCCATGGTAGGGAGATTTAGACAAGGTGATCTTTAAGGTCCCTTCTAACCCTTAACACTATGATTCTATTTGTTATTTTGGAGGGAAATGGTAATTTCCTTTTAGAAATAATGAAACTAATTCCAATTTTTATATTTTGTACCTAATTTAATTCAATTTGGAAGTAATTTATCTTTCTCAAGCAATAGGAGAAATAGACAAAGTTGAAATCATGAGCTGGTTTATCTGTAGAGCCCATCTGCACAACTTATTCCTGATTCTGAAGGTAGTTGTATGGGTATGTTTGAATTCCTTTGCAGTCACTTCCAAACATATGGAAGAAAGTCTTAATTTGAGCTTTGTTTATTTTTTGTTTAACCTACGAGTCATTTGTTATCATTTGGAACTTAGAAAGAAATAAATGCTGATTGATCCATCATCTGTTGGGTCCCAATATGCAGTCTGCCTGGAGACAGGATTTTCCACCAGAATAAATTTTTCTCAAGTGCTGGAAGGAAAGCAGTAGAGAAATGTTATGAAAGAGATTTAGTGATGCATTGCATCTGGTTTTAAAATTCTTTTGGTGGAATTCCTATAGCACTTTGCTTACAGCTTCCCTTAACAACTCACATTTCATGTGGTAAAGATGCCATGTGATCAAGGCTGAAATGCATAATCCCAACACAAAAAAAGAGAGTGCTTGGTGAGTGTATATAACCAATAAGAGATCCCAGGAAAACATATGCTATTCTGAACTGTATATATTGTTCATAATTATACAATAAAGAATAATTCTCTCAAGATATTTACTTACTGGCCTAAAATATCCTTTCAGCAAAAACTTCACCTTCATTGAAAAATATACAGTTTTCCTATTTTATTGGAGTAAAGGATTGGATTAAATGCTGAGTCTACTGAAAAGATATTAATGAATTTTGTATCTCATTTTAGTTTTAGATATTTTAAACAAAATCTGCACATGTAGGTGAGTTGCAGTAAAAAAGAGTAGGAAAGAAGGAGAACCCATAAATTGAGACTTTTGTTCTAAAGACTCCAACAGATCTGTGAAGCAGATTTACAGGTGCAAATCAGGGTCTTATATAGTAGAATATTTGGTATTTCCAGAAGACGAGCAACAGCCAAAACTACACTGATAGAGTAAGAGCACATTTTTAAAAAACATTATTCCTTTAGTTTGGAGCTTTTCTGGTAAAGGGGGAAGACTAATATCTTGGCATCACTAATATGACAACTAATGGCAACAACTAATATGACTTGACATCCTTTTTTTTTTTTACATGACGTTAAAGAAAACTATTTTTTTCTGAATTCTGGATCCTGCTGTGCTTTTGAATTCTAAATGTTAAAATGAACTAACAAAATAAATAATGCAAACAATCCTACTGATATATTTCTGTCAAAGACTTAAAGATTTTTTTTTATCAGCATTGCAAGAGAAATTCCTAAGAAATATATCTTATTAACACAGGAGCCCAATCAGATGTACCAAAAAAGATAAATTGATAGCTTCAAAACTTTTCAAAAAGCAAACCAAACATAATAGCAACTGTGTTCCACAAGTGAAAAAACTAATTAAAGAGTAGGTTAATATTCTCTATCATAGATGATAAAGGAAAGAAGACTGAATAAGAGACCATAATGAATTTATGTGAAATGTTTCTGCATACTGGAAAGAAATATTGGAATTTCATATGTTATGCTGTCAGATATTTTGAACTCTAAATACAACAATATATAGGAAAGTTTTAAAATTTTTGTAGCTTCTTCAAGAGCCAATAAATAGTAGTTTTAAAAATTATTTCTTGTAATGTACTATGTGATCTTGATGATGTATATTGGTTTGAGAGATGGATGTGTTCAGGTTAATACAATTGCTTTTTTACATTTCTATTCAACACTAGATGGCACTCTGAATTTGAACTGTAGCATTTTTTCCTTTTCTCCTTAGAATATAGGGAACCTGTTACTTTCATTCTATGAGTAAAATCCAACATACAGATTAATCAAATAATTTCACTTTTTCCTAGTGCAGGAGTAGGAAGTCTCCTAAGGCCTATTACCATGCTATCAAGTAATAAAGAACATAAAAGAAAGAATCAGTCAACTTATAATATATTGAGATACTCCCACTGAATTTCAAAAGCTTCTTTAATCTAAAAAAGAACATTACTTTATGCTATTAAATGCTTATTACAATAATCTAAGCTTCCTAATGTACAAAATTTAAAACCTTTAGGCTTTAAACTTAAACGTAACCACTAGCTTATGCTCTAAAATAGTGGGAACTTTGTAGAACTCTCAGTGCTGTATATCTATAATTTAGATTCAATATACTAAGTCATCTTTATACATATAATCTATTCAACATGGGATTCAGAGGCATGATTTACATAAAGATAGTGAAATGGTTACAATAATTATAAAAATAGATAAAGAATATCGTAAACTCTTTAAACTTACTACATTTTATAAAGGATCATCTCCCACTGTCCTGTATTTCTTAGCAGGACATAATTTTTTTTTCATGGATATGCTACTATATGTCTAAGTTTTATGTTGACTGCTGCAAATTTTGTAAAAGAATGTCTTTTTTTTCAGATGCTTACTTTTTAATACATACATTTATCTTTGTGCACTGTTGTGGAGTTTTCAAATAAATAAAATACTTTAAAATAGAATTTTAAAAGACAAATAGTTTCAAACGAAAAGTTGCATGTAAAATTTTGGGGTTTTGGATACTATTAATAAAGCTTTTAAGGTCCACAAAGAGCAGTGCATATCTCAGAGTTAAAATGTAAGAAGAATACATTGTAAGACAAAAGATTCAGCTGTCAGAATTAGACGGAAATAAACTTTGAAACCCCTATGCTCTTTTTAGGATGTTTATTATGTCCCACGATTATTATGAGCTGTCTATAACTCAGCTTTACTCACAATTACTTATTTTGGTCTTTCAGCGTTCATCTTAGGACATGTAGTTTCCAAGTACCAACAGGATTGTACTATTATTATGCTTCTGTTTCATTCTGTTTATAGATTACTGATTCTGGAATAACCTGACATGCACTCCGTTATGTGCTGCTTGTTACTAAATCAAGACCTTATCTGTATATTTTATGTTAGTCTAAGACTGTCTTTCAGAGTATAATATCTAACAGATTACATTCTAAATCAAATATATCAGTTTAAATACCTCAAAAGCAAAGTGAAATGAAATCTAAAACTGTTAGCAGCCAACATCCATTAGTTTTTTCTTTACATTAGAATCACAAGACTTTTTCTGTAAGACATAGGAAAAATACCCTGTTGCTAAATATCAGAATATGTTTTTATGTTTATATGATCATGGCGTGGTTTGGGTTTGAAGAGAACTTTTAAAGATCATCTAGTCCAATTCTCGGATTGTGGGCAGGGATATTTTTGCTAGGTCAGTTTTGTTAAAGCTCCATCCTATCTGCTTTTGAACACTTTCAAGGACTGGGAATCCATAATGCCTCTAGGAAACCTGGTGCTACTTCTCTAAACCCTCATTGTAAAAAAAATTCTTATGCCTTATGTCCAATATGAACCTACCTTTTTCAGGTTAAAATCACTATCCATTGTTCTGCCACTACATGCTCTTGCAAAAAGTCTTTCTGCATCATTCATATGAGATCCCTCTTAAGTATTGAAAGGCCATTATAAGGCATCCCCAGCTTCTTGAAAAGAACTAATGCCAGTATGTTGTGGGAGGTAGTTCAGCACTTCTGTTTTAGTGAGACCTCGACCAGAATACTGCTTCCTGATCAAGGCCACCAGCACAGGGAAGACAGGGACCTGTTAAAGCAGGAGCAGAGCATAGGCACAGAAATTACTAGGTTGGATGGGGCCTTGGCAACCTGCTCTAGTGGAAGGTGGTTCTGACCATGTCTGGAGGATTGGAACTGGATGTTCTTTAACATCTCTCCAATTCAAACCATTCTATGATTCTGTGATTATTATTCTTTGCATCCCTTGACATACACAGTTCTAACTGTGCGTTATGTCCTGATCCAATCCCTACACATAGGGATCCATACACAATAGGCATCTTCCCATTATATTTGATCTTGGTTCCACTGCCTGTACATTTATTTCTTACACCTTAGTTCTGACCAGGATATTCTTACTCAGTCATGCTGGTCTCCTTCCTTCTGTGCCTGACTTCTTACACACAAAACTCAAGAAGTCTCGTGGCATAGGAAAAATGTCCTTAAAGGGCTCCTAGCCCAGTTCAGCTGCTTTGACAGCAATTACTCAGGGAATTCATCTATCAACTCCTTAAGAAATTCCAGTTTGGTTTCCAAAAATTCAGGGGGCTGGTTATCACCTGGATTAAGCAGGGGCACTCCAAGGGTCACCTAGACTACTTACAGCTTACAGCAAACGTGCTGCTCTTCTGGCACGTGTCAGGGTAATTGAAGTCTCCCAGCAGGATCAGAGCCTGGGAGTTTGATGCTTCCTGTAGCTGAAATAAGAATGCTTCATCTGCAGGCTTCCCTTGGCTGGGTGGCCTGTAGTTAATATCAACCACAAGGCTTCCTTGGTTGGCTTAAACCCTTTATTTTCTACTCATTGTGGGAATTTAAAGAGCACAGTTGCCTGTCTCAAACACTGTCAAGGCCACAGAAGATCTTAACACCCATAGTTTCTCGACCTGCTCATCACTGTTTTTCAAAGCTAGTTCTGTGTAGTCAACTCATTTTCTTATAGAGGCAGCAACCTACCTGCACATCTGCTCTATTGCCTGTCCCTACTGAATAGTTTACAGCCATCGACTGCCATGCTCCAGTTGTGTGAGTCATCTCACCATGTTCCAGCAATGGCAATTAAATGGTAGCTTTCTACCAGCACAATGATTTTCAGCTCCTCCTGTTTGTAACTGGGTAAACTGTGTTGATATAGAGGCACTTCAGCTGGGTTGATACATTTTTAGAGAAACAATCAGCATCATTTATTATTTATAGCTAACAAAAAATTCTAAGGAAATATCTATTAGTCAATAAAAATATGTACAAAATGTAGATTCAACCTAGTGTAATAAAAAATTAGAGACTCTTCATACCAAATAATTTATTTTTAGAGAGTGATTGTTAAAAAATATAAAATGTTTGTTGAAAATATATAAACTTTGCATCTAGATTATAAAAATTTAAATGAATCATATTATTTTCTTTCTCTTTTTCTTTTTCTTGCAGCCAAATCTTTGGCCTGTCTATATTCTGTTGTCAGTCAGTCAAGTTTCTGCCAGTACTGTATTCTGTGCTCTACGTGGAAAGCATCTAGAGAATCATAAGTTGTAGAAAAAGAATACACCAGTCAGTCAAGCTATTTGTACTAGCTACTGCTGCCAGTTAATGCTGCAAGTCATGTCTGTAATATTTAAGTGTGCTACTGTGCTATCCACCTACTCGAAGATTATAGAAAAGTAGTCATAGGGATATCTGTCTATTTTTCTGTTATTTCTACTCTCCTGCCCCAGGGAACAGTTCAGCTATACATCTAATGTCTTACAATACCTAGTCAGGACCTTGAGTACCTCTGCAGTAACAGAGCTGTGAAAAAAAATACGAAAAATAATATCACAAAAGTGAGGCATTTCCTTTTCTTCATTCACTGCATAAGAGGTTTATGTGCTTCCATAAAACTCTTCAGTACTCCCCAAGAAAAGGCAATTCTTTGTTAAGACAGTAAGAAAAAAGAAGGTGCTGAGGTGTGCCATATTTGTATGCTGGTCATGAGCTAACAATTGAAAAACTGGAGTGCCCAAGGGACTGGAGAGTGTATCTTGCTGAGTTAGGAGAAACAAACCCAAAAAATATGATTAAAATGTTCTAACAACCAGAATATTACACAACTTAGAGTGAGTTGTGGTGAAGCTCCCTTTTTATGACTCTGGCTATGTTTTGAGCTGAAGTTAATATCTACGTGAAGCTTTTAGAGCTTGTAGATCAAGCCCACAAGGTCAAGACCCCCAAGTGTATAATAGATAGCTTTTGTACTTCTGAACTTGTCACTGAATCATATTAAAGTGTAAGCAGTAAGCATCTGAGTACGTGTTTGCAAAAAGAAAACAACATGCCAACTAAATGTGAATATCTTTGCGATCTGGCAGCCTTGTTTGGTAGGTTGGCTGAATCATGTTCTTAAGCCTATAGGTAAATTCCCCTCTAGTCTATTTTAGGAACACTGTCAGCCAGTCTGAACAAACACTGTGTTTAAAGACCTGCTTTTAGCTATGTAAGAATTACCCTAGGATTCATAAATTGACATCTGATTTATCAAGTTCAGCAAGCATACTGTTAGTTTGCCTATCAGCTTAAACCTTGATTAGTTTCTGTGGCTAATTAAAGTGAGTATTTCTGAGGAATACGTTCAGTGCTGGCAGCTCATGGTGCAGCTGCAGTTTGAGCTGTGAGTTGAGCTCTGGGTGTTGGGGCCCATCCCAGAGGCTGTGAACTGCTGACCCTCTGCAGGACAAAGGGCACAGGGACCTGTGGCCCAGCCAGGTGACCGGGAACTAAGGGACACAGCAGGAGTCGTGACCCCACACTTTCCCACCAATACTGTGAGGGTATGGAAGCCCAGGGTTTTCTTTTTTGGGGGTCCCTCTTTGGAGGCACCAGCTTGAGTTGCTACTTTATTTAGTTATTGTACCAAGGTTAAACTATTTGAAGGATAGGGACATTTCAGCCTCTGCTTTGGGAAACCTGTTGTTGAGCTGGTGAGGAAACCTGATCAGGCTGTGTGTGAGTGAGGTGGTAGCTGTAGACGGGCTTCTGTCCCAGCTCAGGTGCTGCAAGTGTGACTGTCTGTGCGGATCCTGGATGTTCGGACAGAGAAGTTTCCTTGATAACATAAGCATGTTGCCATTTTTGGAGGAGGAAATGGAGGATTTTTTAATGCAGAATTTATTAATATTTTCTATTAGGACCCTGAAAAAAAAATAACCTTAAAGCATACTTTTCCTTAGGATGATCCTAAGGATTTTTTTTTTTTTTTTTCCCCAGAGCTTATTTTGCTTCTCAGCTTGTCTATTTACTTCCAACAACTCATGCAGATGCAACTGTAGCAGGTTTTGGTACCTAACTTAGTTATTCGCTATGATAGGCAGCCAAATCTAAACCAAACTACTTTAAAAGCCGCTTTAATCCAATACATAGAAAATGCAGAAGCTTCAAAATAACATCTTCCTCTCCTATTTAGAACCTAATAGTGCCACAATAATTTATTCTTATATTTTTATCAGTCTAAGAAACTGCCTAGTTATGTGCTTTTTTTATCATCATTGTTTTTATAAAAGTGGTTGTTCGTTATATTGAGTTAGTTAAGAGTTTTCAACAAAATATCTTTTTATAGGTTGACAGAGGGCCAAAACTCTAAATTAATGTCAATGGACTCATTAAAAAAAAAAAAAGTGCTATGAAAAACATGCAAAACTTAGAAGAAACAATTTCTTGACCAGGCATAAGAAAAAAAATTGGTTTTTCAACATAACTGATACAATTCAGATTCAATGAAAATAATTCAAACTAGTCTATCTATTCTGGCACTGTAGTTCATTTGTGGGAAAAGTGACAAACTGTACTATATAGATAACTTGTTTGAAAATTAGAGGAAGATGAGAAGCTTATTGATTGAATATCAAACTTATTTAAGTGATGTTTTAATTACATCTCCAGTAACCTGTTCCAATCAACATTACAGGACACAAGGTCCAAAAATTTTCTGGAACATGATAGAAAAAACTTGTTCCTTGGTTTGTAAAATACTGGTTCAAAGAGATACATCTAGTTTAGAAGTATTCCAGTTACAAGCAACAAAACAATTGAAAATCTAAAGTTGCAAGGTAATTTTTGTGAAAGTAAAAAGAATGAAAAAGCCCACTATTCTGAGAGAAGGAAGGAATAAAAGTAATTGAATGAAGATAGTGGAATTCAAAAAGCAGTCGTTAGCAGTCAGAGGAGAAAAAAAAAATGAGGTTCTGGTAAAATGTAGCCAAAGCAACTTTAATGTCCACACAGATATTGAACAAACTATGCAATTTATTACACACATTTAAAAGGATAAAGATACGAAATTAATTTATCAAGACAAAAACATGGCAAAAGACTCTTGAGTGATACAGATGAAAGTCCTACTTCTTTGAAAACAGCTATGAAAGTTAGTTATCAATGTTTTGTTGTCAGACTGGTAGAGCATTTTAACTGAAATCCTACAGAGCATGCATTGAGATGGTTTTGCTAAATACTTTCTCTAACAAGCTGAACGATGGAATAGAGAAATGGTTTATAAAATTTGTGTATTACGTCATACTGGCAGAGGTGAAAGCAATCAGAAAGAAGGATCAAAATTCAGAATTATAAATTTGAGGCATAGTTGATAATAATAAAATTTTTTACAAATTTTAAAAGAGAAGAAAAAAAAATTACTTTGCTAAGGGAGAGAAAAAATACAGTTTAAATTGGTGATAATGCAAACTATCAGTAATTGTGAAAAAGAGCAAGAGGCTATCAAATATCAAAACCCGATTGGAAATCAGAAGTCTAAAGCAATGGGAACGCCAGGAAATCTGGAATTTGTTAGGAAGAACACAGCATGCATGTTATAACAGGCATTTTATTGCTTCTAGGCACTAAGATAATAATTTTGAAGTCTTAAATAATATCAAAAAAATGTGTAAAAAATTGGACAAAATCCAGAGGAGGGCACTAAGAGTGCACAAATTTAGAAATGAGACCTCAGTTATGGATTAAGGTAGGATTTAATCTAGGAACAGAAAGATTAAATGTAGTGTGGAAAGAGAAATGGAGTGGGATTCAGTAGCATAACCCCAGCATGTAACAGGTAGTTAGAAAACAGCTCACTGATTTGTTGTGCTTCATAACCAATGGGGTAGGACTAGTAGAAAACATTCAATTTACCTTTCCCTTTATCCCTATACATCAGGCTTGGGACTTTGCTTGAGTGATATCATGAGAGAAAGATATTTTCTCATATATTTGCAATTTTAGTATGAAATAGCTCCCTACAGGTTCTTATCAAGATCCTCAGCTACAGTGACAGAATAACCAGCTCTTCAATCGTCCTGCATTAAAAGATGACAGTTATTTAGCAGAATGAATAAAAATTTTAAAAACAAACCAATTACTTTGTGTAACTGTCTAGATCCTAACATTACAAACATGTCATACACCTAATTAAAGGACCTCTTATAATCTGAAAACTTCTTTAAAATAAAAAGAGAAAAAGGAAATTAATGTCAGAGCATTTTTCACTCCTTTATTTTTTTTTTTTAATAGGTGGAGGAAAATATGTACATGCTGAAATGCTTGGTTTGCTCTCTGAAGACTGCTAGCTCATGTATGTCTGTTTCCCTATTTCTGCTTACTTTGGGGAAAAATTTTCTTATTCATTGACACCCTTCACATCAACTGACTGTGCTCAATGCAGTGATGATAGGTAGAACCCTAGCACACTCATTCTGTGAGAAAATAGGCAGCCATGGCACAGTCCCTACCTTGCTGTGCCAAGCCATGTGCATAGTAATGCACAGGGTGTACTGTAACTCACAGTCTACCCTAATTTTCTTTCCTGTCTAGTGCATATGATTACTGAGCTCTAAATTCTGGAAAGAAAGTTAGCACAAACCCAAAATGCTCGTTCCCTGTCTTTCCTAGGCTTTTCAACTTTCTTACTACAATGGCAAACTTAAATTTTCTGCACTGTCAGATTTCAATAATTACTTCTGAAAAT
>JAOTQP010000001.1:45684262-45715027 GCA_026413545.1 Cichladusa arquata
ATATATGTATTTGTGGATGAATAATTTGATTAGTGTTCAATGGTAAAACTGGTAAATAAATAATTATATGGAAGAAGAAGATAATTTAACTTATGTATTTTTCAATATCTTCAGAATTAATACAACCTAATGCTGAAATTATCTGAATAAGTAAAATATAATTATTTTGTACCAAAAATTAGTATAAGTATTTAATTTTTTTCATTAAGTTTTGGTTTTTTGTAAAATATTATCTCACATTTTTAAATGCAAATTGAAATTCTGGACTTGTTAGGCTGGGATATGCTGTAGTCCACAAGATAATTGATCTAAATAAATGGTAGATATTGAGGGTTTTCAATATATTTTTAGTTAAGAAAGATTATTAATAAATACTCAATTACACAGTTATGAATAATGAACATAAATTATAACAAATGACTTCTTAATGACACTAATATGTATTAGCAAAAAAGTAGTTTCAGGAAAAAACTAGTAAAACATATTTTGTCTATATAGCCACATAACTATATATACCACCAGAACCAAAAATAAAGGTAACAAAGCTGAAATTTTATATTATTCCAGCCAATTAAATAACGAAAAAATTGATTTAAAACAAAGTGCTTGAAGTACATCTCAGCCTGGCTTTGGGGACAGAGGATTTCTCTAAACTGGGAGACCTTTCACATGACTTTGGGGTGCTATATCTCTTGAACTAAGCAAAAACCAAACTAATCTGCCTAAATCAGAATCCTAAGAATCCATATTCATAAACAGAACTGCAGAGCTTAATGACAGAGAGTTTTATGTATGAATTTGCTCTAACACAGTCCAGTGACCAGCTTCCTCCACAGACAAACAAAGGTTTGAATCATATAATCATTAAGGTTGGAAAAGAACTCTAACATCATCAAGTCTGATGTCTGACCATTGACTTGACAACGCCATATCACTAAATCACGTCTCCAAGTGCCACATCCGCACAACCTTTCGAACGCTTCTGGGGAAGGTGGTTCCAACACTTCTCTGTTCCAATGCCTGACCACACTATTTTTCTAATATGCAGCCTCATCCTCCTCTGGCACAGCTCGAGGGCATTTCCTCTTGTTCTATCACTTGTTACCTGGGAGAAAATATCCACCTTGCTGCAACTTCCTTTCATGTAGTTGTAGAGAGCAAAAAAGTCCATTCTTGAGACTCCTTTTCTCCAGACTAAACAACCCCATCTCTCCCAGTTTCTCCTCATCAGACTTGCTCTCCCAGCCCTTCACCAGCTCTGTTGCCCTTCTATGAATATGCTTAAGCATCTCAATGTCTTGTAGAGAGTGGCCCAAAACTGATGATAAGAATTGAGGTGCTGAGTAGAGGGGAAGAATCACTTCCCTGGTCCTGCTGGCCACACTATACAGGTCAGGATGCCATTGGCCTTCTCGGACACCTGAGCACACTGACAGCTCATGCTGCTGGCTGTTGACCCGCACACACAAGTCCTTTTCTGCTGGGCAGCTTTCCAGCCACTCTTCCCCAGCCTGTGGTCATGCATGGGATTGTTGAGACTCAAGTGCAAGACACAGCACTTGGCCAGGGAGAGCCTCCTAAAACTATACTTTACCCATCTATCCAGACTGTCCAAATCACTCCATAGATTCTTCCTACCCTCAACACCTAGGTTAGTCATTGGATATTTCTATTCTCATTTTTGTGAAATCAATTTCCAATGAGAAAGCAAGATAAGAAATCTCCATGTTGGCCTGAAATAAGAACTCACAAACAACCCAAACTGGACATCAGCTTCTAAAAACAGTAAATTAAAAATCTCTTTTATTCAGTATAACTCAACCTACTGAAAACAATGAAACCTTGAAAAGACTTTCTGCTCTCAGTCTTCTAATAGAAAAATTCAGAATAGCTTATTTATTAAAGAGAAAGTTTTGATTAATATGACATATTTTAGAATAGTCATTGTATAAATTCCTTAGGGGAAAATGGGGGCAAGTTGCACTTACAGTAGATTATTATACCCCTCAAAAATATGTATGATAATACGCTTAATAAACAGCTTAAAAATAACTCAAAGTGATAATGCCTTCCACCTTTGCCTATTAAATATACAAAAATATTTTAAACATCCACATTCTATGATCAGCTCTATTACAGATGCATTTTTATTTGAAAAGTAGTAAACTGAGAATTGAAGATAAATTAAGTTTGTCATCTCCAATGTTTTTGTCTAGACAAAATTCATGTCAATCAAATTTTCAATATCAAAATTGTATCATTAAAATATACTCAACTGTTCTTCCTAAGCCTTATGGCAGCAAAGAGGTAGTTTTATGAGTTTGACCCTGTGAAGTTGAAATTACAGTCAGCACTGGCATTTAAGAAAAAAATTCTTGTGAGAGTTCAAAAATCATATTTAACTGAGCCCTTTCTGGATTATTATGTTGAAGCATCTCCTTAATTATTATACGAGTCTTGTCTGAACCATGAACAAAGGTAGAATAAAACACATATTTTAACATAGCATTTTAGGGTGGTTCTTCAATCTCTAACTTCTTTTAATGCTGATGGATTTTAATGCTTGAAGAATTAATGCTTCTGATGTAAGGTCTTTTATCAAATCATATTTTTACCTTTCCTCTGGCTCAACACTAACTGTGTTGAATGGTGACAAGCTGTCTCAGATTGGTGCTTTGAAACTGGATTTCATCATCCTGTAACAGAGATAGTATAGTACTGATTGCTATCATTTTAAAGTTCGGAATAATTATAACCCAAATCTACTTTTTACTTTTCTTCTTGTGTTACTTCACATCTCAAAATGTTGGTTTTTTTTCAGGAAACTCAAGTGTAGCACAAGTTCAAAGCTGAAAGGTCTAATCTATTCATCTGTGTTCAGTACCACTTTAACATATTTGAGTTAGATGACAGATCCCCAGCTCCTCCTTCCTGGGCCAGGAAAGATTTTATTATAATCAGCTCATCTAATTTAGAATCTTTGACAATTTCCAGAGGGCACCATGTCTAATATACCACATGAAGAATTGACAGTTTCCTTGTCAAGCAATTGAAGTTTAAAGTAGAATGAAACAGGTAATACCAAAAGATAAAACCGATGCATTACTATTTCCCATTATCAGGATCTAAAATAGATAGCTCTCATCCCCTGAGACAGCTGTACTTAGAACAAGAATTAGAAAGCTAACAAACTCCTGCTTTAAAACCATTCAATGACACTTGACTCATCTCAATGTCACTTTCTATGGAATTAGAATAAGACAATGCAGCGTTTACAGTCAACATTAGTTAGCTATTACACCAACTTCTTAACTAATCCAGGGACTAATGTGTAAATATTACCACTGATTATCTTGCAACACAGATTATGAAACAACTGGCCATTGTAGATATAACCAGGATAAAACTCTTCATAATTAAGAGTTTATTTGTCACTAATAATTTTTTGCTCATTGTGTTGTTTTAGGGCATACATAAGTATCTATTTTCCAATCAAATCAATACATCAGAGTATCTTATTTTCATGGGTATAAATCTTCAGGTTTCTTTAATTCCAATTAACAGCATGGCAGAGCTTGTTTTCTCTCATAAAATTAATTCCTTTTTATTGAAACAATAAACCTCAATATAAATGTATTTCCGACAGATGTTTCTCAATTTTATCAAGACCATAATATGATCTGTAGTTTCACATTTATTTAATGCTATAATTTGGTTTTATTTTTACTTTCTAACAAAACTGATGATTTTTCAAGATTTATTTTTATTTCATTCCTTTTTAAAACTTCAAAACTCTAAAACTCTAAATTGTATTCTATTGCTTTTGGGTTGCAACAAATTCACAGACCATGAGGTTCACAAATCTTTATTCTGCATTACATGTAGATATAATTGTGGAAAATGAAAGTTTTATGCTAAAGATAGAACTGAGGATAGCAAATTATTTCCTTTCTGCATAATGATTTACAGAAGAGGAAATCTGATGAAAGATCCTTTACAAGGACAAGATAATGGAAAGCAAGCTGATGATAACCTTGGCAACTGATCTTAAAATACCTTGCATGAGTGATGTATCATGACTGAAGTAATGGAATATTGGAAGAGGCCACAGAGGAAAAAAACCTCAGGGAGGTATAAATAAAATAAAATAATTAGGACTTTTTTATATTGGAACTTGACCTGAAAGCCTGCAGTTCAAAGATCATACAGTCTAAATATGTCTCTGTGGTCTGAATAACACCATCTCACTAACAACATGGTACGGCCTCCTTAAGATTATAGATTAGGGATTTACACAGAATGAGAGTTTCTTACTTGTTTTGAAGAGCTTTACCTTCCAAAGTATTATGGGGGCAGTAGGGACTGTTGGGTTTTTTTATGTTTTTGTGATTGCTTGCTTGTTCACTTGCTTTTTTTAAGTAAAATATCACTGCTTTTCAGAATTCTAAAATACAAATATTGAGATTGTACCACACTTATGTAAAAATCTTGAAAAGAAATAAACAGATGAAAGTTACAACTACCACAAACTGAAAAACACTAATAAGTGTTTCTCTGTCCATTACAGGAAGATGGTGTCACTGATAGGAATTCTGATGACAGGTATAGAAAAACATTAATATATATATTATTACTAATATTTTCAGATAATATTGACTAGGACAATCTTGTGAAAGGATATACTGCATAACTGAAAATGTTTAGATTCTGTTCCTGGCTCTTCAAAGTATTTTTTGCCTGACTTGCATTAAATCTCTTAGGCTATAACTCCAACAGTCAGTCATGTGCACTACATAAAACACAAAGTGTGAAATTATGCATGCCTTTTTGTATTGCTAGACTGAGGCTTAGTTTCTTATATTCTCTGCGCCCTCATTTACAAAATATTGTCAGGAATACTTTCTACGACTAAAAATTTGAGCTGTGTTGAAATATTGTGTAAGAGTGAAAATGTAGGTGCAATACCTAGACAGATGGAATATATGAATGATGTATCAGGGATTGAAATGCAACTTAGTTACAGAGACTAACTACAGCAGAGGTCCCTCACACTTACAACAATAGAAACCCATTCAGCATACCATAAATTAATTCTATGTGATTCCAGAAATAAATATGTAATGTTGTAGAAATGGAGAAACACTTTTTAAATCAGGTGGCCCCATATTAAATATAATTGCCACTGCTAGTAAATAGCCATAGGCCTTTCTCTGAGCACACCAAAGGCTGACCATGCAAGGCCCCTGTCCCAGGAAGCTATTATGAATTTTTTTTGGGAATTGGCTGTGTGATCTTGATACCACGCATCTCTTGTTATGATGCACAGTTTAAGAGCGGGATAATGGAAAAGGTTTGGAAAATAGGACAGAGACCAAAAGCAGAGGCCCCAGAACTACAAATAGTTCACTGGTAGTCAAATGCTGGTTACTGAAGAAGCTCACACTCAAGAGACGGGAAACGTCAGGTTTTGCTTTAATGGAAAGAGAAGCAGCTACGTAAGGGAAAACAGAAAGCAAAAACAAAAGCAAGAAACCCAACCAACTAAAGAAAAAAGAAACAAAGAATCCACCAAGGGAGAGGATAAGACACTTGACACCAGGGCTTGGGAAAATAAACCCCACCTTTCCCCTCAAGCTTTGTGCAACATGGAGCCCAAAGGCAGAGGAGAGAAATTATACTTTCTGGAAAGCTGAATGATTTAAGATGCATAATTAAAAATGGGGAAAATTAAAGAAAGCACTTCTCTTTGTGATTGTCCCTTGAGGCCTCTTGAGACTCTCCACCCTGATGCCAGTAACTGAAGCCATTAAGAGCTGTACCAAGCAATAACAGCAACGCAATACCAATTTGGTGCTACAGTGGATTAAAAACTAATGTAGCCTACGATTATTAAAGAGTGATTGTTTTGAATGCATAGTGATAATGACTGATAATGTATGATGATGGATTGAATTACCCAATAGTAGTATGTGCTAATGAATTTCAATCCAGTAAAGTTTTGATGCTTAAACCTTGCCCTGTTAAGCAGTCTTCTAAACATGCCCATCACAGTAGTTTCTAAATCCATTACAATACCTACACATTTCTGCTATTGGAAATGTAGATAGTGTAAAATAATTCTAAACAGGTGTGGGGTTTTATTATTTTTGGCTTATTTAAATAGCCATTTCTAAATTTAGGTTGAGAAATACATAGCCATTCCCAGAAATGGCATTGGAAGCTTTGAAATCTGAAAAGAAGGGCTGCCTACAAGAAACATGCTTTTGAGATATGTAGTCAACTGCTCCAGCCTCTAAGAGTCAATAAGGCTTACTTACTCTGTAAGTAAAGAACCCATTATTTATAAAAGATGGGCCCTAGCCTCGGATCCTGTTCCTTACACATCTCGCTTACTGTGAAGCCTGTAGAATGGAACACATCCACCACCGTTCTTCTTACAGAAAAGTCAAAGCTGAAAGAGACTGAGCAAAAGAGGAGGGTCTAGTGGAATGCAGGTGTACATTTCAATATAAATTCATACAGGACAGCATTTAGAGGTAAGTGAACTTGCTTCTTCAAGTATCTTCCCATGTGCACTCTAACAGTGGATAACTCAGAGCAGCCACAATGCTGTCTTGTCTTCTGAAGGACTTCAGATCTCCATCACTGAAATTTGCTGATAGCGTAGAGCAATTATACACATTACACAACCCATATCAAGGAACAGAGTGTTGTGGTAGGGCAGGCTTATCTAGTGGGCTGATGTTTTCTGGCTGATGCTCCTGGCCCAATGTCACAGCTAAGTTGAGACAGATAGGGCTGGCAACACCATCAGCCTTTTCACTGGCACATCTTACCAGTCTTCATTCACAAACACTACACGTTTTCTTCTTCAGACCTTACTCTCATACAACTCTATCTCCTTTCCTTATGGACCTCTCTGTTAGTTCTGTTCCATTCTCTTATTAGCAGCTTGCACTGATTCTTTTTCTTATGAGCAGTTGCACATAGCTCTAACTCCTTTCATTCTACATGAGTGGCTCACCTCAAGGTGTCCCTTTCCCAGCCGCCTAACCCTGGCCTGTCCCTCATACAATATCTTCACACCTTATCTGTCTCATTATGCTACAGCATGTCCCTCAGCTGCTAACAGCACAGCCAGCAGCTACCTGAGCTGTCTGCATCTCCAACCACAAACACATTCACCTAGTGAAAAGTTAACCTACTCCTTTATATCCTGTGGACTGATTGGCCAGGCACAGATGTTATTTCTTTGGTAATCAGTACAGCTGCAAGTTATTGGGGAAGATTCCCTCCTGCAGTATGCTAGCTCTCCACAGTCCTGCGTATGGATATTCATGGCTATTTATTCAGTTCCACTCTCTGCCGTGAAGATTTTGGCTAGACCATACAAGTGTACATTTCTGATCTGGGATCTATCATTGATTCTGTCGCAAATTTGACAGAAACCTACTCATCACCTTTATACACTGTCAGCTATCTCAATGAAACACTTTGACGATTCATACTGTGTCACTTAAAAACTTTACTCCACAGCATTCAATTTCAGTAATTTCAATGGCTACTAGGGTGTAAGAGAAGATGGATAGGTAATAAAAGCTTGTACATGAATATTCTTATCATGAAAGTTTTTGAAGTGAATCACCTCAGTGGGAGTGAAGTGCACTAACTGTGTGAAACTAAAGTAGAAAATAACTTTCAAGGGGCATTCTTGGCATCCTAGACACTACTGGGCATTTAGTCTATGTGAGCAGACTAGAAATACTTTGAAGAAAAGTCCTCGAAATAAGTACGGTAGGAATCATATCCTTACAGCTGTTTTGTTTTTCAGATTTGCCTAGATTGATATCTTTATTTAGACATAGCCCTTGCTTGACCTTACATTTACATGGTACCTAATTCCTTGAAGTCTTATAATTTATCAGGGAAAACTGTGAGAGTCCTTTTTATGGGAAATTCTGAATAATATTGACACATTTGAACATTCTGTATATTTGCATAAATATGCACATGAATATTCACACATACAATTTTGAATTAATACTAACTATATTTTTCTTTTTTATAGGACCAGGCTAAACAGAACTTCTATATTTTCTGTGAAAAAAAGTGAACTGACATTTCAGAGTTTTCCAAAATGACCTGTTTCTTTTTCCTTTCACCCCATAAAGTTCAGAGGTTTTGAGGCCAGAACAATGAGATATACTGTTCTTAAACTAGAAGACAGTTTAGGTCACATCTGTATATAGTCTACAAGGTCCTGCTAGGCTGCTACAAGAGCATTTTTGGGAAAGGAACTTAAAAATCTTACATATCTTTGTCCCTGGTACCTGTTAGATAATCAGAAAAGAAAATAAATCAAAATGCTATTTCTTAATGGAAAACCATTTCACTGGCAAACTGTCATCAGTTCTGTTCTCAGTGCTCTATTTCTGTTTCTGCCCAGATGTATTTGCGAAATTCATCTCCCTTGTGTATATTGACATGACAGGGCATCGGGGCTCCAATGAAGCAGTAACTGAGTATCATGTCAGTAATTTGACAGATCAAGGACTCTCCAAGGACTTTGTAATGAAGAGTGTGCCATTCATTTTTCTCTCACATATGCATGCTCATATTAGCTTGTTCAAACTTTCGGTGTAGTCTCTCTTAGTAATGATGTTAGGGGAATTCAGTTTATCCTGTGTAGATTTGAAGCTGTCATTATAATTAAGATTTGTCTTCAACAGGTGCAGTTTCAGACAAAATAATACAATAATTTGTGTTAGAGATTGAAACAATTTTTCTAAGCAATGTTGCTTTTAAAAATAAACCAAATTGTTAATGTATAAAGTTGTCTTTACATATAATAAATAATTTAATCTGTGTCAATGGAAACATGTAACTTTAGAACAATAGATCTAACATTCAGCTGAACTCTGCCCTTGTTTTTAAGCATGCAAACTTACTTCATTAGAAATTGCTATCAAAGGCTGTCACTTCAGGGATTTTCCTACAGTCAAAGGCAGAATTTATCCCTCAGTTCATAACTCTTACACACCTAGTGCTGCAGAAAGTATTCAACAGCATGTGATGTTGAACTGCCAGTACCTCTGTGGGTGCAGGGGTTTGCATTTCTAAGCGGTCATACAGAACATGCAGTATGAGACACAACCAATGCTGTAACTTATTGTGGCCTTGTCCACTCTACAGGTCAATTCTCAAAACAGAAGCTTTCCATCCTTCTTAAGCTTGTGCTTTTCACAGTTACTCGCTTGAAAGTTCCATCTCATAGGATTCAGGCCTTGCAGTAAAATTGTTAGCCCAAGTTCATTACAATTTTTTTTTTTCATGTCACACATTTTAGGGCAGTCATAGCCTCACAGAATTTAATCTTCACTGAAGTGAGTATTTGCTTTCTTGCTCTTAATGTATGAAGGGGAATGGCTGTTGGCTTCCAGATATTCTAACACATTAGCTTAATTTTGAAAAAAAATATGGATATTCTCCTAAGACTGTTAAATATTGTGAAAGATGAAGTACAAAAATATGACTATAATGCTGTTGCCCTAATATATGCATTAGTACAATATACAATAAAAACCAGTAAGACATTGTTATATTAATTCTATTCAGTGTCCTTACTGAATCAGTATGTTTTAAACACATTTTCTTTAAAGGTATAACAATGATTCCGTGAAGCTCACATTTCGTATACATGAGCTGTTAAAGGAGCTGTTAATATATATATATACACACATATATATACACGTTTATATATATATTAAAAAGACACAAAAAAATTGACCTCACATAATATTCTGTTGTTTCTGAGATTTTTTTTCTCACTTCTCATTTCTCTCTAGTACACACATTATAAAGTGCGTAAGCACAAGATGAATCATGGCTCCTTCATGTTCAGGGTTTAATTGGAAAATTTAATACTTACACCAATTTTCTCTTTGGAAGAAGGAAGAATTCTGGTATGGTTTCACATTCTCCTCCAGTGTAGTTATATGTTGTTCACTGTGTCCCTGAACCTCCTGTCTCTTGCATAAATGGTATGTTCCTAATATTTTCTGACATTGTACACGGAATCTATAATGTCAAGGAGACTAAGCAATTTTAGAGTGAGGAGATTTAATGTGAAAGCTTCTTGGAAAAGTGACTACATGCATCCAAGGCCAGGATGATTGATGAGAAGAGGTATTAGATCGTCTAATATTTTAAAATGTGTGATATGCTATTAGTAAGGACTTGGCATATCAACAGCAAAGAGGGTTATAGGGATTTGAAGATCTATTAGTCAGATTTGGATCTTCTTCCCCAAAAGAAATGCAATGAGAACAGAAACTATATGCAAAACTATCTTATAGGATTGCTGGGTCTCTCTGTGTATGGAATTAATTGTCTTGTAAAAAATACCTCTGTATTGGGTTTGCATAGATTTTGACAGCTAGAGAGGCTACATGGGTGGCTGCTGTGACAACCTGGCCTTGAACCCTTCCAGTGATGAGGCATCCACAACTTTTGTGGGTGATCTGTTCCAAAGTCTCACTAACCTTGCAATAAACATTTTCTTCCTGATAACTATTCCAACTCTACTCTACTTCAGTTTAAAGCTGTTCACTTTTGCTCTATTCCTACATGCCCATATAAAACTCTGCTCCTCATCTTTCCTTTTGGTCCCCTTTCAGTACTGGAATGCTGCTATAAGATCTTCCCAGAGCCTTCTCTTCTCCAGGCTGAACAATCTCAGCTCTCTCAGCCTCTTGTGTTGCAGTATAGTGTTTTCTTCATAAGCCTATTAAATTTTTTATATTTTTTTTTTTTAACAAACTGACAATCAATGGCTTCTGCAGACTTTAGCTTGACTTAGGCTATACTTCCTGTGCTTTTCAACCTTATGCTTTCCATCCTGTGCCTCAGCTTTTTTCCTACATTTCTTTAACCATGTAAAAAGAACAAGAATCCATATTTTTTAGGAGCTATAAAGAGATATTCCACTGTGACCCTTGAGATATGCTAATTTGATTTAATTTTTTGTTTGGTTACTTTTTTTTTCAGTTCTTTATAAAACTTTTTATGGAAAATTAAATGCAGCTTTCAACAATTTCTTTAGAAACACAGATGCATTTTTCCCAGAAAGTAAATATGAGCAATGCAGCATAAATGGACTACTTATAAATGGAAAATTATTTTCGCAGCAGATTCTTACAAAAATATGAACAGAAGTCCGGCTGCTGTTCATATAATTTCTTATATTCGCCCTTCTTTATTACTTTAATTATACCAATCAATGACATGGAAACATTGAACAAATGCTGAACTTCAGAAACCCTTTATTAAGCACAGAATATTAATAGAAGTCCAGTATTACCAAATATTGTCTGTCACTACTGTTTGAGTACTTCATGACAAATGCAGTAATTTGTCAATTTTTTTACAACAAGAACCAAAATGAACTTGATGAATACCAGCCTTAATATATGTCTCTCTCTGACCCTACATCTATACATATGAATCTAAGGACAGTGAAAGAAATTAATTTAAAGAACACAGTGAAAAGCACAATCTAAGAATTTATATACTTTAGTAAACACCATCCATGCACAAATATGTTCTGAACATAGATCAAATTAAGTAACTAAGATACGTGAGCTTGATGCTTATTTTTGGTACATTTGATAAAGATCAACTTCTTCCTAAGGCCAGTTGATAAATAAAAAAGATTGAGGATTTTGTAACATTTCTGATAGCATACTTCACAAAATTAAATGTATTAAATTAATTTTCCTTGAGTTGTCAGCATATGTATTTAAATTGTCTGAAACTTGCAAAGGATAAAATGAATTGCTTAAAATAGGTATGAAATTGTGTCCACTGTGGTTCTACAACACCACCATTATTAGATTAAGTTTTAGTTAACTTGTTATTCAGGCACAACTGGAAATAAAATCACATACTGTTAAATTGGTTGAGTCTTACAAGGTCATTGATGCAAATTTAAAGGGCTTAGAGATATCGTAAATACAAGTAGAAATAGCAAAACGAGAGTAAACCTTGGAGAGGCAGGATAATATTTCCAGGGGGAAAATTAAAAGAAGGACAGATTGTTCTGCTGAGGTTTCATGGGCCTGGGGTGCTCGTCAACAGCAGCTGAACGTGAGCCAGCAGAGTGCCCAGGTGTTCAAGGCCGATGGCATCCTGGCCTGTATCAGCAGCAGAGTGGCCAGCAGGACTGGGGCAGTGACAGCCCACTTGTACTCCTCACTGAAGGGAGTCACCTCAAATCCTGTGTTCTGGGCCCCTCTCTGCAAGAAAAACATTGAGGCACTGGATCAAGTCCAGAGAAAGGCAGAAAAACTGATAAGGGGTCAGGAGCTCATGTCTTATGAGGAGGGGATGAGGGAACAGAAGATGGCTAGCCTGGGGGAAAGGAGGCTCAGGGGGGACTTCATAGCTGTCTACAACTACCTGAAAGGAGGGTGTAGCAAAGTCAGGGGTGGCCTCTTCTCCCAGGTAACAAGTAATATGGCAAGAAGAAATGGCCTCAAGTTGTGCCAGAAGAGGTTTAGATTGGATATTAGGATAGAATTCTTCATTGATATGGTGGTGAGGCATTGAAACAGGTTGCCAAGAGAAATGTTTTTTTCACCTAATCTGGAAGAGTTAAAAAAGCATGTGAATGTGGCAGTAGGGATGTGAGTTAGTGGTGAACATTGTAGTGCTGGGTTAATGGGTAGCCTGCATGATCTTAAGGGTATTTTTCAACATAAATGAATCTATGATTTTATTGTTGCAATAGTGGCCAATTTTGGGCATTACACTCCTTGGAATGTTCAGAAAATTTGAAAAATAAACTAAGGGGCTAGAGAAACTAATTTATTACAAGACTATAAAGATTAACAATTTATATTTCCAACCAAGCCTGAAGATCAGCCCTTAATTGTTTTTTTGTATATATTTGCTGTGCTATTCATGTAACTGTTTTAAAGGAAGTGAAAAGCGAAGGACACATCTTGACTACAATTACATTCTCATTGTGCAATACACCTTTCTATATATCACTAAACATATATCTTGGACTGTCAGCATTAACTGAATCACCATGAATGATTAAACAGTGACAACAGAATGAAATTATCTGAGGAATTTTATGTGCAAGTTGTGCTTAAGATGTCTGCTTATCACATGACCTATGGGACAACATCTATTATCAATATGGAAATGTTGGTACTAGATGTATCATAGGTCACGTGAGAAAGAATTTCAGGAACTTGAGGAAATTGTCTCAGGGGTGGTTTGGATTATAGACATCAGGGAAAAAAATCATGGCCAGGGTTGCAAAGCATTGGAACAGACTGCCCTGGAAAATGGCAGAGTCACCATCCCTGGAAGTGTTGAAAAAACATGTGGATATGGTATGTGAAAACAGAGTTTAATGGTGTTTCTTAATGATTCTATGAACATTGCTACTCTCTTTCACAACAAGATGTTGCCCATAATTGCAGCTATTCATGTGATTTTGAGTAAATATCTTTACTCAAACACATTTGAAAAAATCTGTGTTCATTTTTTAATAACAGTTTAAAAAAATATAACCTACTGGAATCAGTGGGGAGGCTTGAGAAACAACTACATGTAGAGGTATGCTAGAGAGTTAAATATCATACAGCATTCACACCTCATCTATATGTGATTCAGGAAAAAGCTGGATTCATGGACACCCTATAACTCCTTTTTTAAATGAAAATAAATCTGGGCATAGGTCACAAACTGAAATAATCTTCAGAAGTGTCCATTAAGAATAAGACTCCACTGTCCCTGCACATACTTTCTATACACAAGCAGACGAATACAAAAGTAGTCTGAAACCACTGGTCAGTGAAAATGACAAAGCATGTGAGAGAAATCAAGATGTTAAAAATTTCCTCCTTTTGGCCTCTTCACTTCCAAGTGGAGAAACTGTTAGGCAATACCTGAAGATATTTTTTATTTGATTTTTGTCCTATTTTTTAATATTTTCCAGAATGTTTGAAGCAGCAGGCAAAACAGAGAATCCTGCAAAATTGAACAAAACATTTAAGAGCTTGCCAAATGCAGCTATTCAGTCTATTCTCAGGAATACATTGAGACTGTAGGCATACACCACATCAGTTCCTGGGTTTTATATTCTTTCTTCCACATGAATTTTCCTAATTTTATCCAAGGGTGCCTAAGATTCAGATTAGATTTTAACCACAGACTTCAACTTCCAGGAAGGCATTTTTGACAAGCAGAGTGATGAAAAACTATTATACTATATCATTTCTAGAATAACCCTCTTCAGAGAGGAAAAAGTGCACCATTTCACTGGTATGGATCCTGATCTTAGTTATACAAAGGGGCAGCTAGTGTCAGAGTGTCTTTGACTGACAGTGTCTGACTTTTTGGCATATTTTTTTTTCCTTTATTGAACAGTGTAAAGCCTTAATGACTACTGTTCCAGAGTGTGTGGTGGGAAGCTGAACAAAGGAGAGGAGAGTTAGAACAAGGAACTGGAGCTGGGAGATCCCATGGTGATAGAGAAATTTCTGTAAAGAACAGTGAACAGATAAGTCAAACCACAGAGATCATAGGAAAGAGCCTTCCAACAAAGTAAAGAGAAGTGTCTGATGTGACAGAAAAGCAATGGCTTGGCTGAAACTGAGGCAGGAAGTGAGATGTGCCTGCAATGATGCAGTCAGCAGGGGCAGATTGCTTATAATGCTTTTTACAGTCTTGTATAGCCACTTCAACAGTTCTTTATTTTAGAAAATATAGTCTTGTGTTGAAAATCCAGCTTAAGTACAGGCAGGTGTTACAGTGAGTTGTCAAGGTTACTGAATTTGTTGCTAGGAGTTTGATGTTAGTGCTGGGCTTTCCATCCTCGTAAGTTCTGGAGCTATTTGTGTGTTTCCCTCTCCAGCCAGTTGCCTTCATGGTAGCCCTCACCCTGGCACATGAAAAAAAGGGCTATGATTTTGTCCAGCAGGGAAGTCCTTGATCTGTCATCCTATTGTGAAAGGCAGCAGCCAAGAGCTGCAAATACAAAAAGACACTCAGTACTCAATTGACAACGACATAAATATCACAGATTGTGGTATTTTAATAGCAAAATTTATATTTTTTAGGATATACTTTGGAGGAAAAATTACTTTCAACTTACTCTTAATTAGGAGTAAAATCACATAAGAAAAGCCTGCAAGATCATCTGACAAAGGTTGAACATATTTTACATGGATCAAAAGTTATCAGGGAAAAAAAAAAGCACAAGAGAGAGAAATAATTAATCTTTGTAATCTGCCTTCAGCAACTCAACTGGAGTGGTAAATGTTTGTACTGGAATAACACTGTTGCAAAGGAAACGCTGCTTTTATTAATTCTGATGCATTTCCAGAGACTCTCAAAATTATACTCCTGTCATAAGAGCTTAGATTTTAGCAAGTTTCTTTCAAAGACTTCATTTTTCTTTTTTTTTCCCTTCATTTTGTCTTTTATCCCTTTTTTTATCTTTTTCTGCCTACACTTTCTCCCCACCCCTGAAGCCTTCTTTGAGCTTTAACATAAAATGAAATTGAGTAAAGGAACTCAATGCAAAGCCTTTCTTTAATCTCTTTGCTGCTGTTACAGTCTGTTACATGCTTAAAAAGAAAAATTCAAATCTATGGTGAAAGACTGGGAAACTTCTTACATTTACAGGTTACATCAAATTCTGTCATTGATTCCCATGATCATCATTAATCTGTGTTACTTAAGATCTGATCTCTGGTGTTCACAAGGCTTTCATTAGAGACAAGTTTTGGATAATGAACAGTCAGCTGGTATTCTTCACATATATGCCTCAAATTTTGTTGACACTTTTTAAAAGTATGTGTATGCTTAGCTGTTACCTCCCATGCCACCACCAGCAAAATCAATCATGCTGCACATTCCTTATTTTTTACCTCAGATTTTCAACAGCTCTTGTGTCTGGTAATAAGGTAAATTCAAAGGGATCATCTCTTAATCATTCCTGGTAACTTGTCATACTGCCTGCCTGCTGCAGTCTCGAATCATTCTGCGAGAAGCTGCAAGAAGCTTCTTCTGCCATGTCAGACAGAGCCGAGACCTGCTGCTGGGCAAGGCTGAGCCAATCAGGAATGATAGTAACACCTCTGTGATAACATATTTAAGAAGGAGTAAAAGATATTGTGCAGTTTTAATGGTGGTCAGAGCAGAGCAGGTTGTGAATATGTGAAAAGAACAGCTCTACAGACACCAAGGTCAGTGAAGAAGGAGGGAGAGGAGGTGCTCCAGGTGCTGGAGCTGAGATTCTTCTGAAGCCTGTGGTGATGACCATGGTGAAGCAGCTGCACCCCTGCAGCCCATGGAGGAGACCCTTGCCGGAACAGCTGGATTCCCAAAGGGGGCAGTGAACCTGTGAGAAGCCTGTGCTGGAAAAGGCTCCTGTCAGGCACCTGAAGACCTGTCAAGAGAGGAGCCCACACTAGAGCAAATTTCTTGGCAGAGCTTTTGACCCTGTGGAGGACCCATCCTGGAGCAGGCTGTGCCTGAAAGATTGTACCCCACGGAAAAGTGAACTATGCTGGCAGTTTGGGGACAGCTGCTGCCCATGAGATGGACTCATGCTGGAAAAGTTTGTAGAGGACTGTGTGCTGTGGGAGGAACACCACACTGAAGCAGGGGAAGGACTCTTCTCCCTGAGCAGCAGCAAAAGAAATGTGTGAATAAATTATTATAATTCCCATTCCCATTGCTGTGGGAGAAGAAGATAGAACCTGGGTAAGAGGGAGGAATAGAGCAAAGTTGCTTTTAAGAATTATTTTATTTCTCATTATCCTTCTCTGCTTTTGGTTAGTAATAAATTCACTTAATTTCCTCAGTTTGAATTTGCTTTGCCCATGATGGTATTTGGTGTGTGACCTTTCCTGGTCTTTATCTCAACCCATGAATGTTTGTTATAATTTTCTTCCCTGTCCAGCTGAGAAGGGGAATGATAGAGAGGCTTTGGCGGGTGCCTGGCATCCAGCAAGGGTCAACGCACTACAGAGATATACTGAGGGAATGACAGATTTGAAGTTTACTTCCAGCTAATGAGAATTCCTTTCATAAAGAGTGATTGCCTTTTCTACTTGCAGGTGTGTAAGATTTCGCTTAATACCTCAGTTTTTTCAGTTGTTAGAAGAGAAGTAGTGCAATTATGTACCTTGGAAGGGGCATATGAAGGTGTCCAATTCCATAGGCAAAATTTTCAACTTAGTTCAAGCTACAGAATTAGATCAAGTTACTCACTATGCTGTCCACTTGAGATTTTAATCAATGAAACTGAGTGCAGGTATTCCACGACTTTTGTGAAACTCTTTTCATATACTTGGCTAACTACCAACGTTGCGGTGCATGTTTATTTTATTCTGAGCTGCATCATAACATAATTTTAAAAAATAATATATATCTTAATATCTGACTGCAGTTTCTCTTTCCAGAACTTTCTTTTTTTGCATATATTTTCCATTAGACATTTGTAAGCAGTGTAAGATCCTACTATAACTTTCTCCTCTTAAGTCCGAACAAATCTATTTGTGTCAACTTCTCATTGTAGATGAGGACCTGCAGCTCTCTAAAGAGCTGAGCCTCTTTCCATCACACTTCCTCCAGTTTCCTGATCTCTTTCTCATACAGGCTAGACCCCAAAAGGGACACAGTGTTCCATACGGGTTCTCAAAACTGCTGCATTGATTGCAATAACCACTCCACTCAATCTGCTGTCTATGTTCTCAGTGGTAGAGACCAATATGCAATTGGCCTTTGCTGCAGGGGTACATCCATACTTCTGTTCACCTGGTTGCACAGCAGGACCCCAAGGCTATTTTCTGCAGAATGGCTTTCTGTGCAGCCCCCACCCCGGATGTACTGTTGCACATGTTTATTCCATTAACCCTGGGGGCACTTCAAGTGCCTGACTACCACCTATACTTCAAACCATTGACCCTGACCTTTGAGCCCAGGCCATTCAGTGAATTTTCCACATAGTTTACAGTTTTGCTCAGTGTCTTACAGTACTTTCATGCTGTTGCTAGCTGAACAATTCATGGTTGCTAAGGAATGTGCTTCTCTCAGTGGGAAAGAGTATAATCACTTTTCTTTATTCTCTTTTATTACAGCAGCCTATTTGGTCATGCTGTTTTTCTCTTGACATCCTCTGAGGTGTACTTGTCCTTGTCTGCTTGCCTTTGACAACAGGAGTTGGGACTTCATAAGGAAGAAGATGTGATTATTTTTCTCTCTCATCTTTTGCAACTATATAGAGAAAAATAACCTTTTCCATAAAACTGAAGATCCCCATCTCTAGTTCTTCACTGTGTCGGATGAAGTTGATGATCAAAGGTTCTATTGCCTACTGAGTTGAGTGATATGGGCTGTTCTTTAAGTGAGGAGAAAACCCAGAGGTAATGGTCAGAGCTACTGTCCTAGACTTAAGGCTATGATGGTCAATTGTAGCTGAATGTATCTTAATTCAGTGAAGAAGTATGGTTTCTGACTGTGATAGTGTTCACACAAACCTGGGGCCCCCATCGTGGACAGAAAGAGCTGGATCAAGAAGAATCAGTGATGCTTTGGACACATTGCAAGCGCCACTAATGTTGGGTGATACTTAGTCGGTATCATTCCAAATATGTTAAATTTTTTCTTCAATTAAATTGAGCAGAATCTGATGAATCTGTCTTTATACTGAAAGTGCTTGAAGAGTAACTGAATTTTTACAAGAAATAAAATCTTTGCAAGGTCATCTCCTAGTCTGATAGGAATGATAATCAGCTATTTTGCATACTTGTTCCACTTAGTTAAAATTCACCAAATGAATTTTTGATTTTCATTCAAGAATTTGTTCTAGGTCCTTGTCTACTTTAAACTTCCATGTGTTTTTTTTTTTACATTACTGAGGAGAGATTGAAAGAGAATTTGCATATAGTATAGAGCTACCCAAAGTCCCTATGATATTTTGGACAAGGGTACTCCTTAGCTTGGATGGATTTATAATTTTATGAGATCCTCAGGATGGGCATACTGGAACATGACGGGATTGATGTAACTGGAGTGTTGCATCAACCCATTTTCAAGATGTAGGATGCACTTATGTTCTCAGAGAAAGGGCAAAACCCCATAAGGCAGCAGTAAGATCTCAAAGCCGCTTCCTTGCTTGTTTTAACACATTATTTGCTTTATTTGTCAGTGTCTTTCAAAGTGGGGAGTCTTTCAAAGAGGAGAACTAGAAGGGGTTCCAGTTTTCTTCTCTCACTGGAATCTAGCCATTGTTCTTGAAATCCCTGTCATGAAAAAGATTAAACTCAATTTTATAAATCTGAAAGTCTCATCTACTCTGTCACAGAAACCCTGTATTACTCTGGAGGTATATCCTTGACAGACTAAAGAGCTGGTAAATTTCCTTGCTGCATGGACAGTATGTCCTCCCAGATCTACCTGCCATCAGAATCTATTTTCCTAAAAGGAGGATGAATTTTCCTGAAATTGAGTAATGACACAGTCAAGAGCAATACTTGATTGATACTGTTTCTCTTTCTCTTTTCTACTTACAGAACTGCTCAGGTCATTATGATTTTGGTAGCTTTATGAGTTTTTATTTTTAATTCTGCTATTAATTATAAAATGGCAGAGGGTTTGGAGGTTAGACACCTGATTTCAAAAAGTCGTAAGGAAAAGTTATGTTTCAAATTTTATACTCATGGTGGTTCTATATGAAAGAAAAAGAAAAACAGAAAAACAAAGATGAAAAACAGAAAAACAAAGATAAAAAACTAAAGACCTCCCAAAAATAAACAGAAACCTGAACCACTAAACCCAACAGACTAATAATGGTGAGAATGAGAGGAAATCTAACTAAAGGGGAACATGAAAATGGAAACATGAAGTTTTAATCTGTTAATTATTCAGAAATCATTAAGTTGACCCCTCAAAAAAGAATGTTTTTAACAGACAGAAGAAAAACCTGATCTGAATGTAGTGGTGTCCATATTTTGAGTAGGAGGATGGACGAGATAGAAATTTTCAATCTGAATGATTCTGCAACTCCGTGACTTGTGGTATTTGAAAATATTCAAACAGAAGATGAATCCCAGTTACATGGTAAATCATTAACTTGAAAAATCAAGAAATACCATAATGAGAAAATTTTTCAGAGCAAGAAGGCAAATGACAGTAGAGTGGAGTAAGAATCATGTGATTTAATATATTTTTGCCTTTGGGAGAGACCTGCACTTAAACACCACCTACCTTCTGACCTCACTAAAAAGCTCATTGCATTCCAGGAATAATGCAAAGATCATGGCTATGTGCTTAGTCAAATGGATAATGCAGTTGAAACATCAGGTTATACTGTTGAAACAGGAGGTATAAAATCCATTTTAGTAAAAAGGCAGAAAAGAAATGCACACTGCTTTATCATTGGCAGTTTCAACAGATGGTATAAAATTACTGTCCTATGTGTTCTTGATACATAAAACAATGCCAAAGGAACATCTGCCTACTGGAATAGTTGTCAAGTGTCAAACCCAGGATGAATATCTACAAATTCAGTGAAGGATTTCCTGAATGTCATTTGGAGTAGAATACTAAGAGAAACAGGAATGCTTGTCCTAGAAGTATTCAAAGATTATCTGTTGTCAGCAGTGAAGATAGCTGCTAGGGAAGGGAACTCTGATCTTGTCTCACTAGATGGAAAGATGCTACAGCTACAGATCCTTTATACTCTCCTATACTATACGTCGATTTTTGTGAATGTTTTAGGAAACATATACATACGATTGTCTTATAATTTTTTTTTCCTCCTAAGTACATTACTTAACATTTGGCAGATAACTTAGTTTCCATGCAAACTAATGTACAGCACAGCATAAAGTAATGGCATCTAACCCAAAGGTTAGAGCTCTGTCATGCTGACATAAAATACAAACTGTTTGGCACTGTGAAAATAAGCTCTTAATAAATCTCTTCAATTTTTTTGCTGTTTTTCTTTTGATTTAGTTTTTTTTTTTTTTAAATTTTCTGATGTCATTATATAATCAGGCTCCAATATCACTCAATAAATACAGTTCAAAGTGTTCTGAATTTGGAAAAAAATATCCATAGAATAATATAATCACAGAATGGCTTGAGTTTGTAGAAACCTTTAAGATTGTCTAATTCCAATCATGATTGTCTAATTCCCCACCATGAGCAGGAATATCTTCTACTAGTCCAGGTTGCTAAGAGCTCCATTCAATCTGGTCTTGACCTCCCCCAGGGTCAGGGAACTCATAACTTCTCTTGGAAACTTATTCCAGTGCCTCATCACCCTCACAGCAAAGAGTTTCTTCCTAATGTCTGGTTAAAACCTTCTTTCCTTCAGTTTAAAACCAATGTCCAGTCACTACATGCCCTAGTAAAAACTCCCTATCTCTTTTTACTGGAAGGTGCTGTAAGGCCTTGTTAGAGCCTTCTTCTCTCCAGGCTGAACACCCCAACTCTCTCAGCTTGTGTGCATACGAGACGTGTTGCATTCCTCTAAACATCTCCGCCAGCCTCCTCCGGACTCTCTCCGACAGCTTCATGTTTTGCTTATGCTGGGAACCCCAGAGCTCAACATAATGCAGGTAGGTCTAAAGAGTAGAGTAGAGGGAGAGCATCACTTCCCTTAAATGAAAATCAACTCCCCAACAGTAAAATATAATTTTTATTACTGTAATTATGAGCCAATTGCATGATAATCTTTACTCATCTGTTAGCTATTTTCAAGATTTCAGAATTTATATTTTTTTCCATAGTTTTCTCAAGTCTGTTTCATATGAATTTTCCCAGCTCTAGTTTTGAAACTCTGTATACACCTCTGTTTCATCTTCCAAATTAAATGTTTATTTGAGACACTTTAATTAAACTCTTTTGATTTTCTTTTTAGTCTCAGTTGTTTCAGTTAAAAAATTAATCATGCAGTCATAACTAGGATGTCTTCTCTGGCGGCACTTTTCTCATTTGTGCTCGAGTGTGGTGACAGCGTAGATTAAATTAAAATGAAAAAGGCAAACAAGCAAATTGCAGTTTTCCAATGCACAACAGAAGCATAGTGTAATAGATGCATGAGACAAAGAGAGAATGCTTAGGAGAAACCTTAAGCTATAATCATTATGTTTAGAGAAAATTTTGCTCTGTAAAGGCAGAACATAACATTCACTGAAATGAAAAGATCTTGTTTTTAGTATAGGTAATGTGAGTATTTCATCTGCAGTTGTTTTTCAAATAAAATATATATATTCACCAAAAAAAGGGAAAGAGAGAAGAATTTTGTCAAAAGAGAAAACTGTTTTGATAATAAAGACTTGCTACTTCTGTGATAATGGCTATGATTAAAGTTCAATATGTTCTAAACAGCCTGGGAAGATCTAGCTTCCTCACATTCATTTAATGTGGTTTGATTTGTGGTTATTTTTGTTGTTTTGTTGGGGGATGTTTTCATGCTGCATTAAAAACCCAGGGAGATGGAAAAAAATTAACTTAGCAGCTTTTGAATTGTATTAATTTGTCAGCTGTCATAATTTTCTCTTATGTTCATCTCCCCTTGTTCTAACAGCCAGTCTTTACCTGATTAAAACCAGCATCCCTCCAGCTATATTTTCATTTTGTTTTGTATCCTTCCCCGTGTTTATGCAAAACAACGGGTTTTTTTTACTTCATTTAAATAATAACCTGGTTACGTTCTGAGAGATGTAGGATCACTTTTTCTATATTGATTGACCTGTCTGTAAGACAACAACCTAATGAGCTATCAGATGTGTTATCACTCCTTTAATTCAGATGGAGAAGCACATATTAAACTATTAGCTCATATACTCAAAGGCATCCGTGAGGACTATGGTCAGCTTCTGCAGGAACTCAGTTCTATTTTTACAGAGTATTATTTCATAGACTCAAGTCAGGCATGGGATTTGGTGACAGTTGTTATTTGGATGAGTACAGACTAGATATTTGGACAGACCCTTTTCCTCTGTAGATGGTAAATATTCTTCAAGGTAGCAAAAAAGCAGAATTAGTTTTGAGTTCTTGGATTTTGTCTTAATTCATACTTGAATTAATGCAGTTATTTTATCTTAACTACTGTAAAACTACTTCCTTATCACCTTGACTTAAATATTGTCTTCTAGAGCCACACTGGTTCTATGGATGGTTGGAATGTCAGAATGTCCAGTCAGCCTTCTCTGGATATTTTCTCACTAAATGTAGCACTTCAAAATCCCCATGTTAAAAAAAAAAAAAAAAATAAGGCATACATATTATTGGATCAACAGATTATCAGCGATCAACAATCAACAAATATCAACAATCATGTGCAAGACTACTTGAGAGGGGCCATGAGCAACCCTGATGATTGATATGATATGATATGATATGATACGATATGATTCTATGACATGATGTGAGATGAGGTCCAAATGAGAGGAGCCAGTAAGGAGGGGTGTTACACTGCATTTCGTTCTCACCAACAAAGAGAGGCTGATGAGCAATGTCCAACCTTGGTTGCAGTGAAACGATGAAGTTTCATGCAAACGATGAAGTTTGCATGAACTCCAAGAAACGATGGAGTTCAAGATCCTTAGGGCAGCAAGGAGGGCACAGAGAAGGTCACTACCTTGGTGTCGGGAGGTGAGATTTTATTGGCTTCAGAGATCTACCTGGTATAGTACCATGTGATAAAGCCCTAGAGAGAAGAGTGTCCAGGAAAGCTGGCCACAAGGGTTTAATGATCACCTCCTCCTGGCTATGGAGTGATGCATTCCACTGAGTAAAAATGACAGGAGGCCTACACAGATGAACAAAGAGCTCCTCAACAAGTAGGAGCAAAAAATACAAATGCAAAAAGGAAGCTTAAATGTAGGTAGAAGCAGATACAAGTACTGAAAAATTGTCTGAGCAGCCAGTGATCAAGATAGGAAAGCTAAAGCCCTGATAGAATTCAATCTGGAAGGGATGTCAACTGCAACAAGAAAACTTTCTGTAGATACGTTGGTGATAAAAGAAAGACTAGGGAAAATGTGGCCCTTCTCCAGAAGGAAATACGAGACCTGACATATGGAGAAGGATGAAGTGCCCAATGAGTTTTTTCCCTGTTATTATCAGAAAGTGCTCCAGCCACAACACCTGAGAAGGCAAAGGCAGGGACTTGGAGAATGACGAACTAACTATTGTAGAAGAAGCCCAGGTTTGAGATCATCTAAGGGACCTGAAGTTACACGCATCCATAGAACCTGTTGAGATACATCAGGAGGTCCTAAGGGAACCATCAGAGGAAGCAACTAAGCCATCATCCATGTCTGAGAAGTCATTACAGTCCAGTGAGTTTTTCCACTGATTAATAAAGGGAAAACATAAGCCAAATTTTTAAAAAGGAAAATAAGGAACACCTGGGGAACTATAGGTTTTGTCATCTCTATGACTTTAAAGGCAATGGAGCAGATCCTCCTGGAAGCTGTTCTAAGGCACATAGAAAAGGAGGTGATTGGTGACACGGCTTCATTAAAAGCAAATAATGCCTTGTGGTCTTCTATGATAGTGGTAAAGAGACAGTGGATGGGAAAGGGCCACTGATACCATCTACCTGGAATTGTGCAAAGCACAAATACTGGTTGTATTTCAAAAACATTGCTATATTCAAGGAACGGATCCAATTTAGAGACTGAGATAAGCACCAACAATTTCATAACAGATTAACTATGCCTTTTAATTCAGCAATAGTTCTTAATTTGGAGAGAATATTGTTGAAATCTCAGTGTAAAAAAATTAAAATCAGTTAGTTGTTGAAACAATATATAATTTTATTTAAGGTAATTTTGTTTTCTTGAGAACTGATGGTCTACGTCTTCTATGAATATTGGCCATACTGATAGAGAGGAAATTGAAACTTATATTCCACCAATTTTTTCCCTCTGAAATTTTCTAAAGACCACCACCCGAATGGTACTGTGGAAGTTGTTTTTTATCCTAGCTTTATTTTCTATATTGTCTTAAATTTTTCTGCAGTCTAAATTCAAGAGGGACAAATCTTTTATTGCAGTTTTCTAAATGCACTGTAACTTGAATTTCTTTCTGTTATTTATAGCATGATTTATTAGGTGTTTTTATTCTCACCTTCAAATAACATATTTGACCCTATTGCATGACTCCACATTGATCATTTGTCAGCAGAATTGCAGCTGTGTACAGTATTGTATTTTTTGTCCTTAATATTGAAACATGTTGTGGATCATAGTTTGCTACTGAAGTGCAGTAGTACATGAAAACATATTGGCTTACATACAAATTTTAATTTCAAGAGATGAAACGCTAATCTCCAGTCTGATGCATCCAAAGTAGTAAAAGAAGTCCTTTCTGGTTGATTTATGATGATTCACAGATAATTGATACCAAATTAAATATAGAATAAATTAACTTCAGGATAGTTTCTAATTGTCTCAATTGATGTTGGTTCACACCATTGCTATAAGAAGTCAAAGAAAACACAGTATCTGGAATAGGTTACTGTATGTTTTTATACAAATATTTTAAGTCCATGTGTTCTTATTTTTACAAAATACTAACATGACAAAGATGGTGTGCTAAAATTTCAAAATGACCATCTGTTAAACTTGCAAAGTTATTTTCTTTAATAAATAAAATGTAATAAATAATTTTTTTAAGATTATTTTTTGGTGCATTTAAAACAGTTTAATTTTCAAACTGTCTTCTCGGCATTTTCTTATAAAGCAAGCCTGTGCAAACTTACCTTTTATAACTGTTCCTTCATCCTTAGCATAAATAGCCCTTCAGCTATATCGTTATATCTCTGCCACTCATAAAACAATTTTCCTTTAATCTGTTTTCTATAACAAAATCATCTGAAAATTATGACAAGTTCATGCTACTTTACACATATTTACAAGATTGGATTCTAAACCATGAAACTGTAGGGAAAAAAAAAAGAAAATAACAGAATTAAGTTCTTCAGACTTAAAGTTCAGAAAAAAATAACTACAACTCATTTAGATTTGTAGCAGAAATAACAGAGAGTGTACTAAAACACCTTTACCCACCTTTTTCTCACACTTTCCTAGTGTTGTAATAAACCTGTTCATTCAGGGCACCTTTTCAAATATTTCTGAAATACATCATAGTTCATACAAATTACTATTTCACTATTTTCTGCTGTTTCAATAGAAGAAAGCCCCAATTCTCAACTGAAAGAAGTTGTAAAGTTTTTCTTCCATGTTTCTGTAAATTATATAATTTTGTGTCTCTAATCCAAATTCCATGGCACAATCTCAGATCTCCAGGGGAGAACCAAATGCTAAAACATTTGTAATTTTAATTAAATTAATTAAATTAAAGACAAAGTTTTACATAACATGTAGAAAGGTGTCAAAGCTTTTGTATAAGAACTGAACAAACCCCAAATCTTTCATAAGACAAAAACAATGCGTGATTGATACTTCATGATCAAAAGTTGAAAAACAGGTTACTTTTTGATCTCAACTGTAAGAAAATAATATTAAATATTTGTGTAAATCAGCATAATACTTCAGAATTTCATCCATAACAAAACCTGGGAAATTTTCTGCAAATACTAGTTAAAAATTGTCACTCCAGTCAGATTCTTCTTTATTACATGCTTACTATGCTATCAAATTCTACACTGAAATTTGAGCCCAATATTGTAAAAATACAACTTGGCTTAAAGTCATAAGAACATTTTGGAAAACCACTATATTTGAAAACGTTTAGGAGATTTTCAGATGAAAAGGCATTTAACTACTATAATGCAATGAATTGGGAGGATATTGTGTAATATCTGTGCCTTTCTATCTCACTTGCAAAATGAGGACAGGTCTCAGAAAAATTCCAATCTATTGTATGTATTAAATACAGTAAGTTTTCAAATGAGTATGTGGTTTTTCAAAATTTTTCTTTTCCATTTGTAAGAACATATAAGCCTGCCTGCTTCTTAATTATAGAGAGCAATTAAGTGAATGTCATATCAGAGACAGATATTAGATTGCAATATTTTAAAATATGCCAGAGTTTGCTTATCATAAAACACATTTCTGCTGTAGATCTTGCTTCCTAAATCACATCTGCATCAGAAATTCATAACATCTTCTAACCAACATTCTGCTTCAGTATCTGTAAATATACTACAGTAAAACATTTTGAGTAATTTTCTGGGTATATCAATAATATTTGCTAAGTTCAAGTCAACAGGATGTTGGCTGTAGCATGAGATACAGAAATCTTGTTCTCAGTGGAGTAAAGTTTTCTGTGTTAAATCATCTTCATTGCAAGTCACCTTCTTTCATCATTATTCTCATTACTTCCTCTGTCTTACAGTACTGTATTTGTCCCCTTAGTCTCTCTCCACCTACCACCACACACAAAGATCTGACAACAGCTGGACAGAAGGTTAAAGATTCTAAAGCTGTGTACTTAATGGCCAAGCGAAAAAAAAATATTATGTCAAACCAAAGCATTCCCTCAGTGGTACACTTAACTTGGATCTATTACACCTATCTAGCTGAGAGTTTTAAGAAACTTGAAGAAGCTTATTAGCTTCTTTGGCATATCTGCCCTTTTTGAAACATGACTGGACCAGATCCCCTAAAACTTTCTCATGAAGAAATTAGTAACAAGTGTATCTTTTCCATGGAAAAGCAGCCAAATGCTTGTTACACTGAAATTTATCTGAAAATAATTACTTCTTTGATACAGAATAAGCTTGATTATAATTAAAATCATGATAAGAAGGAAGTCAAAGAAAAATAAATATTTTTTTTGTTGAGGCTACCTACATTGGTAAATACTACTTTATAAGAAATTTTAAAATAATATTTTCAGAGAGGCCAGATGAAGGGAAAAATAAGAACATTTTTTCTCCTATTTGTGCCATTGATTGATGATAATAAAGATTCCCAGTATAAGAATACCTCATTCCTATAATAGATTTTGGAAGAACTCCAAATAACTTGTCTTTTTTACATAGTAAGAGTTGCATGCACATCCACACACAAAGTCCTGGAATTCATAAAATAATTTTACATGCTTTGTGGGAGGTCTTCACATAGGCAATCGCCCATAGTGAATGAGTTGAGAGAGTTGATGGATGGTTTCACAGATTTAACACCTGGTTATAATTTGTGTCTGGGAATGTACGACTTTTAGGTTTATATTGCTAACTAAAGTACTTTCATATTTAGTATCAAGAATTCACTTTTGGAATAGGTGAAAAAATAATTTTTGTAACCAAGACAAATGAGTTTGAATAAACATAAATTGTGAAAATACACAGTATTTATTCTCCCCAAAACTATTCTAAATAACTTCTGCAGTGGACACCTATCCATGAATTCAGCTGAGTGTTAGGGAGACAGTAATTTCTGGGGTAAATTCCAGTATCTGGTTTTATTTATTTGTTTTGCCAGATAGTAGCTCATAAATAAGATACAGTTTTGTTGACCTGACATTTTCTAATAAAAGTACTTTACAGAAAACAAGCAAAGAACCAAAAAACAAATTAAGAAAAATTACCTTTTTCCAAGTGTATCTCTTTTCTTTGCAAAAACCAAAGCAACATCAAATTCACCTGTCATACACCACATGTATGTACATGTTTTAAGATACACAGGTTGGGATCTAGTAGGTTTTTTCCTACAAATAAATTATTTGGGTTTTGCTATTTCTAAGACTAGAAGTTTCACCCAGCTACAGGACAGACAGGTCTGTTTTTCATAATGTTACTTTGAAGTTTAAATGTAAAATCATAATTATCTCAACGACATCTGCATTTTTGTGCCAGGTGTTAGCATTCAGCTTATTTTATGGGAAATATTGTTTTCTGTTAAAGGGTGGAGGGGGGAGGGGGAGAGAAAAAAAGCTGATCATTTCAATCAAACCTACATTGCTGAAGATTTTTCTTAAGGAAAATCACTTGCATGTATAATGCATTGATAGCTCTTTTGCTAGTTTTGTTAGCTCTTATTTGCCAGCATTTCTTCCCTTTTGATATTTTTATTTTTTAGTAACTTTTATTTAACTTTAAGGAAATACATATGAAGAAAGTTTAACAACAAACAGCAAGTATCATATGTCCCTGTTCAACACATGTTGCAGCTAGTTCTGGCATACCATAAGCAAAACCAAGCACAGACATTTTTAGCAGTTCCTGATGAAAGTGATGTAGTTACTATGTGAAAAAAAATGTTTTGAGGTATGATCTGCTACAGTAGAGATGATGCTCAGGGGAGGATGTTCATCTGGACAGCCCATCACTTCTATTGGCAGCTGGCTGATAGGGAAAGTTTTCCTTTTCTCTTGCGCTCTCGCCCTTACGTGCTCTCTCCCTCTGCCTACAGGTCTGTATTTTGTTTTGAAAATGCTGAAAAGTAACTTTTAGTGCTGGAGTGGATATATGACAACAGTTATCAAACACTCTAATTTGTCTTTTGATAACTAATCTTAACATAATTTGTGAAACATTTCTCTTTCATGTCAGTAGAATTATAAAATCTGCTGAGGTGGAAGGGACTCACAAGGATTATTGTGGTCAACTTCTGACTCCAATAATCACACCATGTGCCTGAGAGCGTTGTCCAAACACTTCTTGAACTCTCTCAGGCTGCTGCTGTGACCACTTCTCTGGGGAACCTGTTCGAGTGCCCAGCCACCCTCTGGGTGAAAAACCTTTTCTTAATATCCAACTTAAACCTTTCCTGACTCAGCTTCACATTGTTTCCCCAGGTTCTGTCGCTGAGCATCAAGGGGAAGAGATCAGCGTCTGCCCCTCCCCTTCTCCTCACGAGGAAGTTGTACCTGCAGTGGGGTCTCCCCTCAGTCTCCTCTTTTCCAGGCTGAACAGACCAAGTGACCTCAGCTGCTCCTCATACGCTTCCCCTCCAGGCCCTTCACCACCTCTGTGACCCTCCTCTGGATGCTCTTTAATAGCTTCATATCTTCTTTACACCATAGCACAGGAACAAGATGGAGCCATTTCACTTACCTGGCAGTCCAGCCTGATATGACAGGATTATGTTGTCTGACAGAAAGCATATCCCACACATCACAGAAGAGTCCAGCCACAAATATTCAATGTCAATGATCACAATCAAAGCCAGAATGTCTTTTTTTTTTTTTTTTTTTTTTCCTATGGTAATGTGCAAAGGTTTACTTGACTGGAATATTCTGCTTACATCTTCACATCATTGTCTTCTTCAGAAGTGAAGGTTGGTCCTTTGCAATCCTCAGCAATACTACGTGGGCTTGCTACAGTCTTCATATTTTATCTGTGAGGACAACTATTTTGGTTGAAGGAGCATTGGGATGAAAGGGGCAGCTCTCTGTATCATTCCAGGACATGAAAGAGTCAGAGAAATTGAGAGATAATAGTTGCAAGCAGAAATTCCCAGCCTTACAGCTATCATAAGTAGTCACAACATTTCCAAAAATTAAGCTAAAAACAACCATGATTACCTCTCCCAGGAAATTCAAAACATATTTTTATTAGTAATTCTTATCTATAATAATTTCTTAAAAGGCCAGCTACCAGGAAGGAATGATATCAGTCAAAAGGTGTGAATAACTATTTTCTATTTATTACCAAATGTTATGAAATTTTCTTGCATTCCTCTGTCTTTATATAACTAAGCACTTAATTAGACTTAGATGAAAGCCAAAAAAAAAAAAAAAAAAAAAAAATTG
>JAOTQP010000001.1:45726539-45738320 GCA_026413545.1 Cichladusa arquata
TTTTTTTTTTTTTTTTTTTTTTTTTTTTTTTAATTTTATTTTGCTACTGCAATACAATTCACGTTTGGTAAACCACACCAATATTTGACCAGTTCAAGGAAGGGGTAGACAGAGGAAAATGTCATCCTTTCACATTTCTATTACAGGCAGCTATGGTGCATGATGAATGCATGCTTCCCTTTATCAATCAATCCTTGCAAACCAATTTGCCTGCATTCTGAAGTGAGTTGCATTTACAAGGGAGGATCAATTCTTAAGAGGATTATGTGCCAAAATAAGATGTACTTTAGTAACAAACAGATTCGGAGAAGCAGCTCAGGATAATAAGTAGCTGAACAGTCTATTATATGGCACTTTTTTTTTTCTTTGTCTACCTGTCTTTTTCTCTCTCAGTTTTACTTAACACTTTAATAAAATTAATTTTAATTGCCTCCACTTTACACAGTATACAAAGTTGTTAGCTGAAAACAGTTTTTTCCCCCACAACACAAGAGTTTACATATTCTAAGGACTTTTACTATTTGGTAGTAAATATGTTTGAATTTAGAATAATTTGGTGGGTTTTTCAAACACATTAAATAACTAAACCAATACAAGCAGGCAATAAAATATTGTATAATAAGAAATCATACCATTAAAATACAGCTGCTATATTCAAGAGAGAGTAACAGATCATGTTCACTTATTATGCCTTCCCTCATTTCCATCTCGCAATCACTGGGAATTTTGCTAATAACTGCTAAAGAAATTAGATCGGTCCCATAATGAACAAAGAACAGAGATATCTGAGAAAATAAAATTACATGTTTTCTAATATATCTAATAGTTTCACTTCTTGTTAAAAAGACATTGCAATACCAGCAAACAATCAAAAAACCCCAAACAACTATGGCTTAGCCTGTGGTCTATACACAAAATCAAAATACTGAATTTAATAAATATTTTAATTTATGCAAATTTTGTGTATGTAAGAGTGCCTGTAGAAAACCTATTGCACAATCATAACCTAAATTTTGTTATGAAATTCTCCTTTCTTTTTTTGTTTTGATTATAGTAATTATAAAATGTAGTAATTCCTCACGAAAGCACTTTATTTTCTTATTGGTTAGCCTATTCTACTTCTATACTGTTTTGTGTGTAGATTTTCTGATTAATGCATCTTTTCTGAATATTAAATATTCTGAATTTCTGCATTATTAGTCCCATATATATTTATCAGTGTTTCTGAGAAGTCTTGTTTATCCTTCTGACTAGAATTTTTATCTGCCTGTACTTGATATTTCACTCCTTGGTTGTTTATTTGTGAAGCTTAATAAAACATCTTTTAAGATAAAATTGAGACTAATAGACATAATTACGTCAATGAAAACTACTTTTCAAAATTTAGCCAAACTACATTAATACATATATTCGTCTTGGTTTAGGGCAAATTTGAGAGGAAACTTCTAAAAGGATTCTTCTAGAAACTGGATTAGAGTGGCTCTTGTTCTTATTGCTTCGGGAAAATATTTCTTTAGAAAAAAAGTAGAAAAAAAACCCTGTTTATTTAACAAGCAAAATATTCGTAAGTATAAAAACGAATAATATTAAACAGTAAAACTTCTCACTGTTCTGAAGAGATGGCAAATTTAGAAAGTCTTTTTCATGGGGTGTAGCTCAGCTCATTCAGTCTTTTATCAGTTCTTTTTGCATTGGAAAATGCTGCGTCCTGGATCCCGGTGGGCCACAGGTGTGACCTCCCGGTGTTCTTCTGGGTTTTCAGTCTAGAGCAAGGCTGATTCGCTCTAAGAAAAAGAAAAAACACAGTCCAGGGAATTTCTCTGCCTCAGCTAGCTAAAAACAACAACAACAACAGCAACAACAACAACAACAAACCAAAACCAAAACCAAAACAAAAAAAAAAAACCCCAACAACAACAAAAAAGCAGAGGAGGGCTCTTTCCCCATCTGTCCTTAATGCAAGCAACACAGTCCAGGAGAAGGATTCGGGGGACAAAGTACAGATTCTTAAAACAAACTGCACGCTGCTTCTCCCCCCTTCGCCCTCAAAACCAGTCTTCAAGGTGCAGAACTCAACATCCAGCATAAACAACAGACAACTGGGGATACAAGCATCATAAATTCACCCTAGGACAATACAATATGCCTTTATTTCAACACAATCATACGTTTTATAAACTAACAGTATAGTAATATCTGTCCCGTTAATTTGCATTATAAAAATATCAGGATAAAATGATTAAAGGTTAGATTCACCTGACAAGATGTAAAGATTTTCACCTTGACTAGACAACAGATTTTCCCCACAGTGTCAGTCAAAGAAGTAAGCATCTCTAGAACACCTCAGTATAAAGAAAAATGTCTCAAATTTCAGACAAACAAGTGCTAAATTCTCTCCATTGTACATATAATGTAATACCTTGCTAATACATAAACATTTGGGTTTGCATAATCAATGCCTAAAATCAAAAGAGTTGAATAGGACACAATTATCTGATTTTATATGTTACAGAAGCAAAAAATTAAAATGGCTGCTTAGGAATGCAAAGAGCTTCAAATTTAAGTTTATTTTTCCATCATGATTCTAATATTGTGATCTTAACTTTTTAACTCTGTTTCCTTCTATTCATGCAGCTTAAGATGACTCTATACATCTCTGCCCAATAAGATGCATTTTTATGGAGAGGTCCAAAGACAACTCTGGAGGGATTACACTTATTGTTGCTCAGCTATTCTGACTCCCTGGCAAACTGATAAGGATGACAGTAAATGGTGATGTGGGCTAGGACCTTCCTCTACTGATGGGTTTTTAGCTTTGACTGTCCCCTTGACAAGTCTTTTTAAATGACTATCAATTTACTAAAAAACAAGTACAGTTTTAGCTATTTAGGAAGCAATAAAGGAAAACATGGTGCCACTCCCCTGAGAGCAATAAATTGATGTGTGCCCCTGTCCTCACCCTTTCTCATAGCAGCCTGTGTATAGCATCTTTCTCTGAGGACCAGCTAAGAAATGTCATACAACTTGGGATTTACTTCTAGTTAAATTAAGGAAAGCACATCTGAAAGTCATTTTTTGTGTATCAGCGACTTGTTTCACCATGTTTATAATTAAGATATCAACTCCTCAGGAAAACGTCCCTCTAAAGGGTTCATCACAGTGATATTCCATTCCAGAGAGAAACCAGCAATTAGACTGCCAGCAATATGAGGAGAATTCATGTGAATTAGCATTAAACTAAAATAATAGGCTTGACTTAAAGGAGAAGTCCATCAGCTCTGAGGTAATAGCACATTATAATATCACTGGAAATGGCAGCTTCACAATACACCATCTCTGTCCTTAAATCATTAGGGCCTACATGCTACAGGACACCTGTTATCACCATTAGAAATCAACAGATGTTTGTGCTGCACCTCAGTGGTTTTTGCAAGATAATGTAAAAAAAAAAAAAAAAAAACAAAAAAAACCAAAAACAATGCCATTATTAATCAGAATGAATCTAGAAACCCCATGTCTAAATTAGGTGTTTCTTCCACATGCTATTCCTATGAAGACATTTTAATACAGGAAAGTAGATCATGCAGGTTCACCTGGTGGCCTGAATTGTGGACTGTTTTGAAGGCACTCAATTTCAAGGTAACTTTCAGCACTTTGAAAGTAAAAGATCTACCTCAGTCCTAATGAACTCAAAGTGCATACACTTGGGAAATGAATCCAGAAAATTTATCAGCATATTAGCATCCTGGCTTATTAAGCATTTTTCATTTTGCTAGTCCGTGAATGATTGTGATTCAATGAATTCAGTCAGTGGCTGAATCATCAGTTTAGCTACTAAAAGTTGATGAAGATCTTGATCTTGATGAGAGAACTGATGTATTGCTCCTTAGTATCTCTAGAAACAAGAGCCATAACAGTGACCTCCTTTGGCTGTGGGGGTAGTTGGCTGTGCTGTTGTAAGGCAGTCACAGATATGACAGAATATTATATTGATGCAAAGGAGGAGAAATTACTCAAATACATCTGAGTTAAAATCCCTGTGCTGCCTTAATGGTTAACAAAATAAATGAGATGGTATATTTTCAGGATATAATAAGTCTTGACTTAATGTAGATGTCTTAAATGTTTCAGATTAATTTTGCCTGATAGGTGTCCATTTCTCCCTTCATAATCTGAAATAAAATTAGGAAGACAAGCTTGTGTACAACGTAGGTGCCTAAGGATATATAGCTGTTCTCTAATATTAATTATAAACCTTACAAAGTCATATTGTTTTGTCTCTGTCTTCTTATAAGAAAAATTTCTATGAAGATGTCTCAATAAAACAGCTGTAATTTACCTACCCTTGAGAAAAAACACCAATTTTTTCCACTTTGGATTATGTTCTGAAATGATGAAAGATCTATTTTTTAAAATTATTATTTGTTTTTCCTGTTAGACCTTTTAATATACCAATAATACTTCAACTGATCACCATTTTTCCAAAACAACAACTCTCAGTAATATCTAAAAAGGTATGTGGCTCTCCAGTTACAATTTTCAAATTTCAGATTCACACCAGAGAAAGAAGAAACCTAACTTTATTTCCAACTAAGATTTCAGTAGTACATGACATTATTCTAAAATACATTTTTTAGAACTAATGACAAAGTCTAAGCACATACCCAAATTGAAAGCTTAGAACTTCTCTTGAGAAGATTGTTTTAAAAACAATTCTATAGGCATATGTCTGATTACAACATTTTCCAGTAAGAGATGAGAAGATACAGATGATGCCAAATGAATCTCTGTCTTTTCACCAAGAAAAAGTGGGTTAACCTAACACAAACATCAGAATCATAGAATTGTTAAAGTTGGAAAAGAGCTCTAAGATCATCAGTTTCAACCATGAACTCAGCACCATCACGTTCTCCACTAAAACATGTCCTCAAGTGCCACATTTGCACAAACCTTGAACATTTCTAGGGATGGGATGAGCACTCCTTGGTAAGTCTGCTATAATGTCTAACCACTCTTACAGTGAAGAATTTTGTGCTAATATCCAGATTAAACCTCCGCTGGCATAACTTGAGGCCATTACTGCTTGTCCTATCACTTGTCACTTGGAAAAGAGATCAATCTTTGTTACAACCCTCCTTCAGTTACTTCTAGAGAGCAGTAAGATCCCACAGAGCCTCCTTTTCTCCAGACTAAACAACCCCAGCTCCCTCAGCTTCTTCTGGTTAGCCCTGTGCTCCAGACCCTTCCCCAGCTCCATTGCCCTTCTCTGGACTCAATCCAGCCCCTCAGTGTCCATCTGGCAGAGAGGAGCCCAGAACTGAACACAGGATTCAAGGTGTGGCCTCCCCAGTGCTGAGTACAGGGGGCAATCACTGCCTGGCCCTGCTGGCCACACCATTGCTGATGCAGGCCAGGATGTCACTGGCTTTCTCAGCAGCCTTGGGCTCACTGCTGCTTCCTGCTCAGCAGTGTACAAACAGCACCCCCAGGGCATTTTCTACCAGCCACTCTTTCCCAATCCTTTAGCATTTCACGGGGTCATTGCAACCCAAGCTCTTCACTTTGTTGTACGTATTCATTTTATTTTCTACAAAAGATCAGTTTGGTCTTCTATATTTTATTTACAAAAAATTTTTACTTGAATAATAGGAATCCTATTATCACTGTTCTAAAATTTTAAAATACTTATGCAATTGGTATAAGAATTCTCAAAGTTGAAAATACATTACTAAGCAAATATAATTACCGATGTTTTGAGTAAAAATAGCAAAGATCTGGCATCACACTAGTTTTACACTCTATCTGTTCCTAAAACTATGTTGGGTAACAGAATAAATTAAAAGATTCTTATTTTCAGGCCTACTGCTGAATGAAGGCACTGTACAAAGTTACATAAAGCAAACGATATTGTATTATACACACTATTATAATGCTGAGTTTGCCTTCAGAATAAGGTTTCCTTTCAAATTCAGCATTAAGACTAGATTTATATTCATTCTCTTCAGAGGACTACTGCAAGCAAACTTAACTGGGGAGTGACTTCTAAGATTATTTATAGGATTTTTTAAGAAGTCTGGTTTCCCATATTTATACACAAATTGGGTTAAATTATTAAAGACATCAGAAGTAACTATCGAACATAAACACTGACATCAGCTACTAAACTCTGGCAGTGCTGGGTTTTTTCAAAGGTTTAGCAAAGCAATGTGCCTGAGACTGAATTGATTGACCAGGTGTGTTTAATTTTTTTTTTTTTTTAATGAAATGCTGATCAAGACTACTCAATTAAAAAACAATACAAATTTGAATGATTCTATAAAGCTTCATTTTGTCTTGAATAATGCTGACATAAAACAAAATGCTTATGAGTTTTGATCTTGTGTTCATTGGTAGTGGACATTATGTTCATGGTCTCTTTGTTTACTTGACTTGGGACAGGATCATGTAGCATTTGAATACAATAAAGAATTTAAAACAAATTTAAAGCTAGCTATCCTGCTACATGCTTTAAGTGTTAAAACCTATTTTCTACTTTAAATGCCTCAACAAAAATGGTTGTTTAATCAAAAATTCATTAATAATCTCACATAATATTCTTAAAAATCCACATCTGATTTTATTAGACATAACTTAATTTACTGTAACAAATTATAGTTTATTGAACTCCCACAACACAGTTACCTATATCTGGTTACATATATGTTACACAAGGTTGCATTTTTAGAGCTGGATGAAATCAAAATGTCTCCAGCACAAGAGTTGCAATATTTAACTCCAGTTTTGCCCTACATCTTTTATTTCCACATTCTCTACTGAGAGATTTGAACACTCATAGATATGCTTGATTTTAGTATATTGATTTTAAATGGACTTGTTTAGTATTAAACTGTACTGTAAAACAGAATTTCTTGGAGAAGTTTGATTTATATTCTTTGAATTAATATGACATATCCTTAGACATTTGCGGTCTAGAGAGTTCCCTCAAAACTTAGTGTATGGACTCCAAAACCAGTGATAAGAAATAAATAATTCAGGACATAAGACTCTACTCATTTTTAACTTCTACTTCAGACTATGAATTATCACTTTTTCTCTCCATTGACTGTAGAAGGACTATATGTAAATAATAATATAAGTGTAACAGAGATGTCTGCACTGCAGATATTTGCATTCAACCAGGTGGACCACCATCCCTCTGTCCTTCTTTGTCTCTTTGGACTTCATGAGATTCTGTTTTGTATTTTTTCTTATGGGATGTTGAACTTCTATAATCCTGAACAGGCACTCAGGTTACTGAAAGAAAAGGGAGAATCATAGGACATGTAGCAAACATACCTTTTCACTGGAAATTTAGAAAGCTTCCTTCCTGATACTTTATTGACTACTTCTCTCCAGTGAGTGGCAAATTCAATGAAGGATGAAAAGGATTATACCAAAGATACAATGCTGAATAATCTACCAGGACCCAGCTGGGTAAAGAGTTTTTTCACTGTCCTGTGTAAAAGTTAAGAGGTTTTAATTTACAGTTTTAAAATACTGTGGTACAGCCCTGTAATTCTCCTCTTGAAATATAGCCTTTGGGGGAGCACAGCTGTAAACTTTGCTGCTCCAGAAAGTCAGATCAGTCAGTTGTCACTCTGTCTGTTCTTTGCAAACAGATGGAATTCTTGCTCCCAAGGCTTATATACTGCTTTATATCTCCCAGAACTAATCTCAAATCTTGAATAAATTAAAAAAAATACTGTAAATTAAATACTAAAGATAGCAGTTTTAATGCATTAATTTTTATGTAGGATCTCTGGAGATATTCTACAGGAATTATGCAGAGGATCTTTTTTTCCATCCTTTGTAGCCCCAGGCCTATTTTTTTTTAACATGGTGAAATTTCTTTAAATATTTTTATTACACACAACCATAACCCACGTTGTAAAGCAGAAACAATTTTTTTTTAACTCAGATGAATGAATAACAAACATCTCTCTCATGCTATTTCTACAGCTCCCAGAAAATCATGAGGGAGTACAGTTCAAGTGTGACTGTCAGCACATTTAATTCTCACTGCACATGAGGACTCTGATGCTATAATATGTGTGATCATTAAAAATAATCTTAAGTCTAACAACTCCAAACATCAACTTTAAATCATTAACTTAAAACAGGAAAATTGATGAATAAATAAATAAATACTAGGGCATATATTTTTGTTTCAAGTACATAATTTATCAGAACATAATGTCATGCTGGTTTTAGATATAAAACTATCATCTTCAATTGTACATTAGCAAGAAACTAAGTCATTCCTCTCTTAAGAAGTCAAAGTAAGGTCTGTGCCACTGTAAAAGCTTTAAATTAGAAAATTCTAATATCAATTGTTCATAGATATTTTTTTTAGACAACAATTTGCTTTAATCTAATTATTGTACTTTGAAAATTTGCTAAGTCAGTTTCCATATCCTCCTTCTATGTAATTCTGAAGCAATACAGTAACTCAGGACATCTGAGTTAGAAGGAGCATAGCTTTCCAAGGGTTTGCAAAGTGCATTGATCTAGAGAGAGCAGTGGGGACCCTCACTGCATGATGCCCTCTTTGACAGGAGGATGAGACATTCTTTGAAAAAAATGGTCTTGAAACTGAGTTACCCTTCCAGCTAAGCTGCCAAACAGTGCTTTAAAGGCTTCACCAAAACTGACAAGTTTTGCAAAACATTTTATTTTGAATAAATTGTTTGGTTTTTGAGGGGAAGTTTTGTGGCTTTTTTTGCTGGTTTGTTTGTGGTTTTGTTTTTTCTATTTTTTTTTTGTTTTGTTTTATTTTGTTTTGTTTTGTTTTGTTTTGTTTTGTTTTGTTTTGTTTTGTTTTTTCCTAGTTCTTTAAACATCATAAAGAAATTTTTTAATAATCTTGAGATGATTAGATGCTATTTGTAAGACTGTCTGGGCACTGTGGTTATAGGAAAGTTTTCCTCTGGCCTGACTGATTTACCAGCACAGTTCCCATTCCCCATTAGGCATGCAGAAAACATATCTAGCAAATTATGCTTCTTTTTCATATCCATATTGTGCATGTAACAGGGGACCTATATTGTGTCAAGATGCAAGTAGGGAGTCCCTGATAAGGTGAATAACCTACAAAACAGTTACTGCTAAACTCCTATATCTGATACTCTTATATCCATAAATGTACAGCATGGGGATAGAGATGAGAGTAATGCATTAACCTTGGTTTGGGTAAAAGAATAATAATTTGGGCATGTAGCAGAGATAGTTCATCTTGTTCAGAAAAACTTTCAAGGAAAGTGTATTTTTGATCAGTGTTTTATAAAGTGTCATCTGGACATGAATTTATTTTTCTCTTTGCCTTACCCTGAATATTGAAAATGAGGGTGCTGTAACTAAGATATTACAAAGGATCTTCACTGAGAATATAACTAACCTGGACGTTTTTTCTTTTTTTTTTTTGCTAAAACCAAACACTTTGCTTCATTCAATTTTATATTACCATACACAGGATGGTGTTATCTCCATTTTTTGTTTGTTTTGTTTTTAGTGTACCTCTAAAGCTCTCCTGCTTACAAATCCTTGTACCATAAACATTTTTATTTATCAGCATACTTAAGGTGTACTCTGTTATGACTGACTTCCATTTTGCTTCGGATCTCTTACATCCTTTCAACTCAAGTCTGTTTTCAAAATCAAAGTGGTCCTTGGAAATAGCACACAAAGAGGCAATAGCTTTGTCTATGTAGAAAACAAATAAAATATTATCATTCACTATAAAGTGTTTATGTTTTTTGATGCATATTCCTTGGCACATGTGTTTATTTTTTAAAAAGCAGAATTTATCACCTTGAAAGGAAGTTTTACTGTGGCTGTTGTATCAAGCAATTATTTAATATATAAAAATTATCTTATAGGATCTTGTTCTCTGATGACAGTATCTTGTAAAGCATATTCAGCACACATTTCATAACTTAATGTGAGTTTGGGGTTGTTTTGTTTGTTTGTTTTTCACATTTTTCAGGCACATGTAACTTCATTATTTTCTATATCATTTGCTTCTTCGAGGTAAACTTGTAATTTCTCTCTGGAGATCAAGACATTTCATAGTAGTTAGATGAACTACCAATACCCCCAAATTAATTTTACATGCCTTTGGATTAATTTGATTTGACTTTTTTGTAAAATTTCTTGAGGGGTATGCATTTGACCCAACAGTTTATGACACACGTGAAAAGGCACCAAGCCTTGAAGACCTTCTGAGGTGTGAAAAAATTGCAAGTACTTCTGTGGGTTCAATGTTGTGTTGAGTCATGTGCATCCATCAGTGCACCACAATGTTTGCAATGCTGTAACACAACACATCATACACTTCGGGCTCACTTGCTTGTTCATGGAGTTAAGTGCTGCAGTCTTTTTTTTGTATCTATTATTCTGCATCCTTTCTTTTCCTTTCCATTTTTCTTCCCTCTTCTCTTATTTGAAATCCTGACCTATTTCTATTAATTCCTCCAGAGAGTACGATTAAATATTTTCCTAAATCATAAAATAACATGAACATTTCTCTGTAAAGTAATTTTCTTGAATATTACCATTTCAAACACATTTGAAAAGGCTTTAGTGCTCCCCATTTTTAATGGAATTAAAATTATAAGTGGTGTTTTAGTACTCTGTTTTTTCATCCCCAAATTGGATGTGCTCCAGGTTTTGCTTTTAAATCTGACACTCTATTTGAGTGACTACACTGTTTGCTGTCTTTCTTTGTACGTTATATTTTCTTCTTGCAATATGAGAATAATGATGCAGATTTTATCTAGAAATTGCTCATTGCCCTTCAGTGGTCACACAGTCACAGACTATGTGAGCATTATAAATAGACTTCAAGCCTGCACAGTTATTTCCTTGTTTTCTTTGCCAAACAATATCACATATTAATGTAATTACCTTCATTCTGACTACCTTAATAACTGTTATTGCTCAGCAATGTTAAATGCCATGGCCATTTACATATTTCTTGAATTTCAATAATGAAAATCTATTCTATTGTGCTGTCCTTTGTTTGAGCTTCTAACCATGTTACATCTTTTTTTTCCGTAAGCTTTTACTACTATTATAGACCTGTAAACATGGACAATTCTAGAATCTAAATGGTTACAGATTTTGTATTTACTACAAAAGTCATGCTCTGCACATTACTGTTTCCTAATGGGTGGATAAGAACTCCATCCATTCATGCTGAAATGTCAGAGAGAATCACATTATTCAGAATTTTGTTTCCTTTATTTTGTCAGGGGGAGGGAGAAAATTCCATTTTCTATTTAATTAGAGAGAAGCTCTACTGCCATTGACAAGGAGACTGACAGTTTTTTTGCATCCTTTAGAAGTTATGATACTGAAATAGACACGACCTTGGGGCTTTTGTTTGTTTTCATGATGTATGTTAAGGAAATAAGAGAGATCTCAAAAGAAGGAGTAAAGGTAAAACAAGATATATGACAACAGCCATTAGGATAAATTGATAAGAAAAGATACAAAGCTACACAGACCACACCTGATTTTGTAGAAAAAAATGCTCTTTCTCCTGGCAGGTTACATAAAATAAATATTTTCTTGGTGAAAATCTTTAAATTAAAAGGAAATTCACAAGTAATCAAGTGCTCAAAATTAAAGCAGGATGTGCATGATAACTGTTACTAGCATAGTAAACACAGCAATATTACTATGCTACAAGCACAAATTGGTTGGAAATGCATTTTTTCTTTCTTTTTTTTTTTTTTTTTTTTT
>JAOTQP010000001.1:45738420-45756961 GCA_026413545.1 Cichladusa arquata
TTTTTTCTTTTTTTTTTTTTTTTTTTTTTTTTTAATAGAAGGGAAATAAATGAAGGAAAATTCCCTAGAGAATTACTTCACCTATGTCTGATTCAACAGAGAAGATAAAAGATATGAAGGGTCTGAGCCTGTATCAGCTGTTCTGAGTTTCCTTGGTTCAATTCTATTGGGGTTTGAGAATTTTGGTGGGGTTTTTACGTCAGTGGAAAAAGAGTGTAGCAAGACTGTACCATGAACTTTCTTACTCTTGAGATATGTCTTTTCATAGTGAAGACATAAAGCTACAATGTCTGGGAATGATAGATATATGTCAGAAGAGAATTTGCTGAAGACAGGAAATCCTTTGCCAGAAATTTTCAGCTGGGTTATGGCTCATTTGTAGCAGCTGAGTGGCACAATGGGATCATAGCTGTATTTGAGAATCTGGCACAATATTTCCCTGAGGTGCTTCCCTTTCTGAAGTAGCTGAACTGCTATACATATTATATATTTCATAATCCATTATAGCCCTAGAAAACAAAACAAAAATCTATGAAATTATGTCTTGTCTATTTATAACTCTCTACAGATATAATTTATAACTACTGTACATATAAATTGTTTTTGCAAAATTTTATGATACTTCCTCACAGCATTTTAATGTAAACAATTTTTTCTATAAATAGATCTTTAAATTCACAGCATCTATGTGTTATAGCTATAAATGTTCAAGTTTTTGAAGCCAAAGTCCTAATCTATAGATAAGACGCAAATCTCTGGCATTATATCAATCATATTTCTGGAAAGATAGTTTCACACTCCCCCTCCACCCCTGCCTTAAGGACTGGTGTATATTTATGCTAGTGGTTAACAAGATTGTAATGTTGCTCTTTCCTATTTTGAATATGGATTTGCAGTGCTGGTTTACCATTTCAACACACCAGCATTTGTGGCAGAAATTCTCTACAGTGCATATTTTTGCTGGATTTTTAACATTGACTCTCACAAAGTAGCACAGAGGAGGAAAAAAACAAAACAAAACAAAAAAACCCAAGTAATTTACAAAGACCAGAAAAAACTATATGAAAAATCTTTCATTTTTATTTCTTCCTCAGGCTGGTTCACAGAGTGCTGCAATGTATGTCTCAGGAAAATACATATAGCTACCTAATTTATGGATTTCCAAGCTGGAAAAAAAGGCCTAATTATATTTATTTTAGAGAAAAGAAGCAAAACTATATTTTTCCGTTCATTAGAGAGGTGTGATAATGATTAATACTTTGTAAGACTATCTCAATACAATATATTCATATTTGCAAGGCTATCTGAATATATTCATATTCCTTCAGGTACATGTGAAAAGCTTATTTTGCAGCAAAGTAAAGCATCTTATAAAATGTTTAGACTATTAAAAAGTGAAGCAACCATAGTGATACTTTCATTTATTCCTATTCAGAGCTTTCTGTTTGCACTTCTAACAGCTATCTTCCCTTAAGTAGAGATTTGGGTTTTGTTTATGGCAGCAAAGGGGAAAAAGCTGCCAGAAGTGATTTTAATCCATTAAAAGAAGCTTTCTAAAATGATGGAAACACAAATTACAGATGCCTTTTGCCAAATATAACTTTCTTCTCATAATTAAATCCTAATACATGGTTGTCCTTCTGTTATTTACTAAAAAGTCTAACTTTTATTTGTTTACTTGGCAGAACAGTTTGCTCATTGCTATTTAAATCTGTTAGTAGATATCAAATTAAGGCAATAAGTATCTTATGAATAACATGCTGTTCTAAGAAAGAAAACAGAGAGGAACCTTTTTAAAACATAGTTCTTAACTTCTGTAAGTTGCTGAGCTCTTCCTGAGAGTTGTCAAGAAGCCTCAGCTGCCCCAAAAGTCAATGGGAGTTGTAAGAGCTCTCGGCCTCTTTAACATCCTAGCCCTGAGCACCTGGCACTCTTTTTTATGCCTGGTATTTATCTAGGGCTTAAAAAAAGCCAGCCACAAGCATCTGTACATATTGCATGCTGTGCTGCAGTGTAGAAAAGTATGAGTTGCCCATAAAAGAGACAGTTTGAGCATTGGAAGCTGTTTAGAAGAAATTTAAGGGAATTTAATTTCCTGAGGTGCCTTTTGGTGTGCATCCTGCTTGCCAGCAGCTGATTCTATGTTGCTTCGATCAAAGACAAAGGGAAAGTGATGCCATGTTCAGAGGCAAATGACTGCACTGGAGGGATTTTTCCCACGAGGCAGGTAAGACACGACAGGAAATGTCACAGCTGTGAAAGAGGCCTCACCTTACTGCTCAAGGGCTACCCAAAGCCATTCTCTGAGGGCAACTCTTGCTTGTCCTTTCACCCGGGTGTTCCCCAAGACACAACAGTTGGAAAGGTTCACTTCTAAGGGTAGTGGCAACCACCAGGAGGAGGCTCTCCTGTCATATGGAAAACACGTTCTCGGTGACTTATCAGGGAAGAGGAGTAAAATTAGACAAAGCCTAGAGGCTGACTGCTTATAATAAAATGATTCATGAAGTTTGCAGTTTGTTTTCTCTCACTTTTCTAAAGAGACAGAAGATAACCATCCCAGAGCACCCTACATTAATTTTCAATAGAAGTTAATTTCAAACTATTCCCCTACAAGAAGAGGGGAAAAAAAAAAAAAAAAAAAAAAAAAAAGAGAAAGTATTTCTGTATACAGACTTACCTGTTCATCTGAGGGAAACACAGTAACCCCACTCCCTCCAGGGATACCCTAGATGAAGTTAAGCTAAGTAGTGAATGCTGCCACAGGAAAGATCTGGAGCTGTTGTGTATGGCATCTGCCTATCAGTGTTGAAAATCACTGTTTGACCTACCCACAGTCCTTTAGTTAAAGTCACTATCCCGTTTTTTGGCCTTTGTTCTAAGGTTTACCTGCATTCAACTGTGCAAGTGATACAGGTATTTACCAACAGAAGGATAGAAAACCAGTCCAATCATTATTAAGAGAGAGAATAAAAAAAGAATATATCAACCATGAAGAATTCTCATTTTGAATTTTCTGTGTTTGTCTTAAAAAGCGATATCACCTTTTTTATTAATGCTGATTAGGAAAGAATTGTTTCAACAAAAAATAGTGAAAAATTTTCTAGGCACTTTTCTTAAGAGAAAAATGTGTTATCACTGTTTCTTTTGTTACTGAAGGAGACAAAACAGAAAGCTTTCATCTCACAGAAGTAGGTGATTTCAATCCATAAGGTCTGATTCATTTTTTGAAGGAATAAAATTCAACAAAAATTCTTTTCCCATGTCTCTGTCTTATGGACATGTTCTGGACAAACAATAAATGAAATTATATTGCATCTGAGATACCTTACTGGAAAGAAACCCATTTTTTCATCTGGAAAAATGGCACTGTCACTGAGACAAATCAGTTCTCCATTTTTGTTTATCACTAGACTGAATGACAGCAAAAGCCCAGGTAAGAATTATGGAATTTATGAGAATAAAATATGCATGTGTTTCACAAGAAAGAAAGAAAAAAGTAAAAGAAGAAAGAAACAAAACAAAAATCCTACAGATTTTTTCTCTATTGTCTTTCTATAAACATTTTTATATGATGTTACACTATGTTTCCTTGTGGTTACTGAGAAAGAATCCCTCCTCTGAATATTGGATAGATGTAATTTTTTACATTAAATTTCTAAGTTTTAGGAAAATCATGAGTTTATTTTATTTTTGCTTTATTCCTTCTTTTATAAATCTATCAAGTTTCACAATTTTAACTAGATTTTGTAATACCCTCAGTTTCAGAGGGTTCTCCACAGACATATATGTTCTCCACAGACATATATGTTTTGACAAGTTTTTACCATGGTTTTCATTCATATGCAATGTTTTGTCCTTTTAAATTTGTTGTCAGACTGCTAAATGACACTCATCTAATTGGTGACGTCAGTGATGTAAAGTCCTGTTGCAGTAATATGAAGCTGTGAATGTTACTAATTATTATTCTTGTTATATATTTATAATAATAACAATGCTACAGTGGATGTGGCTTAGAAAACACAGGGACTAAATTGGTGAGGATTTTAATGGAAAAAAATAGAATAAAAGCCTGTAGCAATTAATAAAGTCATTATTGTACATTCTTTTGATTCTCTCCACCCCTCCCCCCCACACCCCCTTTCCCAAATTCCAATGGCTAAAACAGTTTTATCAAAAATAATGTTCTGTGCTGAAACAGAGCTGACCTTCTAGTATTCCACTGAATGAATGTAAATATTGGGAAGAATAAAAGCTACTAATGATCACTAATGATGGGCTCAAAAGCTAGTCTGGAACCATGAAAAGAATTCTAACAGTTAGATTAGAAACTGGAGTTTGAAATAATATTTCTTAAGGACTACAGGGGTCTATACAGTACTAAAGCTAATACAACTACCCCTCTAATAATTAAAACTGTAAGTTCAAAAGTCATTTTTTGCACTACCATGGGATTCCTGGAGTTCCAGCACACATAGTATTTCTGTATAGAATCACCAAACAAGCAATGATTTAAAATCAGGATGTACTGTCTTTCATAACATTAATGATATCATTCATAATTTATTAAATTTAGCTGCCATATGGTAAAGCTTTCAAATGATAGCAGTAAAACCAGCCTCTCAGAGCGCCACAGTGCTCTCTTTTTTTTCCCATATTCCTTTCTTTTGCTTTGACATTATAGGAAGATTAATTTTTAATTATTTCCCAAGTAGATTAATTTAAGTCCCAGTCCATCAACAATGTCCCTTGAATTTTAAAGCAGACCTTGAATTATCAGTACTTTGTTCTGTAGAAGCTTCTAGGTACCTGAGCTCATATACTTGAAAGGAACGAGGGTTAATCATGATAGAGTTATGCTTCTTGCCTTTAAGTAGCTTCTGGTTAATTTAGACAACCCTGGGACACTGGAGTATAATGAACAAAAAATGACATCCAAAAAGCACAGCACCATGCAAGCTCATCAGTCTTTCATAAATAACATAAACAACTATTGCAGATTTACTCTTTTATTTAATTAATGGGCCATGCATGCCAGGAATGACTAGACTTTCACATTTTCTTTCTCTTAGTTTTCTAATATGATATATGAGATGAAAATATATTACACATCTTATTACGAGTGTTTTGCCTTTAGGGAAAAAAAGTAATTGCATGCATTTTGATCAAATTTATTAAGTAGAAATGAAAGACACAAGAAAACTCTATTCTAAAACTAAGCAACCATTAAAATTGCACATATTTCTTTTTCTCATCTTTAAGAACAACGAATACTAATAAAATAAATGTCCTTCATTCATTTTAAGTCAGCAAAAAGACTGAGTTTTCTAGTGGCTTAGTCTATAACTTGCTGAGGACATAATCTTAGTTTAATTCTTTGCTGTGCTATGGATTCTCTCTGTTATCTGGTGTAAATTGTCTAGACATTTAAGACCAAATGCTTAATAATGCAGATTTAAGCCTTTGATAACTGCTTTGGGAATAAGATGCATGACAATTATCTAGTCTGTTCAGTGACACAGTTTTCCTAAGTCTTTGACATAAAAGGATGTTGCTCATCTCAGCCCCTTTCCCAGCCTTTCTGTGTGGGAATGTGCACCACAAGGTCTTCATAATCCCCCACAGGCAATACAAGCCTGTTCTGCCTTCATTCTGAGATAACTAGAAGTGCTGCTATTTTTGTATGCATAGTGTTTAGACCCTGCTATAGAGAAGGATTTGCTAGCATCAGCTAAGTACTGCAGCAATCACTCTTAAGTAACTGTTGGAGAAAATGGTGCATATGGTTATCTTATGTCTGCCCTCTGAAAGCGTCCTGTCAAAGGTGTGGGTCACAGTACTGCACATTTGCACAGCCCAAACACTTGTTTTCTTTTAACAGACAGTCTAGACACATATTGATGTATATTTATATTTATATTTATATTTATATTTATATTTATATTTATATTTATATTTATATTATTTATGTGTTTATGCCTATATTTATGTGTGACAAAATTCCAAAGCATAAAGCCAACCTGCAAACTTTACTGAAAGTGCACTCTTCAAATAAATTCATATGCCTTCTTTTCAAGCTTAGAGTTTTTCTCTGCAAGGCAGCACCATTGTTTTAAGTTCATTCATTTCAGCAGCAACTTATAATTCCCTGGCACATTCTCAGGCAAAATATTTCCAGGTTTTCTCTCTGTTTTGCAAGCAAAGGAATTATCTTCTAATCTGAAATTTATGTTCCTTGGAGAGGAAAAGAGACTGGGGAAAGAACAATTCCTTATGGCAGCAACAGGACTGGCAATCTCATGTGATGTCAGTGTTGTGCTGTGTACACAGCTGGTTGTGATCACTGATATATAGAATAAAGAGCTCATGACTGTTCTGTAGTGCTTAACTGATTTCTGTCACCAGCTGGCTCATACCCATCCTATTACTTCCACCCATTCTTTTAACCTTTTTGTTTGATATTACAAGCAGCTACTTAATTTGTAACATTCAGCAGTTTAAAAACTCTGTATAAATCAGAAAACAACTCCATAGCCTTTTTCAGAAGCTGTTTTAACACCTTTACTGTTTTCTTTGGGCAGAGAGGGGGCTGTCCTTTGGATTGTGATAAGAGGAGCAGAAATTATGAGCAAAACTTCTATGATTAGGCATTTGAGACCCTAATGTGTTTAATTAAACTCTTTTTAGATGCATAGATGAGAATAATCTTTCCCAGGAAATACTTACTTATCTCCAAAGAAAAAGATGCTTATTCAACTTGTGGATAAGTAAAATACTATCCTTGCACATCAACTTCACCTCATATGTCTAAACCGAAACTGAATCACAAATTTCTTGTACTCCTATACCTCAGATTGAACTTTATTAAACATCTTTATGGTACAAGAGATGCATCAAACTTTTAAAAACAGATTTGATGTGCATAATCATCTACCTAGATGTAATGTTTTCCTCTAAAACTATCTCAGTGAAGGGAATATTATCAGTTAGAATAAGTAAATATGAATCATTTTTTTTCTCTCTTCTATGTAATCCTCAGAGGTTCCCTTGCCTTGATTGTTCAAAAGTTTTACAAGATGCCAGGCATATTGAGTAATTCCTAATCTTCATGTTCGTGCTTATATTTAGTATTTGTTTTTAAGATTTTAAATCTCTGAAAGGATTTACAGTATTTCCCCCTATATCCCTCCTTCCCATTCGGTGCAATTTTCTCCTACAGCACAGCAATAAACACTTGGGAAATTACTGAAAATAGATATATTTTGGTAATAACTTTAATAATCGCTTTAATTTTTTCATGAAAAAATATAAATTAGATACTGGAAATCAATATATACAATTAAGCTATTTGATTTGTAATCCTTTCTGTAAGCATCATTGATAGGAAAATTGCATCAATACTTAAATTTTTAGCTACTTCACATTAGTATAATTTCCTTGACATTACTTGGTCTTGAATTTTAGAAATATTACTTACATTTCTAAAAAGTAAGAATATTTAATTTCAAAGCTAATATGTGTTAACATAATTGGAATTAATAAAAGCAATTTCACTTTCATGAAACTTTGGTCAAATTAAATAATTTGTTGACATGTCCATCATTCCTATAGCGTTGCAATTCTGGATTCTTGTGACAGATATTATTGAGTTTAAAGTACTTTCTATTATCTCCTATTGAACAAAGAAAGTGCTGGTATAATTTTTGTTAACAGGTGGTTAATTCTAGAAACATTTTATTTGAGGGTTTTTGGGGTTGCTAGGTCAAGAGGATTAGCCCAGCCAAAGTTTACACCCACATCAAAATGGACAAAATCTTGTTGCTTTTGGTTTCTATGAAGACAAACCCCAAGCATGTGGAGCTTATAATATTCTTTACCAAAATAAGGCCTTAAATTAAATTTGATTACACGGAATTCAGGAATTTGAGTCAACTTAAAAAAAAAAAAAAAAAAAAAAAAAAAATCCTTCCTTCAACCTCTAGTAGTTTCAAGGAAGTTTTTGGCTTTTTTTTCCAAAATCTGTGGTTTATGCTTGTCTCTTATCAAACTTTGCCTGAATCTAAGGGCAGTGGGATTATTTATGGATGGATGGACTTTCTGCAGCTTTCACTGCTAGGATATGCAAAGACAATATATTTTATTCTGGAATAACTCAGGTTCTTTAAACTTGTTAGATAGATTTTAACTACTTGAATGTATCTAACAGACAAGCATCATCTCCATGTATTCAAATGTAGATACATTTTTCATGTGTACTCTCTTCTCTAGGTATCTAATATTGGTGCATGGAAAGAGAAGTATTTTAAAAAGGATATAAAAATAAGAAAGTTATAAAGTTAACCCTCCAGGCCAATCTGGTGAATGGAGAGATTGGATTCTTCCAATTCTTCCAATTCTTTACATAAATTAAGTATTTTTATGTCACTGCATGAATCAAAAGTTATATGTCAAGTTAAGTTAATGGTGAAAAATTAAAGATGTAAGAGAGCAAAACCTATGATACTTATGCTTTCCTGGAAATTAATTTTAGATATATTCTGATGCTGTTTATTCTCTGTCACTCTGTTAATTAATTCTGCTCAAAATTTTCTTTTATACTTTCTGATATACTAACCAATAAATATTAATCTGACCTTTATGTTGCTGAAGTTACTTTATTTTCCTGTATGTATATCCAATAACACATACAAATAGATTGTTTTTTTCCTAGTGGTACAGAGTCTAAGGTTTCTATCTGATAGAGATTTAGGCAAAAACTAAAGCAAACAGATTATTGTGGGTTATTTTACTTCACTCGTGTTTGTCTGGTGGTTTTTGTTTTGTTTGTCTGGGGCTTTTTTTGGGGAGGAGGATTTCGGGTTTTTTGTTTGTTTTTAATTTTAGAAGTACTGGATACTAATGTCTGCTTGCTTAGGAAGAGAAACATATTTGCAACATATTTTTTATTTCCAAGTCTTATTAAGTTTAATAGCCAGACTTCCATGTATTTAAATGGCAAGAGGTCACATCTAAGATGTGACAGTTTTGATAGGTATATGCCCAAGGAACCAAGTTAGGTACAACTGATTCACTGTCTTTTAATACCTTGACCTGAAAAATCTTAAGAAAATGATCTCATGTCCTTCAGAATGTTTTCCTGCCAATTTTAAATGCTAGACAGTTTGAAATGTTTTATTTTTAAGTCTGGATTAATCTAAAAGAAGAATGTACTTGAGTAATATTTAAGAAATTTGCTTAAATTTGAAACCAAGGAGAGTACATATCTACAGAGAAAAAAAAATTATTCTGTGATATATTCTGAAAATAATCTCTTCACTAAGTACATAAAAGGGACCTACAGGAAGGCCGGAGAAGGACTTTTTACAAGGGCGTTTTGAGAGATTGGAAGGAGAGTGGGAGGCAGCTAGATTCCAACCAATGGAGGAGGAACAGTTGATGCCCCATCAGCCTTTGACTGTGTTGTTGTTATTTATCACAAAATTTAAGGCTCGAGACTGAGAAAACAAACTCTTGGCATGGCCCCCACAGCGTGAGTTAGGGGAGGGTGGCGAGTGCAATTACCCCGAACGGTTCCCAAGGAATAAAGTGGGAAAGAAAAGGGAATTCTGTTTCCCTGCGCAGGTTTGCACGGCGGCCCGACACTGCCACCTCCCGGCGGGGGCGAGTATTGCGCCCCGCCTGCCCCCGGAGGCGAGGAGCGGAATTGCCGAAGCTGTTCGGAATCCAAGGCCAAGATGCCTGGGGCAGAAAACACACCACATGGAAAGTTCTTCCTTTTAAAGATCAGTCTAAGTGGGACTAAGTTTTCTTCTTCCCTCCTTTTACAGATATTCCTAGATAAGCGGGGTTCCATTAGATGAAGTTGCAACAGGACTGAAAAGCTGCTCTTTTTGCTTCATCAGTTTTCAAGTTTTTATCTTGATAAATTTTAGAATATTTATGTTCATGTGCATTTCATATAGTTTTGTTACAAGCAATGTTTTAAAATGTTTTGGTTTTTTTTTTTTTTTCCTCTGGTTGGTACAGTGGGTAGAAAATATTCTATGTCACTGGTTAAAAAAACAACTGAGGTGATGGGGGTTTGTGTGCAAAGGGACAAGGGAATAGAAGATAAGACGTGAGAACCTCAGTAAGCAGTTAGCAGAGATCTCTGAATTTATAACAAGAAACCTGAAACCTGAGCCTAATTTCCTCTTCTGGGGAAGAATCTCAAAACACAGGCTATATTCAATGTCATTCTGAAGGACAGCACCTCATAACCATCCTAGAAATTAAGTTTCAAAATCTGATCAAACTGTATTTTCATTGTCAAAGCCAACTCATTCAAATGACTATTCACTTTTCAGGTCATATTGCTATTTGCATAATTGGCTGAAGCTAATATATACTAGTCAGAAATATTTTGATACACTGCATTTTCTTCCTTTATGACTCATGCTTCATGCCTTGATATTTATCAGATTGAGCTGCACACTATAACTGTTGAGCATGTGCCTATTTTACTGATTAAACTGAATATTTTAGTAACAGAATTTACATATACACTGATTGCCCTGTGCTTTTGCATTTCTTTATGAGAGGAAAAAAATCTAAGGGATGTTACTTTCATGTCTTTCTATAATCAATTCTCTGTCTCCCTAATGTATATGTGGTTAAAACTTGTTCTAATTATTTGCAGGCTTTCTCATTTTCCAGGTCTTAGATAGAGTGTATATAATTCCAGAATTTAAATCCTTTAGGAAGGTGCAGAAATTAAAATAGTTATCTTAAAAATAAAACAGTAAATTCCCCACTATGACAAAAGAGCATCCATGTTTGAAACCTGTCCAAGCAAACACAAGATCTACAGTTCTAGAAAACATATTTTCTGTAATTTGGGAAAATTAGAGACAATACTGAGGATGTAATATAAATGTAGTTTTGGTTGCTATGTAAAGGAAGCATCACTTTCCTCTGTTATAAATATATACTTTGATGTTTGTTACTGATTTCACAGTGAAGACTATGAAAGCAGGTCACTGTTTGGAATGTAAAACTTTTTTTTTTTAATAACTTTGAATTAATTTCTGTTTTCACTTTCACCTTACAGATAAGGATTATCCAGAACTACGACCTTTTGTTTGGGATAAGACACGTTATCACTCTCACAGGAAGTCCCTGGCCTGTGTTTTATTTGACAGAAGAGGCATAACCTCAGTGGACTCATGGATAAAACTGTCAAACTTAAACCAAAAATGGTCTCAAATCTAAGTGCTTACATGTCACATTTAGCTAAGATGGTAGCATTACGGAACCTTTGTTTAACGTGACTCAGTAATTTAGTAAAAGTGCATTTGGTCCATAATAAAGCTTCTCACTATGTTTTATATATCTTCGTTTAAAATAAAGAAACCAAGTGGAAGATATGGAAGTATGGAAGTAATCTTTCTCATTCACTCCCAGACTTTGGGGGTAAGTTTCCATAACAACTTCTTCCTACCCAGAGCATTACCTACCTAATCAGAGCATTAACTTGAATGCCAGCATTCTGTAGCTATGAAAACACTTGGAGTATATGGACTGCATGTGTGACTGTGGAATTGCTTTCCAACTTCTGTATGGATTCCAGGTACCAGGCATAGACCAAAATGCTATTATTCATACACTAAGAGGAAGTTGGTTATTTTCTTAGCAGGTATGGAGAAGCAAGCTTTCATATAATTCTGGTTTGTATGAATATGAGTTATTAGAAGACACTGCATTAGAATCAATACACTAAAAATCATGCAAACAGGGCATGCATCAGGGCTAGAGCATTAGCCTGACTCAAGAAGTTATGAGCTAGGAATGCCTATAAGCAAACTAATGCTAGCAGTGATGTATTTAAAATCTCAGAAGCTACCCTTAGTTGGAATATCAAAGTGCACAGTGAACAAAGTGAGAAGTGTGAGCTGAACTGAAAACTATCTGACTGGTTTTGAAGGGGTCAGCAGCAGCACCAAAGGTAGCTGGACAGTGACTAGTAGTGAACCCCAGAGTCTAATACTGAATCCAGTCCTCTTTACCCTGTTCATTAAAGATCTCTACAATGAGGCAGAAAGTTTGCAGGCTGAACTGAGAGGAGTAGCTGAGAAACCAAAGGGGCACACTTCCCTCCACAGGGACCTGAGGAGGCTGGAGATGTGGGCTAATAGAAATCTCATTAAGTTCAACAAGAAGAATTGAGAAGTCCTGCACATGGGGAGGTCTTCTAGCTCAAAAGAAGTTTGGCCTGGAAAAGGACCTGGAAGTCCCACTGGATAAAAAGTTAGAGCATAAACTAGCAGTGTGCCCATTACAAAATGGGCTACATTAAGCAGAGTGTTGCTGGCAATTTAAAGGACATGATCCTTCCTCTGTACTTAGTGCTGCTGAGGAGCACCTGGAGTGCTGTGCCTAGCTCTGGGCTCCTCTGGGAGACAGGGACATACTGGATGGAGTCCAGCAAAGGGCCACGATGATGTGAAAGGGAAGGGAGCATCTCTCTATGAGGAAAGGCTGAGGGAGCTGTGGTTGTGCAGCATGGAGAGAGAAGGTCTTATCAATGTACATAAATACTTGAAAGGAGGGTGGAAAGAAGATGGAGCCAGATTCTTTCAGTGATTCTCAATGACAGAACCAAAGGCAATGGGAACAAATTGAAATACAGGAGGTACCAGGCAACAGCTTTTAATTTTTTTTTTTTAACTGTGAAGATGACCAAACACTGCAATAGACTTTCCAGGGTGGTTGTGGAGTCTTGATCCGAGGAGATAGGAGAAGAAATGTAGTATCCTGCACAACTTGATCTTACTGGCCCTACCTGAGCAAAGGGCTGGACCAGATGACCTGCAGACTTCCCTTGCCAAGTTCTACCATTCTGTGATACTGAGAAAGTAATTCACAATTAATATCTTGCTCTAATATTCACTATTGACATTATAAATGGCTAAATCAACAGCAAGCTGGATTGACAAAAAGACATCCATATATAATTTGAATAGGCATTCATGCCAACTCATTACTCTGTAATTCTCTGACTTCACCATATTTAGGTGAAGTATACTTGCAAAATTACATAAATACTGAAAGTCAGTTTCTTAAGAAATATAAAAAATCTTTTTCTTTATAAAGAGGAGGGATTAAACAGCAAAGCAGGAAGAAGAATTTAACTTTGGCATCTTTGTGAATCCATGATAGCTATATATTTTATGGGTTTTAAAACACTACACTTGCCATACTAAAAGATGATCCCCAAAAGGTGTTAAAGGAAATAAGTTGTACTGAAGTAATTTCTTCAGAGTTTGATCATACTTACTTCTGACTCATATAGCAATTCATCTCAAGACCCTAGCCACCTTATCTTTTCTTGTTGAAGGTCCTAATTGAGACATTAGGTTTTCTATCAGTAGGAAAAAACACAGGAGAAGGCAGTTAAGGAAAGCCAATGAAGATGGACAGAGAAAGAAGGAGATTTTTGGAAGTTCCTAATCCACCTGGAATTTGGAGGTATTGAAGCACAAGCCTAGATTTGAAAGCTTCAAAGATCTTGCAAAGTCCAGCTTTCTACAAATAGTGATAGATATCAAATCAGCAGGGCTTTCCGATGTTATTTGAGCATGCTGTGCACATAATGCCACGACAAATCAGTGAGATATAGGTAGTGTGCAGGGTATTAGGAGGCTGTGCACTATCTTCATTAATAGGTAAGTAGGTCTCATTTTTCTATATCTACTTTTTTATTCTCATTTATTATTATTTTTAATGGCTGTGAAGAAAATTCTGTGTCTTAAAAAGGAAACAAAAGACCAGCATCATGCAAACAAACATGTCTGTATTGGCACAAAAGAACTACAAAAATCTGAATGGTGTATTGAAGTTGCTTTAACAGCACAATGAAAGATGAATTACTATATATCAAGTTTTAATGAATACCTGACTGCAGAAGCATATGAAAACAGCATGAACAGAGTTTAGAACAAAGGATTTTCTCAATAGGATATTAGTGATAAAAACTCTGCTGCTCAAAAATGAGACAGAGATGAAGCTACATATTCAGCAGAACACAATACTGCCAATATGGACATCAAACCTTTTGTTTTTCAATTCCAACCCATAAAACTTTACATTCCAGTTGAGTAATAAAACCAGACTTGTTTTGAAAAGCTTTCCTCTACGTTATCATAAATCTTCTGCTTGTATTGGTCCCAAAGTAACACAGTTTGTAGTAAAAGTTTTAAGTACTTTTGGAATTGCTATTACAATCATAGTGAGAAGCCCTGATATACAGAAGAAATACCACTCTCTGAAAAATGGAGATGGGTTTATTTCTATTGCTCAGATACAGAGTTAAGTTTTCATTAATTTGAGGTAGAATTTTAGTCAGATCATTGACTATATCTATGCTTTCAGAAAAATTATTTAGTCGTGCTTGACCCAAGTAATGTGTAAACCTGTGTCCTAGATTTTAAATTACTCAAGTCCACTCAGTCAGGGTTGATATTTTCAATTTGCCAACAGGAAATAGGTGATGACTTATGCTGAGTCTTTGGCTGAGATTGGCATTTTTTTGGAAAGTGTTAAATGACACATGACTGTTCTACATGAGAATGTATTTTAATATTTTAGCCGCATAAATGTGCAGTTCCAATGACAGTCTCAATGTGAACATTCCCTACCACTATAAAATGATTAGTCCAGAGACAGACCCTGTATAAGTACATACAAAAAAGAATCAGAGACCTGGAATTGTACGTAAATAGCAGAGATTGGACAAAATGAGCTGTGTTAATGTACTCTACACTGTTGCAGATCTATCTTGAATACTGTGTGCAGTTTGGGATACCACAAGTTAAAAAGGACATTAAGCTCTTAGAAAGCATCCAAAGGAGGGTCATGGGGATGGTGAAGGGTCTGGAGGGAAAGCTTTATGAAGAGCTGCTGTGGTCAGTTGGTTTCTTCAGCCTGGAGGGGACTGAGAAGAGGCCTCATTGCAGTCTAAAACACCCTTGTGATGGACAGATGAGGGGCACTTCACTCTTGTGATCAATGACAAGACTTGAAAAAACAACATGCAGCTGAGTCAGAGGACGTTTGGGTTAGATAACAAGAAAAGGTTATTCACTATTGGGCACATGGTGTGACTCTTGGGGATGCATAGGAATAGGACTTGATGAACCTGCTGGGTTCCTTTCAACTCAGCATGTTCTGTGAATGTATAAAACTTCTGAAAGGTATTTCATGTGGTAGATTCATTCTAGATGATCCTCTTAGATTTGATCTAGAATAAAAGACAGAGAAATGAGTAGCTGTTCAACTAAGAATACAAGTTAATAGTATTTTAGTTTTACCTACAAAGGAAAACTCTCCGTAGGATATTTCATCCACTAACATGGATTTACATACCCAGACAAGGATTTAAATCAGTTCTAAGCTCTCCAGTTCTCATAGTGTGTGAAATCAATTATGATTTTTTTAAACTGATTTGAACTTACATTTGTTTGTTTGGGGTTTTATTGTCACAGCTAGTGTGAAGTAGAGCTGAGCTTACTATTTCTAGCAGAGACAAGCTGGAGAAGAGAGGACAGAATCTGCATCACTGCTATAAAGATCATACTGTTCATTAAGCAAAATGCCTGTGGTGTAGGCTTCAGCTTTCCCTTCCTCCAGATGCTGATGAGATTACTTAGAAACTATTCCAGTGCTTGGATTATATTTTTTTGTTGGTAGAGAAGACATTAAATATCAACATACAACTATATTCTGTAGTGATTGTAAGCAAACTGAAAATGCACATCTGCACTGAGAATGTGCTGTTCAACAGTTATGAGGCTGGGTCTTACAGATGACATGCTTTGGTTATGCTAAAGATACTGACATCAGCTCTGAATGAAGGCTAGAGGGGAATCTGTGTGGTAAATATCATGCCTATAAAATTTTGGAATGAAAAAACCCATAATAACAAGAAAGAGATGAAGTTTGAGAAATCACAGGGCTTTTCCTTTCCACATCTTTTGGCATTGTCCACAATAAGCAAGATATATTTTCTGTATTGTGTTTAATTTCATAGGAAACAGACTTATGGACTTTTCTTAAAAGTTTTCTTGAAGATCCATAAAGATAAAACAAAAATTTTGTTTATCCTTTAGCAAGGACTTAAGCTAAAATACATTATTAGATACAATGCTATAGTTTCAGTTATTATCTTGTCAGCATATTTCTTTCCTCCTATGTCCCTTACACCTGTTCCTCCTGTGTATTCATAAATCTGCTGCTCCAGCATAGTATTTTTAAAGCTCTAAAAATCTGTTGAGATTGCTGGTTTAGCAAGCTGAGGAAATAATAATAGATCTTTTAAAATATTTTTATTCATTAGATGCTATACCTCATGCTGATTTTTTATGGGATTGCAGAGTATGATAAAAATGCACAGATTCTCATAATATTCATTCACAGACTTCTTGCAGTTGAAACTGTCTTCATCCTCAAAATTACCCATTTGTGTCCCCTGAGAAATGTTCAGTCCCCAAGGCCTGAAGGACCTTCGGGTTTTAAAGGACCTTTGTCTTGAAATTCCTATAGAATCAAGAAACCCTGGAGGCATAAACTTTCCTAGAGATCTGAAGAGAGGGCAGGGTGATCCCATAAATCTGACCAGTGGAGTAATAACATAGTGCTTGATCAGTCTTTCACACTGGGACAAGCTGTGGGAGCAGGTGCTTCAGGGTCTTAGATCTGCAAAAGCCAGATTTGTTAAAACTTCATTTGCTGAACCTGCTTTTTCTATCATAAGATTAATTGCTTCAACTAAACACAGTGAAACAGAGTACTGTGCATCATGAACCATGTTACAGCTTGTTTGAAGGTTAATATTTACAGACTTTAAACAGAGTAGCTATGCTGTTAATTCATTTATATATTTCTGATGTCTGTAAAATGAAGAAACAGAAATGTTTTGGTTTTTTTATACTGAAAATTAGAGTGAAAGAATTTTGTTCCTTCTTTGCACAAGGTATAGAACAGCACAAACCAGTCCAAAGTGCATATAAACCCCATTGTCCCACGAGACTTTATCAGACCCTCTATGCTCAGCTCTCTATCCTCTCTGCTATAATGAGCATGGCATATTTTTATCCAGTTATTTCTCTCCTGTTATCAAAAGCAGCATTTCCTCTGCCACCCCTCCCCCTATTAGCTCCTTCTCTTTTGTGTGCTATAGAGAAGTCAAACACTGCTAGTGAAACCTAGTAGGGATTCCATTTCAAATTAAGCTGTCTAAATGTCAGTGACCATATATTAGTCACATGGACCCTGGATTCTTGGCCACATTTGTAGTCAAAGCACAATACAAAAAGGAGCCTGTGGAATGATTATGGTGACAAGCACTAGGTGTATGACTCAGCATCTTAAATACACTGCAGTGGGTTAGGACATCCAAGACATCTGCACTGTGCTGTCAGCCATGACACAAGATGCAGTGAGGACTTGCATACTTTTGGAGTGTCAGCTGGATGTCACATGGGATCAGAGGACAATTTTGGGCACTTAGATTTGATTATCATTCTTTATACTGTGAGGGTATTTTGTTTGCTTGTTTTGACTGATTCGACTGCTTTGTTCTGTTTTGCTTTTCCACTAGACTTGTGCATTAGCAGGTTGCAGGGAGCTGGTTAGATGTAAAGCAAGGGCACCACTTTCTCTCCCAGAAAAGGAATAAACCAGTGGGGGAACTCACATTCACAGGAAAGGAGGATGTACATATTCATGCCCTGTGAAGTATAGATATATGTGGGAATTAGAATGTTTTGATATTAGTTATAAAAAGGTGCTTAAAAGTGTGTAGGGGCTTAACTGACATTATTTGAGTGTCTGGTATCTAGTGGCTGCTATTGACCTTGAACTCTTTGACAGTGGATGTCATTAACAAATCAATAAGCCACTTTAATGCCTGATTTTATTTAAAACAGGTGCAACAAACAGTTTGCTCCTGTGACACCCTCCAACAAGCTCTCAACAGATCACCAAAACCCTTGGCCAAGTCAGTAGAGTGCCACTATTTGGCAGATGCTATTAAGAGCAGACAGCAGCTTTGTAAATTTAACTTTTTTTATGTCCTTAAAACACTGTAACACAACAGTTCACATAACCATAGTAAAATGTAAGTTGAAATAGATCTCTGAAGGCCGCCTAGTCCAATGTACCACAGTTGTAGATGTACCCTCAAAACTGATGTCAAACTTTAGCCAAATAATTTCTTAGGATGGAGATTTCATATCCTGTTTGGACAACTTGTTTTAGTGTTTAGCCACTCTTATTGTTAAGTACTGATTCATTTTTGCCTCTGTGATTTTCCATGCTGCAGCTTGAGACTGTGTGATTTCTTCTGCAAGCCTATAAGAAGAGTAGAAGAATATGGCTGTCTTCTGAATAACTTCTCTCTTGATATTGGAAGACTCTAAAAACTCCGATTCCCTTCCCTTCCCTTCCCTTCCCTTCCCTTCCCTTCCCTTCCCTTCCCTTCCCTTCCCTTCCCTTCCCTTCCCTT
>JAOTQP010000001.1:45757833-45806642 GCA_026413545.1 Cichladusa arquata
GAAAATGGTAGCTCTCCCTACCTCTTTCAACACTTGAACATGATGTACCCTTTTAGTATATCTGTCTAAAATATTGTGGGTACCATTTATCATAATGTGATGTGTCTTCAAAATAAGAATGACCCTCCGCAAAAAATGATCACATTATGTATTGATGCTACATTGGGAAGCTCTGTCTCCAAGCTGTCAGGAAAACCAATAAACCAGCTAATGCAGTACACTTTCAGCATTATTGGCTTTGAGTACAAATGTTAAGGACACTTCAGCTTAGTAAGTAAAGGAATTGTCCTTTTTTTTAAAAAAAATCCTTTTTTTCAAAAAATCCTTTTTTGCCTCCTAAAATAGGAAATTGAAGGAAATAATAATCTAATCAATGTAGATTAGACTAGGAAATTATGCCACAGTAAACTACAAAAGACTTCTTTGCATTCAAAGGTAAATTCAACAAATATGCCGGTAAGAAGTTTTATAACTTTAGCAGGTATTTTAAGCTGAGTTGACAACTTTTATAACACTGCAGAACAACAAAAGTCCAATACTTTTAAGGCATTGAGTAACTTAATTTCTCACTGAAGTCAGCAGGAGGTAATGACACTCAAAACATTTATATATTCCATTTCTAATACAAAGGCAGCAGCATGAACCCCTAAAAAAGATTATTTTTATGCTGATAACCACAGACATTCCATGCAAGTTCCACATAATTCTGTTTTACAGTTTGAACGAATGCATGTAAATCCTACTTTAAATTTGCTTGTTTGGATCTGATTCTGGTTTAAAAAAAAAAACAACTTTCTTTAATTTCAGGTTAAAGCTTAACTCTGCAATAATCATGCTAAGGCAGTCAATAACATTAATTCTTGGATCAGATTCACTGATACTCCACAGCAAATTTGTAATGGTTCAGTGCAAAGAAGTCATAAAGCTGATTCATTAAGTTCCCGAGGATTCCCTGTAGAGCTGCTGTAATGGTGTATATTTTGGGCTTGTGCCCAGTGAAGGTTCCCTCATAAAATGGGGTTAGTCAAAGATCTCTTGCTGCCAGAATAAGCCTATAGGCTGTGAGCAAAAGCACAAAAATAACCTTAACGTGGGTAACATTATATTCATGACCGGGCTGAACTACAGCCAAATCTCTTCTGAGGAAATGAGACAGGCATCCAGTTGCCCCTCAGGCTCAGCAAAACAAGGTTAGCAGATCCTGTCACGTAAATAGATGTGATCATTTTATGTATTATTTTAAATTATGTGGGAACCTAAAAGAATTGAAATGGCAAAACATACTTGTCATGATGAATTTAAGGTTTAATTTACAAAATCTTAATAAGGTATCCAAAATGCTTGTAACTCTTAATAGTACAATGGTTTCTGCTTTTACTTTATCCTCAAAACTAAAATATCAGTATATTCATTCATTTATATCTTAAAGAACAATCTTGTTATTTTCTTTGAAATATAAGTATAAAAGATATTATCACTTCTTCTGGCTTCATTGAGTTACATTTTCACTTTGTAGATTTCAAAGAGCCTTTTACCTGCTTTCATTTCCTTCTATGTCCTTCAGTATTTCCATTAGCAGATCTGAGAACATTAGTCTGGTGGGTTTTATTTTCTTTTTTTTCCCCAGTACTTTAATTTTTTAATGTTATTTTTCATTTGTTTGGGTTTTTGTCCCCTGTCCCAGTTCAGACTATCCAAAGTTTATTGAACTTTGACTATGCTTTTATCCTCTTTTTTTTATATTTTATAAATCATTCCTACTCCTAACATTTTATGCATATACACAATAATTTACACACAAACAAACATGGAAATAAATTTATAACCATCTCTATAGATTTGAATTAGATTCTACTTGCCACATATATGAGATGGCAGGCTCACTCTAACTATCTTCATTTCTGTTATATATCGAAGCTAAAACCTTAAATTTCATCGGTAATAATGGAGAAAGGTAAACACTTCCACAATTTAATTTAAGTTGTCAGGGAATAATACGCAACACAAGCAAAAATCAGGTTTCTAAAGTTTTGTTAATTTCTCTTCCTTGCAAAATTAGTATTGTGATTGATTTTCCCAATTTACAAGGAATCTATTTATATTTGACAAGAATTTTCCCTTCTGAACTGGAACACATTCACTTGTTTCCTTAGTAGCGCAGCTCATACAAGCTCCTTGCTCACAGCTGAGAGTCTGGAAATTTCTTGTGAGTAAACGAATATTTTATTGCTTTGAAGTGTTATTTGCAATTGGTGACTGATGCTTCTTTTTATGAGTTTTTGGTTTTTTGCTTGATTTTTCCCCCCCCCAGATGTTAAACTGGGTTTTGATTCAGCTCTCACTGGCCTATACTTTGAATGAAAGTTCTAATTACTGTGAATTTTAAAAACACTTCTGATGTGTCAGTTTCAAAGCTATGAAGCACAGAAAAAGTGTTATCATCTTCCTTGTTTCTTTTTCTTGTTCTTTTCTTTCTCAAATGGGAGATTGTTTAGAAGAGGGAAAACTAGAGTACTCAAAGTAGATTCAGATGGTGGCATAGTCAGTATCAACAACCAAGTGCATAGAAGAGATGTGTTGCCAAATCAGATGTTTTGTTCTTAGAATACTGATAAAATCTGCTGAAAATGTTGCAGTAGTATTGATAATACTTTGGGGAGTAGGAAAGTCCTACTAATCGTGTAAACTTCTGTAGGTATACAGAGATCATGCTCCTATTCTGTATCTTGTCATTATCATGTGCTTCATTAAATGACATTCACCTCTGATTCTGATCCATTCTGTTGGGCTCTGCTAAATAGTTTCTCAAATACTCCCTATAAACACTGAACAGAAATACAGTAATATTTTCATTACCTTGGAAAGAAATTTTATTTTGAATCAGAAATAACTAATCTTGAATTTAGTAAGACTCCTTGATTGTGCAAAGAATAAAACCCCCCTTATGTTCAGATGTAAACTGGTCTCTACCTGACAGGATGAAGACAGTGCCTTTCCCCCTTTACCCTCTCACAGTAGTGATATACTATTATTAACTGTTAGTTAAAAGTGGTTTTACTCTGAAACATATGGGACTCAGAGGTCCCTTCTGCTTTTGGTAATGTTTCATAATTATTCAATTGAGGTTTTTTGCAATTGTTGAGGAATACATTCAGTGCCGGTAGGTCGGGATGCAGCCGCAGTTTGAGCTGTGAGTTGAGCTCTGGGTGTTGGAGCCCATCCCAGAGGCTGTGAACTGCTGACCCTTTGCAGAACAGAGGGCACAGGGACCTGTGTCCCAGCCAGGTGACCGGGCACTCAGGGACACAGCAGGAGCCAAGGACTCAGCTGGAAGACCCCAGACTTCACCATGCACAGACTGTGAGGGCATGAAAGCCCAGGAGTCCTTTGTTCAGGGTCTGTCCTCAAAGGCACCAGCTTGGCCTGTTACTCTGTGGTTGCACCATGATTAAATTATTTTAAGGTTCCAGATGTCTGAGATTCTGCTCTGGAAATCTGAGGGTCGAGCCAGGATGGAAACCTGGTCTGACAGTGTGAGAGTGGGGTGTGTAGGAAATCACGATGGGCACTTGTCATCTCCCTGAAGCTGCCCACAGTCTTTGGTCCCAGCAGTGACAGTCTCAGGTGGTGGGAGTCTGACTGCTGGAGTGGCTCCTGGATGGTCAGACAGGGACATTTCCTTAACATGGATTCAGCTAAAATTACAGTGAGCTTTTACAACCCGGGTCATTTATGATCTATATGGTTCCTTTGTTGGGAAGCTTGACAGGCAGAAACAGGTTCTCCAACCCGACACAATGAATCTGCTGGTAGAGTTGGTCTGTTCCCATTCTATATAGGTGCTCTCAGATTTTACTATTTATTACTAAATATGTGAGCCGGTCTAGGATCCTTCTTATTTTCACTTGATTTATAAACCTTAAGCCAATCTGCAGATCCCCTGCTCTTTGAAGTAAAATGCTTCCTGCTAATCCTTTTTGTGGTCTTCATTCACACTGTAGTGAATTTTTTATTATATTTTCCAATAAACTTTTACAGAATGACAGGAACCATCTCAACAATTGCAACGATTTTTAGGGAAATTAAACTGTGAGTTGATCTTAACTTTATTAGCATTTAACATTTAACATTAGGGTTTAATTAAGCTTTCTTTGTTTTAAGCTCTTTTAAAGAAGGGAGGGAATTAAATCATGTCACTGTCCTTAACTTGCAAATAGCACTTAGATGCCTCCTCTAGTTCAAGAGAAAGCAGCAGGTATTTTGAAGACAGTGTGCCTTTGATGAAAGGAGCAATTGAAATTTTGCTGACTGTACCTTACAGGTGAATTCAGCACTTGGAAGCCAGAGTTGTTTTGCAAATGCGAAACTAGATAACATTTGTTATGGTATGTCTCATTCTAGTTCAGCTTGTTGTATTTTAGTGTTACACATCACCGTAGACGATTTTGAGCTATAAAGTGATGCATAATGATTAGAAATTATTTGGGAAGGGATTTTACAGTAAAAACATGTTTTCTTTTGTCATGCAATGTTAGACAATATGAAAATGTGAAGTACATTAATGATTAAAAACCAGCATTGTATTTCCTGCCGCTCGGGCATTCGCTGATTTTTCAGGTAGAGCAGAGCCTTAGGCCACCTTCAAGGAATATTTGCTTCAGGCATTTCTCATGTTAATGTCTTCTGATTGATCATGAGCCATACAAAGACTGAATGTCATGAAAATTATAAATATTCTAACTATTTGCAATTTTTATGTCCTTTCTTTTGCACTTGAAAGGCATCACAGTAGTTATTATAGGTTGTGAGCTGAAAAGCAATGACTAAAGCAGATACTAGCAAAATCAAAATATGAAGTCCTGTTTTCACCTAAACTGTTTCTGGACCTAAACACTCAACCAATTTTGAACAAAAGCATTAACAGTTTTCCTGCTTTAAAAAAACATAGGAAGATAAAAATAATGATTAGACAGTTCCTTAACAGTGCTCAGACAGGCAGGAAAATTTACAGAGATATTTTCATCCTAAAAAATTATTTATTCGAAGACATATGTTTATATATACAAAGCAACAACAAAACAAGTAAGAAAAAATTATATGACCTGGACATTTTGAATTAGATTTGAAAGTTAATTTCTGATTATTTCTCAGAGAGAAAAGCAAAATCAGTATTGCATATGATTCAGATAATATGTACTAGATTATTTTGTTATGTCATTTTAAAAAGGGAAGCTAAAAGATTTCAAATTTGAGAAACGAAGAACATCCTTTACATTTTCAGTCAACCTGTATGCAAATGGCCTGCTTTGCTGGATGCTATGACATGGTAAAGCTCTCCAGTTTTATACAGTTTTTTAAAATCAAGCATAACTTCAAATACAATGCACCATTTTGAATCTAAATACAAAACTGGGGAATGTAGGTTTGAAAAAATACAATAATCTTAAAACAAGAGGACTGATTTGTGTATTGTGCTGTCAAAAGAACTCAAAAACTAAATGGCTGTAAAGAGAACATACATGTAGATGTATTTAACTAAGAGATTCATCTGTTGGGATAGTAAAGGAATATCTGTGGTTTTTTTGATTATATTAGATTTTAGGAAAAATATTAGGGAAAAAAGAGGGATTTTTGTTTATTTGTTTTTTTCTAAATTGATAGATAGTGAAAATATCACCTAAGACAGAAAAATAATTCAAAACCATAAATTAAAATTAATTACTTATTACAGTAAGGAGAAGAAGTTGAGAATGATATTGCATCTTTATTTGAAGTACTGGCATTCAATCTAAAGAGAAAATTTGAAGAACATAAAGACTAAAAGAGAATAAGAGATAACAGTTTGCTGGACATTTGATTATGAATCTGCAGTCAGGCCTACACTACATAACCAGTAATGTTCCTCATAAAACTAGCAATGAAAAAATTTTTGCATGTCGCATTTTGCTACCACACAGTGAAAATCCACATCTAAAAATAGTGCTGAGGATCCTATGACTGCTGCAAACAGAATGATAGTGATAAATCAAAAGGAATGAAGAAATTAACTGCAAAATGGTCATGAATTTGTGCAGAGGTATAATTGAGTGTAGGAGGCAAGGAGACATGAATAGCCCAATATTTATAATTAATTAAGGTTACTGATTAATGCTTCTTCCATTATTCAATTTTTTGTAATTTTTGCTCTACGAAGACATGATTATCACATCAAACAGCTTCATGGAGAAGACTAGTCATTGTATTGTATAGACACCGGATAGATGGTGGGAGAAACTTCCAGAAATGAAAGTACTCAGTGTCTTAATTATAATATAAATTTATGGAAATAATAATATTGCATTAAAAAAAAAAAAAAAAAAAAATTAAAAAAATATTTTTATGTCTGGTGGTGTCTTTGAAGTGGTAAAGACTCCAAAAGAAAACTGCAGCAGGTATTTGGAGATTCTCTATACAGACTGCTCAAAATTCCAATAACAGGAGGTAAAAAAGAGAAATGGAATATTATTAGGTAGATGAAACGAATGAATGATTAGATTATTATCATACAAATGGCTAGGTATCTCTATAGTACTTGTAGGTGCTTTCAAAAGCCCAATACCTCATATCCAATCAGTATTTGAAACATTAATCAGAGGAAGGACCTGCAACTGATTCCCTTTCACTCAAGAAGGCTCATTACAGAGCTTGATTGTAATATTAGAACTGCCACTGAGATGTACCAGACTAACATCTGAAGTGTCTTGTCTGCTAGAACAAGAAATCAAAGCTTGTGATTTCATTAATTCATGTTATTAATTTTTTGTTCTAATTTTGTACTGGAAATATAAACATAGGGGGGACTATTTTAATGTTAGAAGTAAATTTCATAAAAATATGCTCCCTCTCAAATGAATAAAACATTCTAAAGATTTTAACAAATATTTAAAGTAATTAACTCTTTGATATGAGGTCAACTTATTCTTTTGGAAACTTAGTAAAAGAGATTAAGGATCGCTCGTTCAAAACATTTTGGGTGCATTTGTGGGGGAAGGGAGAGGTCAGGCCTTGCCCGGGTGAGGTGGTGCCCTGCTCTGCACACCCCACCTACCCAGCCCTGTACCCCAGCACTGCAGTGGCCACCATCCCTGCACACCAGAGGCAACGCTCCACACCTGCCCCTGGAGCCCTATCCCAGCTCCTGAGTGGCCAAATGACCACAAGCCCCACCTGGGGGCAGGGCCAAGGAGAGACAAAGGGTACTTAAGCCAAAGCATGAAGTGAATATGTCTTGATCCCACTTCCTCATGGAGTTTTTGTTAGTAAAACACCACTGGAACCAGGAGCTGTAACTATACTTGTTCTTTGCTATATCTATTCTCTCTTTCTTCTTCTAATTCCCTCTTCTCAGAGTTTTGAATAATGTAAAATTGGCAAAAGTTTAGAGAGGCATTCAGTCAATGTAAAAGTTTCACAAAGTATTAATTTGGCACATTCGACTTAGCAAATTTCAAGCCTGTCCAAAGTTCTCTGATTTTCTGAAGTTGCCAGCAAAGTTTTGTATTGTTTTGACCTTTAGAGAATATCTTGTCTGTATTTCTCCTGTGCATCTAACTCAGAGTACATAAAAAACCATAAGTCTTTTTTCGAGTCTTGTCAAGAAAGGTTTTGGGGCCTTACAGCCATTCTTGGCACAAGACCAGAGAACTGGTGGGTTTATGTTTTATTTTATGTGTATTTTGTTCAATGTTTTATACCATATAATATGTAAGGATTCCTAGAAATACAGAAGATTCCACTCTCCTTGTCAAATGCCATGATAGCAAGGGCACAGCTAATTTTCTTTTTAGCTTCTTTTATCTCAACTTCAACTCCTTTTCAGAATAATGTCTCATCTGAATAGGAAGACTAGACAACTGTTCACATAAAAAAAATTTTCTTTGATATAACCTGAAGGCTGGCATACAGGATAGGGCTGGGATGGAATTAACTTTCCCCACAGCAATGCTTATAGTGTCATGTAGCCAGGATGGTATTGATATCACACCTCTGTTTCAGCTATTCCTGAGCAGTGCTCATAACATAACAGCATCAAGGTTGTCTCTCCTGCCACTCTTCACTCCTGCTTCAAAGGCACTTCCCAAGAAGTGACTGGACATCAACTGCTGTTGGCAAGTAGAGAATACATATTTTTGTTTTCCTTTGCTTTCATGTGTGTCCTTTGCCTTTCTTCATTAAACAGACTTTGTTTTGATGCACAATCTTTTCTTTTTTCTCTTTTTTTTTTTTTTTTTTTTTTTTTTTCTCCCTTTTCCTCCTGTCCTGCACAGGAGGGGACTCATAAAGTCGATTTGTGGATACCTGGTGGGTGGCAATTCAAGATCAGCCCACCACAGTCCTGTTTGATGACTAGGTGAGGCACTTGAAAACTTGAGAGGAGGGCAGTAATTGGGAGAGGTAAAAGGCACAGTATGGGTCAACCATTGCCAATGACAGCATAGTTGGGATTTTCTTTGCTTGTGTGTGATTATGATGAAGAAGCAAGGGGTGAAATGAGTGCAACTAGTCACTCTTTGTTGATGTTATGATGTTATTTTGCCTTAGGTGTAGGTAAGGTTTTTCATAATTCTGAGGCTACAAGACTGGCTTTTATGAAAAGACACTGAAGCTGCTCCAGTGTCAGGGTAAGTTCCATCTGGCTCCAAGACAGCACCACTGCTGGCAAAAGATGAGCTTATCAACAGTGTTGGTAGTGCCTCTGGGATATTATATTTAGAAAAGGTAGAAAACAGGGATGAGCAGTGATAAAATTTGAGGGAAATGGTTCTGCTGACACCAAGATCAGGGAAGAAGTATGGGGAAGAGATGCTACAGGAGCCAGAGCCTGCAGCTCATGGAGCACCCCATGGTGAGGCAGGCTGTTCACCTGTCACCCGTGGTGGGGCAGATATCCATCTGCAGCCCATGGATGATCACACACTGGAGCAGATGTGTGTGCCCAAAGGACACGGTGAATCCATGGAGATGTCACACCAGAGCAGGTTTTCATACAGGACCTGGGAGCCCAGCGGGAGCCCAGCAAGAGCCCACACTGGAGCAGTCTGTTTCTGATGGACTCTACCAAGAAGAACAGCATCCCGTGGGAAGCATTTGTGTTGGCAAAGTTTGTGGAGAACTGTCTCATGGGTGGGATGCCATGCTGGAACAGGGAAAGGATGTGAAGAGGAAGGAGCAGAAAAAAAAAAAAAGTGTGATGTGATCATAACCCCCATTCCCAGTCCTTGCCAAAGTGCTCAGGGAAGAGGGAGGAGGTAGGTGAGTCAGGAGTGAAGATGATACTGGTAAGAAGTGGGTGGAAGGGATTTGGGTTTTGTTTTGTTCCTATTTTTCACTATCTAAAATAAAATCATGCTAATTCTATCTTAGCTGCTTTACCCCATATGTTTTTAGATATATATATACTTAGATGAGTTGTCATTAGACAAAAGATGACTGTGCATATGCAAATACTGACAGCACATGTTGCAAAGAAGAGTAAAGGTGTAAGAATACATGAGAAATATACCTCATGGTTTGTGATTTCATGTTCTGAACCAGATCTTCACCTTCTTTAAATCAGTTCATAAAAGACTGATATGTGGAAACCTTTGAACTTCTCTGACTCACTGCTCAGATACACCTGCCTTAATCACACCAATGGTTCATGACCAACTAAAAGGCCAAACTGCATGACAACTCAATCTACTTTTCACAGTTATTTTAACATGTTACCAAGTATATTGTTCTAACTTTAGTAGATAGATGAGAATTACCAAAAATGTCTTCAGCTTTCTACCGAAAAAGTAACAAGAATACATGTGTTACAATAATGCATTCAAGCTTTTTATGTTTGATGGAGTAGCCTATACAGCTGCTGTACTGTAAGAGCAAAAATTATGTGAAGGAATTAGAAACAAATAGGTGTTAAAAATAGGTATCACAGCTTATATGTCAGTGAGAGACAGAAGAGGAGCTGAGGCTGCAACTGAGCAAACTGTAATTGTGGGGTACAGGATGCAACTGATGGAGTCCATTGTGGGGATTAAATTGTGAGGTTTGAATTCAATGTCATGGTAGAGGCTTACAGCAAACCTGTAGTGTTTATCTCAGGACAGCCATAAGGGCCAATTTTCCCTCAGAAACAATTCCTAGGTCCTAACAATTGTTCAGAAATAATACCTGAATGTTCAGTTTAAAGTTCTGTTGTAGCAATTCTGCTGAAAGACTAGGCATATTAGCCTGATGGCATACATTTTATGTAGCACCATTTTGAATGCCATATCTGTATTTTGGGTTTGCATGGCCAGGTTTTGGTTGTGGGGAGGCTACAGTGTGACTTCTGTGAGAAGCTTAACAGAAGGCTCAGTGATGGACATGCCACTGGCCAAGGCTGGGCCAACCAGAAATTACAGCAACACTTCCGTGATAATATATTTAAGAAAAAACCAAAAAGGTCTTGTGCAGTTGTAATTGTTTCCAGAGAAGAGCGGAGTGAGAATATGTGAGAGGAACAGCCCTGCAGACACTGAGGTCACAGAGGCAAGAGGTGTTTTATGTTCCAAACAGCCCATGGTGAAGCAGCTGTGCCCCTGCAGCCCGTGGCGATTCATGGGGAGGCAGAGATCCACCTGCAGCCCTTGGTGGAGACCCATGCCAGAGCAGGTGGGTGCCTGAGAGAGGGCTATGAACCTGGAGGAGGCCTCTGCTAGAGAAGGCGCCTGGCAGGAACCTGCAGACCTACGGAGAGAGAAGCCCACACTGCAGCAGGTTTCCTGGTAGGACTCGTGATCAAACAAGGGACCCACACTGGAGCAGCCTGTCCTTGAAGGACTGCATCCCTGGAAGAGTGACCACATTGCAGAAGTTTGTGAAGAACTGTTGCCCATGGGATGGACTTGAGTTGAAGAAGTCCATGGAGGAATGTCTCTGCTGGGAAGGACCCCATGCTAGAGCAGAAGGACTCTTCTCCGAGGGCAGCAGGAGGAGCAACCTGTGATGAGCTGACCGTAACTCCCATTTCCCATCTCCCTGTGCCACTGGGGGAGGAGCTTGGGAAGGGGGGGGGCGGGGGCTGAGGGGAAGATGTTTTGAAGATTTATTTTACTTCTTGTTTTCCTGCTCTGATTTTGTTAGCAATAAATTCACCTAATAACCCCAATTCAAGTCTGTTTGCCTGTCATGGTATTTGGTGAGTGATCTCTCATGGGTCTTGTCTCAACCCATGAGGCTTTTGTTACATTTTCCCTCCACTGTCCAGTTGCAAAGGGAGTGAGAGAGAGACTATGGTAGGTAGCCAACATCCAGCCTGGGTCAACACACTACACTAATCTAAAACATTTGGAACTGGATATGAAATCGAAAGTTCTTAAGTGTTTGAGTACACACCAATTCTGGCAGATGTAGATTTGTTTGCTATTTATCACAGTACTGAGTGAATGTCACACAGAATTAGAAGGACCTATAATTTATTTTATCTGCAGTGTGACATTGCACTTCGTTGTAAATCCTTCATTGTAGCCTGTGATTTTGTTGCAGTGGATAATGCTGCCTTTTGCTTTTTGTTCAATAATTGGGATAAGGCTCTATCTCTAAAAGAACATTGTAGTCTTGAAACAGATACAGAAATACCCCAAAAAACAAACGAATAAACAAAACTCAAAAAAGATGCTTGCTTCAGCTTGTCTTATTCCCTGATTGACTTAAGTTTCAATGCACTCATCACATCTCAGAGTCGACAAGCACTGCAACTGCTGCAGCAAAGTGGAATGCTACAACCATATTGGTAGGCTGGCATAGATTTACAAAGGTAAGGATTTAGCTAATTTTTCTGTCACTGCAAGAACAGAACAGCCAATAGCTGAATGGATGCTCCTATACTCTTTAGAAATGCTTGGAGGCGCCTCATCATGGACTGCTGCTATTTAGCATTTTGTCAATGTGTGTTTTTTTACAATGTATCAGTCCTAGTATGCCTAGCTGTTGTGCTTTAGTGTGCACTATCACTAGAAAGATTATTTGAGAATGAAGAATCTCTGACAACATTTGTTCCATCACCATCAAAAATGAGATTTGTTTGTTTTTGTTTTTGTTTTTTTTTTTTCCAAACAAGAACCTGGGAGTTCTGACCTTGTTTTGCCATCATTGTTTCTCTTATCTACTTATTACCACTGAGGCAGACAAAAAGAGCTATAGAGAGCATAGGAGGGAAAAGATAGGACAGAAGGAGTCACAAATGCAGTTAATACTTGAAAAACTTAGTTATCTTAAAAGACAGGCACACTGAATTAAAAAAAAAAAAAAAAAAAAAAAAAAAAAAAGGAGAAAAAACAAAATTTCATCACTAAAACTTTAAGAATTAAAATTAGAATTCACATTTTCCTAGTCTCTGATGGTTATAGCTTCTGAGTCATAGAATCATGGACTTGGTCAGTTGGATGGCTGTCTTCCAACTCAGCATATTCTAACTTTTGGCCCTGTACCAGATACCCCAAGAGTCACACCGTGTGCCTGAGTGCTGTCCAAGCAATTCTTGAACTCAGACTGATGCTGTGACCACTTCCCTGGGGAGCTTGCTCTAGTGCTTAACCACCTTCTGGATGAAAAACCTTTTCCTGCTATTCAGCCTAAACCTCCCGACTCTGCTTCCTTTCATTTTTGACTCCTGTCCCTCATCACCAGGGAGAGGAGATGTGTACCCTACCCTCTTGTTCCCCTCATGAGGATGTTGTAGACTGTGGTGAGTTCTCCCCTCAGGCTGAACAGACCAAGTGACCTCAGCTGTTCCTCCAGATCCTTTACCTTCCTTGTGGTCCTCCTTTGAGTGTTCTCTAACAGCTTAATCTTTCTTATATTGTGGTGCCTAACACTGCACACGATATTCAAACTGAGGTTGCCCCAGTGCAGAGTGGGATAATCATCTCCTTTGTCCAGCAGGTGATGCTGTGCTTAATGCACCCATCTCTAGGCTTTTGAAAGCAGAGGGGAAAATAAAGCAGGACAAAATGCAACTGATGTAAAGATCATTGCCTTTCTCCCCTTCTTTCTCTGCATACTATTTCAAAAGTAATAGGAAGACAGGGAGCAGATGTATTTCAATTTTACCAGAACCTAGTACTCTAGGATCTAAAAATAATGCATATAAGACAAGAGGAGGAGCAAATTCATGAAGTTATAGGGTGAGGTGAAAAGATGGTGAAGCTGTAACAGGAACTGGGAAAGGAAAAGAATAGTACAGAGGGAACAAGTTCTAAGCCTCAAAACAACATGCTTTGTCATTACTTAAAGTGAGACGCTGTGTTCAGGTGGGAAAGAAGCATGGAAAACTATGGAAACAAAGCATAAAAAAGTGTAACAGCAATCAGTTTCTAGAAAGACTGACGACTAAGTTCCTGCCTTTACATCAATAATTTCAAATCCTTATTAATAGGTCGTAATTTTTTATAGAATGCTTTTCTTTAAAAAGGAAAAGAGATCTTTTCTACTTCCTGGGCACCCGTCTGCCCCCTCCCTCCCCTCCATTCTCAAACAAAGATACTTTAATAGGAAACTAAGAATTGACATGTTCTAAACTGTATACTTGAATAGCAATTATTGCAGTAATCACTGAAGGTACTGGTTACTCAAGGTAGTAGTCCCATTGTGTCTCCTGCATGGCTGAAAACAGTGAGCTTAGGAGTGAGGGAGAGAGGATGTTGTGGGAATATGGATAGCCAAGCCATAATTCTTGCCCTATCACAAGTCCCAACTATGCTATACTGTAATGAATAATAAATACTCCGAGTCCAGATTAAATGCAGAGATTTGTCCCTGTCAGGCAAGAGAAAGGTACTGAGACAAAACATAGTCTGGGAAAACAGAAAATCTTTATTTAGTTGGATAAACTGTGTGTCCAGCATACTCACATTACAGATAAGTTTTACATTTAAAATAAGTAGTCTGTAACTAAAATGAAAGCCTAGAAAGATTACAAAGGTGTTTGAAAACAGTGACTTGTGCCAAATGTATCTTAGCATAAATTTCTATTTTGATAATTTCATTAAGTGGAGCATTTCAATGTCAGTGTGTTCCCTTTCAAAATGGAATGGAACATTTTGATTGCTCAATTTTATTTTTTTCTGTGGAATGTCCTCCACATTATATAAAGGAACAGAATTAGATATAATTGATCATCTTCTACCTAAATACATTCTTTTATTAGCAATAATTATTTAACATACATCTGTGAAAGTTCAATAAAATTTTGGGTGCTTTTGATATTTCACAGAGGAAAAAAAAAGTGAACCTACAGAGTTTTATAAAAACAGGAAAGCTGTATTCTGTTTGTTTCAAATGTATAAAAAAATACTGTTGTAACAATTCAGAGCAATTATTTGCAGCCCTTATATTTTTCAGTTTTTAAGGAATGTGATGGAGTCTAGTCAATTCTCCAAGCTTTTGGTCTGAGAGCAAGTAGCACCAGTTTCCAAGAGCTACCCAGAAAAATAAAAACACTAAAATAAAAACACATCCTCAGGGAGCAAGAGCTCTGGCACAAAATCTATCCTGGGGCAATCAACTGCGTAAATGTAGCTAAACATGTGCCATCTGTGAAGGAATTTGTCCAGCAAAATCAGCAGCATTTCTCTTACAAAACACGCAATTGCTTCAGGACGTGCTTCGGTGCAGGTAAATTCAGGATATCTAAAGCTGTTGCCAGCCTGTTATCTTGAAATGTCTGAAATGGTGACTGCATTTTGTGTGGCAGGGTTTACTGCAGAAGCCGTAACACAGAGAAGCTTCTCGATGTTTATTCCAGCATTCAAGTGACTTGTTTACCCCTGAACAGATGGTCATTCAACCACAGCATACATCAGCTGACACCTTTATTGCCCTAATAAGGATCAGGAAGCATCACCAACAGGTTTCTATCTTGTTAGCACAGGGGGATGTGCAGGCTACAGCATAACACTGCTAAGTGCCAGAGGTACCAAACTCGATGGATCCACCAGGAGTGCAGCAAACTGGTCTGCCTTGTTGCGCTGTCAGAGCCCTGGTCTTCTCTGCATTGGTGCTGGATGAAAAAGGCTTGTGCTTCTCTCCTAACAGGTTTACTGATCTGCAGCATTTCCTGATTTTCCTTTGCTTTTACAGGGTTATATAATATTTGTAGCTCAACCAGGGACCACAAAAGTTATGGGAAAGAGTATTCACTGCTTGAATAGGATTTGTTCTTTGAATTGCATCAAAAACAAGGATGGCAAGACTTGTGGAAAAGGAATAAGTGTCATTCCAATAGGAATTGCCAGGCCCTTGGGAGATGGGAACAATAGTACCTTGTGTCACAGTGTGGGAGTGCACTATGGGTAGGTTCTACGCTGTAGCCAGTTGAGCGGGAGGGGGAAAGATGCACCCCAGAGCCATGAGCAAGACCTCAGGGTGAGGGGTCTGCACCTGCTGTGGCATCCCACTGCTCCTGGTGCACACAACAGCAGAAGGAAGTTCAGGGTTCATAGTAGAGCCCTTTACACTCTGCTGTTTGTAGCTCCATCTACATGGTGTGTTCCTTGGATCCAGAACAAGATTTGGGGCTTCATATTCACCTTTTCAGAATGCATTAAATGTTGCAGTGCTTAGAACTAGCCTACAGCTAGCCCAAAGAAGCAAAATGCTGGAATACATGTATCAGGATGCTTGGTCACCATTTTCACTTGTTTTGCTTAAAAAAATACCTTCTGTTGGTTTGCATTACCTGTTTATTCAGTAACCTTTTTTCAGTAGAAATGGCTTATACACAGCAGACTTCCAAAACTAATAATATGTATTTAGCTTAATGGTCTCATCCTCATAAATACACAAAGGCAAAAGGTTTTAGAAGAAAATGCAAGCAAAATTATCCATCTCATCTCTACAAAAGATCTGACCAGAGCTACACTGTTTGCATTGTGCTTGCCTTCTGTCCAAACACATCCAGCAATTCCCATGACCATTTTCACATACTACGTTTCTAGCATCCATGTTTGTAGAAATGATGCAGCAAATATAAAGCAAAATGTAAATTCTGGCAATGTATATGTCTGAAACTCTCTAAATATTTATTTGTATGATTATTCACTGTAACTAAATCCACTCAGAAGTAATTGAGTCAGACAAATGCTGTATGCTATAGTTTACTCCTCAGCCTAAATGAAGGTACAGTACAGCCTGTGGTGCTGTTTGCTTTCTTCTGTCACCTTGATGATGTCTCAGCTCTGAAGGTGCACTACTGAAGACAACTTTTCTCTGACACATCTGTCAAAATACAACTTTATTTTTCTTTTTTACTCTTATTAAAGCAGCAATCAAAATATAAGCAAAACAAATTATGTCAGCTGGAGAAGTAGGATTTCCTTCACAGGTGAAATGTACCCCAGAGGAATTCCAAACTTTAAATCATGTTAGAATAATTGCATGAATAAAAAGGGAGTATTTTGTGCTTTTAATAATAAAACTGTATTCCAGAAATAGTTATATAACTGAGGAACACCAACATTATCACCAGCAGTGACAATACAGTAGGTTCTCCTTAAAAAAAGCTCTCCTAGAAAGATAAGCATTTGTCAAATCCATATAACTTGAACTTCAATCAAAAGTATTGTCCTTCAATCCCACATTGCTGCAGGGGTGCTCTGGAGTTGGGGTAGTAAGGCACAGACAGCAGCACACTTCCATTTGTGAACCATTTTAGGGGATGTTAGTCTGATGCTGACATCTCCTTGAATTTTGATGGCACTCTTTGAGTGAGGTGATCCTAGGAAGCTTTCTGCATGTGTAAGATACTGAAAAGGCAGAGCATTCTAAAATTTAATAATGGCAATGATAGTTTCTAATTATTATTGCTAAAAAAAAAATCAGAAATTTAATTTACAGATTTCAGTTCCAATATATTGTACTACATCTTCATGACTGCTCCTTCTTAAAAACTTTTGTATTTACATCCATTTTTTTTTATTTTACTGAAGTACATCCCATGTTTGCAAGTTGCGAACAGTTATGATTTTGTTCCTGCAAGTGCTAGTAAAATCTGGGGCTTACTGATATCAGTACCTGATTTTCCATAAAAATTACAGTGGGCTTTTATTTTTGCGGCATTACTCAAATGAGAAAATCTATTCTATAAGCCCTGTTAACCCTATATGTATTCATCTTCTTCTGCCTGTATATAGGCATGCACATTTTAAGATGCATTTCTTGTTTTTTAAATATAATTTACTGGAAGAATGTGCATTTTACACAAAGAGGATCCACTGATAAAAATATATTTTTGTAGTTACTCTCATCAAAGCAACATGCCCACTGTTACGAAATATATTGTCTTTGCAGAATTCTTGCATGGGGCTGACATATCGGACACTTTCTATAGGAGATCTGTCTTTATGGAAAATGAGTTTTAGGGCATCTCAGATGAGCTGAGAAACTGTGTTTAGACCACTGAATCAGGTCCCTAGATGGTTTGTTAAATGACACCAATATCACTGATGATACCTGGATTTCCAGGTCAGAAATTATTTTCTAAGCACCAGCAAGCAATTAATAGTTGACAGAAATATATTCAAGTGTCCAGTAATAGGCAAGGCTCCAAAAATCTTCACAAGATTGAGGATACTGCGTGGGCCTTATGGGAGGTCTGGGCAAGAGAGAGGACAAGGATAATAAAACCAGTCTCTTCTTTCTACCAGTTGCCAATTTGATAAATGTCTCTTGGAGCTGGAGTTAGGTGTCAGGTGAAGTGTCTGAAGTGGGCAAAAAGTAGTACATCATAAAAATAAAAATGAAACTCTCAGCATCTGACAAAAAAATGCCTGCACTGCAATACTTCCCAGTCATAACTGATTCTCTTAGTAGGGAAAGGAAACATACTGAAAGACTTTTAGCCCTTCACCTTGCCACAGAAAATAAAAATGGCTTCATTCATGATAAAAAAACCCTGGCATATGAAATACAAATTTTTTTCTCAAAAAAGTATAATTTTTAATGCAAAAGAAAGGCAGAAAGCAGCTGTAGAATTATTTAGCATTCCAAACTGACTTGCCCACTTCAGAATGTCTGTTCTAAGTGAATATTTAGTAGTGCAGCTGGCATTGTTACTGATTGAAGAACTCCACTTATCACACTGAGCATCTTACTATCCTGGAAAAATCTCTCACAGCTTCCTACTCAATTTATCCATCATCTGAGCTCAAACTTCATATTTATTTACTTTTTTTTCTCTTTTGGCTTTTTTCTTTTGTTTTCCTTCCTTCCTTCCCTCCCTTGATCCCTCCAATCCTGTTGCCTTCCCCCCTATAATTTTCATCGCCCTCTACTTTAACTTCTCCCTCCCTGACATTCTCAGCCTTCCCTTTACTCTTCCTTCCCTTTGATTTTAACGGGTCTGAATATTTACTTTCCAAATAACAAAAGAAAAATTTAAAAATACAGCTATGGAAAACATACTTAATTAAATTATAACCATTAATTTATAAAAAACTTTCTAATGAGAGAAGTCATGCTTAGGTTTAGGGGCTAAGATATAATTATTTGTGTGCAAACAACCTCATCGTTAGAACAAACTGAAGTAGTAGCTACTGCAACATGTCCTTAAACAAAATGTGGTAATTTTTATGTATTTGAAAGTAAGGTATTTTGCTTAGCACTTAGGTGATGATGATGATGGAAGTAGAAATACAGGTTATATAAATCTAGAAGAGGCAGCAAAAGGATTTTCAGAATATAAAATAACTTCCTCTAAAAGGCTACTTTCCAAAGGGCATAAGAGAAAATTACTTGTTAAATCTGTGTCAAAATGAGTTTTTTCATGCTCAGTTAGTGGTGCATCATACTCTACTTGTTCTGCTGTGTTTACATGCCTGAGAGTTTCAGAATGTTGCTCTCTTTTAAGCCCAAATCACATGGAAATATCATTTGTATTTACACTGAATCATAAAAATAAGTAACTAAATAAAACTATCAGGAACAGCCTTGTCAGCAGATACATGTCCTGTAAAGGTAAAATATGCGTGCAGTACAGCATCCTGCATTTTAATCCTTTAATTTTACATAGAGATTATCTCAATTTAAATAGTTTTTTGTACTAATGTATCAATATTCCTGTCTCTTCACCAAATTCAGTAATAAGTTTTATAATATTAGAAATTACATTAACTGATTCCTCAGTGAAGCAGAGACCCAAATTTAACAATAATCTCCATAGCAAACACACATGACACCCTCTAGGAATAGAAAAAAGAAATAAAATTGTCACACTGGTTCTTTTTTTCTTTATTGTTTTTATTTTATTTTTGTTAAACAGAATATGCTTAGTTAGCTGTATGTTCACCCCTCTTGCTTTGTTTTGGAAGTCCCCATATCATGCTATGCCTTAAGCCATTTTTCTTTTAACTCAAGTGTGGAAAAATTAAAAGGGCCAAAAAATGCAGTGTGTTGCTAAGCACTTACTTCTTCTGAAGATAATCCAGAGGCAACCTAAAGACAAGTATTTGGCAAGTCAGCAAAAATACCTCCTTTTTTGCATGATAATGTCTTACTTTTGTACAGTTCATTTAATTTCAATATTAGTATTTCATAAATTATAATCATATATTAAAAAGGTAAATATAGAAAAAGTGCAACTTTAATGTATTCAAACCCCATTTATAAACATTAGCTAGGATATTGTATTTGAATGCCATACAAGCAAACATTACTTTTACAAATGAGGAGTAGCAAAAGCAATATCTTCCCAAGTGAAATCAGAAAAAAAACTTCTGTGTCATCATCTACACTTCAGATGAAAGTGTTAAAAACCCAGATTCTTTACATGGGACTTGAGGTACTTGCTGTGTCCAGCTTCTTGGACAGCATTGCATTTTGTTCTGTATAATAGTGCAGTTGCAGGCACAATAAAGCTTTGATTTTAGGAGGATTTCTGGCAGCTGCCTTTCAAGTGCTTCTAATTATTATTAAAACCTTCTCAATCTTATGTAAAAAAGATGCATTTATCAACAGTCTACCCATATTCTTAGCTAATAGTCTGCTTTTGTGAAGTGGAATCATGGAATGTAAAAAAAAAAAAAAAAGATTAATTGCTATTTTAGTATTAATTATTTTAGGTAGATCCTACTTTTCCTGACCCTGAAGGCTGAACTTTTAATTTCTACAGGAACAATTTTGTTTTAGTGGTAGGTGTTCCTTTAATGCAAATTCCAAATTTAAAGGATGTTTAGAATCTACCAAATAATCAGAATGGAAATACAAAGAAAAGTAAATGTGTGCAGCCTTCACAGGTATCTTTTCTGTTTGTTTACTTTTCCTGTTGCTAATTTTGAAGGTGAGGAGATGTGTGTTTTCTGGATGCTTCACTTTATGAATCATCTTCATTGGAGATTTAAATTTTGCACAGTAGTGTGAAAAATAGGACTTCCTTTCAGACAAAAGTAGAATATCAGTTACAACTTGTCTCTAAATTACACAGCTATGTGTTTTTGAAAACAGAATTCTCATCTAAAATCCATTCATTATGTGAGTAGATCTGTGCTTTAATTGCTATAACAATACCAAATGCTGTACTTGCTTAGAGGCAGAAGATTCCATGGACAAAAGTGTATTTTGCTTCAGGGTGAGACTGGAATGAAAATAATTTAAACCCCTTTTTTCTTGTATTTCTGTTTTCTATTATGTTTTGTTTTTCATTTTGATCAGGTTGTCTGTAGTACTTTCCATAGTCATCTTGAAAAATTAACAGTGTAACAAAATATTTTTTTTTGTCCACATTTAGGAGAAATGTCCATTACATTTTGTGAAGTTATTTCATATAGTAGTTTGAAACTAGAGAGTAGAATAATAAAACACAGTAAACAAAGTTTGCTTTTCAGTAGCTAATGAACTCGATATATCAGAACCCTTCCACATAATCTCAGAACCCAGGCAGTATTGCTGCCACTGGCAGCCCACTTGGGGAGCAAATATTGCTGGTTGTTCTCCTGAGTACACAGCACTCACAGGCTGTGACCTCTCCAGAGAACAACAGTAGCCCCATATGGCCAGTCCAGTAGGATCCTGGCTCAGGAGGCTCAGCAAAGGGAATCCTGAGGATGCTCAGTGAATAGAAGTGGCTGCAGCAGAGGTAGGTGCTGGGTTGGAAGGATGGCTCCAGAGGACAGAGTGGCACTGGAGAGGATGCCTCTGCCCAGGAAAACCACTACACTGCCCGTGTGCTCAGGCAGAGCAGCAACGGAGAGGTGCTGAGAGCTTCTGGAACATGCTTTGGTCTGCATGCTGGAAGACAAAGCTTCCCTGGGGACAGAAACCCAGACTAGCTTGAGCATGCTGCAGCACAGCAGTCCATCACTGTCAGTGTGCCCTGGGGGAGGGCAGAATACAGCTTTCAGTCTGCCAGTACACACCAGGGACACTGAAATACCTGCTGCCCCAGCAAATGGAAATCTTGACCATTTAACCCCTTGTGGCATTCAGACGTGAACTCTCAGCTGCATTTTCTTCTTCTCAGAACATTTCTTTCCCATCAGAGCAATAAAACCAGGAGTAAGACATTCAGAAGGGGCTGTGGATGTGGAAAGAGTGGATTAAATTCAGTGCACAGTCTTCCAGAGCCCAGGCCATAATTCTGACTGGCTCATCCATCTTCTTTTGTTTGTTGGTTTTTATTCTCCAGCAGCTCTGTGGTGACAGTTCAATTCCACCAGGAAGATCAAGGGACACTCAGTGTCGCTGCACAGCAACATGACTCACAGGAGCCCGACCATATTTTGGCTTGCTGCCTGTTCTCACCTGGAGCTAGCAAAATCTCTCAGTCATGTCTCACTGGCACAGCCTTCTCTTGCTGCAGGATATCAGTCCCAGCTCTGAACATGGAGACAACCCAAGGAGTATGGCTGGAACACACAGCCTGTATCAAAGGGCTGGGCAACCATGAGCTATATGAAGCTTAACAAGACCAAGTGCACTTTTCCAGTTCTATGATCGTGGTTATGAGCACTCTGTCCTCATCCATGCCAATGTGGCTGAATTGATATAGGAGAGAAATTTTTATTCCAGAGAGAAAAACCTTTTAAGTTATGTATATGTTAATATACTGGATCTCAGTTGGTCCACAAGTCCTGTAGATACTTTAGTAGAGTTATTTTAAATGTTTAGTGCAGATGCTGGCTGAAAAAATTCTAGTTTCCTTATATATAAACATCTCAGGTAGTTGTCCTTCACCCTGTAAAATAAAATTAGTAAATAATGTGTTATCGAAGAGCTGTTAGCTGTTCATCTACACAGTTTTCTAGTGCATTTTGAGTCATAAACAAAGAGAGTACCTATCCAGAATTTATATGTGGGAAAACAGGGACACTATATGATATTTTTATATTAGGCCTATACCAGAAAGAATATTTTTGCAACCAAGAGCAACAGAATGTATAAATATTCTAATTAGAGATCTAAGTTTAGGATAGCTATCTTGACAGATGTGTGTCTGAGTCATTTTAAACTCTAAGTGTTCATTGCTGTTAAATCTATATACTCATTCCTACTTCCATAACTAATCAAGTTGACATTTCATGTTTCAGACATGCAGATTTGAAGTCTGTCTGCTGACTCCTTTAAAAGTGAAGTAGTTTTGTGATTAAACATTTCAGGGGGATAAAAGGTGTTCATGCTCTACGCCATGTTATCAGAACTTAAACGAGTGATTGAGGTTTTTTAAGATCTGAACACAGAATTGAAATAAATAATAAAAATTTAAAGCTTGAAATAAAGTTTTTAGATAAGAAAGTAATTAAAATATCATAAACCACCATAATAGCTTTTTTTTTATTTCCACTGAGCTAGCATACAATATCATAATAAAATAGAATAACACTTAGTTAAAGAGATTGATAGATCTTTGGTTTCAGATACAGTTTTGAATCTTGAAAATGTCTATATAATCTGTTAATCCAGGGCATCACTCTTTTTGCTCTTTTACATTTTAACTAAGAAAACAGAGGGGATCCTGACAATTACTAGCGTAGTTTCAAATAAAAATTGCAGTACTAGGTATTTTTCAAGTCAAAAGTGATATAGTTAAAAATTCTATGTCTTGGATAAGTGCAGAAAAATCTTAGCATGATTGACTTACCTAAAAAATCTGATGGGAAATTTTCTTGATTCATAGGTAAGATGCAGAACATTAATGCTTTTCATTATAGATTTTATTCTGAAATGGAATTGAAGGAATTAGTCCCTTAACTTGGTAATGGTTCACTGAGATGATTGTCTACCAAAATACAGGTACAGCATCTGAATGGTGGTTCTATTGCTATTAAATTCTAGCTACAAATGGATGATTCTGAGTTTAAGGTTATAAATTACATGGGTTTTTTTTCATAGGAGAGTATGCAGATACAGCAGGCATAAATTAATATAAGTACTTATTTTAAAAAGTGTAAGCATGTTTGAATTTCAATAAATAATACAAATGTTAATATATAAAAGCTAAATTATTTTCTATTAGAAAATTAACAAGACCTCTCAGAAACCCCTGATTTGAATTTTGACAAATTACAACTTTTGATTGTGTTATATTGTACCTACACTACATTAAATTTAGGTAAGACCTTCCTCTGCTTCCCTTCATTCGCCTATTGCTCAAACGAGAAAGATGATGTGACTGTTGTGTTTTTTCAAACATCCTGTGTATGCATCAAATAGAAAGTTTCAAATAACATACTAGGAAACTCCTTGTATTCAACCTGATTTATATCTAGGTGCTCCAGATACAAAATTGTGTTTGGCAATAGATGAAACAGAAGATGGTGACATGGTAAAATATGTCTGAGCAGCAGTGTGAACAGCCTGTAGCAATGTAATGCTGTGATCATTCAGACCTATGGAGATGTCAGCTGAACCTTTAGTCTCATCTAAGACTGCTGCATGTCCCTGTACAAATATGTGAAGATAAGCATAAAGCTTTCTGTTACAGTTAATGCTGACATGCACTTGAAACCTTATGGAAAATAACACAAACTTGTTTTTTTAATTTATGTGTAAAAGCATGTTAGAAAACATAAAAACATCCCCAAGTAAACTCTTCAACAAGGAAGATGAAATCATCAATATCACACTACTCCTGGAAAAGAAACCTTCTCATTAAAACAACCCTGCTGGTTGAGAGCTGGCAATACTGGCAGCTGGGTGTGACTCTTCCCAAAATTAAAACACTCAATCTTCAACTCAAAGGGGAAATACAAAGGTAAGCAAAGACAACAAAGAACAGCAAAGGAAGGGGAATTTGCTTAGAAGTATGTATGGAACAGATTTAATTGCTTATTATTAGCATTTTCCACAATAGTATTACTTTATTTACTTTTTTTTACTGTAAAAAAAATCTGAATATATTGGTGTGACAGATTTTCATCACCTGTAAATTGCCAACTTGCCTTTTTATTTTTTTTTCCCCCCACTAGAAATTTTTAGTGTTGCAAATACTCATCATATATTACATTGTCTGGGACATGTTCTATCTGCCTGGTCCACCATACTCTGTGCTGTATAGGTTAATTAAGTGAACCAAGCTACACAGCCACTGATCTCATACAGGAATATACATATGATACATACAGTCTTATATGACATGTATTCTGCATCTAAAATGTGACAAAAATCTCATTCCATAATATCCCTGACCTTTGGCAGGAAGCAGTTCTGCAGTCTTTCCAGGTGATTCACATTATGTACTATCATTTTTTATTTATATTCCTCTTGCACACAAAGGACAGTTCCTCATTCCTCCCACAACACTCTCGTTTTTGAACAACTCAATCCTTAGGCTTGTATGGTCTATAACTGAACAACAAATTACTAAAATAGTTTAGGAAATTAATTCCTACAATGGATTTAATCCTCCGTGTATCATATACAAGATTCATCTTTGTCTCATCTACTCCTTTCACTAATGCCACTTAAGAACATCCTCATGCCATCCATTTTCACAAACAGCTGTTGTAGCCTGTGAAATACCTTGACAAAAAATATGCCAGGTGGCAATCATAGAGGTAGCAGAACCATCAAATAATGCACCAAAAAAAAAAAAAAAAATTGAACTCTTCTTCTCCAGAGGGCTCTGTTATATATGGGAATTAAATAGCAAAAGGATAACATTCTGGGGAAGAGTTTACTCTAGGACAAATTCTGAACAGTATATGTGTTAAACTGCATACCTCCACTTGTACACACATACACCCACATCCCCCCACACGGACACTTATGAAACTTACTGACATGTATTGCTATATAATCTAAGTTACACTCATTTTTTGTATATGCTAATACAGGTAAGACATAAAGGTGCACTTTTAAAAATTTTGAAGAGTCTTTTAAATCATTGTGTTTTAAAGCATCTGTGATTATGTTTTTCTTTTCTAAGTCTCTTCATCATGAATATGCTGCTTTTTAGCAAGTCACTCTCCTGAAGTTTATTAATTACTTTCATTTGAATTCTAATGAATTTTCAAAAAGGAACATACTAGTTTAATCTCAGATGTGGTTAGTATGTTCCTTCTGACCTCTAGAGCACGGTGGCTGGTGACAGAGACACTCAGTACTGATTTTATCAAGCTATATAGTGAACACAAAGACCTCATAGACTTATTCTTGATGATGTTGATGCTAACACATAAAATCAATTCATTTCAAAACTAACAAATTGCTAGACCATAGTCATAAATTTTGTCTACCAACATTTTTGATTCATTTAGCTATACCGTGTGATTTTCATTACTATTAAGTACAGTTAGCCCTTGTGGATAAATGAAGATGGAAAAGGCAGAATACAAAACAGATTTGTCATAGTTTGAAGATGTGAAAGCAATAATCCTACTTAATTTAGAAAGATGTTGGCCTGGACTGAGCCTTTCTCTCTAAATTTGGTAGTCATTGTGTTTGAGGACACTTCTCTGGTTTTGCTAAATACCTTTATATATAATAATATGTTTCAAATAGTTGTATGGCTACTCCTCTTTAGGAGTTAGCTAAATGATGGAACAAAGAGAATGTCCTAGGGCCAGCCTTGCCCTAGCAAGAAAAACCCTAGCACCTGACAGGTAGGTAGATTGGAATGGATGAAGTAAATACAGGGATTTTATAGCCTACAAAGAGATGGAAGATTGACTTCTCATAACCTCCCCATTATGGTGACTATATTGCTGGGCATGGGTTAGGTTTTGCTGCTCTTTAATGATTTATATCAAGGAACAATCTTTAGCACAGGAAATCTTGCACACAACTTTTGTTTTCAGCCAGAGAATTCAGGTGAAATTAAAGCTCATATAGGTGAATCACTCAAAGTTGATATAGGTGAATCACTGAGCTGAGCAAAAAAGAAAGAAAAAAGTAAAGAAAAAAGTTAGGAAACAAGTACACAATATTCAGCCTGTGCTATTTTGGAAAGGCTCTTCAAAATAAATATAGGAAATTTTTGAGCAGGTTGTCTTCCTCTGGACATTTTTAAGAGGTATCATAAAATAGATAACATATAGAGACAAACTAAAAACCTGCATGAAGTTTAGAGGTCACTATGGTATTTTCCTAGTTGTTCAAGATATTCTAATAGCCTCTCTAAAACCAAAATAAATCAGAATTAAATAATAAAGTATTATCATGTTTTGATATAAATTAACCGCATGCTCTTAACCATATTTTATCTTTTCAGAGATAATTATTATTTATTATATAAATAATAAAAACATAAATTAATTTTTGTGCAAGCACACTTTAACCAGCATTATCAACCCTACTAAATTTACTTGTACTCTGAAGGGTTTTAAAAAATATCAGTGACTGCTATTTTTGAGTTTATATCTGGTGCTTCCACAACCATCTCCATGTGTTTGTTTTCTCTAATTATACTTCCATTAGATTCAACTGCAAAAAGTACTCTATACTTCTTAATTTGATGAAGACCCTACTTACTCTCTAGAAATAAAAATATTTTTGGTTGTCTCCAAGATGGAGCAAGAAGCTTTCAATTACAAAATAGCAATCAATGATGAAAAAATAATCTGAACATTTACTTTGTTTATTACTGATGTTCTCCAGTGATACTCAAATGCCACTGAAGTGTGTGGCTAAGAAACAACTTTCTATGAACATAATCATCCATAAATAGCTAAATAAATGACTCTGCATCTATGTATAAATAAAACTCCATTTTCTTGTCCAACTAATCATGTTTTGGTTACTGGTAGACCATTAACACAAAATATTATCCAAATGATTGCAAATTTACCAATCTCTCATTTACGATTTCACACAACTCCTGGACTTTGCAAACTGGAGCTCATAAGATTTGTGGTATATCTATACTGACATGGAAAACAGAGCAAAGAACTGATCCACATACTATTGCTAGTTAAGTACTATCGTGTTGCCTTCCTCTATTTTGGACAAACACAGATAAATTTGTGTAAGCTGGGATGTAGGAACTGTTATGGGGATTGGTCACTCCACACACTGCTTCCAAACAGTAAAGAGGCCAAGACTGCTCCAGCCTCAACAGCTTCTATCTTACCTATTACTTCAACAGAATCCAGAATCCTTCAATGAGACAGGTTGGACTCTCACCTTTAATGACCCCATATATCCACATCTCTCTCTCCTTCCATCTTGCAAAAATGCAGTCTGAAGTTCATCATTTATAGATACCAAAGTGTTTGGGCTGCAAGAGAAAACAAAACAAAAACCGCACCAGCAAGACAGTCTTCTCTTAGCTTTATAATGACTTACATCTCTCCCTCTCTTTTGTTTACCAGCATAAACACAGTCTCCATATCTTCTCCTGTCTTCTTATTTTTGATGTATTCACATCTGAAATGAAAGTGCTACTGAACTTCAACCAAAGTTTTCATTTTAAAAGTAAAGGGAAAAAAAAAAAAAGAACACCTTCCTGCCCCAAAACCCCTAAACCAACACCAAGCCCAAACAAGCTTTTAAAACTACTAAATTAATATCCTTTACATAGAAGGGTTTTTTTCTCATTTCTCTAAGATATATATTGAAAGTTAATGTCTTTATATTGAAGGGAGAGATAATTCAGTCCAATCTACTGCTCAAGTCAGAACCAAAAAAAAGTAAGATCAATCTGCTTTCAGTCAAAGTAGGAATAACTGCAAGGGTGGAGATTGCACAGCCTGGGTTTTGATGTGCTCATCCAAGAAAACTGTTTTGTTGTAATCACACATCAGGTAGCTGAAAACCACAATTAAAACCCCCTTAGCTTTCTCGTCCCTTGTCTCCACAAACCAAGATGAAGTTCAGTAATGGCTATGGGATTTGTTCCTCCAATTGAAATAAAACAGGCAGAGGCCTTAAATAAATATGCAAAAATATTTGGTTGAAATTTGCAAGGAAAATTGTGAAGAGCATTCACATAAGCCTCAAGACCTCTTTTGCTCTACTGATAGTTCTCTATACAATTTAAATGTAATTGCAATAGTTTACACTGTAAGTATGTGGAAATAAGTCCCACTGTAAATGAAAATATTTTATATTTTCTTCTTAACCTACCTGAGGTGATTGAAGAAGCTAGTAAGCATTCTGAAATGACATCAGTACTCATTACATTGTTGGACGGCCATGCAGAATTATGAAGAACTACATATTCTTAGTGAACATTTTATTCCTTATGATGGCTAGCACTGTTCTATCAAAAAAGTAATAACTCCAGTTAGTCCAGTTTGGAGTGAATAAAACCACAAAAATATCATTTGGTGAATTCATGCATATTTTTGTGGTGTTTCCATCTTTCCAATATTATTGTCCATCTTTCCATTTATTATTGTCTTTAAAAACATTTTTTTTTTGTGCTACAGAAATCCTACAGGTACAGATGCTTTGAGTGCTTGTAATACTAGCAATGCCAATGTTAGAAGAAAGAAGTTGCTGTTGTTTTTTCAATAATTAAGAATTTGACTGTTAAATCCTACTGTGGAAGACTATAATTTCAAAAACTAAATTTCTTAAAATTCAAAAGTAGATGTTTGCTTACCTTTTGCACATGAGAGACAAGGAAATTTCATACTCAGTTTAAGATGTTTTGCTATATATCACTTCTATTTATAATGCTTAAATGAGCATGACAGGAAAAACAAGACCAGGAACCTACATGCAGAATTGTATTTTAAGAGTTTCCCCTTCTGTCAGTAGCTTTGATTACTTGTTAGAATCTTCACTTTGACCACCACATATTTTCTGTGAATATAACTGAAGGGGACTGATTGACACTGACTGCTACTAAATTAGCATTTCCATGGCAGCCAACCTCAATTACCATCAATGACGGGATGCTCATCTAGGAGAATCTGAACAGCATTGCAATATGAACCAAATCATTTAGGTTACAGCAAATGGAAAAGAAACATTAACAAATAAAGAAGGAAAATAAACGGAAAATAATCTAATGTCACTGTCACTACAAGCTCCATATTTGCTGCTATAAACAATAATGAGTATCATTAGGAAGTAACAAAACATGAGACTTTTGTTCTTTTTATTTTCACCAATCATCACCAATATTGTAAGTTTAATTCTTTATGTTGTAAAAAATGTCTTCCAGGAATATTTACACAATAAGTAGTTTGGTTTTTTTTTTTTTTTTTTTTTTTTTTTTTTTTTTTTTTTTTTTTCAAAAGCAATGTATTCAGGTTCTTTTCTTGTTACCAGTCTTAAATTTTGAATTTCTGATAGGTCTAGGGGATTCAGAAAAGTTCAGAAGACTCAATATCTTCATTTCTTTGAAAAATATGTATCTGATGAGAATCTTGTTGAGGTGTTTGGGGTTTTTTCACTGCTTCTCTAACTTACTACCATACTAACCTGCTACTATTCTATATATTTTCAGTTAAGATTTGGATTCAACATCTGAAATTAGGTAAAGACCTGAGCTACAATTTTCCTTTGAAAAAGGGACTCCAGGGCTTCTAGCTTGATGAAGTGCTGCTGGAAATGCTACTAGATTTCCATTCAGATATGACTCTAGGACACAAAAGGTGGACACAGCTAATTTTTGGGACAGCCAAAGTGGGGAAGTTCAAACTCTTCAAACCAGTGCGAGGTAAGATGTTTTCATGTTCACATGAAAAAGTTGGGAAGGAGAAAGTAGACAAAAAGATTTATTTTCTTTTCAGTTTTATTTTCAAAATATTTTTCCTTTACTTTTTGTAAACTTACTTTTGAAACAGCTGAATATACAGTACCTGTTTAAAAGAAACCTGTCTGCAGTATTTGAAGTCAGTAAGAAAGGATTAATAGTTACAGTTTGGTATATCTAAATTAGAGTGGAATCTTGGACTTGACCACTGAGAATTTTAACAGAAAGGTAGAATTTTCCTAGGTTCAAGAAAGTTCATGTGTCTGCAACCTCACTGACCCGAAAATATTAATATTTTTGTTTGAACTCCAGCCAAGACAATGGTTTTGTGACCTAGCTAAGACTTAATGCATTGTAGTATTATTAGGTATTATGATTAGTATGATTGTTTATTTTTCCATTGGCCAGAAATAAACCTCATTTATCACTTTATTTCCTTAGGTGTTGAGTTACTTGAATTATTTTTTATTTGTCAGGTAGGCATAGAAGTAAGATCTTGCTCAGTTAATACTGAAATATGAGTCTTTATTTTTCGTATTTTCCAGCCTTACAGAAAACTCATAAACTAGGTGTTCTCTGCCTTATTCAGTAGCTATAATCTGAAAGACTGGTATGCAAGGTATAAATATCTATAAAACTGTGCATAAGTTTCCCTCAATTATGATTACAATTTGAAATATGCCAAAATATAACTGATGTTGCTAGTTTATATCCTATAGATTAGTATCAAGTAGTTTAGTGAAGCTACATCATTATTTTGTGTTGAATCTCAGAGTACACGGAAATTGAAGGGAGCATATTCCTGTCAATAGTCTATAAACCCAAGCAAGTTCATAAGCATGCACATGTACATATCCATTTAGCTGCTGGGGAGAATCAGAAGGCAAGATATTCTCCTTGACAGTATCTATAACACTAAATAAAAAAGTGCCAGAAGCCTGTGCCTATCCCCAAGGCAGTCCATCAGTTTATACTTTCAGAGTTTAGACTTAGTCTCATTATACTGGAAATTGCTACTGCTGAATACTGCTATCTTGGAAAAATCCACTTAAAAAAGTAAACAGATAAGAACTAGGGAATGAACTTAATTTTTAAGTTCTATGTAACTCATATAAGTAGCACCTTTTCCTGATTTATTTCTTATGTGAATCCTGTGACAATTTCTGTAAAGGGCGTGAAGAATTGGCATCTTCTTTGAATAATAGAACAGGTATCCTAATAAATAGATACTAACTGAATTTCCAGTTTGCCCAAACATATTGATGGTTCTTAATGTATTTGTAGTTCAAAATCTGTAGATTCCCAGTCAAAACACTTTATTGTGTTCCCATTTCATATTATTCCCCATGTTGCATCTTAATTCCCTTCTGTTTTCTTATCATACTATTATTTCAATAAAGTTACTTCTTATTCAAAATAACTGTGGTCTTCCTACTGTTAAAACATTGGCTTCCTATAAATTAATATTGCTTCAGAATTGACTGAAGCATTATATAGATTACATCTGACACCTTTGGAAAGCTTGTTTGTGCCCCAGGCATCTCTATATGTGCCTGCAATATTGACAGTGTGAGTTCTGTAGGTAAATATTTACATACATTCTGCAAAATGTGCCGAGGGGCAAAAAAAAACCAGAGTTTTCTCTGCTGGAAGTGAAGGGGAATTTGCTGCAGAGAAGCAGTTGCACTGATCAGGCACAGCATGCTTAATATTGAATGAATTTCTCTCTCTGTCCATCCTGTGTACATTTTCTTTCAGGGACTCTGACCCTTTTTTAACATGTTACTGTTTCTGCATTCTTATTGTGTATAAAATGTTATGCATATGTCGACAGCAATTCTTTCTTCCTTATTTTTTAATACTGTATGTCAAGACCAAATTCCTAAAGGTTCTCTGATTTTGTCCATGAAACTTCAATTTCTTTCTACATACTTGTCCTTTCAGGAGTACCTATTACAGTATATTCCTTTTTACTTGCAATATGTGAGATTAACGGTTTGGAGGGGCAAGGGGGTGGTGTTTGTTGTTTTCGCCATTTTTTTGTTTGTTTGGATTTTTATTGTTGTTATTGTTTGGGGGTTTTTTGTTTGGTTTTTGATTTTTTGGGCTTTTGCAGATTTTTAAACATGTCTTTCTTCCAAAACTCAATAAACTCTTAGAATTTGATTTTCAGTTTTTCCTTTCCATCTTCCACACATATCCTATAGAAAAAATAATGCAGTTTGAACTGATATGTATCCATTAATGTATTTGTTCTATGAGATGTTTCTTCCAGCTTGCTTTTTTTTTTTTTTGTTACAAAACATTTTTTCTTTATATATTAACATAATTAGTCATATTTCAGCTAAATAATACAATACTAGAATCCTTAATTTGGACATAAAAACACTTATACTGTAAAAAAAAGAAGAATATAAGTTTATTCAAGTACGTTTATATTATTAAATGTTAATTTGAATTTTTAAGGATTTTTTGATGTTTATAATTTTATTTTCTATAGCATTATATTTGCTGGTTGATGAAAGCAACAGTGAAGACGATAGCTGGATATCTACAGATCAGAGATTCACAATTATATAGTATTAAAAATGTAAAATTAGGTAGAATTCACAATATGTGTGTTAGATGAGACAAAAAAGTCGCTTGCTGGCAAATACCCATTAACCTTGTTAAAATGAGAAGATGTCCCACTCTCATGGAGTTTCTGAGAAATCATTTTCTGGGCTTAGTTATGCCTGGTTTCATTTTGGAAAATATTTACTAGGAAAATTAAGAAGTGATTTGGAGTATATAGAATTATTAAAAATAAGCAAAGTAACAAATTAAGAAAATATTGATCAGATAAATATGCAAGTACAAGTAAAGATACCCAATACAACTGTGCTCAGTACCAAATATCTGCATGAAATATGAAGTGTATTATATTCATGAAGTCAGATTGGATAAGGTGGTATTCTCTGTTGACCTTGATGTCCATGACTGTATTATTGATAAAAAAGAGTATAAGGAATGAACAAATAACCTGTTTCAAGCACTAAGGCCAGTTAAGACAGACTACCTTACATCTCTATTACTAAAGCTAGTTCTGTGTAAAACAAATTTTCTCTGGACATAACCACGTGAATGTTCCAAAATGGAGTCAAGAGAAAAACCAACTGTTTAAGACAGTGGGCAGCTGGAGTCCACGGTTTAGGCATGTTTTTTTGGATATAACTCAAAATCTGGGAGTTGATGACATATTGCTGGGTTGGATAGTCAAAGTCAGTTGAATGTTAACACAAATGAGGTTAGCTAAGGAAAGTATAATAATTTATTTAAACAACAATCCATTGCCTATGAATGTTAATTCTAGAGAGAGGATTGAGTTGTTTAAAGTCTGATTGGAAAAGCTGCACAGGAATGTAGTAGGATAACATAAGCCATAAACATAGCTGTCCAGATGGCTGAACTTTTGTTTCAGTACTACGAACTGTGAAACTCAAGTTCAGTAGCAGGCAGAGATGCCAGTACTTTAGAACTCACAAGAGAGCATAGTCTTGAGGCAAGAGCTTTCAGTTTTCATCTCCTATATACTTTTCCAGCTTGACATACGACATGCAATTTGGGCCTAACATTTTTGGCATGTCAGTCCAGTGAAGGGCTGAAAGAGAATTGGGAAGTAATTGTACAAAGAAATCTTGACTCAAATTCCTATTAACAGCAAATCAGAAAAAAAGGGGTGTTGTTATGAAAAAAAATTATAATATTTTTCTATGTGAGCATTTCCAACTCACAGTAAGCAATCATTGAAGCCTACTGTGCTCACTATTATGAAAACCATTTATGCATAGTTAGAACTCCTATGTAAAATTGACCAAATAATGAAATGAAAGCTGTTCTGAGTAACTCTTTGCTTTGCTCTAAAAAAAGCAGTTAATTGCTTCCGGATATATGAGAGTTTATTGGTATTGTACAGATGTGTATAATCACTGCTTTTCCCTGTTTGAATAGCAGCCATCTGTTTGTCTTTGAATGATTGCGGCATTTAATAAATACACTTCTGTCTGTATCTGAGAAGTATTCACTCTTTCCCTGCCAGTGGAAGCAGGATGGCAAGACACAAAATTATCTTCATCTATTAATACCAACTAATGTATTGTAACTGGCTGTCCTGACTTTGATGAGATAGGTTTAGTTTTCTTCATAGCAGCTTATATAGGATATGTTTTAGATTTGTGCTGAAAACAGTGTTGATGATAGCCTGATGTTTTAGCTGTTGCTGAGCAGTGCTTGCACAGCATCAAGGCCTTTTCTGCTTCTTTTCTTGCCTTCTCACTAGCAAGTAGGATAAAGCTGCATAAGAAGTTAATCAGGGGACAGACCTGGGACTCCTAACCCCAGATTACCAAAGGGATATTTCACACATATGACATTGTACTCAACAGTAAAAGCTGGGAGAAAAAGGAGGAAGGGGTTACAATTAGCAGTTATGGCTTTTATCTTCTCAAGTAGCTGATACAGATGATGAAACCCTGCTTTCCTGGAGATAACTGCACACCGGTCTGCTGAGAGTGGTAGTGAATTAATTCCTCTTTTTGCTTTGCTGGTATGAGCAACTTTGTCTTTCTCTATTAAGCCATCTCTATCTCAACTCATGTTTTTGTACTTTTACCCTTAGAAATCTTTTCCCCATCCTTCTGTAAGGGAGTGAGTGAATGCCTGTGTATTGTTTACCTGCCTATGAGGTTAAACTATGGCAACACTGACTTAAGAGTAATACAATACTTTTTGAAAGAGCTCCTGTGATTCAGTAAGCTCAACTGTGCTAAGTAAATGTCAATCAATTATAACATTTATAGAAATTGCAGTCGAGATTCTTTCTCTTTCCATCAATATGAGATAATTTCCTAAGAATGGCTTAGAGAATTGTTGCATTATCCGTGTTCTTATTATTTAGCTAAAGGAAAAAAAAAATAAAAAAAAGAAAACTCAATATTTCACTCTTAAATGAACAGGAGCCTCAGGAGCCAGAACGCTTCTGTAACTATGCTATTATTTACTGAACGTTTTTCTTTTAATGTTGAACACCACTTCAGAAATATAAGTGAACGATAACCACAGAGAATATGCATGATTTTAAATGAATTAAACAGCAATTATTTAATCTTTAGATATTTTTTACCCTGAAAGCTGAGTATATAAGAATGAATGCTTTATGCTGCCTCGAAATTTCCAAATACAGGCATTGAGTAGTATAAATTATGTAAGTTGCCAAAAAGCTACTTTTAAAATTTTGACAGTCAATAAGGGAATAATGGAAGATTTCATTTAGATTAACTTTGAAATGTGCAACACTCTGCAATAAATATCTATAATTTTTTGCACTTCACAACAGCTATAGCCAAATACAGATATTTCATATATGTTTTTTGAACTAATATGCTTAAGTTGAAGAGTATCAGGATGTACCTTATAATGTATGATGGACAGTAGATTATTTTACAGTTGATGCGTCAAAGACTTGCATTTAATTTTGGACTTCGTGTTATTAAGAACTACTGAATCAAACTCTTCTGAGCATCCTGTTGTGCTTTATGATGTGAAAATCATGAAAATGGTAATTTCTCTTGCTGTGAAGAACTCTGAGCTTAGAGGCCAGTCCTTTTTTAAAGTGAATTTACCTGTCAAGGAGACCATATGAAAAAGAAAGTGACAACTAATGTTAAATAAGGTGCATAGATGGTTATATCTGCAAAGCTTATCAATGGAATCCTTATGAGAGTATTTCAATCCCAGCCTTCCCCAGAGTCTTGCTTCTTTTGGCTCTACTTTGTTCTTAGTCAAGAATAAAGTAGATCCAGTGTAGCAGAGGTGGACCCCATTCTGCCAGTGATGGTGGAGGGAGACTCCCAAGCAGAGCTGCAGGATGGGCACAGCTGAGGTGTCCCCCCAGCCCTTGAACTCTGCCTTAGGCTGGGTGCAGCCCTGCTCTGGCCCTGCTAAGCCAGGCCCCATAAGTGAGCTGGCCCCTTGGACTGGCCTGCACAACCCTGTCCCCATGGCACTCCATGTATATCCCAGGGCTGCATCTGACCTGTTCACCTCACTAGGTCTGATCCTGATGCCATAGCTCCCAGCACCTCTGCTGCTCCTGAAAATGTGCAAATTGGAAATTTATACTCACCTGTCTTTCACATGTGCAAAACAACATTCACAAATACTTGCAGTTTATCAAAGACTGTACTTCAGACACGTCTAAACCTTTCAGATGAGATAATGGGTCCCGGTTTTAACTTTTTCTCATATTTGATCACAAAATCCATATAATAATTTAAATCAGAATCTCTTCAAAGGTGATAAAAATGACATATTGTTTGACCTTGTTCCATGAACCCTAGTACTAGATACATCTTGCCTAACTTGAGGCACTTCACTAACAGATCCTTCATCTAAGTTATCAATGGAGGAATACAAGTTCTTTCAGGGAAAGATTCTACTGTTCTGAAGATGTTAATTCCTATCCTGAGGTGGCTATTTTGCTATATGAACTGTCTGTTCTGAATAAGACAATGTCTTAAATTCGACATCTTAGTGCCTAGAGATATCTCTCTTGGTCTTTCCTTTGAGGACAAGATAAGTGTTATGAGAATTTGCAAGTGACTGTGAGTTAAAAGAATTCAAAATTTAAATCCTTTTTGAAATACAGCTGCATTATCAATCTCCCTGTTTTCTAAAGAAGAAATAAATCTTTTATTTGAAAGAACACATACCTCAAATTTTGTGCATATTGAGAATGCATTAAGATTTTATACCCAAGCTACATATGAACAACCAAGACTTTTTTTTAAAATGAGGGTATTAATTAATAACATATCTAATAATAATAGTTAAATTCCTCCCCCCGCAAAAAACCCAAAACTAAAACCAACCAAACAAAAAAAAACTTTCACAACTGTACAAGATGATCCAGACTAATTTTGAATGCATAAATATCTCACTCAAGGAAGAAAAATTTTCAGAATTGAAAAGGATCAATTAATTCTTAAAAAATTCTGGTTTTGAACTTCTTAGGTTCATTGTGACCTAAGAACTACATGAGCACATCAGTAAACATAAATTCTGCTACAATAGAAAACAGATTGTTGTTCAAACATTTATTCCTTGAAATCTTAAAACAAATAGTTCTTGAAATAATTGTGAGAGCATTTTCATTCTTAAAAAAAATTATGCCTTTAAAAAGTATACATCCAACTGAAAGTTCAGAGTGATTTTGTTGGTTATACAATAACTGAAATAATTCTTTTCTGGGTTTCTTTTTATTCTTTAAATTACTGATATTTTTCTCAATTCAATTTTGTCTCAAAAAACTTCAGGTTTGAGAATAATTTCATTTAATAGCTAGGCATTCTGAGGAATAGAAATTCTCCGCAAGTTTCCTAAGTGTAAGAAAAGCCTGATGTAAAATCCATTTATTGATAAAATACACAAGCCACCACCTGATTAGCCAGTTGTGCATATAGTCTGCTCTACCATACCCTGCTGGTTGTTGTTTCTAAGGAAAGAATTTATTGAGAGTTTTATTTTTCATTTTGTGTTTTGCTCTTTGATTATTTTTTGTGGTGGGCGTAATTGTGCGTGGTTTTATTTTTTTGAAAACAGATCAAACACCAAAGGCTGGTCATGACCTTTATTTTATCTGTTTATTTTTAATTTAGACTTATAAAATAGAGCAGTTAAGAGAATTGAAGGACAGAAAAAATTTCACAGTAGAGCTGGCTGAATATTGGCTGTGAATGTGAGGGTTACTTTAATTGGGTGGTGGGGGAGTAGCTTTTGATAATTACTTTGGTTGATATTGATTTATTCTATATAAGTATACAAAGTTTTACTCCTTTGTCTAATAAGACAGGAGCCTAAAAGAAATGGAAAATCATATATTTTATTATCAGTCATCAGGTACGTTTAATGTGTGCTGTGAGGGGAATCTACACAACTCCTTTAGGCAATGATATGGGTAGCAATAGCTGTAGATATAAGCGGGGATACAAAGACTAACACACACACACACAGAGGGAAAAAATAAAAGAAAGAAAAAGCGAAAGCTTTCTCATGCTAATAGGATGTTTGTCTTCTGGTTCCTCTTAGAAGCCTTACCTTTCCTAAGGCTCTCAGCAGTGACTTCCAGCAGGGTTCTCATTAATATAAATTTCTGTGTGCTTGCAGGGCTTTAAAATACACTTGTTAATGCACACGTTGCTCTGCATGCGAATTTTGTGGGATCAAACCCAAGGAGCAATTATGACAATAGATGTAAATACTAGAATGTGTGGAGGCCATTAATTAACTGTGTGGATGTTTTACTACAAATGATTCTTATCACATGGATTTTGATGTTTTTCTCTCTCATATCTTCTGAACTAACAGTCTGTTGCTTATGAATTTCAAAGAAAGGCAAAAAATTTGAAAGAAATTAACTCTTTATATATTTTGTGAAAATTAGAATCCAGACAGAAAAAGTAAATGTTAGTAACAGTCTCACTGAGAGAAAGAATTTTAGATTCCACTTTGCAGGGCAACACACACATACAAGATCATAACTACATAAAACCACTTCGTCTAAGCTTGCTCTGTGATAAAATTCACAGTAATTAAACAGATTCAGAATAATGAGAAAAAAAGCCTCCCTTAATTTGATTGTTTTCAGGATAAACAACTGTTTTCTGGATAAATACCAGTGTATATGATGTAGGTGTGTAATGTGAATATATGTATATAAAGTTGACCGAAAAATAAGATAATCCTACAGACCATGATCTATCGTGTTGGTCTTTGAAAAGAATTACTATTTTTATAGGTTTGATTTGAATTCTGATTATCTTTCTGGGCTAGAATTATGTTCAACAGTGAGACTTCATTTTCTTTCAGCAAAAACATACAGAGCAGTGATGCATTACATTTATCGGGTCCAATATGTCAAGGAGCCTTAAGCACATACGGTGTTTAAACATATCAACTGTCCTGTATACGGGTGTACTTTTAGAACATGGACCATCCCAGGAGATGAAATCCACTAAATGTGTAAGGAAAAGGCTTATTCTAGCTTTAAGTAGATAATAACATAGAGTAGACAAGCCTATATAGCTTCAACATACAGCTATTTTTCTTGAGAACATGGCCAAATTTGTTCTTTAACTTCTCCAACACAGGATGGCCTTGCTAGGGAGCATTTTTTTCTCATATTGAAATGTTATATTTTTTCACCACTGTAATCACTCAATCTATAAGCCATGTTTTCTCTTACATTTTTCTGTCACACTGTCTGAGAAAGAGTGGATGTATCATTAAAAAGATATAACTTATGGGTGTTTCGTGTTGTATACTCCTTAATTTTCAGTATTAATTAATTTATTATCTAAATTATTTAATTATTTTAATTATTTAAATTTTGCCAGTGTTCACACAAACTGTCAAGTGCTGCCCAGGCAAGTGAGCACAGGGTTAATAGAATGATGTTTGCCTTATGAATTTGAGTTTTGTGATTAAAGCATTTATTTTGGATGCTGGAAGATTTGGCTTCTGGTGTAAAACTTTCAGGAAAAAAAACACTCATCCTGGAGAGAATAAAACTGTCATGGCCCACATTTTGGGAAAGTTGACTTCTTGACTAGATTATAAAACATTCAGATAAAAAGGAAAGAGATTCACTGCAGCCAACCAACCAGGTCCAGCTTTTGGCTTACTAGTTTAGTGCGTTCCCTTTAAAACTTTAAATATTTTATAAAATTTGTCTGCATTATATATCTTCTTGCCCAAAGTGCAGAATGTACCCACACTAAGGCCCAGCCTCCCTACCCACCCGAGTATGAAGTACACTCTGCAACAGGTGCAGGCTGTTCCTACTCTGTAGCCCTTGAGAACTGGTGTCCTCACCATCTAAGAGACATTTCAAAATCACTGTGTTCCTCCTCCCAAGGCTGTGTTGTGGTCAGCCAGGAGTGCAAGAAGCAGAAAGCAGAAAGGCAGTCTGATTCTCTCAGATTGAGCAGTCATGTGAGAAAGAGTGACATCTGTGATGAGACATAAGAATCCCATTCATGCAATTAGTTTTGTTTCATTTTATTCTATTTTTCATACAATACTGCTGCAAAAATTTATGGTAAGGACCATGTCTGGACTTCTAAGTTCCATTCCAGTAGATGCTGTTGACAGAACTTAAAGAACACAGGAAATTGTCTCAAACACTGACCAAGGAGGAAGCTCCTGCAAGACAAGCCAAATTAAGACAGGCACAGATGGAGATAAGGAAGTTGTTAATTTCAGGCCTACACAGAGGTGAAAGGTTTGGAATTAACACACCAAGACTCCACTGTGCAGACTGTGGGAAAAGATGAAACAATAGAAGATGCCAGGCCTGGTGAAGAAGATCTGGGTAACCTATTCAGATAAAAATGCCCACCATGGCAAATTGTGGGAAAGGGAGCAACTGCTTACTCACATGCCATCCCAAGTTGTGGGAATAACACATATGGCTCTGGATATCTGGGAGCTGGACTGTACAGAAGTGTATCCTCCAGGAAAACAGTCTCCAGACCCACACTACAGAGAAGATCACAAGAAGGGTACCCATGGGGTGGTGATTGTAGCTCTCTCTATCTGTCCCCATCTCCCTCCATCTCATACTAGCTGTTAAACAAAATCCATGCTATTGACTTGGGCATTTGGTCTTATTTGCACTTTAATTCGGGCAGAGGCATTTTTAATAACTGCACTGTAATACTATTTCAGAAGTGGGAACATAAGAGCTGCTTTTAAAATATTTTTTAGGAAAAAATGCAACTTTTCTTTATTGAGCAATAATCTTCAGATAATTGCGAAAGATAAACAGAATCTAACTTTCTAGAACTGCTTAGTTTGTAAGATAAGCAACTATTACATGGTCAGTGGAGATGCAGTGCCCAAAATCAGTGTGCTTAATTTCCCTTTCGAAGTGCTTATGACTCTACATAAATATCAAGCTTCACTGAACTGGAATTCTACTGTTCTCTACTGGTTTTATGTTGAGATATTCACTTGATTTTGAAGAAAGAAATATTTTATTTTACCCTAGACAACTACAAATTAGTATAAAATAGGCCGTAAGTCAAGTGCACAATACTCGGAGTATTTTTTAAAATTTTCCTGTGAGTTTTGGTTGTTGTTTGGTTTTTTGTGTTTTTTGATAGGAAAATATATATTGAATTTTCATTGAAATATTCGGTTTTCCTCTATGGGTCCAAGCGTTGATGAACTTCAGCAATGTCCTTGAGTAGTGACAATCACTGAATCATATTATGGCTGAAGGTGGAGGGGGAACTCTTGAAGTTATCTGCTCCTGCCACCCTACTCAAGCTGACTGCTCAGATTAGTGTCCAAACAACTTTAGAATATCTTCTATGAGGGAGATTCTACAACCTCTCTGGACAACCTGTGGCGGGGCTCAGTCATCTTTTTCAGTAGTAAATTATTTCCTGGTGTTCAAAGGGAACTTCCTGTGTTCAATTTGTGCTCATTGCCTCCTCTTGTTCCACTGAAGAGGACCTGGCTCTATCCTCTTTCATAGTATCACGGAATAGTTTGTATTGGAAGAGACCTTTAAAGTCATCTAGTTCTTCTCTGGAGGTTTACATGGGTCCACTTCTTGAGCTTATCCAGGTCTCTCTTGACGGTGTAGCACCCCTCAGACGTGACAACCACACCAGTCAGCTTAGTGGTCACTGCAAACTTGCTAAGAGTTCACTCAATCCCACTGTCTTTATCCTTGATAGAGGTAATAAAGCCGTATGGACCCCTGAGGAGCACCACTTGTTACTGATGCCCTTGACCATTGACCATTTCTGTCTGGATGTGACATCCATTACTGTTCTCTTGTCTACTGATGTAGTCAGACCATCATAGAAGGCTGCTGGGTTGGTCAAGTAGGACCTGTCCTTCGTAAAGCCATGCTGGCTGTCTCAAATCACCTCCCTGTTCACCATGTGCCATAGCCTAGCCTTGTGGAGAATATGGTCCACAATCTTTCCAGATATAGAGGTGAGGCTCACAGGTTGGTCATTCTCAGGGTCCTCATTTATACCCGTTTTAAAAATGGATGCAATATTTCCCTTTTTCCAGTCACTAGGGACTTCATCTGACTGACATGACTTTTGAAATATCATGGAGAGTGTCTTGGCAATTACTAAAGCATCAAAACTCAGGGTTGCCTTCCATTGAGTCCCATAGACTTATGTATGTTCAGATTCACCAGGTCATCAGTGAGAGGGACTTTGCTCTCCCAGTCCATTTCTTACAGTCCACTTGCTGAAGCAATGTGGGAAGCAAGGCTGCCAGCGAAGAGTGAGGCAAAAAAAACATTCTTGAGTACCTCAGCATTCTCCTTATCTCTCTGTATTAGTTTGCCTCTATGGCTCACTGAAGAGGGTTTTTTTGTCCTTTTTTTTCTGGCTGACATTCTTATAGAAGTCCTTCCTGTTAGTCTTTGCATCTCTTAATAAATTCTGCTCCAGGTGCTCCTTGGCCTTCCTAATCTCATTCTCACACAACCAGACAGAATCCCTATACTCTTCCCAGGACCTGTCCTGGCTTCCTGTGCCTGTGCATTTCCTACTTTCCTCTTACTTTTGACAAGAAGGTCTTGACTCCTCCGTGCCAGACTCTTGCCTTCCTTTCATGATTCCGCACACCCGAGAATTGAGAGTTCCTCTCCTGTATGAAAAGTATCCTTAGAGATCTGTAGCTCCATTCTGCTCCCTTGTCTTGGTGGACAATTTTACAGGGGGTCCTATTGACTAACTCATTGAACAGCTACAACTTTGCTTTCCTAGTACCTGGGGTCCTGACTTTAGTGTGTGTCTGATAAATAATCCTTAGGACTGCAAACTCTGCCAGTGCATGACCACTACAGCTCAGGCTGCCTGCAGTCTCAATGTCACTGATTATTAGGTCACTTGCACTGTAGCTGGAGCAAGAAGGATTTTCAATCAATTCCTCTTGACTGGGTGGCCTGTAGTTGCCTCAGCCTCTGGTTCTCAGAATCTTTCACTCATGTGAAAAAGTGATCATGCTCCTCACTATTCTTCAGAGACACTCCTTATACATTACCCAATTCGTGGTATCTTTAATATTTGTTTAATATTTAAGTGAGGATTCATTCTGAGGTTTAAAGTGAGTATTAAAGATAAACAAGCTTATAAAAAACCCCCAGAAGTTCTAAATATACACTGCAGCATAGACTTCCGCTTCCTCAAGGAGAGATTTTAAGAGGAATAAGTAATTTTCATCTGAAAATTAAGAATAAACTTTTTTTTCAAGAAGCTTTTATAAAGGAAACACTTCTTTTAAAAGAACATACTTTTCTTTCAATATGTTTTCCTGCCTTCATAAGTATGTTTTTCATAAAATTACATTTGGTAACACTTGCAATATATTTACATATATGTTTATATGTTGCAGAGCAGAATGAGTTAAACAACATGAGGAGAACGGCTGATTTGTTAAAGCTTGTGTAGCAACAACCTTGAAGCTGATCAGGTGGCATGAACTCTATCCATGAAGATGAAACATCACATCCTGATCATGTATGCAGCGTAACTACAGCACACTCAGCTCATGAGGCGAGCACAGTAACATGTATCCAATAAACATTAAGTGGAGCACCTTATCACAGCTTTGGAAAGCATAAAAAGAAGCACTTGAAACCAATAAAGGTCTTTTCATTTACACTTCAGAGTCTGTGCCTTATTCTGCTGTCATTTATATTACCTTTTAAAATCGCTGCGTCACTATACAGTCTTCAAAACTGGATTTCATTTCGTCTAGAAAGTTAGAATTCACATAACTTAAATTTATAAAGTTTCTCTAATTTAGATTTTTTACATAGACAAACAGATCTTCTAATTTTGACCTACAAATAACAGTGCACATATTAATTGCTAGCATTTTAATAAATTGATCTGACTCAGTTTTCATGATATTTTAGTTGAACATTTCTTGCAAATATTTTATAAATCATGCATAGATATTTTTTATGTTGTGATAGGGAGATAATTATTAATCATGCAGTGTTTATGTAGCTTTTCCTCATCTTCAGTAATTCAATATGGTTTCCTGAGAAATCAGCTTCCATCTGCCAACACCTTCATGATTAAAAAAACAATATTGCAAGGGTTAGAGAAAACTTATATCCCAAAAGCAAAATATAAATTCTGGTATTTTAAATGTGAAATAAATATTTAGGAATTGAAACTATCACATTATAACTTAAGCATCAGTGACATTATCACTAAAAATTACTTACCTAAATTTACATGATAATGACTTACTGTAAAAAAACCTGTCTCATAGCCAACAAATACTTTGAATTTCTTTTGATCAAAATGATGGCTATGTCACTGAATGTCCTCTATTTTTGTTGAAGTTGGAAAAAAAAGTAAGTCTAATTCTGAAAGATGAGAAAGAGGGATCTAGACAGTGTTATAACCCTGTAGAGGAAGCATAACTTCTCTAATTCTGTTTTATGCTGTAGACCTTTAGGGTAATTAGCTGGATAAAGTCCTAATTCTCACTTTTCTTTCATCTTAGGCAAAGTGATTTGTTCAAAATGTACAGATAGTTTTTTCTGTTAAAGTGGTATCCTGGTTTTCACTAAGGTAATTTTCTTTCTAGCAGCTGGTACAGTGTTGTGGTTTGGATATAGTCTGAGAATAATGTTGATAACTTACCGATATTTGAGTTGTTGCTGAGTAGTGCTTACTTCTAAATGAAGGACTTTCCTGTTTCCCGTGTTCAGCCAGTGAGCAGGTGCACAAGAAGCCAAGAGGGAACGCAGTCAGGAACACTCCAATTTCTCTTCCCCATCCCGCCTGGATGGGGGGAGTGAGCAAGAGTCGGCACAGTACCTAGTTGCTGTCTGTGATTAACCAGGACAAGTGGTTCTATAATGCTGAAATTTGCAGTTTGGCTGTACAAACTTTTTTGCACCCTTTCAATATTCCTAATACATTTTAATTTCGCCTTCCTAATAATCAGTTGAGCAAATAGTATTTCAAGTTCTGTCGTAGTAAATTAACACAGACATGTTTAAGTCTGACAAATAAAAATAAAATAAAAATGAAAATGAAAATAATAAAAATAAAAATAAAAATAATTGTATCTACTCGATTGCTCTCCCAAGTGAGGAATGTGTGGTAAGATCTTACACAGATCTACTCAAGCAAGATAGTAGATGAACCATGAAGTATAAAACATATCCACTGTTAGTCAAATAATCTACTAAAATAGATACTTTGTTAATGCAGCTGTCTCACTTTTATTTTCTTTTTTCCAGTCATTTCCAGTTGCAAAACTTTGAGAAGAATTGTAAAATTTTTTTAGTATATGCTCTATTTACATAGTGTCCTACATCTGACAGTTCTTCCATGAATAAGACAGATGGCAGCCACTGCTCTCTATGATACTTCAGGAAAAAATAATTTGATTCTACCTATTTTAAAATCATATAAAAACATATGTGTCACCTTATGTCACTATCATACTCATGATCCATATATGGATCTGAGGCTAGCAAACAAGCAAAAAAGAATCTTAAAGGCAGATACTTGGATCATTATCTTTTATCTGCAAGCAGACTGAAAATACTGGGCCTCATTAATCACGTGGAATTTTGGATATGAAGATATAATATGATGTAAAAAAAGGCACATTTGGAAACTTATTTCTTTGCATACACCAACATTGACCATACACAATTAGTATGTAGAAACAAACTTTGAATTTATCTTTTGCATTTTATCAGAAATAAAATAATTCCATTTAAAGAAGTGAAAAATATGAGTAGAACTGAGTAATAATGACAGACTGTAGGATTCTTGAAGCTGTGCCTGATGGAGTCTTAGGCTCATTGTTTTCTGGTAGTGTTCCTTGGAACTAACTTGCCTTGGAACCATGCTTGTACAATCTTGGAATAAAACACCTGAATTTGTCCAAATAGACAAGAAAATGAGTTCACAGCTAAGCAAGTGTCCCATTTAAAGGATCAAAGCTCCCTCACTGTCCCTCTTTGGCAGTGTAGATCCATCCAAAAGTTTTATTTCTTGTACTTTATTTATTTATCTACTTCAAGTTTATACATATATATATGTATATATATATATGTATATATATACATATATATATTTTAGGTAAAACCCTCTATTTTTTAAAATGGAAAGCATAACTTTTTGTTTTCAAGATTCAGTCAAGAACAGTCATTTGACAAGTGAATGAAATGTGACATATCCCTTTAAGTAAAGATTGAGTCTTCATTTTTTGAACGAAGAAAACATTCTAAGAATATTCACTTACAGGCTGGATCTTCCCACTGCCCACATAGTAGAATAGAGACAATAACTTTGAGGTGACATGGAAGTAATAACTGACACAGCTAAATTTATGACAGCCCTCTCTTGCAATTGCTGGTTCACTTGACTATCTCAGCCTGAGATATCTCAAGGAACACATGACAAATATATTTAAAAATCTAAATCCTGCATTAACTACCTTCTGGGGTAGGAATCATGTCTTTCATCTCAAGTTTCATGTTTAGCTTTTAGGAAAAATGTGTATAAAGATTAAGGGAACTTCCCTATCTGACCATCCAGGAGCCACTCTGACAGTGATATTTACACCACCCGAGCTGGACCAATGCCCCTTCACAGCTACACACCCACACTCACACAATCCCAGATGAACACGAGGTTTCCCAGATGTCTCAATCTTTAAAACAGTTGTCTTGGGGCAATAACTAAATAATGAACAACCACCTTGAGATGCTTCCTCTGAGGAGGGGTCCCAAATAAAAGAAACTCCGGGCTTCCATACTCTCACAGTATTGGTGGGAAAGTGTGGGGTCATCAGCTCCTGCTGTGTCCCTGAGTGCCCGGTCACCTGGCTGGGACACAGGTCCCTGTGCCCTCTGTTCTGCAAAGGGTCAGCAGTTCACAGCCTCTGGGATGGGCCCCAACACCCAGGGCTCAACTCACAGCTCAAACTGCAGCTGCATCCTGAGGTAAATGTTACACTTAAGGTATTCCTCAACATGAATGTGTATTAAATCAATAAAAATCCAGAGATAGATTTACATTCATAAAGCCAAATAATCCTGTGATGTCCTAAGTCATCTAATTCATCTGTCCAAGATGAGAGAATATGACATATAATTTACAGGAGATCTGTCTCATTCACAGATCTGGAGGCGAGAAGAATATCCCATAGGCAATAAAATGACACCAGATGCTTACATTTGGGCAAGTGGATGAGGTTTTAGTCAGGGCTTATATCTATTGACAGTTGTGGTACTTCAGACACCCACCACAAATGCAAGAAACTAAATTTAGGTAAATTCATTTGGAACTTGGTTCCTGTCTCTAGGGAAACGGTAACCAGTATCTGCTGTGATGGTATCATACGGGATTTTGGTGCTTGTTTATCCATGCTTGCTTTATCCTTGTAAAGTCATGCTAACCAGCACACTGGAGGAATTAGAGAAAACTATTTTACTTAATATGCAGAGGAGGGAGAGGAGGTACATAAACTAATTAAATCTTCTCTCCCATTTTGTCTCCTAACTATTCAGGAGTGGAAATGGTTTCTTTAAATCCACCAGTGGTGTTAAGCAGAGGTAGAATCATTAAGTCCGGAAAAGGCTTCCAAATCAAGTCCAACCTTTGAGAGAACAGCACCTTATCAATTAAACCATAACATAAAATGCCATGTCCAGTTGTTTCTTGAACACTTCCAGTGATGGTGATTCCAGCATCACCTGGGCAACCCATTTCAATTCTTAACCACCTTTTCTAAAAAAATTCTGCTTAATGTCCAGCTGGAACCACCCCTGCTGCAGAATGAGACTATGCCCTCTTGTCCTTTTTCAGGCTGCTCAGGAGAAGAAGCCAATCACCATCTTGCTACAACCTCCTTTTGGGAGTTGTAGAGAGTGGTAATGTCTCCCCTGAGCCACCTTTTCTCCAGACTTAACAAACTCATTTCCTTCAGCTACTCCTCAGCTGTGCTCAAGAGCCTTTAGAAGCTCCTTTGCCCTTCTCTGGACTTGCTCCAGCACCTCAGTGTCTTTCCTGTTGTGAGGGGCCCAGAACAGGACACAGGAATTGAGGTGTGACCTCACTGAGCACTGAGTACAGGGTGATAATCGCTGGCCTGGTGTTGCTGGCCACACTATTTCTGATACAGGCCAGGATTTCATTGGCCTTCTTGGCTACTTGGACATATTGTTGACTCAAGATCAGCTGCTGTCAACCAGTACCTCCAGGTCCTTTACCACTGTGCGGCTTTCCAGCCAATATTCCCCAATCCTGTAATTTTGCCTGAGATTTTTTTGACTGAAAGGCAGGACCTGGTACTTGCTATATTGAACCTCATATCACTGGATTTGGCCCGTTGATAGAGCCCATCCATATCCCTATGCAGAGCCTTCCTACCCAACAGCAGATCAACACTCCCACCCCACTTAGTGCTGTCTGCAGACTTAATGAGGGCGCATTCAATATCCTCATCCAGATGATTGATAAAGTGTCTGAGCCCGAGGTTTCTCTTAGACCCGAGATCACCTCGGGGGGACATTCTGGTGGTTTAAATCCTGGTTTTTCCCTGAATTTGGCGA
>JAOTQP010000001.1:45826401-45838515 GCA_026413545.1 Cichladusa arquata
AGAGATAGCAAAAAAACCCACTACAGCAAAAACCCTGAAAACCTATCTGCCTTTGTGGTACAACCATTCTTACTAGAATTTATAAAAAAAAAAAAAAAAAAGAAAAAAACAACAACAAAAAGCAAAACACAAAAAATGTTATGTTCTTAAAGTAACCATTTGAAAGTTGAGACAGCAAACATTTTTTGCTTGCCAGCAAATCTTTTTTTCTTTGTGTACTTAACAGATTGTATTTAAATTATTAAATGCTATTTCCACAGTTTCACAGAGCAAGTGGGAAGAAAAAATATATTTAAAACTGTTAAAGGAAGACGACAGTGATTAATCTTTGTAAAATGTCGGAAAGATGCAGTAGCTGAGAGAAGCAAGGAATTTTTCTGATGCAACTTGGACAGGTAAAATTTAGACTAGGAAGACTCCTTGATAATCAAGAGATAACAAACACCTCCAGAAGATGATTCATCTCATGTGGAACAGATTTGAACATTCATTTGGAGCTCTCTCTCACTGTCTCTCTCCCTCTCTCTCTCTGTCCCTATGGATTTGAAATAAAGCTCCAATGATTTGCTTTAACTCCACTATCTTGCTCATTTTAGATGGATCTGATCCTATAACAATCTGCAATATGAAAGGAGTAATATTTCAGATTAAACTAATGTGATGTGACTGATTTAGTCAGAGTACTGTAAACCTCTTAACAATTAAGGCTATGCAGATGAGGTCAGAATTGTTCAAATGACCAAAGGGACAGCCCATATCATATGGCATCATGTTCAATGGTAAAAGATGGGGGAAGAAGGTGGAAGAGGAGACATTAGGAATGATGGTGCCTGTCTTCAATGAGGCCCTGTTTTCCTGGCTGAACACCTGCCTGCCCACGGAAGGTGGTGAATGAATTCTTTGTTTTGCATGTGTGCACAGTTTTTTCTTTACGTACTGAACTGATTTTATTTCAACATACAAGTTTTTTCTCTTTTACCCATTCAATTCTCCCTCCCATCCCACTGTGGGATATGAACTGTTGTCCCTGGGGGGCTTAGCTACTTCGTTGGTTTAAATCACTTTGGTTAAATCAGATAAAATCAGACTAGTAGTCTGAATGTATTCTGTCCCATAGCACAATACTTTCTTCAGAAAGTGACAAATATTTGTGGTCTGGTTTTTTTTCATATTTGAAGAGACTCAACCTACCTGAAAGACTAGAGAATAATAAAAGGATAGAGGGGAAAACTCTGGGTCTAGAAGGGGACAGAAAAGAGAAACTTTTTACTAGAAGATCAAAACAACCCTTTAAACTAGATTTGAGTGATTGTAAAAATTAAAACATTAAACCTAATTCATGTCCATATCTAACCCTATAATAAAATATGAGGTATTGTTCACCATTGAGAAGAAGGCTGTGGGCATTTTTTGGCAGCTATTTATGCTGACACTGACTGGGAAGAAAAAGACATTTCACCTGTGTAGCTTCTGTGCCTGGGAAAAGTGAAACCAGCAGTAGCTTATAGTGCAATGATAAGATCCTCTTAGGGTTCCTCCAGTGACCACTGTGAGATTAACTGCAGGGTTTGTGCTTCATTTAGGAAAGAGTTAGAGCTGTGGGCAGGAGGGGAATAATAACTTCTTTAGTAATCACTTAATCTATGTGTAAGTGTATTCAAAACACTGTGGATTAAAAAGCCCTTTGTAGTTGAGAAAGCCTGAAACAATCCTTTTATCATTGAGCATAAGTATCCTACACTTAGAAAGAGGACATTGAAGGTTTGCCTTCTAAGACAAGGGGTAGTTCCTAACACTTATTCAAAATGAATGGTCTTGATAAAGGAGCCATTTCTTATGTTAATCAGCATATTGCTCATTCTGTGCAAGTCTGACTCTATTCCTCCGAGACAGAGGAACTAAATGCAAAATAAATTTTTTAGCTTCTCACCACTTTTGTCACTCTCTTATGAATTCCTGCTAGAATCCCTTGAAATAGCCTCTTGACAGTTCTTTTAAGTGAATCTTGATCTTGGGATCACTGAGTAACATTTAATGAGATTAGAGCACCTCTTCATAAAAAGACATGGCTCAATTATGAATGTGTGGATTTGTCTGGGGTTTTTTTAGGATGTTGTTTTCTCTTTCATCTTCTCCAGAGATATTTAGTGCAGATATTTTGTTTGTTTGTTTTTGCTGGATTTGGCTTTTTTTCTTCACAAAGATTTATGATTGGCCTGAAACTCTGAAACCAAGCCTCTAATCCAGGACAATGTGAGAGATTACCAATTCTTTCAGAATATTTAATTAAGTCAATGAAACAACAGTTGAATTTTAAGACTGGAGTGTTGTTATAAACATTACTGATGAATCCCTTACCTGTTTAAGCCTAGCTTTTTAGAATGCAGTGTCATCAAAGGCCATGCTCTGAAATTGAACTTTCTTGATTTGGGTAACACAAGATGACAGAGGAAAAAATAAATGAAAAATTGTTTGTCTTAAACTAGGTCATCATGCCAAATGGAAGCTGTAATCACATGGACCATACTGATACTCAAATGTGGAAAGAGACACCATAACTTTGATCCCATTTTTATGTTCATGTTGTTGCAACTCTGTGCTTCCTTCAGATTACCAGCGCCAAATAATTTGTTTGGTGATCTGCAAGGTGATCCTCTCATTTCATGTCCTCTCATGACACTATGCTGTGATCTGAATGACAATTCAGAGTTAAATATTTCAGACAGTGAAAAACTGAGTTCCTCATCAATGTATGTAAAGAATACACCAACCTCATTGCGAGACACTTTTGTCCTTTTCTCAGTAACTAACTCACAAGTCAAGGAAGACCCACCAATGTTGATGATAAACCTTACTGCTGTCCTTCAGAGCTCCTCCTTTTCTTCATGTGACTCAGAGTTTTATCCCTTTTATTTCCAGGATCTGATTCTGCTTCATAAACTAAACTTTGCATCTGAATAAAGTTATATCCTCCCACCTAACCTGCTGCCCAGATGTAACTGAAAAGGAAAAGAAAGCAAATACACCAGTCCTTTCTAGTGAAACCTACTCCTGCCACATACTCACAATCCAAGGAGAAATACTGCAACCTTGTACCTTCATCCATACCTTGGGACTACCTCCTCTGAGTTATTATCCCAGCACCACTGGTTCAAGAATATATAGTGGACAGGAAGTGCTGAGAACTTTTAAACTCACAAAACATAACAAAAGCTATTTTTTTTCCTAGAGAAGTCAGAGATCATACTTCTCGTATATTATCCGATCACAAAATAGAGCTGATCCTGTTTCAGCAAGCCTTCAATGTTGTTGATAGTAAGAGTCCATTATGTTGTAGCTTGCATTTTGGTCTTTCCTTATGCCATTTTGAAGTAGATAGGCATCTCTGAAATAGCTGGCCAAATGATTTACCACCAGGAGTTAAGAAGAATTTTCCTACTGAAAAATAAGACAGGTCTTCACAAAAAGAAGGAAAAATAGAGAAGTTTACTTTTGCCTTCTTCTGAACCAAAATATTAGACAGCCACAGAAACAAACAGTCCTGTGTATTTTATTTGGATGCTCTTAGGCCTGTATATAGAAAGTAACAGTTATGCCGTTTCCGGAAGTTTACAACATGCATTACTTTTTCAATAGGAAAAGGTTTCTTGTCTTGTCTGGAAGCTATTAGCTTCAAAATTCATGTCTTGGACTTCCATAAGATGGAGCTGATTAATCTTTCTGCCATCACTTGTTCAAATTAACACGTGATACATATGCATTCATGTATTTTAAAGGTTTCACTACACGACATTACCTAATATTTCTTCTTTCTTTAACCAACAGTTCTTTGTTTACTGTTAAATAAGGCCAACATCTGAAAAGTCATCTTACTGAAGAGAAAATTGCTGTATAGGCCAAAAGCAGTTTTCTTCTATATTAAGCCAGAACAAAGAAATTGGGACTCTCAACACTTGGAAAGAAAAAAAATTGAGAGGAAAACCTCTATCTGTTTAAGACTGCAGAGAAGAAGAAAAAATAAATAATCTCCTTAAGCAAAGGAAGGTTAGAAAGGAAATATGACAGAAGAGAAATATTGATATGTACAAGTTTATGTGTGACTATAAAAAGGTAATATAAATATACAAATATATATATATATATATATAAATATAAAAAGTGAGATCAGATGATATAGGAGACAAAGAAAAATATAGGAATCTACCCATAAAAGTTGAACCTATCAAATAATAAAAGCAATTATGTCTATTAATATGCATGCAAGTAAGTATTTGCTAGAACAGAGCAGTCATGAATATTCAGATGACAATCAGAAGCTTTAAAATTCTAAATATTTAACTTACTAACTTGTTCTAGTTTCATGTTTTCATTTTCCATAAGCTGTTTGCTGTTCATTACTTGGTTTATGTTATAAAGCAGATATTTCAATGATCTATCATGCAGTTCAAATAATATTGTATAAAGTCCAAGTAACCAATTTATAAACAGTTTGTGAGAAAGCCAAAGAACAATAAAGTTTGAATGCCAATGGATAAAAGGCATTACAAGTTTTTGAACTTGCTTGTACATAACTGCATGTAATACTTGAAAGGTGTTAGATTCACTAGTACTATTTGGTTTTAATTCCAAGGAGTTTAGTTATTTTTGTGCAGGAAAAGAATATGTTTCTCATATTTTCAGTTCACAATGCTAATTAATGCTTACCTTTTGTATTTGGGGATTTGTTTCATCTTCTTTTCCCCTGGAGAGTCCTGAATGGAAGAACAAGATTTCTTCTCAGTAGGAACATACCCCAGTGTCCAGAAAGATTCTGGTTTGGTCTGAATGGGAAACACGGTGAAATTTATGACCTTATTAAATGATTCATTGTGATATGTACTGCATAGAATAGTGCCATTGGAGATAAATCTGTATCTGTATACAGACCTTACAAAAAACAACTCACAGTGTAAGTAATATTAAAGATATTTAAATGCTGATGGAGAAAGCTCACAGAATTTAGATTAGCTTGTTCAGGATAAAAGTTACATTATTAAAAAATGAAAATATGCAGTGGGAAAAGTCATATGTGAGAGGTGCCCTTCCTCACTTGTCTATACAGTGATAGCCTTGCTTGAAGAGGAGTGATATCTCTCTGCAGAGAGAGGTCTCTATACATCAGCTTACTAATGGTACCTGAGCAAGAAACATTTCTATCACTACAGCAGGGAAGCCACAGTGGCTGAGTACAGATTGCCATAGAGTAGCTGAGCATGCTTTCATTGCATGAAATTTTGGTGTGGCCCTTTTTTGCAAATGTCCAGTTAATCCTTGTGTAGACTCTTCATGCTCCTCAGAATAAGTTTTCAAGAAGTACCTGAGATTTCACTGTGGAGTCTTTCTGCACAACTCCCTCATACATTGATTCTAAGACAATTTTGCATCAGTGAGTGCTAAGGAGTGAAAGTAGAGATGACATTGTGTCTGTAAATAATTCAAAGAAAGCAGAACCATTTCTGGGAAGTTTTTCCACCTTCTGAAGATATTAAAATCTTTGATCCAGACTAGTTTAAATATGCATTTTAAAATCACATAATGTGGTTAAGTTCCAAAAATAGAGAAAGGTGTAAACAGAAGTGTCAACAAGCCCTTCTGGCTCTTGAAAAGACACCTTGAATTAAAGTGAGAGACTGAGAAAAAGGACTGCCTGAGGAGGGAAATGTCAAAAATGCATGTCACATGAGAGTGCATCTTGCTGGTACTTGCAAGACCAATCCTTATCTCACAAGGGAAGGAGCTTAAGAACAGAGTAACTCCAGTGGAGGTCAGCACATGATGCACATTTTTCCTGGGAAGTAAGTAGCAATATCAGTGAACTCACAGCCCTGCTCCTGGGTGTGTTATGGCCTTTAAGATGAGAGAAAAGAAAATATGAACAGCTGTTAATATTACAAGCATTTGAGAGTGTGTCCAGCTTCAAGGGTCTGCAATGAGAGTGGAAAGAGCATGTCAATTGAGGCATAGCAGTTCCCATTGCTGTCAGGTACCAGTAGGCTAATACATCAAATTGGTAAGTGAATTATCAAGACAATGCACTCTTCAAAACTACATTTCATGTAAAAGACAATTCTTTCTTTACCAATAAATAAAATCACTAAAAATGAGTTTACTGCTATTATGTAGGGTAAGAACAGTTCAGGCAGAAGCAAAAAATATTTTAAGTGAATAAATGTATAGCCCGTCCTGCACTTCAGCACTAGTGCAGCTAGTGAGCCAGCTCCTCAGACAGTACAATTGACTTAGATACTCTGAGTTTGTTTGACCTACATTTATTTGCACAACCCACGTCTGGCTCTCTGTGTAGGTAGATGTGATCTGGGCTCAAATGCAGATAGTAAGATTGTTGTCTTTGGATTAAACCATTGATTTCTCATGGATCAGATGATGGGTTTGTGGATCATTTTGGAAAACAAATTCAAAACTTATTTTTATTAGCTTTTGTACAAGCACCATAAAATCTTACTGCTACAATGTTCATAAAGAGGACCTGAGCCAAACCTTACCAAATTTCCAATTTATTTCAATGGGTTTTAAATGCAAGAGGGAAAGAACAATCCTGCATGAAGGGAAAGAAATTTAGGTTTAGATTTTATGAACCTAAAAATGGATAATTATTTTATTTTTATAATTTTTAATGGTAACTTACTGGTTTATTTTGTAAGAGTTGTTAAGAATTTAAAGTCTCTTTAATTGATTGCTTTTAATTCCCTTTTCTCTGGAGGAAACAGCATTGCAAAATAAGCCTTTTATGGACTGTATGAGGATAACCACACAGAACAATTACTGGAAAAACAATGAATTATAATGGATTTTTATATGTGTATTTTATATGTGTATCTGTTGTTTAACAGCTGTTAGAAGCACTAAGACATGTTAGGGAAAAAAAAATAAATTATACGTTTCTTTGTTCTTTTTTTTTTTTTTTCCCCCAGACTATTGTTCCAGTTCCAGCTGTATAACACTGTTATAGCCCCAGAAAGAATTCTAGTACAGTTCTTAGGGGCTATCAGCTCCAATCTTAGAACCTATTACATAATATTTAGTTTATATTTGCTTACATTAAATACAGAAAACATTGGTGGCTCATCCTGAATAAGTATTATGTGTATTTTAAATTGTTATTTAATATATGCTGCATAAACATGTCCATCATTAGAGACCAGACTCAGTGTAGCTTTTCTACCTGTATTAGTAAATATCAATGACAGTTTTTTGAAATTATGCTTTTGATTTTTTTACTCATAGGTATAACAGTAAATTCTTGCAAATAGTTCACAATAAGGAATGTTAAAACTCATATGTTATAATTAGACTAAAAAAGTCTGACCAGAAGCAAATAAATTTATGACTTTAACAGAAAACAGGAATACAGGGAAGCTGACTGGAGCTGCAATATAGAGCAGAAATACAAGGGTGTGAAGAATGAGCACGGTATGCATATATGCAAGGTTAGTCCTGAAATTTTAAATATTAAACTTCTTTTACAAAGATACATTGAAGCAAAAGTTAGTGTAGACATTATGGGCTGAACATGTTTCCTCTATATCATTTCCCTCACCACTAAATGAATGAGAAAGAGAAGAGAAGAGAAGAGAAGAGAAGAGAAGAGAAGAGAAGAGAAGAGAAGAGAAGAGAAGAGAAGAGAAGAGAAGAGAGAAGAGAAGAGGAGACAACTACGTGTGTTTCAAATGTTACATTATCAGTGTATGTAACCTAATTAGCCAGTACAATTTTTAACAGATGGAAATTAATGTTATAGCTACATTATTCAAATTGTAACCAAACAGGGGAAAATACTGAGTTCTATCAAAGAATTAGGGAAGGATTCCCTCTGGAGCAGTTCATGAAGAACCACAGTCGTTGGGAAGGACGTACAGTGGAGAAGTTTTTGGCGGATTGTCTATCCCATGATCCCAGGGATCCCATACTGAAGCAGAAAAAGAATGTGAGAAGTCCTCCCCATGAGCAGGAAGAAGAAGAAACGTGTAATGGACAAACTAATTAAAACCTCAATTTCCAATCTCCTTTCACTTCTGGGCAGGGGATGAGGCAGAGAAAATCACAAGTAAAGTTTCCAACAAGAAAGCAGGAGCAGGGGGAAAACTTTCAGACTTAATTTTTCTTTTCTCCTTATCTACTCTGATTTTGATTGGTGATCAATTAAACTAATTTCCCTAAACTGAATCTGCTTTGCCTGTGTTTACAACTGATGAGGGATCTCTCTCTGTTCTATCCTGATTCCCAAGCCTTTTGATACACCTCCACAGTCCAGCTGAACAGGGAATTGATAGAATGGCTTTGGTGGGCACCTACTGTCCAGTCAGGGGCACCTCAACACCATGGTATTTCAAGAATAATCTCCTTTATGGTATCTTTTTGGTTCTTTTCTCAAATGGATTGTTTTAATTTGGAAAAGAGATTAGCAGGGAGGCTTTAACCTGTATTATAAAGGAAGAAGTAAATGTTTATATATATTTACTCCATTATAAATTAATTTAAGAACTATACTTACCCTGACATTCAGGACAGATTTTAGAACAAGCATTTTTAAAAAAATTATTTTCTTTATTTCTCTTTTTATTTTGGTACAGCTGAGATGGCCATTTCCCACACATACTTACAGACTGACACTCTGTTTTCTCAGCATAAGTGAAGAAATTGGAAAAGTTTCAGTCTTTAAAAATTTAATTGGATCTATTTTTGAATCTCAGTTTGACTGTATAGTGCCCAGAGGGAGCCACAGAAATATCTTTAAAGGAGCTAAAATAGTGTTTCTATTCATAAAAATGTCGCATCTTAACAGTCCAGTATCTCATAGCTCTGCAGGCTAAAAGTGAGTGCAAGTCTCAAGAGGACAATCTCTTCCCAGTGGAACAAAGGGTTTCACTATGGCCTAACAGAGCCAAAAGACATAAAACTTCCACTTTAAGAAAACAAATAAACCTACAAAGAATAGAGACATAACTATAACCAAAAAAAAAAAAAAAAAAAAAAAAAATTTCTTATCCAAAGCTTAAAACAGGTTCAGATATGGTGGAAAGACAAGAGTTTAGTCATAGTGTTTTGGCACAGAATTAAAGTTCATTTGATAATGTGGTCACTGTTTTATAAATAAGCTATTTGAAATTAATCTGACTATATGAAAAAATCCTATCGAGCTAAGTTAATGGACAATTGCAGCTGCCAAAAGTATATACAAGGTATAATGTTATACCACAATGTATGTGAAAGTATCAGGAATGCCATCTGTATGTAGGTAGTATCCACCAGTCCTATTTCTGGGATATCACTGAGATGTATTACAGTCCAGGAAAAGCAAAAAATAAACAAGAACAACATCCCTACAATAGATATTTGTCTCATTCCTCTTCCTCCTTCTCCTCCCAGAGACAAATGCCATAGGAATGACACCTTCTCTTTCGGCAAATTGCATCATAACATTAATCTTTGAGGCAACCTGACTCTTGTTCTTGTTTTGCAAAAATGTCTTCATCTTGAGCTAGCAAATATGTTGTACACAGTAGGGTTTTTAAAATCTGGCTCAATTTCCTCCTCCTTACATTTTTGTGTAAAATAGTACTGCTTTCTTTCACATTGTATTCATGTATGTTCTTGCAGTTGTTTTAAATCCTCTTCCACCTTAAGGCTTTATTTGAACTTTTTGAACTAGTCCTTGCTGATTCTCAGACACTGGATGAAGGCAGACTTGGCAGTTCTCAGAAGTCTTACTGGTGAAATGAACAAAATCAAGTACCAAAGCTAAAATGAACCTGAATAGTTTGAATGAAGCAAACAAACAAAACAACCAACTACCTAACCAATCAACCAAAAAAAATTCACAAAGCAGACAAACAACTTACATCTTCAACATATAAACATGAGACTCAAGGAAATTTGAGGGACAAGTTTAGCAATTCAACAAATTTCAACTTTTTAGATAAATCAAGGATAATCTGAAATATAAAAACACTCCTTTAAGTCAGGAGTGGATGCCAATAGGAAGGAAGGCAGCTGAAAGGTAACAATTTCTGACAAACATCCATTCACTGGTAAATAAGTTCATTTTTGATAGTTTTGCTAATTCTGGTAAAAACAATTGAACTATAAATCCATAATTCATGAAGAATGAGGGGGAAAAAAGGGAGGATTTAAATCTAGGAAACGAAATAGAATGAATTATGAAGTCTTAAGGCCTAAGGGGAAAAATGTGAGAATTGAAAAAGTCTTATATAAATTTGAGATGATTATAGCTAGTCAGAAAACTAGTCATTGAGAAAATCTTTGTTATTGAGGGTTACTTTGAGTACCTTGAACATGTGCATTATCCATTCTAGGGCTTTAGTGAATCAAAACTATTTAGAGACCAAGACACATTGGGTTCACAGAACAGCACATATGGTGGTACATTTCAGTTGCATCTGTGAATTAAAAAGACCAGATCACAGTCTAAGCACTGGCACATGGCTGTTTATTTTATCAAATTATTAGCATAGACACTGATACCTTTATGGTCCATGAAAAACTAGTGGTGTCCCACACATGGTTTCATTTGTGGTTGACAGCTGAGATGCTGCCATGCACTGTAGATGTTCAGACATGAGCCACATCATCTTACTGATCTGAAGGGCTTTCAAATGCTCTCTGGCCTCTTTTATCTCCTAGTTGAGGTAGAGTCTTTTTAATACATAGCACAGTATAAGACAGTAACCTATTTCTAGTCTACAAATAAGGCAAATATTTATGAACAATAAAAAAGGAAGCAAAAACTGAGAAAAAGGAGGAAGCTCCACAGAATTTTCTGTCAGAATAATGATCATTGCATCGGAAGATAAATGGTTGATTATTCTGAATAAAATCAGGAACCTTGTTTAGTTAATTTTTTCTATCATTGAACACAGGTGCATAAACTGGCCTTTGTCACAATTTTTTGCAGTAGCATTGATAAAAACATGGATGATGGAGAGTAAATAGGTAAAATACATTGCCTAAGTTTACTCCAACCATAGGCGTATATAAACTATATTCAGAAAAAAATATATAATAAAAAATCTTTTATTCTTCTTCTTATAAATGTTTCTATCAACACTTTTTTTTTTTCCTTTGGTTGGGTTATTTTCTTATAGCATTTAGCAATAGTGATAACTTGCTTTTTTAGACATTAGAGAAAATATTCCCAATCACTGGCTGTTTATCTAGTCTTTGTAATGGAGACAAAACAGCTTCCTTGGTCACGAACTCAGCTTTCAAAGCTCTTAAAACTTTCATATATTGGTGTTAACTGAAAATTTGCAGAAACCAAAGGAGTCTCACCCTCACTAAGTGCTGTTGCAAATTCTGATGAGAGTGTTGAAACTCCAGAGGCCTCCAGTTAACTTTTTTCCATCTCCCACTGAGTACTTTCCAGGATGATGATTGTTTACGTTCATGAGCAATGTTAATGCAGTAGGTCAGGAATCATAAAGAGCTCAGCTCTTCCAAGTCCAGAAGGCAGAAAAAAGGGGATCTTTTTGCTGCAGTCAGATAATCTAATATTTTCCACAGTATTTTGTTTTGACTTGAGAACTACACTACTTATTCACAAAGGTCAATTATGTTGATTCTTTTCTCTTTCTAGTCAATTTTGTCCAATAATCCTCCTTGGTTAGCTGAGCTCTGTTTTTTCTGAAACTGACTTCTGTCACAGAGAGATAAGTTATGTCTGATGCCTTAGGCTACAAAAGGCCAAAATATGTTTTGTTCAGTCCATAAGACATTGGCAGAGGAGCAATGCCTGTAACTGTTACTCCTTCCCATCTGTCCTGTCTTCTTGATGTGTTTGTGAGTCTTGTTGAAGTCTCAAAAGTGCTTGGTGTCTTCAGATATTTAAAGAAAGTGCTTTTTGGGACCCAGATGTTACATTCTAATTTCTCTGGAGAAAACTCAGCTTGCTGATCCTGTTAGCATGATCAAGTGATGTATCTTCCTGTTGAGACAGAAGTAAAAAGGACAATCAAGTGAAGAAAAGGAAAAGGAAAAGGAAAAGGAAAAGGAAAAGGAAAAGGAAAGGAAAGGAAAGGAAAGGAAAGGAAAGGAAAG
>JAOTQP010000001.1:45844627-45856052 GCA_026413545.1 Cichladusa arquata
GTTTGAAATGGAAAAAATGTGAGACAAATTTTTAGAAACTAAAAGTTTTTATTTTTTGTTTTTTAAAGATGCGAACTCAGTTTTTATGATCAAGTTCTCATTTCATATTTAATATGAACAAGAAACATCATGCTTGTGATATGCACCTTTGCAGAAAAAATAATACCCTAATTTATTTAATACATGATCTACAAAATGTGTTTCTGGATGAAAAATGTGGAACAATGTTGAAATTTTAGGATATCAGCAGTAAAAGCTCCTCATGGTGGAATTAATTTTTGTGCTTTGGGGAGTCATTAACTGAAGCAAATTGCTAAAATCTGAACTTATATGCATCTTGAAAAAGAAAAGTTTCAACTGATTGTTTGGTAAGATGGATTTTTGATAGACGGTCCTCTTAATATACGAAGATGTAAATCAAAAGTCCTAAATTTAAGCCTTTGTTTTATATGTCAGACTTGTCCTATGGTTCCATAATCTACAGCTACAGATTATTAGCAGAATATTGGAAAGGAAGGAATCTGAAAGAGATTTCTGGAGGAAAAAAAATCAAAATATCTAAACTCCTATGTCATTATTTGGCAAAAGGTTTTTGGGGTTTTTTTTTGGTTTTTTTTTTTTTGTTTTTTTTGGGAGGGAGGTTTGTTGCTGTTGTTGTTGTTGTTTTTATTGTTTGTTTGTTTGTTTTTTTTTTCTAGAGACCTGACCAGAGATAGCTGTCAGTGGAAAAAATGACAATATTCAAAAAGACATGTTTCCTACCCTAGTCGCTAAACAGCTCATAATATTGCAGCTCTTCTCCATGAGAAGTTTTTTCCCCTGTGGGGGAAGAGAATAATAGAATATCTCATTAGAAGGGATCCATAAGAAACATCAAGTCCATCTCCCCACTTCTCTCAAAACTAGCTAAAACACACATGGCTAAGAACAACAACCAGATGGTTCCTGAACATTGAAAGGCTTGGTTCCATGACCACTTCCCTGGATAGCTTTTCCAGGGACTGACCACCTTGTAGGTGAACAAAGTTTACCTAGTGTCCTATCTGAACTTCCTCTCATGCAGCTTCATTACATTTCCTCTTGTTCTATCAGGGTTCATCAGAGAAAAAAGATCAGGACCTCCCCTCCACTGTCCACTTTGATGAAGTTTCAGCCTATGATGAAGTCATCCCTCAGCCTTTTCCTCTTCAAAGCAAGCAAAACAAGTGACCTCAGCTACTTGGCCTCAGGCAATGGCATTTTCCATTTGATTACTTTGTTTCTTCCTCAGTTCTCTTGTGAAAGTGGACCAGCTTCTCATGTCCCTTTAAGAATGTAGAAAGAGGAAATACTTTCATCATCAAAGTATTTTTATGGTAGCTAAAATGCAAAGTTATTCTACAATAGTGGGATCTTTGTTTTGTTAAGCATGGGGGAAATAATGGACTTCAATTTCTTCGTTCGGTGCAGCTGATGTATCAATTTATGCTGACTTTATCTGAGGACAATGTTTATGTAGCCTGTTTATAACAGTGTTGGATAAATGAAGGTGAAAATTTATTTCTCAATCACGGATTGTAGCTAAGTTACTGTTCAGTGAACTAAAGGCAAGAACAGGAGGCTGGCAGCATTCCATCCCCAAGCCAAGATGGTGCTCAAGTGTGTTCACTTTCCATTTGTGTCTTACTCACTGACAGCAACAGAGATGCCAAGTTTGCAAAAGTGCTGCAGGATACTGGATAAAAGGCATCTAAAATTTGTAATAACTACCTTTTAAAATTAAACAGATCTGAAAACATTTGAAATATTTATAAGGCAGCTTTGGAAGATATCAAAAGAAAAACTGAAAATAAGGTGTGACAACAAAATTATGCACAGAATAGAACATGCCAGCAAAACTCTAAAATGGGAAAGGACACACAGATTAAATGAAAATGAGAACAACTCTATTTAGAATGCATTGAGAAGAGTCCCCACATAGACAATACAATCCACTTGGTTTTTATTCTAGAAGCTTAAGGTCTCTTAAAAGCTGTTATCGAGCTCCGTAATTTTATATCCCTATCTCATGCACAAACATATGTATTGAAAAAGTAATAATTTTAAAAGGAGATCCAAGACCTAGGAGGAATAAATTTCCACCCTCAACATCATATTTTTCTGAGCAAGAACCTCAGGATACTGGTGACTTTTCATTACTCCCTGAACCAATTTTTCTTGAAGACCAAAGCTGTAGACCTTAGGACTCAAAGGAAGTATAAACATAACACTAGAGGAACAGTGAATATAGTATAGTATGTATTTGCATTATATTACTGAATGTGTTAGCTTCAGTGTAACTGTAACAATAAGTCCTTTTGATTAACTCTAAGGCTTTAATTAGACTAGAAGGCTTTTACTCTTAGAAAAAGTGCTTCTTTTTATTCTTAGCAAGATTTTGAGTGTAATAAGGAAGGAAGAAGAAATTTACTAATAGAGATGCAGGAGCTAGTAGTTCCTTATTACTGTATTTATCACTAACTTGTCCTGTCTATGCAATAAGGATCTTGTCTCACTCCAAACTTCACACTGATCCACTCTATAATATAGTTAAAAATATTTTGAATCAGTTAACAGAAATCAACAACTTACTGCCCGTATCTAACCAATGGAGAAGATCAAAACATCTTGTGGGCAGAGCTTTGCTTTCCTAGGGTGCTGAGCTCTGTGTTCAGACCAATATTAAAAGGTATTCTATGGGAGATGGAATGATTTACAAGGAAGAAGGAGTGGTTTACAAAACATAACTTTTCCACTCATGTTAAGTATTTTGCACATATACAACTGTGTCTTTTTGAATTAAAGTAGGAAAATATTCTTGGAGAATACAAAATTATATTCTATCAATATTGAGATTTGCTTTAAATTAGCTCTCTTTAAATTCTCTACCTTTATTTCAATTCACAGATCATAAGGGTGACAATTAAGAATTCTCCTTTCCCCTACTGATCACTCATCAATTGAGTTACTTTGATATTTGTTGTTGTGCAACTTTTAGCCTGAGGAATTATTGTTTCCCTGCGTAGCAGCTGCAGAAACAGATGCTGGATTTGGTTTGATGGCACACATCCAAAAAAGCTTAAATGCAAAACAAAAATTATTTCTGGCCTATTGCCAGATTGTCTCACTTTTCCATCTGCTGGAGAGATTTTAATTTGCAATCACTTTAAAAAAAATCTTTTGTGGACTTTGCAGTCATATTTCTTTTGGAATGCACGCTTGATTGGCAGACAAATTTAATTTTGGCAGCTTTCTATGGTTAGATCAACTTCTTAGTATTGTTAGGACTCTCTTCAAGCCAGAATATAAAGTATTTTTCATGAGTGTCTAGTGAACCTGATTGACACATACAATAAACATGGCAGGAGGTCCAAGGCCACTTTGGAGGAAAAAAGCAGAAACTTCCTCTTTTGAGAAAGGCTCACACTTGCAAGTCCAACAATAACATGGAGTCTTTACATACCCAGAGCACAAAATTTATTTCTGGAAAAATATTTAGACACAATGAGGAAAAAACAAAAATGTGTTTTTAAATTAAATTATAAATTTAAAAAAATTAAAATTTTCAGAACTAATGAACTGATGAAGTGCAAAATTATGGCTGTTCAGTAGTTTATCGTGTTAGCACAGAAAGGGAGTAACAATACATCCCCTGAAATTTTCTCAGGACTGCATGTTCAATGTCTCCAAACGACCTTGTTGTAAAAGCCCTTTGACAGCATTCTTAATTGCCCTTAAAACTTACCACATCAATACAAAATATTAAAAATGAATAAGTAGATGAAATAAAATCCCCATTAAATTAAAACAAAGCAAAAGAAAACTGAGATTTCATTCGACAAATTTTTTTTCATGTATTACAAGTCATCTGTTATCAGTTGTTGCCTCCATTTATTCAAATATCTTTCCAATGTCATAACTCCAGAAACCTGTATTTCTGTAAATCTGTGTTTAGTCATTTCAGGATAAACCTTGTTTCTTAAAAAAAACATGTTGGGATTTAAATTTATTGGCAAAAATTTGCCTAGGTTTATTGAATAGAGGCTAACAAAATAACATTCTTTAAAAATACCCATTCTTGTCTGTAAAACTGACTTGAAAACTTCTAGGAGTTTCCTTCAGATTCCTTTGAAAAAATTTCTACTTATACTCCAACTCCTTTCACAGGTGGTCCTATGGTCATTCCTTTATGTCATCTAGATAAGTTTTTATAACCAATGTCCATATGCAGGACCTAATATTACACAGTAACAATCAGATGAATTACCTAGGGCCTGGAGTTTTGATAAACTCTCTCTCACTTTCAATAGGACTGGATGCTTTCTAAAGTCAGACCACTGCAGCTTACTTGACAGATGATGACATTTTCTGTCCTAGGTTTCAGAGAGGAGGCAAGGGACAGAGATATTTTTTAAAACTGATTTGTATTGCTGCAGACCCATATGAATGCACTGATTACAAAATTGCCTGTTCCAATACAAAACAGATTCACTTTCCTTGAGGGTTCATAGCCTGCAAGCTGCTCATCACTCTTTATTGGGGGTTGGATTGACAGTGAAATAGAGGTAGTGATCCTGACCTAAAATCTAGAAAGCTTGTGCAAACTATGTTGACAGAATGCCCTTCTGCCTCATTAGAACTTATTCACTATAGAAGTCTTACCTATACTTACATACCACAGAGAGAAAGGGTATCTTTTTAAGTACTTTGGTGACAGTGGGCTGTACAATATGTTAATAGCTTGCTTTCAGGTTAGAAGGCATCTAAAAAAAAACCTAATTTCCAATTTCTGTAATGATATTGTTAAAATTGAAGTTAACTGTTATGGAACTTAAAGAACTGTATAGAGATACAGGACTAAAATGCATTATATGACTGAATATACATAATGCACCCAGCATTTGTATTCCCTCACTAATGGGAAATTCAGCCCTGCTGCACATTTCAATGTCCTTCTTCTGTAGTAATCTGTCTTCCAAAGACAGATGGCTTTTGCAACTTGTAAACTTTTTTCTCCTAAAATTGATAAATCATCTGCACAGGAAAGTTTCTCTGTTTCTGCCACATTCAGAAAGAAAAAACACTGTGAAAACATTCTTCCTACCCTGCCACAAGAAATCATTTGTCCTTCAAATTACCTCAAAGGAATAGTCATAAGGAAATGCAAGTGCTTAATATGTCTTAAGTGGTACTATACATTGCTAAATACTTCCCTTGCCAATTGTATTCATTAGAGAAGCTCTTAATCTTATTGAAATAAGGAGAGCTCTTCACACTTAAGATTTTTGTGTCTCCTGTTTTTGTTCCCTCTGGGATTGGTACTCCTCCAATTTATGGCCAACTAGACCATTCTTGACTCTCTGCCATTTCTACTGCCTTTGTAATGACTTAAATGATCTCCCATCAATTTTTCTAAGAGTTAACCTCCATTAGCTATAGGGACATGAATGTTTAGATTTCTAGAATATGCACTGTCTTCTTTATCCTCCCTTTTTATTGGAGGGCCAACGACATCATCAGTTTCACATCCAATAGTAACTCTTTAATTAGCTCTTCCTCCTTTCAGCACCAGTAAAGGGGGAACAGGTGATGTCGGACTAAGAGAATCACACTGAACTGTTTTTTTGGGGGGATACAGTTAATTTTCTTCATAGTAGCTAGTATAGAACTATGTTTTGGATTTGTGACACAGTTGCAGAGCTGATAACACAGCAGTGTTTTAGCTATTGCTAAGCAGTCACAGCCTTTTCAGCTTCGCAGACCACCTCACCAGTGAGGAGGCTGGGGGTGCACAAGAAGATGGGAGGGGACACAGCTGGACAGATGACCCAAATTGATCAATTGATCTATACTATATGGGTTTGTGCTCAGCATGTAAACCTGGGGGAAGGAGATGACATTCCAAGTTACACCATTTTTCTTCCCAAATAGCCATCACATGTGATGGAGCTCTTGAATGGCTGGGAATGGCTGAACACCTCCCTGCCTATCAGAAGCAGGAATTATTTATTCTGCTTTTTTTGAGCACACAGCTTTTGCTTTACCTTTTGAATTTTCTTTGTCTCAATCCATGTGTTTTTCTTGCTTAGCCTTTCCTATTACCTTCCTAGACCCTTGTTGGAGGATCAACCAAGTGGAAGGATCAACTGTCTGGGACTTAGCTGATTACCAGAGTTAAATCACAACACAACTAAATGAAAAATGTCTCTGCAGAGACCCTGCAGTGACAAAAGCTCGAATCCCAAGCGGCAAGGAATAAGCTGCAGGTACAGACCATACTGAAGGACACATCAGGGACAATGACAAGCAAGGCAGGGGATGTGCTTTCTGGCAGAAACAGGAAGACTCATTCTCCACCTGCATATTTGCAACTTCAAAGGGTATATACGACCCCAGGAAATGTGAGAAAGAAGAACACTCAGAATGGAAACACCTGTGCCTACTGAGATTGAAAAAAGCATCTGCAAGGAATATAGTGGCAAATGATAGTGACTGGGGAATATGTTCTTAAGGGATGTGTCCAACCATTTGCCAGCCTGACTTGATGTCCTAGGAGTTTTGCTGCATGGTCAAGGCTCATATAATGGGTGATGATAAGAGATTGCTAAGGCCTTTCCAGTCCTCCAACTATTAGCTCTTATGACTCACAAGGTCTCCTTGCAACAAAGGTCAGCAGCATCCTGAGATGCATTAGCACGAGTATCGCCAGCAGGTCAATGAGGAAAATGAGTCTTTGTCTCTGTCCAGCACTGGAGTAAAATATTCAGTGCTGTGTTTCCTACTACAAAAAAAGGCATGGGTACACTGAAGTGAGTCCAGTAGAGACCACCTACATGGTGAGGGGCCATATAAGGAGGTTCTAAGATGGTCAGGCTGGAGAGGAAAAAGGTGATGGGAGATCTTACTGCTGTCTGCAGCTGCGTAATGTAAGGATGTAAAAATAATAAAGCAGAACTCACAAAGATTTAGTAATACGATAGAAGTCAAACCACTTTAAAATCTGACTACATATAAGAAAATTCTTTTTTGTCATGTGTGTGATCAAGCCTACAATCTGCCCAAAGAAGCTGTGGAAATTACACATATTCAAAGCTCCAAGCTGGATAAGACCCTGAAGACCTTTGACTTACTGGACCACATCTGAGGCGTTAGAATCTACGACATCAAGATGCTCCTTCCAATGCAAATTATTTGTGATTCTGTGATTCCACATTCTCCTTTCTAACTTACGGAACACTTATGGCTATTCCCCCTTAAATATAACTTACATTGGTGTATGTCTCTGTGAGAGTCTGGGTGGCATACACATTAACCATGTACAATGGTGTTGAATTACAATTAAGTTTTTTGATCCTTAGTCACCCCAATAAAATTTCCAAATGTCTTGTAGGAGATATTGTATGGCTTCAATACAGAAATGAAAATTTATTCCTCTGATGTGTTATAGATAAGAATGTATGAGCAGAACAGAATAAATTCTGTGTTTAAATTTAAAGAGCCTAATCTGATTATTTATCAAGTATTTTTGTCTGCAGGTTTTTCTAAATCCTAGCTGAAGGTAATAGTAACTGCCTCCTAATTCACTTGAATGAACCAGATATTTAAAGCATGTATGGAATTGCTTCTTTCTAACCCTATTTGGAGGATTGTCCCTAAATATTGTGAGTTTTGTGTTCGCTAATAAGAAACAACTCAAATTAGGAATCTTATAAAAAAGCAGATGTTCCTCACAGGGCTACTCAAGTCAGCAAAAAAAGCCTAAGATTAATTACATAAATTAATATTTAATTTTAATTTTCTCCTTTACGTGCCTGGCTAAACTCTACTAACCATGAACAGAACTGTGTTACCCCCTTCTAACTACATATTAAAATGGAAATGCATTTGTTGTCATTTATCATTTTGTTGGAAGTGGATCAAGTTGGTCAGTCAGAACCTGCCTTTCAAAAACCCATCCTAGCTGGGCCTGATCCCCTGTTAATCCTGTACATGCCAGATGATGGAACTTATGGTCTGGCACCAAGGTCAGGCTGACAGGTCTTTAGTTCCCTAGATCCTCCTTCTGGCCCTTCTTGGAAATGGACATCATATTTGCTAAGTTCCAGCCAGCTGGGCCCTACCTGGTTAGCCAGAACTGCTGGTAAATGATGTAGAGTTGCTTGGTGAGGACTTCTGCCAGCTCCATGAGTAGTATCCTTGAGTGGATCCCATCCAACTCCATAGACTTGTGTATTTTCAAGTGGTGTAGCAGGTTGCAGAGGTATTATCCCTTGTTTTATGGAGACTTTTCTGTTCCCTGTCCCTGTCTTCCAGCTCAGATCTGGAAAACAAGTGGTCCTGCTATTAAGGACTGAGGAAAAGGAGTTAGGTGCCTCAGCCTTTTCCTCGTCCTTTGTCACTATGTTTTGACTGTATCCAATAAAGGATGAAGAATTTCCTTAGTCCTCATTTTTATTGCTTATGCATTTATAGAAACTGTTTTTTATTCACTTCTTACATTGACCTGTTCATTCTTTAACAGCATCTGTAGAACAGGCAGGATATCCCAGGGCACCTTCAGCTATTCCAGTGACCTATATGTTGTCTATTAAATTGAGCTTCTTGTGCCTAGAAGTGAGTTTAATGTCTAACATCCAGTTTAATACCATTGTGATTGTTTTTGGTCAGCTTATCTTGTGGAGCCCATCTCATCTGTATGGCCAAGAGGTGGATCTTTCACCAAACTCTACCAGCTGAGCAGACAGGATTTTCAGGAACTAAATTTCAAAAATGAAAACTGGCCCACTTGCGGACACTTATGCTTAGTAATATGAATGAAGACATCATAGCTTGAAATGGGAGCTTTCCCTGCCAGACTGACCTGGTAAAACTGAAGAAGAATGGTGATGAGACCTTGACTCTGTGAAGGACTCAACACATTTCCATAAGGACTGCTCTGTAACATCTAATGCCCTTTCTTCCACTGCTACAATTTCAAAGTTAAGCCTTGCAAGTATTTCAACTTTAGGCAGTTCATGAAGAAGTGTTTGCTTTCTAGGGGTGATATCAAATTCAAGAGGACACCTAAATCCAGAGAGTGACATTGTAGAGATGTATTACTTTTACTGAGCTAACTAGAAGAAAACATCATACTCTGTGGTTTTTATGGGTTTAATTCTTATGTAAATCAGACCAAAACTGCAGCAGTCCTTCTGTCTCCAAACCTGGACTTTGTTAGAAAAGAAGCATGCCAAATGATAGTACGCAAAATAACACCAGATGAAGCAGCTATGAGTCCAATATTTTCTATGGCTAAAGAGAGTTGAGAACAGATTTCATGAAAATATCTCTTTTTAGGGAACAATTTACAATCATTACAAACACAAGCACTTTTCCAAGATAAAGGACCATCATGACGGTGAAGTTCACTTTATATTATGCATTAGTAGTATCCTGGGGCATATTTATTTAGCAGAAAGCAGGTTAGGATCTGGATTGTATGATCTCTCGTTGATATTAAAAATGGCATAGAGAAAAACTATTCTATAAATAATACTTAAATAAATTTTACCTTTAGGAAAACTGTTCCATAAAAGCTTCCTATACTATTATTTGAGACATTTTGTATCAAAGAAGATAATCTTATTTTATATATTTATTGGTCTGCAAGTCACAAATGGGTGTTTTGTTAAAAAAACCAAAAAAACACACTTGGAAAAAGCTTCCATAATATGTATTGTATATTTATGCATATACTTTTATAGATAACATTGTCTATAATATAGTAGGGTTAGTATCTAAAAAAAGATAAATGACAAAAAATGCATTGTTATTTTAATACATAGCTAGAAGGGGGTAGCACAGTTCTGTTCATGGTTAGTAGAATTTAGTCAGGCACGTAAAGGAGAAAATTCAAATTAAATATTCATTTATGTACATTAATCTTTGGGTTTTTTGCTGACTTGAGTAGCCCTGTAAGAAACATCTGAGTGCCTTGCAGAAAAGCTGCCCAGCAGAAAAGACCATGAGAATGCTGGTCAATGAACATGAGCTGGCAGTGTGTCCAGGTAGCCAAGAAGATCAATGGCTTCCTGGCCTGTATCAGATATAGTGTGACCAGCAGGACCAGGACAGTGACCACACTCCCTTACTTGGCACTGGTGAGGCTGCACCTCAAATACTGTGTCCCTTTCTGGGCCCTCACTCAAAGAAAGACAGTGAGGGACTGGAGTGTGTCCAGAGAAGGGCAGAGGAGCTGGTGACGGGTCTGGAGCACGTCTTGTGAGGAGTAGCTGGGGCAGCTGGGGTTGTTTAGTCTGGGGAAAAGGACACTCAGGAGAGACATTATCACTCTCTACAACTGCCTGAAAGGAGGTAGTAGCCAGGTGGGGGGCAGTCCCTTCCCCCAAGTAACAAGCTGCAGGACAAGATAAAATGGCCTCTTGTTGCAACAGGGGTGGTTTAGATTTGATACCAATTGACTGGTCAAAAACCTCTGCTTTTTTGCGGTGGCAGGTGAAGATTAAGTCCCTGGGGCATTGCAAATGACAATAGTTTTGCCATTTAAGTAACTGAGTTAATGCCAACTTGCTGACAGACAGATTTTAAGTTTCTGTTATGGGTTGCATTTAAAACTAATTCCCACTTCTAGCAGAGAATAATTACATTCTTTTTCTGTTAGTTTTAATTTATTTACTTACTCAGTTTATTTTCATTATCCCACATTTTTGTATTTCTTTCCAAATATTCTCTGATGTTTGCTGTTACTTTATAAATTGCAGAAATGTGTTCCACGTGTTCCATTTTAAAAGTGATAGTAAGCATTCTTAAATTCATATAGCTATTAAACATGAACAAACACATACATAGAACATCACACTTGTCTCTTGTTTGGTCCTCTTCTGTAATCATCACACTTATTACGAAATATTTGTTAGGCAATAAAGTAATAAATTGAATTTTTGTTTCCTGTAGGTTGTGTGTATTTTATAATGCTAATTGGTGGATCTGACCTTGAACTCATACCGTCTGGAAGCATTTCTCTATTATGAACACAGGCAATTTTGAGTTGCCAGGATGAAATCTGAACTTGTGAAGGCAAAACCAGAGCTACGTCTCAGCTGTGACAATGGACTGAAATCTCATCAGTGTCCCTAATCTTATTCTAGAGAAAGAGAGAATCCTTAGACACAAACTTGTGTTTTGGTTTGTTTGGTTTGAGGTTTTTTTATGTACAGATTTTATGCATTTGATAGTTACTGGTGTATATTTAAGCAAAAAAAAAAAAAAAAAAAAAAGAAAAAAAAAACCAAGAAACAACAACAACAAAAAACAACCAAAAAAAAAAAACCCAACCAAAAAAAAACTAAACAAACGAAAAAAAAACCAAAACAAAACAAAAAACCAGACAGGCTTAACTATTACTTTT
>JAOTQP010000001.1:45856152-45875781 GCA_026413545.1 Cichladusa arquata
TAGAGAAAGAGAGAATCCTTAGATAGAATCTTGTGTTTTGGTTTGTTTGGTTTGGGGTTTTTTATGTACAGTTTTTTATGCATTTGATTGTTACTGGTGTATATTTAAGCACAAAATAACAGACAGGCTTAACTATTAATTTTGAAGATTTGCATTGTTTTTTTAACTTGTGGCTAATTCTAAAATAGAATTAATAGTTCCATTAGCTTATGAGAAAGGATTTTTAGAGACAAGTAATGATTGGGGCTTTTGGGAGTTTTTTAGACTATGTATAGTTGGATAAAATGATGACAAGCTTTTGGGCATGCAAGCCCATCATCAGGTTTGAAAAAGAAACAGCAGCCTTCAGGCTAAATATGGAGTAAGAGGAATTGCTCTGGGTTTAACTTCATTACGTTAATCATTTGGACAAATTGAAGAAAAGGAATCTAGCACTGGTGAAGCTGAGGGAGATGTGGGTGAGATCCCAGCTCCTAACAGAAAGAGAAAGGCAGTTAATTATTACTTTTGGTATAGTGAAGAGTAGGATGGAAGCTAGATAAAATGAGTATGCTATCAAACTGGTATCTCTATTGAGTCTGTAATTTTTAGTAACAAGTACATCTATAATTCAGTTCACAGGATTGTCTTTTGAGATTACTGTGCACATCCCATTTGAATCAGGATTTAATGGGCAGAGGCGTCCTAGCTGCAGCTTTTTGAAATTCCTCTTTACTGTTTGATTTTCTCAGCTTCAGCATTAGAGATTCCATGAAGGCATGTGGCATATGGAATTAAGTGAGAAATAAGTCTTTGCATATGTGGAATCTGTGGATTTTTTTCTGCTTCTGTTGTGGGTGAGTTGAAGGAATAGGCAATGGAAAAGGGTGGGAGAGAATTCTTTCTGAGAATGAATCAGAAACTAAAAACTCTAAGAGGAGAACAAAATTTCCTTAGGGGATACTGGGCCATGCAGGTCAGCCAGATTGCTTTAGGAAGCTGTATTTCTTGTGGCTACTTCAGGATATGGTTTAAATGAGTATACTAACCTGTCGCTGAATTTTTATACAGTTTGAACATAGAATAAACCTTGAGTGAAATCCAGAATTCAGACTAGCATTTAAGGTCCTTGAAAAGCACAATTGAAGTTGTATAAATCTCAAAACATCTATCACAATGCTGCATCTCTGTCATTTTGCTAGTACCTCCTCTTCTATCACATCAAGTATAAAATATTTCAGAAGCTGCTATGATATCTAACTCTAAAAAGTTGATGGATACCTTCATTTTCCAAACAGGCAAGTAAATATGTTTAGGGGTTTGGTTTTGGTTTTTTGTTTGTTTTGGTTTTGTTTTCTTTTCTGATTTTGAGGCCTAATGGAGGCTCACAAGTATATTATCCCACCACCATCAAGATGCCAAAAGCCTTTGTCAGTTCTTCAGGCCATTTTATTGTTGTGTGTTATGCTTGTGATTGTCTTCATATGCCAATGCACACACGAACATTGTATGAATTTTATCTCTGTATCTTCTCTCTTTATCTCTGTACACTCTCTCTTTCTTGTTATTGTACACTTCACCCTAAAGTTTCAAATATATTTTGCAACTAGTTTTGTTGTTTTTTGGGGGGATTTTTTACTTCATACATTCACTCCTGGTCACATATGCTAAAATAGATTTTGATTCTCATAGTTAAGCATAGTGGGAAAAAATTGGAATAGTGCTATTACTGGAAGTTGCTGGCACTTAAATCTTAAGTGAGCTGCTTCTGATTTGTTCAATTTATTTCTTTTTGCCACTGTAAGTATCCTTGAGGATTTAGCAAGAAAGTTAGAAAAACACGTCATAGTAAACCTGAAAAATATGAGAAGCAGTATTAAAACTGTCATGTCATTGCTCCTGCAGATTTAGGCTTTCTATAGTCTATGATTATTTGTGTCTAATGAGCAAATGCATGACGGCCCTAAAGGATCATCTACCATATAGGAAACAGTTAGTTTGACTTTCTAGAGGAGACAAGATGAGGAGAAAGAGAAAACCATAAACCTTTTAGAAAATAATAGCACTTATTTTGTAGCAGCTTCTCTCCAAAAGATAGAAAATCAAAGCAAATACAGAATAAATATCTGAGTGCTTCATGATACTCCAGCTCATGATTTTACTTTTTTCTTAAGTTCTATTAATTAATTCTAATGTTTGGGGTGCATAAATGTGGATAAAGATTTCACATGTAAGTCATCAGTATGTTGTTTGAAAACATTGCTAGAAAATTATCTTATTGACTTGAGATCTCGGGTTAGATGCTTACCCTTGCTACTGGTTTGATACATAGCAGATTAAAGTTGACTTCTCAAAATGAATTGGTGAATTTTGAGAGGCCATGGGGTAGAAATTTTAGTCCTTCAAAATGCCAAATATAATTTACTGCCCACTTGAAATCACCATGGCATATAAGGGCTAGTGTATCATGATTAGCCAATTAATATTGAATAATTATTTAATATTAACTGTGGAATTATGCTGAGGATGTAAATAATACCTTCATTAACTTCCCCTGAAAAAAGCCAAGGAAAAAAAAACAAACTCTTTTTGTCAGTGTCTCAGACATAGATGTTCAATGGTAGCATAAGAAAAATGCACAATTTTTTCCAGTTTTCTTTAATTCCCAACTACTCTACAAAGAAGAAACATACATTTTTTCATTACTAGAATAGTGATGATTAGTCTTATGACACAAAACTATTTTACACTGTTGATTTTGTATTGTACAGCTTAAAAATGCACAAAAATAACAGCATTCCCCCCACCAGGAATATTTGATGTAGTTTTTTTTCTCTGTTGTAATTTTTGAAAGAGTAAAATTTGTCTTGGAAACATGCTGAATAGTTCTAAATAATTTAGGTATCTGCAAATGGAAAGTATGCCAAATAACAAGCAAAGTTTATAGTCTTTTTTACCCCTAACCCTTCAGTAGGTAAATTCCATGGGAAAGTGGCACATAGCTGATGATGCTTTCCTATAACAGGAATTAGCATCACGATACCAGTAACTGATTCTATCATTGCATCCAGTCATCTAAGTACCTACGTGTAGCCACAAAAATCATCCCATTAAACCCTCTTTTGCTCCTGGAAGTAGGTTTAACATCTGAAGTATGCTAAAAGATTAAATATATCGTTTACTTAGACTGCAGCTTACAATGATCAAACCCAGGGCTGCCCAGCACAGAGTTCCAACAAGCTTCAGTCATAACTTGCAAATCTCATCCTCTAGGCTTTTCTTGACCACTCTATTTATCTCCATTGTACGTCCCTTTCTCCTTCCAAGTCTCCTCCAAATACACAGCCTGTTCTAAATTATGTTTTTCCCATTGATCTCAATTTTACTGCATTTGCAGCCAGCCTTGTCAATTCTGATACCACAACCTGGATCATCTGTGAATCTTACCATGGCATGGCTGGATGTAGGAGATCATCTTAGCTCCCCCACAAGAGCTTATCTGTTACTTGTTAACCAGTCAGATAAGTCAAACAGGACAAGCTGTCTTAAAATGAGTTATTTTGGCAGCATGGGGTTAACATTAAAATTTGTGGGTCAAAGTAATTCCTTAAATTTAAGGTGCTGCTGAAATCTGAGGCTAAGATAGGATTTACATGTTATTTAAGCCCTTTTCAGTGAAAGAGTTTCTGACCTTCAAACACAGAAGCAGGACTTCTTTAATAAACTTTTTCTGAAGCTTCCACTCTCCCTGAGACAATGGAACTACCAAGGCAATGCTGGCCTTGCAGGACTCTGCTCTCCAAATGGTCTCAGGGTTTTCCTTCTGCAGCCTGTGTTGTTTGGATGTTTCTTATTTCTTCTCCCTAAGCCACCTGTGCAATGTCGCATCTCCTTATGCTCTCATTTGTCATGTCTATGAAATTCCCATGTCATGACTTTTTTTATGCAGTTCTAATAAGTTCATGATATGTGGCAGATTCATAGTGTTTACAGTGAAGGGAGAAAAAGAGATTAGTTAGAAAAATTAGATTTAAAAAACCCATTCATATGATTTACTCATAACAGTGAAATCTGATTGTCCTTATGTGAGCTTTAAAATAGTTTTCATATTTTGAGATGACTAAAATAAAAATAGAACTAAATTCATAATGGGTTTCAGTCACACTTGTCATGAGAAGAGGGGATATTTACTTGACCCTTAGTGTGGGGGCATTTACTCAACCTTTATTATTTAATTTTTCTGTCAGCACCCCAGGAAACTCAAGGCCATTATGCCTGACAGCCTGTCAGCATCATGTTAAGGGGACCTTCACTGAACAGTCCTGCTGGATCAGAGGACAATTGGACTTAGTCAGGGAAATAGACCAAAAGCATAAGGGAGACCTGTCAGTGGGTCTTCCACTGTATTTGAATATATTACTCACTGCTGGTGTCTGCCAGCACCTGTGAAGTACTCACACTAAAAGTGTACAGAATAGCATTATTAGTATAAAATTTTAACAGGTTAAATTTTGAGGATTGTTGAAGATACCCTTGTTTATCTGTCTGCAAAAACTTATTCAAAGCAATACACAGACAAACTCTAATTCCCAAAAAAAATATTCAGCAAGGTGAGTGTGGTTCTCACCCAGAAGGTGTCACTATGGGGGAGAAGGCAGGTTCAGCCCATCGACTGATCCCACCCAGCAGTTATGATGGAGTGTCCCCTAACTTTTTCTCCATGCTTGACTTACTTTTATATTATATCTTTATGTTTAGGTGAAGCTGGAGTGACTCAAGTCATCCACACCTTTGTAAATGATTGATGTAAAACCCTCTCACTTTGTTTTTAAAGATACAGTTTAAAAAAGTAGAGAGCACATATGTCCAGTGACAGGTGATTGTACCTTCGAGAGAGGAACCTTTGGGATGCAGGTGTGAATTGATGTTACAATTATGTTGTAGTGAACCAAGTTCACCTGAGGAGAGTGATTTGGCCATGGCTGCTGGCTGTGCTGCAGGACATCTGGCCCCCTTGGCTGACAGGTGGTATGCAGTTTCTCAGCTGCAGAGTACCATGGAGGTCCCTTCCCTGCAAGGATTTCAGCAGAGCCTGGCTGAGGTGCCTCCTCTCCACTCTACCTTCTATTCTATCTCCCCTAGCAGGAGCTGTGGCTGCAGATTCTGGGTGTGGGCAATCATCCTGTAATGTTTCCAGCACACCAACCACGTTCCGTCCAGAGAGTAGCAAACGTATCTTACCTTATAATTTCTGTGTGGTAAAACCTCTGTTAGGATGTGAATATAACTTTTCAGTCTTCTCCAATTTTAGACCCCAGCCATCTTTCCACACACACTGTTGTGACACTTCATGCTATTTACATTGCTGAACTCACTCCATCCTCTCTCATCCCTGTGGCTCTCTTCATTACACAAAAGCATTGAGCTGTTGTTTCAAGCATAACTGGACTAGTTATAAGTATGTTACTGCTGATATCTTCTGTGCTAAATTTTGAGAACATAAAGAAACTATCAGCTGTTACAACAGATTAATGACAGAACAGTAATTTTTTTCTTCTATTATTATTTAATATTTCTGTGTGACATGGCTATTTTTTTATAGTCCTGTAGACAGATGAGTTACTATGCTTTTTGTTATTATTTATGTGACCTTTTTTGAAAGCTGTGTGATCCCACAAGATGATCATGAGAAACATAATTATCATCTGCAGAAAAAATAAATACAAAATTAAGATAAAATAAATTACTCTGAAAATTATTATTGGAGATAATAAACCACTTAAGTAACACTTTTTGCAATACATAAGAGATCAGTGGTGAGAAAGGTTTTTGGAAAGACATTACTGTGTCTTTCCAAAAAATTACTGTGTTTCATTACTCTGCTAAGATTTTCTACAAGTTTTAGTCCAAAGAAGAATATATATTCAGGAAATGTTAGAGAGTGTTTTTAGGAAGAGATACTTTACTGTTAATATGGCAATGAGATACTGAATATTAAGTATGATATAAATTATTTGCAAAGTTTTCTCCAGAAAGTAATTAATCAGAATGAATAAGATTAAAAGAATTTGACACTGTTACAAAATCGCTGGATTTCTATAATACAGATATTCCAAATCTATAAGACAGAAAACCCACTGCTAAAACTTGATGGAGCAAAAGGCAAGTTCATAACCCATATAGTGCTCTGAGGGTTTATTCTTAGTTTGGTTTGTTTTCTGCAGCCAAGAGGAGGTGAAGCCATTAGAGAAATAGCCACTTCTAAAACTGACAATTATATATAGACTGGTTTCTCTTCTGCATTAATAATTTAAAAACAGAATGAGCTGATAACTAGTTTGCTGATCACCGAGCCTATAGTTTTCTATTTGTTATTTTTTGAAAAAAAAATAAATAGTGATTGAAGAAATAAAAGAATAGTGTTATAAGCATACTCGGAGGCAGAGTTCCTGCAGTAGAATGAGAATCAGTTGATTAAGAAACAGCAGCAGGAAAACAAATAGCAGTTGATGTAAGTTTTTCTGTTTTAAGTAGGATGTGAATTTGGTTATAAATTCAGACTGGCAGCTGGCTGATGTCAAGATGTATCCACAGGTTGTATAATTCAGGCATTTTGGTCACAGAATGAAGGTGAAGTTTGCCCTTGTCTCAAGGTTTGGGCTTATGTTTCCACAGGAGCTGCTGAAAGCATTTACACTGCTTCACATCATCTGTGAGATAATGGCCACATCAGATTAGAATATGCCATCTGGATGACGCAGGTTAGCATCAGCAGAATAGTGACAAAATCTTTCTTCCAAGCATTTAGAAAAGGGAAAAGGAGACCAAATACATTATGACTGGAAAGTTAGTATCTAGGAGATGGAAACATATGTCCAAAAAGACTGAATGTTTTTCTTCTGCCATCCTCAAAAATTGATGACTAGGAGCTAGTAAACACCGTAACCTCAACAGATGGTTCTGTTACACAAATAAAATTTGTGTTTGCTGTAGAAGCTAAGCAACCTGTAGACATAACAAGTAACAGAGTATCATAAAGAATGAAAGAAATTCCTATACCTAGCCCTAGTCACAGCTTTCAATCTGTTTTTTGAGTCTTTTAATGGAGTTTGTTTGCTTTCTGGGGAGGTGAGGGTGGCTGACGTGTCTGTTAATTTTATTTTAAAATATTTTCATGTTTGATAGATCAGCCTCGAGAAGCTGCTTGCCCTCATGTATAAATGAATACAGAGCTTAAGGGAAGTGGAGCAGAGAATTCACAATTATGAGATCATATAAAGCATTCTGCAGCCCCACCTCCTTTGAAGTACAAGTTTGATAAAATAATTAAGTGGCTTAAGTAATAAAGAAGTTGACTACAAAAGTCAAAACAATTTGTTGTTATCAGTTATTCTTGACTTTAGATTTCAACTATTTTCTGTCATTTTTTCTGCTGCTACTGTAGAAAATATTAGAAGAAGATGCATCTTATTTTATTTGTCTTTTTGATGCTTTAATGAAGTGTTCCTTTCTGGCATCACAGAAGATTTCAACTGATGAAATAAACCAAACTTTTCTTGCACTGTCATTAAAGTTCTTTATGTATATCAGATGGAGTGTCTTCAAGGCTGACTAGAAAACCATTCTTCAGATTCTCCAAGGAAGTTTTTATCTATTCTCTCATATATCCCAAGTATACAGAATAGCCTAATGCCAAAATTTGGAATAAAAAAAAAAGCCCTGTAATACTATGTTTCTGGTATCTTGCCATAATTTGAATTCTATACATCTAGCTGTCCCAAACTCAACAGCTTCCTGATGCACCATAACAAAAAATGAAGTGAAGCACATCAAGATATGACTTAATATAATATTAACATTAGCTGTTTCCAATTTTATTTGCTACAAAGGAAACTGAAAGAAACAGTATGAACATGAATTAGGACAGAGCTGAACAGTAGGACCTAAAAATTGATATACCAATGTATAGAGAAGCTTGCTTCCAAAAAGCATTGTTTAGTATTTACAGCTCCTGTTTTGGGTTATGGGAAAAGTGTATGTTCAAGCTCTTTGAAAACCAGTCCAATTCTCTTGGGAGTCTGAATCCAAACTGTTAATGTCTAGAGCCATGGAAGAGCTTGAGTTACAGTGACCTCAGTAGTCCCCAGAACTATATCTTTATATTAGAATCATAATAGGTCAAAAATAACTCTAAGCAAGCTTTACAGAGAGAAAATAAGGTGAATATTAAGAAATCAAGTTAAAAATAAAAACAAAACTGTGGAACCTGTGTTATTATGAAGTTTTGTAGTACTCATTTGTTACTTTTTAAAAGATTATTGACAAATTCATAACATTTCAAAGGTATCTGATCTCGAAAGAAAAAAAAATTGATTTGGGAAATTTTTCAATGACTATTTCAGATATAATCAAACTATCAGAAATCTTAATCACTTGCACAAGATATCACAAAGTAAACTGTTTGGAAACTCTGCAATGCGTATTCCAGATTTCACATTGACAGTATTGACATAACCAATACAGTAAATACTATTCAGGTGTGGATACATCTCAGAAAAACACTACCATTACTCAAGAGCAGTTTTTGGTATCTTAGTTCAGGGAAGAGACAGGAAAATTAACTCACATTGTGCTACATGCATTGTAGAAAGAGATTCCTTGAGATAATTTACTTTGCAATGAGTTTTTGCTTTCTCACAACCTGAAAACATACGATTAAAAAAGATTAGACCTAATTCAGGTATTATTGTGTTCAGATTAAATGAATGCATTGGATACCTGCAACAGAAGAACTCAGCAGTAAATAAGCCAATGTCCTCAGGCAGAGGAACAATTAAGGCAGCTTCATTTGCCTTAGAAATATTTGAGTGTACTGGGTTTGTGCTAGTTTGTGGACTGGGAAGCACAGGCAGTTTTTCATGTATATAATAATTGGCAAATTAATATTGATATAGTTGCAGATAAAAAGTCTTCAACTCGAGATGTTTAATAAGAATGAAAACATTTTATGGATTTATTAATGTGTAATTAACTGAAAATCAATGACCTATATCATCAAGTTAAATAGCAACAATACAAGAGGTAAACCATGACATTAAACACTTACAAACAAGAAGCTAAAATGGTAGCATCAGGGAATTTGTGCCACTGTGAAAATAAAGTTGAGCTACACTGAAACCTATGAGAGAGATCTTGAATGTATAATTGATACTGAAAGAGAGACAACAGGGAATAAATCTTGGATAAAGTTTCTTCCAGTGAGAGAGGTTATGAGCCTGGCTTGCCCAAAAAGTTTAATATATATACAGTTGTCTAGGTTGATGAAATCTAAAATTATGTGAGACAATTGATACTGTACAAAATTAAGCACCAAATGGTCCTTACCTCTAGGTATTTTCAGAACACGCAAACCGAAAGCAGTACTGAGGTTCATGTCAAAGACGAGCTTTGACATTGTTAGGCTGATTTGAAAACACTCACACAGGTATCTTTACATAGAAGTACCTAAAAATCTTGGAAAAAATGTTACGTCAGTATTCTTTCCAGACAAAAAGGATGTATGTAGGGAGTGGGAATTAGAATATTTTGCCACCAACCTATCAACCTAAAGAAAACAGTCAGGGAAGGAAGATTTTCTGCTGCCTTTCTTGAAATAACAACTAAGGCTAGTCATCTGTTGCTATAGATACAATATAGTCACATAAAAATAGGAAGCCTGGAGATATCTAATCACTCAAAGATGCTTTGTTGAGGTTGTACTGGGTTACTAGAGCCCTTGTGACAGTCAGAATTTTAGATGTGTGCCTCATTTAGTTTCAAGGTTTCCTAGTTTTGTTTTCCTTATTCACTTCGAAGATTTCTCTAATTCATTATTGTGACTTATTCTCTCAAAATGGATAGCAACAATTCTTAAATTTACTTTAAACCAGTTGTAAATACTTTTTGGGTGCCCTGCTCTCCTTTACTTTCAGGTCTTAAAGTTTATTTTACCCAACCCAGTACTTTGGTATACAGATACTGATATGTAAATATCAATACGGATATTTACTGATATTTAAATATCTGCCTATATTACTCTTCTGCAAGCTGATTAGCATTTTTAATGTTCCTCTCCAGCTATTTTCAACCCACATTTCTGCAAATATTTCTTAGAAAAGATATCTACTTGAAAAAACTCGTATCTGTAGGTTTAACTACTTGTTTTCTCTACACTTAGTACTTGAGTTTTATTTATAATGCAATGTGACTAAGGCAGAAGATTGTCAGCCAGGATTTCAACAACTTTGCTTGTTCATCCTGAGGCAAAGAGGTGCTACAGATTGCCATTACAATGGTAGCTGCAAGTGGTTATGCTAGAACTCTACAGTAAGAAAATGATCTGGGGAAAGAACTTCCTTGTCTAGCAGGAAATTTATCATCTCTTGCCAACCCGAAATAATATAAGGATTAGAAAATTTCTTTCAAATGTGGCATAGCCAGATTTTGGTCTGCAATCAGACAGTTCAGTTTCACTTCCAGGAATCTATTTCAACCTATTACAATCTATTTTCAAGTTAATAATGTCATCCCAGGTCCATTGGGATGGAAATAAGCTCATATATCAGGACATTTAAATGGAAATTTCTAAATGCATATGACAGCATCCAGCTAGATATTTGACTGAATTTGCTAGACATAGATATCTAGTGCACTCTGAAATGTCTTAAGACATCCAAAAAGTCCCCAGAAGGCTGGCAAATATGACAGTGATCCAAGCCGTAGTCTTGTTCATTTCTGGAATGCAAGTGGAAGCTTGGCAGATATTCTGGATAGCCCAAATGAAGCTGTAAATCCATGTTAGGAAGAAAAATACCACACATACATTTTTACCTTAGAATAGGGAGAATAGCATTCTCTGTTCCAACAGCTATGCTCAGTGCTCATGAGCTCATCTGAACCCAAGACATATTTGCTCTATTGTACAAGTTTAAACACATATTTGTGCCAAGACATTATATTTAAACACCTACAATTAGATGTGATTTTTAACACACCTCTCTTGATAGACATGAAGACATGTAATATATAATATATGTAATATATTTTAAGGAGTTTTCAAAAAGTGAATTCATTGTAAAGGGGAGCATATTCATACCATGAATCAGAGTTCTTCTGAAGGTTGTCTCATAAAGAAATTGAAATTTCTCCATACAGGTACATTTTGTTTATTTTCCTGTAATTTCATTTTGATACTTTTTTTCTCTTTCCTCAGCATTAGTAAAAGATAAGATGTAGGCAATTGCTAGTCAGAGACATAAATAAAAGTCAGGAGAGGCCAAAGATAACTTCCACAAGACTAATTTGATTTATTCCATACAGACATTTTTCCATATGTTTTATTCTATGTTTGCTCTTTTCTTGTACTTGCTTTCCATATGGCAATCCCTCCTTCCAAAACCTGTTCCCCTCTTTCAGTAGCATCTGAGGTTTTAAAAGAATGAATGAAAATGTGGATCTACAGTTAAGATATTTGTAATTATGAATTTGTGAGGACTGGAGCTGATGATGAAACTGCCTGTTTCACTGCATAAATAATAGTAAAAGAGATATTTGAAGTTTGTTCTTATTCAGGTTATATAGCAGATTACAGTCTTCATTCAAAACATTCAAATACATGGAAAAGACCAACATGTAGATTGAAAGAAGAAAATTCATTTATGGTAGCAAATGAACCACTGATTCATGGGCACAGATACAAAACATCCAGAAATGCATACTTCTATTCTTCATCAAAGAATGCTGTCCTCTATCGGGTTATAAGATTGCAATCATGTTTTTTGAATAAGCCCTTTACTTACTGCTTCACTTTCTGAAATTCCTATTAGATTACAACTACAACTTCATGGAATTGCATTCTCTGGTTTTGATTCAGCCTATGATTCTGTCTCAAAGACTGCAAACCTTCAGCATGGCATATATCATACCAATATTATATGTCATATCAATAACTTCAGATATTTTACATCATCCCACATATACCATGTCTTGTTTTGTGATCATAATGTCCATCCCATTTTTCCTTCTTCTGCTTCTCGGTCCTTTTTTCCTAACATATTAAATTTCTTTGTTGTTTTAATTTGTCACTATTATTTGTTTATTCTACCACATTTTTAGAGTGTTGTAGGGCAAAGTTGTGTCATCAGACTTCTACTATATACCTTACAAGATTGCCATTTATTCCTAATGAGAGAAAATAAAAGCTTTTATTGAATATCACGTTATAGCAATTTCTTTTTCCCTCTCCATCCTAGCCTTGAACATTTCAAGGAATGAGGCATCCACAGCTTGTCTGGGCAGCCTGTTTTGAGGTGTGTCTCACCACCATCACAGTAAAGAACTTTTTTATAATATCTGGTCTAAACCTACTCTCTTTTAATTTAAAGCCATCCCCCCTTGTCCTGTCACTATAAGCCTTTGTGAAAAGTCCCTCTCCAGCTCTCTTTTGGATCCTTTCTATGTACTGGAAGGTGTTGTAAGGTCTCCCTGAAGCCCTGTCTTTTCCATGTCTCTCAGCCCATCTGCCTAGCAGCAAATCGATGTAGTGGAGGATGCAGCAAGACCATCTATAAGGTCACTTCCAATCCAATGCATTCTACAGTTCTGTGAATACTGGCCTTGGCAATAAGTATTCTGTTCCCTGCTTTCTCTCTTGGTCTGGCAGCATTCTCAGGTGTCATATGTGTTGTTTCTACTCAAGTGCTAATTCTGCCTCTCAAGTCTCTTTTACTGATTTCCTGTCCTTTTATGCATCTCAAGTACCTCTTTCTTTTAACTGATGGTTCACCATTTCTCAGAATGGCAGTCACAGTTAAACTACTTCACTTCTAATCGAATAGATACACAGGTTTTAGAAAACAAGCTTTAAGATATTAAAATCTCCCATAAACTAAACCAAAAAAAAGTAATTTTTAAATCATTTAAGATGCCACTTTGTCTTTTCTCCTACTTGGTTCATCTCCTGAATATGAAGAGACAATCAATCAAATATTCCAATTCCTTTTGTTTTTTTCCTCTTTTCTCTAGGGAAATACTATCTTTTGAAAATAATCTGCTCAGTGAGCAACAAAAGTTGTCAGCTGACAGTGATCCCAACAAGTTATTTCCATACTGGCAATAACTCTGACAGTAAAGTCAGTGTCTTTATACTTAAAAGTCACTGTGTGGCAAAAGCAACTTAAAGCTCTAAAAGACCTGGCAAGAAGAACAAAGTAAAAAAGACTGAAAAATGATTAGAAAACAGCTAAGTAAAAGCTAGCTTCTGTACAAATGTGCTAACTTGGGACTGGAAAAATAATCTGGGATATTTTTGAGGCTTAAAGTAAATGGTGTTCATTCCACCCACACAGTGTGTTTATACACCTATTCTATTTGATTGAAATAAAAAGCCACTTGGAGATGAAAATCCATCCCATATATTTCAGATAGAATGAGTTGCCTTGAAAGAACAAATCATGCTTGTATTTTTCATTTAGTACAAGGTAACTTAGACAAATGGCTTAGATTATGTCCTTACCTCTCAATGACTTAAGTTTAAGTAAGATGAATTCTGTACGACTTCCATGATGTGAGCAACATTCTGGAGAACACTGAAGTATCCCAGGAAATTACTTTTTGTCATGAATGTAAATAATATTAAATCAAGAACAGCAGACACAAAGATATGTTTAATTTGTTATAAAATCTAATGATTTCCTTTCTCTGTCTTGTTTGAACAATATTTTTTCTTAAATTTTCTAATTTTTAACAAATTATTTATTCGTTCATTCACTATTTCATTAATTGTATTTTTTTTCTTTTTTTTTTTTTTTTTTTTTAGTGTGGCCACACAGGAACACCATTAAAATACTGCATTGGATTCCAAGACAGATGGCATTAGAAATAGTTTGTTGAACACTGTTTCCAGAGTATCTTGTGGTCATGTATGACCTCCAAAATCTTAAAGGCAAACAAAAAAATGAGCTTAATTGTAATGAATTGTGATAATGAAATAAACAGATGCTCACAAACACACACACACAGAAAGAAAAATATTTTTCTTCTGTTTTGTGAGATTGTGGTGAACTGAAGGTACTTTGGGGATGCAGCTGGAAACTTCAATACTACTCTTTAAACTAGCAACACTGTAACCTGAAAATTATCTCTAAAAGCATACAGGTGAAGCAGGGAAGGGGCATTAAAACTAACAAGCAAAACAGGTTTAAAATATCTTGAGGTTTAATATTATAAGAATGGCCACAGCAATCACTTTCTTCTAGCAAGAAATAAACTAAAGTAATTAATCAGCTGCACATACTGCATCTATTGTTTATCAGAAAAGATGCCTTTTCTTTATCTTTGAGGTAGTGGTCTTTCTTATACCAACTGTATTTATTCCTCCACCTACAACAAATTCTGGTTCAAGGCTTTAATATGTCATATTATATTTATTGAGAAGAATTGTTATCTGAGTGACTTGTTAATTAATTAAACTGATTTTTTTCAGGTATATAGAATCAATCTCATTGTTCATGTTTGATAATTGTGATATAGTTTCCCTGTTACAAAATGAATAATACTACTCAATTTATGACCCTCTTTAATTATTCAGACATTAATAATAAATTAAGTTGTGCATTAATCTTGAGGTAGCATGAAGGAATAATTGACTGACACTGATAGATTAGAATACCATCATAATTTTAATTTTAAATAGAATTATGCCTCAAATTGTGTTCATCACTTGAAACACAAGAATAATTCTGAAATTAGTTTAAATAAAATTGCATCATGATAGCTTTCATGTATAAAGTATACGTCCAAGTAATCAGCTTTGGTTTTGTTCGCTATCTTCTTGTCTACATCTGAGATATTAAGAATTGCACATGTAGTGAAATTTGAGCTTACACAAAACTTATTCTATTGGGTCACTCCAACAGGCATTAGGGTGGTTGAAGTCCCCCACCAGGACAAGGGCAGGTGAACCTATCTGTGTAGAGAGGACCTCATTCACTGTGTCTTCCTGGTCAGTCAGCTTGTAGCAGACCCCCATGACAGTGTCACTTGACCCTGCACTCATTTTACCTTGACCCATAAACTCTCGGTTGGCTCCTCATTTATCCACAGACAAAACTCCATGCTGGTCGTTGACATAGCTCCTTGTCTCCCCTGCCTTGTCCTTCCTTGAGAGCCAATATTCTTCCATTCCAACACTCCACTCATAGGAATCATCCTTCCATGTTTCTGTGATGCCAATAAGATCATAGCCCTGCAGGCACGTGAAGTCTGAAATGTCTCTTCTTTACTCTTGTGCTATGTGCGTGGGTACAGAAGCATTTAATTTGGGCCCCAATGAAGCTGATTTTCTGACTAAGAAGATGGAATTCCTTTATGCTGCTCTTCAGGTGCTCTCCTGCTGACCTGCAATCCTTCCTTGGCTCTGGACCTATGGTAGCACTGAGACATTGACACATACACTCATTTTTCTGAGGTGTTTTAGAAGAACAAAAGCAAGAAAAGAATAATTCTAGCTTTACGAGATGAAAAGCTGACATTTTACAGCTTTGAACTCCAAGAAGTGAAAGAAGAGAAAGGAGGAAATATTACTCAGCAGCAGAACATTCTGATGTAGACTATTGTTTTAATTAATAACACCCAAATAATTTCAATGTAAAAGTATCTTTGATGGGGAAATCAGCATATCTATATTTAGTCTAGAATTATGTCTCTTTTCTTCTGTAAGCCATAATATTATCAGACCTTCCTTCAGGGTCCATCAGCTCATTCTTTAGGGAATTGAATTTGCTTGGCTGTGTGTTAGGTGGAAAAAAGTGCTATGAGATAAAGCCAAAAACAGAGAACAAAGAAGAAAGGAAAAAAAAAGTTTCCTTTTATACTGTATTCGCTTGTCAGGATCTTCTTTATTAGAAGTTGAAGAATGACATATAAGCATAAACACTACCTGTCCCGTCTTGTCTTCTTTATAGTTCTATTTTTGGAGACTTTCTCCATTGCAGTGGATTATTGTAGGATATTAGTCACTTAAATGAAATAGAATTTTTTTTCCTGTGATTTATATTATTTTTTTCTAAAGCATTCTAAATACAAGAAAAACAATTTTAGGTGCCAGGGTTGTTTTGTCACATCTTAGCTAAGAAGAAAAAAATCAGGTTTAAGACAGTCTTTAGTCTAAAGCTAATAAAATTTTTCCCTGAAAATTTATTCTCAGTGACATAGTGAGTTGCATTAACTAGCTAAATAAATGGTTTAAAAGTTCAGGGTAGATACTTGCATGCAATTTCAAGGCCTTTTCTGTGTTTAAAAGGCTAGAGAATAATAGGTTTTATTGTATTGTCAGAGGAGCACAATATGTTTTAAGAAACAGGACTCTAATCTAAATAACTTTGTACTTTTTAAATAATGCAGTAGTTGTATTTCAATTATACAGCTAAAGATCCTTCAAGATCTTATTTTGTCAAAAGGCATCTTTTACTACCATAAATAGATTATTGCCTCTTAATTTATAAATATTGAACTTTTCTGCCCCATAAGTGACTGAAGAAATTTAGCAAAACCTTGTTATACAAAAATGAAACAAAAGAAATTTTTTCTTCTTTGGATAAAAGCTTTCCTCTCTGTGCTAGACTGGAGACTAAATTAAAATTTGCAAAATTCATCTGCTTCTGAGATATTTTCTCCTTGGCAGAGGTCAAGAGTCCTCTCTATTTACCTACATACTCATCCATAACTCTTATAATTTGTATTAAATTATCTTATTTCTACTGATCTAAAATTTTCCTCTTTAGTAGAGATGAAAAACTTGGAACAAAGCTGCAGCTACACTCTAAATGAAAGTAGGTACATTGTGGGGAAAATTGCCATATGCTATTAAGAATATCTCTTTTAAGGTTGGGGTCTCCGGAAAATATTTCTGCCTTTGGGTTTGGTCTTAGTTTTGCCTTTGTTCCTCTTAGCTGACTGTGAGATATTGCCCCTACATCAGTTGGGCCAATCTGTATCTCTACCCAAACCTCAACTGGACTGGGGAACTGAACCAACCAAGTGGAAAACAACCAAACAACCCAACAACCCCACCTCCCAAAACCAAACCAAACAAGTAAAAAACCAAGAAAAACACAAAACCTCAAACAAACAAAAACCCAAAAAAACCCACCCCAAAAAATTCTACAAAAACCCAAAAATAAAAACCAAAAAACCCTCAAACAATCCAAAACAACCACAGTTCCTTTATCTAGTTTGGTATGTGCTTGGAATAGTGGGAGATGCTTCAGAAGAGCAAGAACAGGCAGCCAGAGACAACTAAAGGCTGTGGTGCCCAAAAGGAGTGTTACCATCAAAAGATTTCAAGTGGAGTTGTGCCATCAATAAAGACATTGCTTTATTCCCTTTTACCTGCTTTTCCTTCTAATATCTTGTTATTCCACTCTCTAATTGTGCCACAAACCCCAAGAATAATTGACAACTTAATACTACTCTCTTTGCTAACATATTTTTTGTTCTAAACCTAATGCACTTTTTGTTTAAATGGTTGCATTTACAGCCTAATTTAAACTTGAAACACTTCTAATCTGTAATCAGCTTGAATAGCTGCTTCTGTTTCAGATCTGGAGAGGAACTTTTGTGTTGGCAGCTGGTCTATTTTTTCCACCTATATCATTCTAATAAAATTAGAATTTATTTCTCTTTTTGAAAGAAACTGTCTCTTTCCAGCATTTCTGTGCTAAGAAGCAGCTGAGAAGTTTCTAAAGTATTTCTTATTTAGCAAATTGATCAATGCAAGAGAAAGAAAATAATCTAGAAAACTTTTAGATCACAATAACAGTTAAGTATAAAGGAAACAAAAAGTATGCAAGCTGTCATATCCTGTGCAGCTACAATGGAAAAAAAGTTGATCATAAAGTTGGGACTGATTTCAGTAAGCTAATTTAAAATTTAAATATATGTTTTATGTCTACTTATATATACACAATCTAAAATATGTGTATATATAATAATGATTTTAACTGTATTACTTTATACACACAATCTTTCCAAGAATAATTTTTCTTCTTTAAAGTAAAAAAAAAATCACTGTCTTGTTTGGCAAATCCATCCTGCAATGCTTCTGTTGTTAAAAATTTTATTTCTAGCATGTTGACTGAAAAATTAAATTACAATGGCTAATATTTTTAGACATTGTAATCTATCTGGTACTAAATATACTGCTTGAAGAAATTTATTTTCTCAACTTGATATCAGATCTTGAGCCTGTCACACTAATGATTTTTACACTTCTGGATTGCATGTGTGTATGTGTGTGTGTGTGCGCACTTATGGCCACAATAGTTCCTAAAGATTAGAACAGCTTTCAATTTTATAATTATGATTTACTTAGAATCATAGAACTGTTAGGATTGAAAGGGACCTTAAAGATTACCTAGTTGCAATTATCTTGCCATGAACAGGGATACATTTTTTTTAAACCACATTGCTTAGAGCTCCGTCCAGCATCCAGCCTGGCCTTGAACACTTCCAGGGATGAGGCACCCACAGTTTCTCTGAGTAGCCTCTTCCAGTACCTCACCATCCTCACAGTAAAGAATTTATTCCTAATATCTAACATAAACCTACTCTCAGTTTGAAGCTATTCACCTTGTCCTGTCACTGCATGTCTCTGTGGATAGTATTTTTTCCTTTTTCTTGCAGGCTCCCTTCAGGTACTGGAGGGCTGCAATTAGGTCACCCCTAAGACGTCTCTTTTCCAAGCCAAACAATTCCAATTGTTTGTTGATTGATGTTCAATAATGTTAAATTTATACTGAATTCTATTTTAAATTGGTTCTTTCTGGATTAATGTCTATTGCCTTCCTTTTTGTCTTTTATGGTATTTTGTGATATTTGTGGTGGGAGGAAAGGAAAGTATATCTGAAATACTGACTAGGAAAATTACTGTCATTCTAGCAAAGTGATTTTAAAAAGCCCTACGTAAAAGTGCCTCAGAAACTTTGCTTATTAAATAGTATCTGGCAGATAAACACACAGTACAGTTCTCAGACTCATTCAAGTTTTAAGTCTATTTGATAGAACAGATATGGACAAGAAGCGATAAATGGACATATTCTAATATATTTAAAGAAATATAGTTGTAGATATAAATATTTCATCCAACTTCTGGATTTTCTACCTACCACAAAACGTTCTCTGATCTAATCTCAGCAAACTACATCATTTATCAGAGTAATACAAGGCAGTAAAAAAGAAGTCCTAAAAGTAAAATATTTTTATTATGTAAACTTAACACTGACATCTGGTCTAATTAAGTAAAATTGGCTCAAAATTAACTAATTATTACCATATATTGTCACTCTAAATTTTTGGGTTGTCCAGTTTATAACTCACATTATGTGACCACTTTTCAGTATATTTCTAGAGAATACAGTGCATTTTACATGTGAGCATTTTCTTGAGCTAAATATTTTCCTTACTGTCTTGAAACAACTTCTTTTTTTTTTCCTTTTTTTTTTTTTTCCCAAGATTCCTGATTTTTTGTATAATACTTGGGAATATTTGTTGGTCCTTAAATCATATAGCTAGTATAGTGTCAGTGAATATATTACATTTAAGACTCCTAAAAAT
>JAOTQP010000001.1:45882440-45957422 GCA_026413545.1 Cichladusa arquata
AAAAAACAAAAAAAAAAAAAAAAAAAAAAAAAGCACTGTCCAACTAAAATTTCTCCTACCTTAAAAGAGAAAAATTTGATTTCCCTTCAAAGCAGACATTATCATCACAGTGATTTATGAGTTATAGAATGTATAACCATCAATAGAAGTCAAGCTTTAAAATGAGCATTCACCAACACACAGGGTCACTTCATTTTCTGATTAATGTTTTATAGAAAGGAGACAAGTTTGAATGTGGGGATTGTTTGTTTGTTTAGGGGAACAAAAGTTGTTTCTCTTTGAAGGTTGTTGCGTTTTTTCCCCTCTATTGTTTTTATGGCAGCCATATTTGTGGTACAGTTAGTAAGAAGATTGGATTCTTCACTGCCATGGGTTTTTTTGTATAATGAAAGATAAAAAATCAATAGACATGAATGACAACACAGCCTTCCTCTTTTACAGTTACGAGCTCTTGGAGAAATAAATTGTGCAACTTGTCTTTCCTCAGCTTCATTGCTGTGAATGACTTCACTACTTCCCTTAGAGATAATATTTTTTCCCAACAGCTGTTTTAAAACATTAATTGCTTTTTTATTCTGAATACCGTATTATTGGTAGTTTGTGGAGTCTGATGGATGTAATGAAAATTAAAAATAAAGTTGGTTGGACAGGTAACAAGCTCATTAATATCCTATAAGAATACCTGGTTCCAGAAAAATTAAGGTATGCTGCTTAGTCAGGGTTTGCTTTTATTTTGCTTTTGATCCAAAGAAAAGCAAACAAAATAAAAAGAATCAATGACTAAAAAATACCTAGGCTCAGATTTCACAAATTAAACAGTCCTGGTTAAGAATTAAACAAAAAAAAAAAAAAAAAATCTGCTCTTCAAATTTTTAGGTTGCCATGCTTTTGTAATACATTTTACTAAACAATACGTTCAAAAATACTTAAAACTATTGGGGGAAAAGTAATAAAAACAAATCAAGTTATAATATTTTTTTAACAAAATATATTTGCTCTTCCCATCTATCTACCAGAGGCAAGCATGGTCTGGCATTTGAAAATCTTAATGTTGCCACTATTATTCCACTGCTGGCAGCTTCATTTCTTGTGTTGTACATGTATCATATATTCCAGACCAGTGATTTCTCCTCCCACTCTTTCCTTCTAAAATCTGTTCTGCATACTAGGAAACAGATGAATAAAACATAAGATGGCATTTTTTAATATATATATTTTTTTACAAAATGAGGACTTATTTTTTTATAATTAACATATTAGAAACCACATATATTTCAACTGAGTTGAATTTAAGGAAAAGCCAAATTATAACAATTCAGTGACTCAGAAAACATTGCCTTTGTTTTAAAAAAGCAAGAACCTGATGTGCTTAATGTGGCATGACTTTTTTTCTAAGGGTTCAAGGATCTTTTTGGATTAACATCTTATCTCTGTAATGTGTTTTTTGAGTATCCCAGTTCTTATCACAATGAATTTGTGATCACAATGAATAGGCAGCATCTTGGCTAGTAAGTAATTTTTTTTGATTCTATGCCATTCTATGCCTCTGCACCCATAAGATACCGCTTGAGAAAAAAGCAAGACTCATTAAACGTCCCCAAAATTTGGTGAAAAACAAATGTAACAAAAATACTTTCTGTACAGTTTCCTCTGATTTAGTTATTTTATTTCTACAAGAGTTTTCTTCGCCATCTTTCAAGGAAAAAAATATTTCAGTGGGTGTCATTTTCTGCTCCTATTTCTTATAATAAGCAAACTTCTTTCAAACTGCCTGGAAGTTACAATATAGCCAATATTACCTAAGTACGCAATCAGTATATATTTGTGAGCTAATTTAAGATAATTTGAAGATGAGTGATTCAGGTTTTAGTTTCTTATGAATATAAACATTGTCCTCACAACATTGCTCTAAGTATTTCTCTCTTCCTACAAGGCAAAAGAGTAAAATTTGGGCATATAATTACTTAACTCCAAAGTATTATCAATTTTTTTTTTCATACAGCTGTTTTTCTTGTGATTTTAACTTTTTAAATATAGTATTTATAAAAATGTATTGCCAGTCTACGTGCAGATAAGGATGGTAAAACTGTTGAAGTAAAGTATAGATTAAAAACACTTGTAAACTTCAGTAAAATAAACTGATGTCCTGATTCTGGCCAGAATAGGGTTAATTTTTGCAGTACCCAGGAGGAGCATGGCTAGGAAGCAGAGGTCATTCTGTGCCACCCCTTGTCGTTGCCCTGAGAGAATAAGGGAGTCTCTGCTGGGGAGAAGGGTTTCCTTCTGATGGCGTAAACCTGGACAGAGCAGTCATGTATTGTCTCTTGTCAGGGGGTTTCCTGTGGGAATCATCTCTTGTATCCTTGCTCCCAGTAAGTGTTTTTATCTCTGTGATCTTTGCCTTTTGTTCCACCAGTTCTCCTCTCCCTCCTACAGCAAGGAGGAGGGAGAGAGGAAAGTGGGGAAATGCCCAAGCACTGCATGGTTTGGAGATGCAGTGGAAGCACTAAACTGCTAAAGCCATGACATCTGGATACATGTATATAGACAATATGGAAAGGAGAGAAAGATACACATGCAAAATTATGTTGGGCTTAAGTATTTTAGAAATTATTGTTCAGCAATTAGAGTGAAACAAAGTTCCAAAAGTCATATAGCAGAAAATTAATTTATGTTTACTTTTCTATAATTACTGATTTTGCTCTTAGTGAATCACTGAACAGACTTCCAGAGCAAGATTCATCTCACCTTTGCAAAGGTGCCTGCAGGGAAAATGGCAGTGTCTGTGCTTGTCACCCTAAATCTTACCACCTTAATCTTTTGTAATCAATATGGAAACAAACCCAAATCAGAACAACTTTTTAGGTTTGGTTCATTTGAGCTGTAGGTGATACTTGCTTTAGAGTGAGATCAACCATAGTCTAATGAATACATTTTCCCCCACTATAAAGGAAAATTGGTATGATGAGCTTTCATTAGTTGTATGTAGCACAAATACCTAGTTTTGATCATATGAATCCTGTTATATCATGCTATGATCACTGTAACATGGTTTTGCTCACAGTTTTGTCTGTATCTCTAATGTATTAAAATGATTTTAAAGAATCTGTCTATTCTCAATTTTACTGTTTTCCTTTTGAATTGATTATGCTTACAAGAATGTTAGTAGATATATTTGGTAGAAGAAAAGTGCAAAAGACAATCCCATGCTTAGGACACAGGAATTCCACTAATTTTGTGAAGGCAAGGTGAATGATCCCATCTGGATATGGTAGTGAATAATTTTCTACAACGTGGAATTTATTTTTTTCTATCAGGCATCTCTTGATAGCTGCAGGGAAGTTACAAGGCCAAATAAAGAGGGCACTTGAGCACGAGCCAGGGTACTCCATTTAATATCTCACTATTGCCACTTTTGCTACCTGCTGAACATTTAATCTCTCTGGCCGTATTTTTTTTTTTTTTTTGTATGTGTGCTTTTGGTGTTTTTTTTCCTCCACAGTTCTTCACAGTTCACAGCAGAAAAGAGCTCTGCTTTAGGGTTAGATCTTTATGACCCACAGAAATAATTGTATGTAACACACTGTAGTAAAAACTTTTCAATGAAATGTCTAATTTATGGGACTGCCCTCTAAGATATGTCTTCTAGAAGCTGCAACATCAGAAACATAAGCCCCAGGTGCAGAAAATGTGTTGTGCTAAATGAGCCAGTGGTCTAATCAAAAGGAACTCCACATCTATTAAAGGGAAGATCTGTTAATGACAAGTCCCTGGTGTAAATGAGGTCACTTCACAGCCTTTCACAGTATAAAGTAGAAATCAATTTCATTTTAGGAATAATAAAATATAAGGCAACCTCATTTTGTCATTAGAACAGACTCTTAGAGATTGAGATTACATTTTCTTTTAAGGTGAACTCTCACAGCAGCTGTGCATAAAAATGAAGTGTTGGAATATTTGTAATATTTATAATGTTTTAAAACTGATACAATTTACATACAACTCATTGTTAAGAGCATATGCAACACAAAGATAGTTCTGAACTGGAGCAGTTCAGAACAGAGAGTTTAGTTCAATTTCTCCTTTCTTTTTTGTATTCATGGCTTTAAATATTGCAGAGCTGTTCTTGCTTGCTCTCATTCTGCTGAATCAGCTCTTACAGCTGCTCATTGTTCTTGGAGACTGACATAGGTTACAGACTGCTTAAGAAATGTGAATTAGGTGCACTGGTGCATAGGAATGAGCAGAAGAACTTGAAAGATTTTTTTATTATTTTGTCCAATCAACTCTGCCTGTCTCTGTAGTGCCTATATCCAGATTAACCCCAAGCTTCAAAGAGTTTTAACAAAGCTTCAAAGTAGGCAATTTATGCATCATTATTACCCTATTTTGAAAGTAAACCTCTTACTTCAGGATGCAAACATTCTTTAAAGAGGGATTGAAATCCAAAATAAAGTTCCAAGAAATTTAATTAAATGGTGAAAAACCTGATATCTCTACCCAAGGAATTTTCTTTTTTTCTTTATGGCTTTGACACAATGTGCTTTGCATTTCTTTTCAGGGTCATTTTATCATATCACATAAAGTACAGTGAGGTACATATTCCACATAGGTCTGCAGATCAGTTCAAGAGGTCACTCTACAGTTTCAAGTTCTCATTTCCATGCAGAAAAAAATGAGAGCAATTAAGATGGAAAAAGCTGCAATGATATAGTTGAACCTCTGCAGGACAAGTATTCTGCTGTGTAGATTAAGTGGGCCACTGCATGATATCTCTATGAGATTAAAAATTACTGCAGAGAAGACAGACTTATGGGTTGTCCAATGCTCCCCTCCTTATGGTTATGTATTAGTGAAAATCAGCATTCATCCTGCATTCTCAGCACCCCTCTTAAATGTCCATGTTTCTGATAAAGAAGAAAGTCATATGAATATCCATGCTCCATCTGCATTTCAACAGACTGAGACATGATTAACGAGTGATGTTAGACACTTTTATCCTTATGGTGCTGTTCAGTGGAATTCAGCATTCAGGTGACAAAGTGCATTTTTCAATAATGATTAATGTCTGTGTGGTTCCAAATACACCAGTATTTCCAAATCACAATGCATCTGTTGCAGATGGACTCTTAGTCAAATAACTTGACATCTGTACCAGTAAAACATAACTGTCTGAATGAGGATGTACTAATTGAGATTTTTCATCAAGTGAGAAGACTGGTACAATACTGATATAACCCTTTATTATCTACTGATGATAGAGAGTGTGAGTATTAGAGGTATCTTAATGTTCTGACCAGAGAGAGCTGCAATTTTCTGAACATGTGTTTATTTATTTAAATGTGATCTCCCAAAATTATGAGCACATATTTGAAATTTAAATGTAAAGATTTAAAAATTGATTATGCCTACATTTTGAGAAAATGTTGGTATTTCAATTGACAATAAGGAAATTGAATTACAACAAATCAGCTTAAGACTTTTTAAATGGTAAATGAGAATACCCTTGGGGGAGTTTGATGCAGTTAAACTATCAACTTTATTTCTCAAAAAAATTCAGGTAAGTTTTACCAATGGTCTTCCATAAATCAAATACATTTTTGCGTGAAAGCTACAATTACAGAATGATATAAGTGTCTAGATTGGATAACCTTTGTGGAAAGCAGGGCCTTAGTCTAGGCTAACTGTGACCTTGCCAAACTGTCTTCAGTGTTTCCAAGAAGGAAAAGGTCTGAGCACCTTGGCTGATGTTTAACTGTCCTCAAGATTAATTTTTTTCTTACATCTAAATGAAATTCCTCCTGAATTGACTCTTGCCTATTATCACTTCTCTGTTGACTGAAGCATTTTGAAAAGAATATCTCCTTCTCCTCTACAATTACCATTCAGGTGATGGAAAAACATTATTATATCCCTCCTGAATCTTTTCTTCCCAGACTTCTTCCCTCACAGACCCTTTAATTTTTCTTCATGCATCAAATTCTCCCATCATCTTGTGTCTTCCTCCTCTGATCCCTCTCTGTTTGGTCTGTATTTTACTTGGGGGGTGGCGGGGGGGCGGTACCCAAACTGGGCAGAATCTGCCTCATGTGGCCTAACAAGTGCTGTATGGAGTGAAACAATCACATCCCTTGTGATGCAGTTGCTGGTGCCATCACTGAAATAGTTTGTCATTGCCACAAAGGCACGCTGCTAAGTCACATTCAGCTCACTGTCCATCAGCAGCCCCAAATCTTTTCTGTCAGAGCTGTTCCCAAACAGTCAGTTCCCAGTCAGTACTACTGGCTGAATTATTCCATCTTGGCTGCAGGATTTCACATTTTACTTTGTTAAGCCTTATGCAATTCCCTTTAGCCTGATTTTCTTGCCCGTGGAGGAGACCGCATTTTATCTCTTCCACCCAGTATTTTTCTATCTCCTGTCCCAATGGGGTGTCAGTTGAAAAGTTGATGATAGGGTAGTCAGTGCCATCTCACAGGCTGTTTTTAAAGACCCTGAGGAATCCCACTCATGACCAACTGGCAGTTTGACTCTGAGATATTGATGACTTTTTGAGTTCAGCACTTGAGACATTTTCCATCCATCTTCAGACTGATTTGTCCAGGCTGTCTAATCAGCTTCAACAAGTATGTGAGAGATCATATCAGACATCCTGCAGAAGTCAAGGGAAATGGATATCCACTGCTGTCCTCCATTCAAAAAGAAGCCATTTCATCATAGATGGCAGTAAGACTGGTTCAGCACAATTTGTTGGCTCTTTCTAATCTTTCTTTCTTTCATTTGTGTGGACAAGTTTTCCACATACATTAGTTCTGTAATATTCCCAGCATTCCCAGCTATGGCTGTCTAGTCAGTATTTTTTCCTAGTTTGTTTTGTTTTGTTTTGTTTTTTGGTTTTGGGGGTTTTTTGGGGTTGTTGATGTACATATTTGACAAATTTTCAATATGTGTTCTTCAATTGCCATCACCTTCTAAAAATGGCAGAGGAGGTTTGCACTGATGTCTTCTGATATCTTCAGATTCACTCCATCAGATCCTAAAAACCTCTTCCCGTACGATTGCCACAGATGGTCCCTAGCTCAATCCTCCCTTGCTGTCAGTGACTCACCATTTGCTTTTCCATTTCATCTTGGAATGGAGACTTGAGAGCTGACATCAACCTCACAGATCGAGGTCAAAACACGACTGAGCACTTCTTTTCTGTGTCATTTCTAGCTAAGTTGCCAGCTCCATTCGGCAGCAGTCTGTGTCTTCCTGGTGCTTCCACTCAGTACTAACCAACCTATAGAAGTCTGTCTTTCTAGTTTGAGCTCCAGCTGAAAATTTCCCTTCCTAATTTCATATGTACAAGCCCAAATAATATATTTTGTATTCATCTTTAGGCATGTGCCCACTTTTCCATCTATCATGTCTCTTTTTTTTCTGTATTTGATCTCTTTGCATGCTATCTGTTTAACAAGAAGTCTGGTTTATTTTTTCTAGGCCTGCTCATTTTTTCTTTACCTTTTGTTCCCCCCACTCCAAATTAGGGGGATGGATAGATTTGGGCAGGCTGTCTCTGAGAATTTCTTTGCCCACCATGGCAGACTCCCACGGGAGGCCTAACAGTTCCTTGAGCAAAAACTGTTCTAGGAGCTGAAATCTGTACTTCTGGAATCTAAGACATTTAATTTGCTACTATAATTTTGAGCAAAAACTTTAAAGTGAGGAGTAGGAGGAAGATTGTATATTGGTATTCATGTGTGTTTGTGTCTATTTGAGAGATTTAAAGTAATTTTGCTGTTTTTGAGATTAATTACAAGCACACACTATACATACTAGTTATAAGTATTTACCATTACTTCTGAACTGAAGTGTCTCAAGAGTTTATAATAAAGGAAAACTCTCTCCTCCTTCTAACTGACATGTTTCTTTCCTTCTTCTGTTCAATCTATATTATTTTGGTTGGTTTTGTGTTTAGAACAGGATAGGTCAAAACATTTCCTTTTTAGTAAAAATATCTAATTAAAGAAACAATAAAGAACATTTTCATGGTAAAAGCAACAAAGAAATAAAGTCTCTACATGGAACTTTCAAATAAGCCTTAGTTAACTAACAGCAAAAGCTTGAGTAGTATAATGTAAATTGGAACAATTCATGGAGAAATTCAGCACACAATGGGACCAGTGACTGTGAATGACATCCATTTCATCTCACTTAACTCATTTACAAGCCAGGTATGAAGTCTAAGTCAGATGTTTATATTCTCCAAGTAATCAATGGAAAGAAATAAGGAATGAGACATCCAGAAAGTGAATAATTCATTTTTGAACAGGTATCTATTAGAACCTTGATAAATCTATCTCTGGAGATGCTGCTCTCTTCAATGTCTGTGGAGGAAATTTAGATGAATAGAAGACATGTCTAATTTGAAGATGTTTCAAATGAGATGAAATTAATTTCTTTACCTGTGTGAGATCTTCATGCATAAATATGTTGCATGAGAGCCTTATAAACTGTTTACTAATACATCTGAACAATATTAATTGGAACATTGAAAGAATCCATGCAAACAGCAATATGATGTTGATTCCTAGCAGATTTTCTCATTTTTTTTTCCAGAGAAAGACTGACCATTGTCTTTAGTTTATTAGATGAACTGCTTAATATTTTAAATTCAGATTTTTATAATTAGTAATTAATATATTCTATGCATGCACACTCCCCCTACTATTTTCAAGTTCGTTCCAGATTATAAATCCTCTTTTTATATCTAAATTATGTTATCCAGACCACTTGACCACTTTATCTTATCTTTGCTCTTGACTGGTGTAATCACTCACTCGACCTTGGAATTTTCACTATGAACAGTAGGGGAAAAAAAATGGAGCTATTGCAACCATCACCTGTAATCCCTGATCTGTTTAAGTTATCTATTTTCTCATTCACTACACCTGTTCTCATCATTTTTTTGTGCACATACTTTTAGTCTTATAGTCTGGCCTCTTTAGAATTTGACCTGTTTTGCTGCTATCTTATTAAATACCCTTCCTTATCATTCACTAATTATGTTGTCATACTCCATACTCTTATGTCCAAGTTTTCCAAGCTGCCAAGGAGCTAATTTCCCAATTGCATAGTGACAATGTCAGGAAAAAAAAATAATTAATTGCAGTTCACAAAATTTAATGAAGGGGTTAATTGCTCTGGTAAAAAGAACAGATGATTTGTTTACTTCTAAACCCACTAGATGTTAGAGCTCTATCTCTTCTATAAAACCATTATTGTAGCATTGTGTATGTACTTAAAATATGAAAATAAAGTCCCAAGTAGAGTACTCTGCTACCTGTCAGTGTCCAACCAAGCAGCAGACATTTGCCAGAGAATGTAGATATCTACAAAAATAAATTTGAGCACTTTAATCTGAAACAAAAAATATATGTTACCAAAATCAAAAGGAATTTTGGCTAACACACGCCTTCCTAGCTATGTTTACATGTGTTTTCAGAAAATATGTGATTTGGAGCCACTCAAAGAGAGAAATGAAAATAAAAATAAAAAAATTCTTCAAAGTTTCTCCAAGGAAAGGAACAACACATCTAGCAATCAGATAATATGTATTAACAAAACAAGTATCTACTCTTGTGTTCCTTATTATATATATTTTATATTGAAGGCAGAACACAAGTTCTTCAATATACTCTGCTGTATATTTTTAACTTGTCAGTCGACACAGTGACCTGAAATAATCTTTAAAAGATTTTTTTTCAAACAAATGATAGGAAAAGGATTTTCAAAAATATCCTTGAACCTCAGAAATACACAATGTCAGAAAAGGTGTGAATCCATCAGTAAAGGGGAAAAAATTTGCTAATGCTCAGATTTCAAGGTTTTTCTTCTAAGAATCAGCTCAAGAAATATAACTAAAAAATCAGATTGATATTAATTTATATGGACTATATCAAAAAGCCACACTTCCTAATCCAAAATGCAGATCACACTGACTTTTAATTTCTCCTCTTTAAAATATGTCAATAGAGACAGACTCTGTAAGAATCTATTTTCAAACATTAGTGATAACTTCTTATTGGCCATGAGTGAATTCTTTCAGATAGCAGAAATGTACAGTTTGATTTAGTGAATTCCATTTTATGCATCACATTTATTGACAGAAGCAGTTATTATGCATGAAGTACACTCATACTGTTCAAAGTAACTCAGGTAATTTGTTAAGTCAAATAAAATGCAGTAACAATGGGAAAAAAAACCATCATTATGTCTCTTGCAAATCAAACAAGAGACAGGTTTTCATGTAACATTTGTTGGATTACTGAAATCTATTCTAAACAAATTCTATACAGATCTGCTACCACGACAAAAGACAATAGCTTTGTAGGGGTATTAACATTTGTTAATTTTCTTTACACCAGTTCAAGTAGTCTTTAGTACTTCCCACTTGAGTGACCCATGGATATGATGTACTTGGATACAGCCTTGGGAAATCAAGAAACATGGTGCAAAATTTCATGCTTCATTCTGGTATAAGGTGCTTCTGCTCTGTCTACATTTTGACAGGTGTAAATGTTCTGTACTTTTTTACTACCTGATCTTTTCTATAAAGTTTTGTCTGGAATCTTAACTCACAAACGTGTGTTCTCCAAATGATCTTAATTTGAGGGTAGCTGGTTCAGCTGACATTTTAATCACTGGTGTATCCACTGATTTTTATTTACCATGTTGGTTGTGAATTATTCTGTTGAGGACTTTAATTTCATTTTTCATGTGGATGTAGTACTGGATGCTGTGTCATACAAGGCACCAAGAGATAATGAGTCATATACCAAGGCCCCTATAGCCAGAGTTAAATGAACTAATTTGCTATTCTTAAACTGCTGCATTTCTAAGTATAAAATTCAGAAAGCATGTTGCAGTCAATATTCTTCCTCTATACACTGTATTTTTCCACTCAACAATAATTTTAAATAAAAAGGGTTTCTGCTTTAGTAAAAGCTCTTTTTTTTTTTTTTTTTTTTTTTTTTTTTTTTTTTTTTTTTTGTTTCAGTTTTGCCTGTATTGGTTGGTTTCCAAGGCAATATTACTCTATTTCCAAACTCTGTTTGCATAAATGTTCAGACAACAATAGAGTTTTGACACGTAGGTGATGTTGAAAAGTACTTGATCTCACGTCAGTATCATTGCTCCCATAATTCTCTTGTTGCCCTGTGCTTTACAACCTCATAGCTGTCCTCAAGTTAGTACATGTCACAGCTTACAGTAAAGTTACTGCTTTTGCATGCTATTTCTTTTATCAGGATTATCATAATGTGCTCATTTATAACAGAAGATAGCATCCCTTCCATTCCTTCTGCTGGTTTTTAACTCCCATTAGGGCCATTCTTCCCATTCTTCTACATAACTGTGAAGAACAAGGCCAAGCAAGAGCACATGCCTTCAAGCACTATGACCGGGAATGTTGCAATATGCAAGAATTCCTAAGATACTAATCTTTGGATCACTGGTTACGCATTTTTCCTTCTCACATGTTTAAATACTAATTTAGCTATCAATTTCATATGACTTTGAAATAAAAGTATTACGTAGTTTATAATTGAAAACTTGATCTGTTGTCTTCATCAACCTACTTTTTATTCCCCCCACATTATCAGCAGTTCACCAATCAATTAGTTTTCATTTAAGCATGTTGGATAGTCATTCAAAGATCCTTCTAAGCCGAACATTATTGTACAAAGTGAATCTATATTGTCTTGCTTGTACAGAAGTGATTAGTGAATTATTTATTAAAAGTCACAAATAAATTCTGCATTCAGTTTTTGCTTACCAGAATAAGTACCTAATGTACAATGTTTTACCAGGAAAGATATAATTTCATGTTATACAGAGTAATATCACTGCAGTTTTTGTACTTTAGTACAAAGAAGAGAATTACATTTTCTTTATATTGTAAAATAGCTCAAATGCTTACACCCAAGGGACCATTAAATGGAAAATAAATTTATATATATATATGTATATATTTTTTTAGACTTCATTTAAAAATATTAAGCTTATGTGTTCCTTATTAAAAAGAAAACAAAAGAAAACAAAAACAAAACAAAACCTTCTCTAAATGAAGCTCTGATTATAACAAAATCTGCTATAACATCTGTGGATAAATTCATTCACAAGGATAAAAATGTTTTATCCAGACTATCTATTTCAAATGAGTCTCTCTGTGTGAGATATAAAAACATTGTTTATCCACAGAAGTCATGAACATCCTCTGTAGGCTAAATCAACTGCTCATGAATATTTTATCACGTTTTTAATTTAAAGTGGTATTGCTAGTGTTACATTTGCATTAGATTAATGAATATGGTCATTTTTCAATGGTAACAAAGTGAAAGAGGAAGAGAAATAGGAGGATGTCAAGTAATCCGTGTTAAGAATATCCTAAGGAGCTGATACCTTATTGAATAAACAACACTGAATTACTTTCTGATACTTTCTAATCTTAGAACATTTTCAGTGTTTGACCTTGTCTCTTCTTGAAAGAAGCTTTCTATATACCTGCCTCTAGTATTCAGAATCTAGACATGTCTTTTTAATGCCCATTGATGTTACCTTTTTCCCGTTCAGTTTTTACCCCAATTCAGCCAGCAGTTGCCTGCTTTTAATTGATTTCTTTAGACTTAGGATAGGATCCTATCTGAATGGTCATTTTGAAATGGCTCTTTAGAGTTTAATGAATGAACCAGCAAGCAATATAGACCATCAGCAGCAGACTGTGTAAAGAAATACTCTGTATAATACAGTACTCACAAAATGTAATAGACTCACTGTTACCCTGCAGCCTTCATGTATCTGAATAGCATAGGGGACAGCCTTCCAAGTCTGTGGCAGACACCTCTGTATCTCAAACCCTTGTAGTGATAGTTCAATACTATCAACACTAGTGATAGTTCAACAGCAAGACACTCAAACACATCTTGGGTAGAGCTGTGAGTCTGCTGGGAGAACTAGGACACTTGCTATGTTTCGCACAGCCCCAGTTTCTGGCAGTGTGGTTAAATAAATATCCTGGATAAAGAATGCCTTGGAGTCATCCAGCTACCTGAAATCATACCATACCAGATTAGGGCAAAAGTAAAAAAAACCCTGAAGCTCTTCTACCCAATTTGGACCAATTTACTGGATTTGTCCAAGGTGGACAGGTCACCTTTACTTAATCCGGAAAAGGAACATATATTATTTATATGCGTTCAAAAAACAACCTCCAAAATGATAATATGTCTAAAAACAGTTGTGTAAGAAATAGGCAAAGAAATAAAAACTTTGTTGTTCTGTTGCCATGGTGACTATCAGAAAAGTCTGCCATTCTCTCATGTTTTGTTCTGCCTATACTAAGAAGAAAAGTTTTCAGACTTTGGTTATACCTTCTCCCAGTGAATACTAGCCTTTAGAGACAGCTCCTTTTCTGAGATATTTGAGACTATCAAGGATAGTTTCAAAACAGCTGCTGGTGAACAGTATCCATATGAATAGAAAAATAGCCCTTTTGGGTTTCTTTTTTAATAAGATGAAGAACTGTACAGAGACACATCAGCATTTAGGAGGACCATAGGAACAGACAAAAGAAGTGAAAGGCAAAATCACCGAAGTATCTTTTACCAGTAAAGAATGATGTTAGCATTTCTGGCACACTTCATGGTTTCTTTAATATTAAATTAACTTTTTGAAAGTCACTTAATTTTTTTTCTTCTTTCTTTTTTTTTTTTTCAACAGTAAATAGAAATAAAAATAGTAATTGATCTCAAACAAATCCTTTCTTGGGGAGGATATTAAAGTTCACAAACTGGAAAGAAAGAACTAATTCATAGTCCTGAGCAAGTAAAAACGAGCTCAGTTTCACAATATGTGAGCATTATGTGAGCAGTTGGAGTTTCTTATCTCTCACTGAACATGCAGATTCATGAGGATTGAACAAAAAGACACAAAAGAAGAATGAAGAAGAAGAATATTTTATTCAAAATAAAGTAGAAATTCAATTTTCAACTTTTCCCCTATCTTTTTTTTTCTTTTTGGTTTTATCTTCCACAGCAGAATTAGGTATGCACAAACCCTATTAAACTATTCCCATCTACATCCTTAAATTCAAAATTAATGAATCATAATTGTGCTACAGTAATCCACTTTAGGACATGATTGACACTTAAAAGCTGTGTCCTGATTAGTTATTTTGGTGCTTTGGATTATATTATAGCTATTCACCAACCTTCAGCAATGTGTCTTTATAACATAATCAATAATAGTTCCACGACAATCCTAAAGCTATGATGAATAAAGTAAATGGGTGCAATAAGTAATTATTGTTTCATCTGTTTATGTTCTTCCTGTCTCATAATTTAGCTCCTATATAAGTCTATTCAACTTCAGTTTAATTTTTTCACTTTGCTTCTCCATCTCCTGCTTTAACTTCCCATGATCCATGCCTGGTAAAAATTAGGTTCTGTATGAATCAACAGTCTGATTATACAAAAACTTTTTTTTTTTTTTTTTTTTTTTTCTCTCACATAGTTTAAATTAAAAAAAAAATATAAAAAAAAAAATCACAAAAGAACAGAATGTTTGAGGTTGGAAGAAGCTTTGAAGTTCATTTTGTCGAAACCCCCTACTCGAGCAAGGCCACCAAGAGCCAGTGGCCTCAGACTATATTCCAGGCAGCTTTTGAAAACCTCCAAGGATGGAGACTGCACAACCTGTCTGAGAAATCTGTGCCAGTGCTCAGTGCTGAAACTCACATGAAGTCATGTGAAACTCTGATACACTGCTCAAGGGTGCTACAAGGACAAAGCACTTCCCACAAGCATAGCTGTTATCAGAAGGCTTACATGTTTGACAGTACTACAAATATGTAGAATAACGTGGAATCCATTTCTTATAGATGATGTGGAGTGTATTAGACTAGGCTCCTGCCCTTTGAGAAGGTCATAGGATTTGTGACCTGAATGTCAGATGGTCATAGGAACACGAAAGATAAACCTTCTTTGTGTAATTGAAGAAGCAGTGATGTTTAATGCTGAATTATTATACAGGCTATAAATTCTGTATATTTACAGGTAGCAATATAAAATTTCTTTAGACTTATAGGGAACTTTTAATATGGAAAAAAAAAAAAAAAAGGTCCTGATTAGACTAGGGATTAACCAGATGAGTAGCTGTAAATTAAGGGAAAATTATTACAGGAAAAAAACCAATATTTAATTATACAGTGCCGATGCCTCCCTGGCTGACAATTTAGGAGGATGAGGAAATTCGTCCTTGTGTTTTCCGGTGGAAAAGAGGGGGGCAAATCTTTAAATATACAAAATGTCAAACCAAGAAGAAGTCTTGTCTTTTTTGTTTGGTTGGTTTTTTTGGTTGTTTGGTTGGTTGTTTTCAGTTTTGGTTTTTTAATAGAGCATGTGTGTGTGAGTAGAGAGAGTGGAGGGCATGCAGAGCTAAATAAGTTGCTTTGAACCCCAAGTCTCTAAATCTAATACTGGCTGTACAACTCAGGGAAATTATGTAGAGCAAAGGGCAGTGTCAGGAAGTGAAATTTTAAGTTGAATGCTTACCTAGATGTGCTTTATGTACAATTTTTATTTTTTAAATTTGTAACTCAGTGCGGTTAAATTACTCCTCCTCTTGTTTATATATGAGCTAATATTTCTGACATCACTTTATAACCAATAAAGTTTAAAAAAATGGGGAAAACATTAACTCATCCTTCTGTAACAGTTTAAGTTAGGCCAGAGGAATTGTGCACTAGAAATGTCTGTTTCTCTGGAGAATAGCAACCAAGGTAATTTTGGATATCTACACTGATGGCATTGTTTAGCCCCAGCCAGCAGCTCATCCCCACACAGTGGCTTGCTCACTGTCCCTGCAATGGGATGGGGAAAAGAAAGAGTTGTTAAAAGTGAGAAAATTCTTGGGTTTAGATAAAGGCAGTTCAATAGGTAAAGCAAAAGTTGCATGTCCAAGCAAAGGAAAACCAAGAATTTATTCACACTTCCCACAGGCAGGCAGGCAGGTGTTCAGCCATATCTAGGAAAGCAGGTCTCAATTATACACAATGGGTACTTGAGAAGACAAATGCCATCACTCCAAATGTATTCCTTTGTTTTGTCCCTCCCCCAGTTTTATCTGAATATGGCACCCTACGGTACAGAATATCCATTTGGTCAGCTGGGGTCAACTACCCTGACTCTGCTCCTTCCCAACTTCTGTATACCCAGCCTACTCTCTGGTGAGGTGGGGCATGAAGCAGAACAACCCTGGGCTCTGGGTCAGCACTTTTCAGCTATAACAAAAATATCTCTATATTGTCAACAAGTTTTCACTGGAAAGCCAAAACAACCCCATAGCAGCTATTACAAAGAAAATTGACTCTGTCACAACCAAATCCAGGACAACTGCTGATATAAAAATTGATGGTAGGGGGATGCCACATCAAATAAATCTTCCTTTCTGTTTCACTATTATATGTGTGTGGTACCAGTAGTCGATAAAAAGAAGGATGTCCTAAAAGACCTGATCTCATTTACATAATTCAAAGAGCTGGAATATACCTCCTGCCTGCCGGTAGTGTGCAGTCATGTGTTAAATCTTTCATGATCACTCTCCATCTAAACCATGGCTCTTTCACAAAGCTTTGAAGGCAGCAGATACCACAGACACACTTTTGACAAATGCTGCTATAATATTTCATTTTTAATATGGTTAGATTTTGTAAGCAGTGATGTAAAATAACAGATCAGGATCACTATTAGTCAAGTCCTATAATATTAAGAGTTACAGTGTAAGATAACGTAGACTATAATCACTATAGTCTTTTTATTATGTATTGATTTAAGGAAATAAACCTGACAGAGGCTACTGATTTATCTTTAGTTTTTAGGGTTAAAACTTACAAGTTTATTGTCACAATGTGATGTAGCAATGACCAAAGCAGAAACTGCCTCAGTAATTTCGCATAGAAGCAAAAAGCTTGGTAGATTACACTTACCAAAAGTTCTGAATGATTTAATTCTTCTCTTCCTTTAATGATGCTAAATAGCCAGCTGTTCCTAACTGAAGAAGAATAGAGTGAACACAGAAAATTTCTGAAAACATAGGTTTTCCTCCTCGAGTAATGCTTTAGACATTCTTCGTATTGCTTACTAGTCTGATAGCAAAAAAAGAACTGATCATTAATTAATTTCTGTTTTGTCTATTCAATGTAGAGTTATTATAATATCCTTGTTAATATTTTATAGCATATATTGAAACATGATATTTGTCTGTGATTCTTACGTCTTATTCTTGAAACTGTCTTGCTTTTTTGTTAATTATTCCATTGCATTCATCCCTGAAGATATACATCATTGACAAACTTTTTTTATTTTAACATTTTAAACTACTTTGTTGTTGTTGTTAAATTACAAGCAAGCAAATATTAATCTGAAACCCAGATCAAGCAAGTATGTAATGCTTCAGAGCATAGCAGCTGCAAGAAGACAGAAGAAGCCAGAATAAACAAATCATACAACATTCTGCTTGCACTTTTCTTTCTCATGGCTGTAAGTGACAATTCTTCATCATTCAGCTGGGTGGGAGGGAGAGCAGATTTGGGATGAATAAAAGAGCTTTGTTCAGATCAGGAAATCTGTTATGGTAACTACTGTAAAATCATCATAGCAAAAAGAGTCATCAGAAAACAAATTTGTTTTGTATAAGAGCCCTGGGAAGCGTATGTGATGGGTTGGGTTTGCTGTGGTTTTCCATTGCGTTTGGTTGGGGATTTTTTTAGCATTAGATGTAATTTTCAGAGGAAAGAAAAATAAAATAATGCATCTTGCCTCATTTGAAAGCATGAAGTACAGTCTCTAAGATACTGTAAGCCAAAGTGTGTGGTTGTACTCCACAACTTAAGTAATATTTCACATAAAGACAGAGAAAAATTCTCGTCAATACTTTTAAAAATCAGTAATTCCTTGCAGTCTTGGTCTGAGTTGTCTTAAAGGAACTTCTAAGAAAGTAAATAATCAACAGATTCCAAATATTCATAAGTTTTTTTAAGTGTTACCAGTTTAGGCTCTGTAAAGAATTTTTTCATCTTTGAACATTTTGATCACTTTGTCTATATGCCTCTTACAATAGATTCATTTTTATGGATTAATTCTTTTAGATGAGTGTCATGATATAACTGCAGGCAGCAGCCATGGAGTCATGTGCATTTTGACATTTTTAAAAACATATTATGAACTGTTCTTTCATTGACCATGTCCTCATTTTCAGGCCATGGTTCCTAATCTTCTCCAGTCACATACTGAATTGTTTCACTCAGGGGCAAAAAACCCAAAAGAAACGAAATCTTTGCCTACCTAAACATCATAGCACAATATTAGTAATATAAATGAAACCATTAAACATAAAAGCACCGAGAAAAGATATTATTTTCTAAACTTGAGGCCTATTAGAGAATTTTGTAATCTTGAAGCCTCTTCCGGTCATAGACATCATGAAATTTAGAAATACAATCAAGTCAAAGTGAAAGTTCTTGCATTTTGTCAGGCATAGAGTATATGTGAAACATTCTTATGCTGGTTAGTGCTAGATGTGCATCTTCATTCTAATGTACTTATGTATATATTTGGTTTAGACTAATAGCCTGGTGAGAGTAAAATAGGAGTCAATTGTTGGATATTCTGACACAAGGAGATATGAAAAATATTCCTCCAAATTATTTGTTATTTTATGCATTATCTTAATCTTCTTTCTCAGTCTTCCAAAGTTACCCTTCTATTTTGTGTGAGGGTGAATGTTTCACATCAAACAGATGAAACCTGTGGGGAGCTCATTCTGGAAAGAAGAATTTGAGGAAGTAAAATCAGTTCAATGGCAATAATTTTCCAGTCAAGTCATCAATCAATATTCAGTTATTCACATATTCCTATCTGGTTGTTCATGTCTAGTTGCTCTACTGCTGGAAGCAGTACTGCTTATCTGCAGCCGCTACTAAAACTGCTAGCCTAGTACAAAGTGTTCCTTATTTTACTTCAAAACTCTATTGCCAACCTGATTTTCAAGCACTGGGAGAGGTAAACAGATATTTCTTTTCCAGCTTTAATTTAGAACTACTGCCCATCAAAGATGAAAGCATAAAATAGAATAATAGAATAGAATAAATAGAATAAATAGAATAAGAATGAATTTATTTTCTCATTGTTCAAGGGTTAAAAGACCAAACTGTTGTTTATGTATGCACTTCATCCTGCTCTTGAAAATTAATGATTCTTCTGTGAGACAATTCAAGTAAAGAAATAGTACAGAAATATGGTGGATCACTTCTGGCATATGAAAGCATGAAGTGGTTGTGTTCAGCAAAATTAATAAAGGTCTCAGAATTATTAATTGTGCCACAGATGCTACTCCTTCAGAAAGAGAATAACAGACTTTTTTTGAGATCTATTTCTGAATGCAAAAGGTTGCGTATGAGAAAAAACTCAGAAGGTTCTTGAAGAATAATGGATTTAGGGTTGCAGTGTCCTTTAGAGTGGCAATATGGTTTTGGGAAGGCATTTAATACAAGTTTAAGACAAATAATTTGAGTCAGGAAAATAAGCTAGGAGGAGGAAGAGTTATGAATAGAGTACATAAATGTATTTTTGTGCAAGGAGAGGAGTAGCAAGAAACTCCTGCCCGAAACATCCCTCATCTCAGTTAAAGGATGTTAAAAGCATTGGGAATGATTACCCAGGAAGGCTGTGTGGAATTTCTACCCTGGTGATGTTCAAAACCAAGCCAGTGAAGACTGAACAGCCCACTCCAACTTTGAAGCCAGCCTACTTTGAGAATGAGGTTGGACCAGATGACCTACAGGAACTGTTTCTAACCCAAATTATTCTATTATACTGTGATTCAGCTCGTCACAGATTGATCTGAAAAACTTGGCAGGATTAAAGTTTTAAGAAATTAACATAGTGTTCTCTGAAATAAAATTTTAAGTGTTTAACATATGACATATAGTGAACATATGACAGTTGAATAAGGATTTCAGTTCTGTGAGACATTTTATATTTTCCAAGTTCCTCCAACCCTATACAGAAGGAAAAAGCCTAATGAACACTTCTTTTAGTATCCCAAAAAACCAAAAATTCTGAAAATAGCAGCAACAACAAGATAGTCCATGGAGACCAAAAAGTCTCACTCTGCAGAACTGTTTTTCACAATACTGTAATATTTTATTAAAATGTGATCCTTAATTCCTTCTTTCAACAAAATCTCTAAATACAATAATCTCATTGTATCAGAGAATTCCTTTAAATTACATTCTAGGCTTAAGTGTGGGCTACCTTAGAGAAGTTTGCATCCTAATATGACTAAATATCTCAGTTTTCATGATTACTTTTTTGATAGTTTAGCAATATGAAGTAAAATACTAAAATATCTGTGCTATGTATGTGCTATTATATGGTAGCCATGTATAAATAGGCAGCAGGGCATTTAGTACAAGAGTTCAAAAATCGTTGTAAGTTATTTCTATACCTACTTAAAAGTTTAAATATATGTGTCTGTGTGTGTGTGATAAAATGAAACAGAATGCATAATGGCAGAAAATTTTCTGAAAAGCTGCTTGAGACCTAGGGAACTTCAAAGCTTTAGGATACTTGCACTTTTGGAAATAAGGGCTGAAAATCTTGATTCACATTCCCTCTCACAGACTTACCTAGAAATTAATAATTTAAGATATTACAAGACTTTTGTTTAACTTAAATGATAGTTTGGAAATCACATTCACCGTAGTAGATTTTATGCCTTTCACCATAGTGGATTTTAGATAATTGTTATGAGTTTTGCGTATGTGCAACTAATATACTTGCAAATTTGTCAAAATAAGTTGAAATGGAAAATACTTTGGCCCACACAGGATTTACAACACTATACATTTATGGCTGCCTGCAACTACTATTAGATAATCACAAAAACAGGAAAACAATTCCACTTCTTGGCAATGATACTTAATGTTGACTGACATGGGTTTCAGTCAAAAAGTTGGTAAATTTAAAGCGAGTACCAGCAGATCCACATATATGCAATGAATGTTTCAAACAAGTATGAAGAGTGTAATTTAATATAGGATTTATATGCTGAATTTTGTTGCCCTTCATTACTTAGAAGATTGATAATATAATCTTTTTTTCTCTGTGGTTGTAGCCTAAAAATACCAAAAAGCTAAGTGCAAGAAAACATATTTTCTCTCCCTCATTATTGACTGCTTTGTGATATGATATTTCATTATATAAGCCATGGGGAAGAAGAAAAGATGAAGTTTTGCTGCTTGTAAAGTTACTTAAACAGCAAAAACCCCCTCAATTTTGTAAGAAATTACTTGATGAGTAAATTGTGCATTATATGTTCCAATCAGGGTGGAAAAAAATATTCTTGGGAAAAAAGTCATTGGTAGTCACAATGTGTTCTAAGTTATATATTGTGTAGAAATTGGTCTATCTCTAGCTTGTTATTAAAAGCAAAAAAAAAAGAGAGAGGAAGTAAGTAAAAAACATTTTTCAAGTGCTAGCAGCTGCAAAAAGTGTGTATTATCTCAAAGAATTTTATGCTGAAGCAAAATTTCAGCTTTTCAGGGTGTTACATTGTCAATCTGCTTTATATAATGATAATCTGGAATGATTAAAACCTGAAAGGCATGCATGTTAACTTTTAGATATAAGACCTTTATTAATTTACCTTTAACCTTTCCAGATTAAACTAAAGAGCAGAATAGCATAAAAGAGATATTTACTCTTAGATGATATCTGTCTACTGTCAGGGAAGTCTCAGTGACTGAAATCTAAGGTTATTTTCTGTTTTTGGATAATTTTTGATGTTTACAGTATATGAGGAGTAGATATTACCCTGTGTTTTGTGTGTACTATCTCTGTCTATGGCTGTTTCATCTAGTGCTCGGTTGTGATTCCAAATACAAGCTGTGATGTTGGTCCAGGTCAGAGCGCCATCTTTTTCAGGACTAAGTACAAATGTCCAGGTTCACCAAATTTGCTGTACTGAATTTAGACAGTAGGAGGTAATTCACCTGTTATTTGATTCAGCTTCTCTTTTTCACAAGGCAAGATACCTTAGACTTACTGTTCTATACTATTATTCTCTAGTCAGATGAAACTATGTCTTTTAAATTCACATTCTAGCTTCTGTTAAGTTCCTGTTCGTGTACTCCACTTGTGTCACTAGCAAGAACTTCATAATCTCTTAACACTGATAGCTCCATTTGAATCTTTCCAGAATATTACATTTTTAAATTAAGCCTTTGATTCCATTGGTCCCTAAACTCTTACTCTAGTGAAAATTACTCACATTTTGAGACCTCATCATGTAAAAATCTGCTTATATACCTTATGGTCCTTCTTCCTCAGTGGTTCCTTGTGTACAAAATCATTAACCAGGTTCTTAGAATGAGTAGACAGATAATTTTTGCTTTTATTTCCAGATGGGTATGAAGACAATTTGAGTCTGGTAGGGCTGGGGCATTCATAACAACCACAGTTCCCAGTTTTCTGTTTCTGTAGGAAGGATGTTCCACTGGAACTGCGGAAGAGTAGTTAAGACACGTGAGTTATCTCAGGAGACAAAAATTGTGCTTTAAATTTTTTTTTTTCAAAGTGAATCTGTCTGTTTTAAGAAAAAATTTTGAGTGAAGACGACTGGTGAAGCATGTCAGCATTAAATTCTAACAAGAGAGTGCAAAAGCAGTTATCCACAAAACAAACTGAACTACTGTTCAAAGCAGAGTACTGAGATGAGTGATAGTGATAACTTCAGAATTAGAAGGGAGGAGTTGAGGCAAATTTGCATCAGGCAGTGTAGCAATTATTTTGAATCTAGCAAGGATAAATTAGAAACATATTGCTGAGAAAGAAGCACATTGCTAAGGGAAAAGGCTGTAGTTGAGATCATCTCGGTAGTGTTTCAGGCAGACTGATATTTAAAGTCTGGGGAGGTACTTCAAGCCAAGTACTTCAAATACTGTGCAGTCAACAGTTTATTTTACCAGAGAAGACAGATGCACTTTGATAGAAGGTTTAGAGCCTGGCAAATTTGCTTGAATGTGTCCTGCAGCTGCTGGAGTTTTTAAAGGAATGAACAGGCTGTAGTCAACTAAAAGGCAGCTAATTTTGACCCAAAGGTGCAATGAAAGCTTAATGTGCCAGCCATGTCAATGTAGGTTTTGCAGTAAAATAAATTATTTGCTTTGAATTTTTAAACTTTAAATGGATTCAAAATGAAGATAAACTCTGGTATCGTTGTGGTTTTAAGTGCTGCCAAAAAAAAAAAAAAAAAAAAAAAAAGTCATCCCATGGGGACACATTTTTCTAATTAATATTTCAAATACATCTCAAAAATACCTTAATTTTTGTTCAGGAATGCTCATAATTCCTCATATCTGATGTTTATTAAAAAGGTAGACCACTTTTCTGAGTAAAAGGAGCCTGCAGCATCAGCAGGTAATGCAGAAAGCTCTAAGCCAAGATTCTGCTAGGGCAGCAAATGGTACAGGAGAGCATGCCAAGGAATATGAACTTTCTAACAAAGTGCAGCCATCTTCTAAGTGATTCTGAATGTGTTAGAATTGGCAATTCACATACATACTACTATCCAAACTTACTTTTATCCTTGTGCCTTTTGTTCAGATCAAATGCCGTGTCCTGAATTTAGTGAAGGTCTGCTGCACAAGTAATATCAGTCGTGACAAACACAAGAAGAATTTGTACAGAACTGTTTTGAAAAGAATCTGTTAAAAGGGCAAGATGGTATTAACAACTGTGTAAGGGAAGAAAGGGCAAAGGAAATGAAAGAATTAATGAAACTCAAATTAAGGACTGAGAAGGAACTCTATCAAATTTGGGGGAAGTTAACAATACATGAAAAATGCTCAAATGAGAATCAATACAAACTACATAGAAAAAGAACCTAAAAACTCAGAATGGCTAGAAGTAGAATTTCAGACAGTTTTCACTGGAAAAATCTGATAGCTACAGAAATAAAAGGAAAAAAATTCAGCTACTTTTTAGGGTCTTACACATGATTTGTATTCATGGGGGAGCATAAAGGAAGAAGCAGAGATGAAAAAAATCAGTGGTTCTACCTTGCTGTTACACTGAATTATGACCAAGTTTCATCTGGTGATATGCATTAGACATTGTTTCTTGGCACTCATACTGCCCATTTGACATTTAAGAAGAACTCAACTTTTCTAATTCTCATAGTCACTTAGCAGTTTATCCTATCTTCCTGTTGGCTACAGAATAGGAAAACAATTATAATATGTGGCTTGAATCCTTATTCTGCTATGTGTCTATATTGTAAAGAATCTAACCCTGATCTTGAATATGCCCATATTTATACTTTCATTTCATTTCAATCTTTCTATACATAGATGAGTTCGTATTCTGTTCTCATTGTTTTATTAACTATAACTAGTCCAGCAATTCTCTCCTCAGTCATTGAAGTATTTGTACCATTGATATTTTAAGGAGGTGATGTCCAGGACTTGTCTTATTACAGAAAATAAAAAACTAACAAAAAAAAAGTGGCTTTCAGTTTACCAGTGGAAATTTGAGGCACAAAAAGATGAAGAAAAACATGCAAAGAGCTAATATATAAATTTATACATGCATTAATGTTTTTAGAAAAATTCTCCATAGGGGGCTTTGATTAGATGGGAAAAGTATGTCAAACTGGTGAGCTTTTTTCTTCCTTTAGCTCAGTCAGTTATATAGCTTTTATTTCAGTTTTTCTTCTAGATAAAAAAGGTATACCATTTAGTACCCAACAGAACATTATGGTGATATTCTGAAATATACTGAAATACTTAAAATTCATGAAGATTTTTAACTTAGAATGAGATATTTTATGATCATAATTTTTAAATTAACAGAAATGAGAAGAAAGAACATTTTTTAACAGTTAATTATATCAGTATAAAAATATTTCTTGGATTAGTCCCTCGATCACAAATTTATCCTCTCATTTTTATAAACTCATTTCATCTTGATTCTGATCACATTACATTTTAGTATTGCAGTAGATAGGATTGAGTTTTCAAAACTGGCCTCTGAAAAATAAAAGTTCAATTTTCATCAAGTTCTAATTCTCTACTTTTAACAATTTTCAGTTAAAGAAAATTTTATTCATTTTTTTTCTCTTTTCTAGCAACTCACAAATTGTTTCCTTGAGGCATGATGATCATGCTTTCAATGATCATGTTCTTGAAGTTCTTGTACTGACCTTTCACAAGTGAATTAATCTTATTTTCAGGTACATTGCTCTTTCTAAGATCGGAGAGGCTCCCAAGTTTTTTTAATGCTCCTTTGAATCACATATGTATTTTTAACTGTTCATTTCTTGGTAATATCTGTGGATCATTTTATCCCTTGACATAAAACTTAAACATTTTGTTAAGATTTAGTGGACCTTTCATAGGTTAGTCGAAAGAAAATACAAAGAAGAATAAAGCACTAAAAAAAAACCAACCAAGCAAGACAAATTGGCAAAAGGGACAAAGGAAGTGAAAAAAAAATGCAATAAATTCACAAAATGGTCAAAGCATACAAAAGCAGGAAGCTCTCCCCAAGGAAAAGGTAAATAATATTTTAAAATAAATAAAATTTAAAAAAAAAGTTGGAGGCGCGTGCAGTTGTATTTAGGTCCTTATGAAGAATAAAGTATTATTGCTCCATTTTATTTTTTGCAAGGAATCTTTCTAAATAATGTAAAAGACTCGTGAATTGCAAATGAGAGCTCAATTTCAACACACACATTACAAATACAACAAAATACAATCTAGGCTTGATTTGTTACCCATGCTGAAAAACAAATTTTCATTTTGAAACACATTACTGGGCTGTCACGCCTTTAGGATGCAAGACTGGCTAAAGGATGAAGAACTTGGGGAGCTCTGGAAGCTGTCTTTGTATAATAAAAAACCTGGTGAAACCATTTGAAAAGGGATTTCTGCCAGAAAGGTCAAAGAACATTAATAGACGGGCTAAAGCAGTTGTTTGGGAAAACTTTCAGAAACTTTGTCACCTCACAGAGCAAAGGACGAAACTTTGTATGTCTTTTTCTGAAAGATATTATTTAAATATAATTTGTTTTGGCAGGGATGCAAAAGTCAAACTTGCTGTGTACTCCTAGTCTTTACTAACTCTCTAGAATGATAGGGCTCTCTGCTCCAGCTTGCTATGGAGTGAAATGGCAGCACAGTCACGGTGCAGAGAGAGCATTCTGTACCAGCAGGAAAGGGTCTGAAGGACATGATAATAAATCTGATTTATTTTACCAAATAATTTATTTGCATAACTGTATGCCTGCATAATAATATGAAGGAGAAATGAAAACAAGAAAGAAAAGCTGTTTAATGAAAGAAGTGTAAGAAGAGAACAGCACTAATCAAATTGTATCTGTGCATTAAATGATTTAAATGAAAGTTGACATGGGCATCTACTAGGACTTCATCACAGGGTTTTTTTTTTTAATTTGTTTCAGTTTTGTTGTTTCTTTTTTTTAATTTTTATTGGAGATTGAGGAAAGCTGCCAGTGGATGTGTTTTTAGTTTCTTAGCAGCAGAGTTTTGAGATTTTTTTTCCTATGAATTACTCTACCTTGAAATCAAACATCTGGCCTCATAGGAATTTCAACATGGTTTAGTTTTTCAATCAGTACAAAACACTTTCACCACTGTAGCACTGTTGGGCTTTTGTGTGTCAGCCTCTTAGAAGAATCCACTGTGTCTCCATAAGGCCTAAAATGCAGAGAACTCATCTGGGAGGCAAATATGGTTCTACTTCACCTTTATCTCCCACAGCTGTGAAAGCTGTCAGCTTCTAAAGCTGACAAATTCTGAATTCAGAATATTCTCAGAATAGTTCAACTGTCTCACACCAGTGTTTCTTTCACTTGTTCCTGCTTTTCCCCTGGATTTTCTTTTTTTTCAGAAATAATAGCAAGATCAACCTTCTCCCTATGTATATTAATTGGATATATCCTCTATGTTTACTACAATGATTGTTTGAATGGCTATAAAGAGCCATCTTTAAATACCCAGTTTGTGTAAGTAACTGAGTTCTGAAATATCTTAAGAAATATTCTACTAGCCAGTAATCATGAAAAAGCCTTTAAAGACTGGAATAATTTCAAACGCCATTTGCTCTACTGCCAAAAATCACATCTTTAAATGTCTACGCTTAGCTTTATTTCACACACACCTATCACTGGAGCTGTGCAAGACGTTACTTTTTATTTAGCTGAAAACTGGTATTTCGAAATTTGTTCTTGTTCCAAATCAAATAACTATTTTTCAGATGATTTCACATAAAAGAGGGGTTCTTTTAAATATCAACAAATTTGAATTTTTTTGTTCTAGAAAGGCAAAATATTTTCTTCTATTTCTTGCATAAATTGACAACTTCATAGCATAGTATTTCATAGCATAATAGGCTCCTATTATGAAATATTAATGCTTTCTATCTACATATGCCATATAATTCACTGAGTCATAGAATATCCTTAATTGTCAGGGACCTGCAAGGATGGTTGAGTCAACGTCTGACTCCACACAGGGCAACCTAAGGTTTAAACCATTTATCTAGGAGTGTTGTCCAAGTGTTTTTTGGACATCAGAAGCCTGCAGCCATGATCAGATCCTTGGGGAGCTTTTTCCAATGCTTGAATACCAGATCATTGAAGAATTTTTTCCAAATATCCAATCTGAACTTTTCCTGACATAGCTCTAAGATATTCTGTTGCATCCTCTCCTGGACACCAGGAAGTAGAGATCAGCACTTCCATCTCCACTCCCATGCCTAGATTTCCCCTCCTCCTTATGGCAAAGTTGAAGACAGCAATCTTTCCCATCAGTCTCCTCTTCTGTAACACAGCATCCTCAGCCACTCCTCATGCATCATTCCCTCTAGCCCCTCACCATGTTTCCTCCCTCCGGACAGTCTAATAACTTTATACCCTTCTTATATTGTGGATCCCAAAACTGCACACAGGTGCAGGACGCACCAGTGTTGAATACAGTGGGACAATCCCTTACCAGTCACACAAGTGTAGCTATGCCATGCTTAATGCACCTCAGGATATAGTAATCCTCATGTTTCAATTCTAGCAGTGCATATTTTCAATTTTCACTCAAACTATCCATCATTTACACTAAAGATAGGGTTGCCTACACCTTTTAGTTGCCTAAAAATTGGGAAATTAATCTAAGTCAACTGGACTTTATAGTCAGTAGACAGAAAAAGGCATCTCTAAATCAAAGTAATTTTTAAATAGTTGTCACCATCATATAATGTACCAATGTTAACTCTCACTGCCAACAAAACAAGGCCTACAGTTCACATGTGTTACTGTTCTTGCTAAGACATTGCTACTCCTTCTGCAATTATGTAAATATTGATGTACTCCCACAGTTCACCAAGCTAAACCTTACAAGAACTAAATATAATGGTATTTCTCTTATAGATGAAGAAATAGTTCTACTTGTTTGGTATAATAGAAACAGAAGAAGAAAGATAATGTTTGCACACATTTTATGTACAACTTCATGGATTTATAAATTATAAAAATCGTATCAAATAGACCCAAAAAATGCATGTGAATAAATAGGGTTTTTTTGTTTTGTTTTGTTTTGTTTTTTTCCTCAGATGCTGCAATATGAAAAAGATTTACATAATTGCCAATATACAAGTGGTATTGGCATGTTAAGTTTTTTCCATTTGTACTTGTTTAAAGTACAGTTTGGGTCCAGATTCCTATAGCTCACAAAAAAATTATAATTCACAAATGTGGCATAAAAGCGCTACAACTAAATAGAAGTGGATTTGCATTTTAACTTAGAAACTCAAGGCACTTAAAAATCTGGTGCTTTTAAAAAGAGCATTTTAGATTGTATCAATTGCAAAGAACAAGATCTTCCAAAAGCTGTGACCTGACTCTTTAAATGTCTTGCAAGAACACATTAAACAGGACTTGTCATATAAGTTCCAAAACTTTAATTAGCCTTTAACATATTGTTTTCTTTTAAAATGTCCCTCTTAATTATTCATTTCACTGAAGCAGACTAATTATGCTTCTTGGATAAAAAGCACATTGGCTCATTAATCTTTCTTTTTCAGTGACATATAAGCAGCAGCTATGATGAACAAGATAGCATTTTTTAAATTATGATTTTCTGCCTATAAAAGATAGAAAAAGTTTGGGAACCTGAGGGAATGCCAATGTTATTTAAAGATTATAGTTATGATTGTAGCTTTCTTATGAAATATTAAGAAAAAAATGAAACTAGACACCATATGCAATCACTTATTATTTCTGAATTTTATTGTCAATTAATTTCTGCCATTAGTATTTTTCATATTGTTGGCTATTACCGTGAGCTATATTTGCTTAGGTTTTCCCAAAACATTGATATTGGTTGTAACTGTCCAATATTAATTAAGAAACCTCTAGGACATAAGAAAATAAATTTTATCATTTCTTCATTTCAAAAATTAATGAGGAAAAAAAAGAATTATTCATAAGACTGTTTGTTTAAAAGCTTCCTCCTTCTTAGTTAGGTTGAAAAGCACAACAGTCTTATTACCATTGCATTCTGTCTTACGGTTCTTACTTCTCTAAAACTTTGCTGTGACACATTATTACGCTGGTTATAAAATCTGGTCCATTACTCTGTTTTTTTATTATGGGGTGAGAGAGCACAAAAACTCCTTCAGATCTTGCATACTTAGTCAAAATGTTTAAGCCTTGTCTAGTTAATGTGTATCAATTTATTGCTTTAGTTCCTCATTTATTCCTTTTTTTTAATGTTACTTCAAATTGTTTAAATTTGTAAAATTATTTTATTGTTCTAGGGATACCTGCAATATACTAACATACACAGGTATGTTCATTTAAACTTAATTAATGGCATGATAGGATGGTTTGGGTTGGAAGAGACCTTAAAGATCATCAAGTCGCAAACCTCATGCCATGGTCAGGGATGTCACCCACTAGACCATGTTTCTCAAAGCCCCATCCAATCTGTCCTTGAATACTTCTAGGGATGAGGCACCCACAGCTTTTCTGGGCAACCTGTTCCAGTGTCTCACCACCATCACAGTCAAGAATATATTCCTACTCTCTAATCTAAACCTACTCTCTTCCAACTGAAAGCCATTCTACTTTGTCATATCACTACATGCCCTAGTAAAAAGTCTTTCTCTGTCTTTCTTATAGCTCCCTTTAGGGCCTGGAAAGTGGATATAAGGTCTTTCCAAAGGGTTCTTTAGGCTGAATGACCTCAACTCTCTCAGCTTGTCTTCACTGGAAGGGTGTTCCAGCCCTCTGATCATCTTTGTGGTCCTTCTCTGGACTTGTTCCAGCAGGTCCACTGGGGCCCCCAAATCTGGATGCAGTGTTCCGGATGGAGTCTCACCATAGTGGAGCAGAGGGACAGAATCACCTCCCTTGACCTGCTGATCACATTTCTTTTGGTGCAGCCCAGGACAGACTTTCCTTTCAGGGCTGAAAGCATGCATTACTGACTTATGCCAAGCTTCTCATCCACTAGCATTCCCAATTGTCCATCCAGCAAGTATTTGTGATTCGAATTGCCCTGATCCACGTGCAGGGCCTTGCTCTTGGCCATGCTGAACTTCATAAAATGAACTTCATCTGCACAGGCCCACTCCCAAGCCTGTCAAGGTGCCCCTAAATGACATCCCTTACCTCCATTGTGTTGATCACATCACACAGCTTGGTGTTGTATGAAAAATTGCTGATGATATACTCAATCCCGCTGTTCATGTTGCCAAGAAAGATGTTTGAGAGTGCCTGGGTCCCAATACTGACTCCTAAGCAAAACACTCAACACTGGTGTGTACATTCCATCTCGAGCTTTCACTGTGCATCTCCAAGAAGATGCCAGCAAAACTGTTTCATATACACTATACTCTTGTCCCCAAATCATTTTAAAGACAGACTTGTAGTTTCTCAGTGTATTCCCTGGAAATGGAAGTTCAAAACTGAACACAGTACTTGAGAAGCAATTTCACACACAGTACCAAGCAAAAAGGAGTAGCGTTTTTGACCAGCTGCCTACTTGCTTGCTAATGTAGCACAGTATATCATTGGCTTCTTTGCCATGGGGATTACTCTGCTGGCTTATATCTACTTTGCCACAGGTTACCATTACCTGGAAATCTGTTCTCTAGCCATTTGACAATTTGACAATGTTGTGACTGTATGGGAGTATGGGATTATTCCATTCCAAGGACACAACTTTGCAAATTTTGTCAAACTTCATGAGATTTGGCTGCAAATATATTATGGCTGGCTGTGAGAATATTGCTAAAATCAAAGTCATTTACATACACGGCTCTCCCCCCACCCACACAGCCAGACATCTCACCAGCAAAGACCATCAGGCTGCTAAAGAAGCTTTGGTAAATACATGCTGCTTGTTCCCAATCTCCTTCTTCATGTAGGTGTAAATGACTTACAGCAGGATTTGATTAAAAGTCTTCCGAAGTAATGAGGTAAAGCTGATTATAATTTCATTTCCCAGATATTTCTTCTTTTTTTATTGAAAATAGATGTGAAATTTCCATTTTTCCATTTTGAAAGCAGCTTCACAGTGCTGTCAGCTGCTGAAGATTAGCCCTAGTAGGCAGCTAAGCCCCACACAGCTGTTTATTCATTCCCCCACAGTGGAATGGGGAAGAGAAACAAAAGGATGAAAATGCAAAAGCCCAGAGTTGAGATAAAGACAGTTCAATAGGCAAAGCAAAACAAGGAATTAATTCACTGCTTCCCAAGGGCAGCCAGGTGTTCAATGATGTCCAGGAAAGCAGGGCTCTGTCGCATGTACGCTACTTGGGAAACAAACACAATGACATTGAATGTCGTCCCCTGCCTTCTTCTCCCCCCAGTATTTATTGCTGAGCACAATGCCATAAGGTATGGAAAATCCTTCTGGTCAGCTGGCTTCAGCTGTCCTGGCTCTGTCCCCTCACAACTTTTTGTGCAACCCTAGCCTACCCAGTTGCTGAGAAGCATGAAAAGCCTGTTTTCCTTGCCTGCCTCCCCTAAGACCCTGGCCCATAAATTCTCTAACAAACATCATCCACTCTGTAGCAAAACTGTGGATTTGTGCTGCTTTTTGCATACAGCACCCAGTCTTCCCACCTGATCTTTCTTTACCAGTTTTGTCCAGAACACCCATCATATTTCTCAGGTCATATGCATTCATGTACTGTCACTTGAGATGGTTACAGCTGTGACAATTGCTGCAGGGAAGTCTGAGAGCCTCCCTTAGCATGTTCTCCCTAGATGTTTCAGCCCTGCACCCCATCCTCCACTTTTCTACAGTTTAGTCTTCATCCACCAACTAGCCTACTATAAACTCTTCCTATAAATACTTTTTTTAATGAAATGCAATGTATTTAATATGTACTTTTCCCTCAAAAAGTATTTTTAAAAATGTTTCATTTTTAATTAGCATAAACTGGCACTGATGTCTACATCACTATAACAATTCATACTATCCACATGCTGGTACCTATATTTATTTAAGCTTTCAAACTAAATTTGAATCTAGACAAGAAAATACGCATCTCCTTGGATTTACCAAGTGTTGGATATTTAAGGGTCTTAAAGATAAGTTTATAATGGATTTAGGAGCATTATTTCATGTAAAATTTAAAAATTTTGCTTACAAATAACTCCTCATCCTTGTCTTACTGCATTTACATATAAATACATTCAAAAATCTTCCCCTGTAAATGTGTTATGTCCAGGTAAACCCATTAAACTATGTTGTAAACTATTGGTTGCACAGAGATTTGATTTTGTGAATAGCATATTGAATGTCAACATTGGCTGCCAGATGAAACCTATGAATGATTTTTTCACCACTCATGCATTTAGTAATCTTTGTTTGAAAAGAGTTTTTAAAACATTAGAAAAACCTTCCTTTTGTTAAATTTTACTGAATAGAACAAACTGCCCTTGTTTTTCAGAAACTTCAGTTTCTTTCCTTTTACATAACTTTCTTCACCATACAAATCTGTCTGTACAGTGATATCAAAATTGTAAACTCAAACTATTTAATTTTAAACATTTCTTGTATTATGACAGATCGATTATTTAAAATATCAGAACAGTGAGAATGTTCATCTCATACAGCTTTAGAAACTTATGTCATACAAATAATTATGATAGAGCTATTTGTTTAGATGCACTTTGTCATTAACCAAGACAAAAAGAATACCCTTGAACAGTTCATGTGACCTGTATAAGATACCTATTTTAGGAAGAAACAAAAAATTTGTTAAAGATAATATATGCTATAAAGGGAATTGAAGGATGAACAAAATCTTGACTGGATGCAGATATTTATAGTGCAGATGACTAGTCTGACCAAGTCACTTTAGGCTTTCTTTCTGATTAATGAAGATAAAGAGGCAGTGATATGCTAGAAGAGGTTTAGAGACAGTAAAAAACTGCCCTCTGGGTCAAACAGACATAGAGGACACTGTCATCTATTCCACAGCCAGTGCAGATACAATGTCTGAAAGAATCAGCATGGCTCTTGGCCTCTGGGGCACTTACTGTGAAATTAAGCCATATCAGGTACTTGCATTATGTAGGCTTATATATGTTATGATTAGAACTGACCTTCCACTAGAATCCTTGCAAAGAAGCACAGAGATCTTTGCTGATGTGTGTCTTTGCTCAAGTTTCTCTTGCCTTAACTACCGTGGGCTTAGAAATCTCCTTGAGACATCTCACACAGTTCTACCACTTTGTGTTCAGGCTACTGGATTAAGTTGTGGGGATGAGATACAATTCAAGAGAAAATGTTTGATGTTAGATGAGTACACATAGTCTAGATGATTAATTTTTCTTTTCTTAATATTTTTTTAATAGTTATCTAAAAAATACAGTCAATGAAACTTCCAAAAGTGCAATGCAGTAACCTTAACATAGGCATCAGGAGACATTTAATATGACAAAGTCATCCACCCTGATTTCCAGATTCTTCTCAGAGAGGATATAGATTTACTGTGCATCTTCTTCATAACTTCTGAGCTTATGTATATTTCTCATATATCATAACACCTTCAAAGTCCATGTTAGGTGAGCCAAGGTCCTAATCTACTGACAAAATTGCAAATTTAGATACTTAGCTTAGAGTTTTAATTCTCTGTTAAGTGTCTTTTAATTGTAGACAGAAACTAGAACTAAATTACTATGAAATCTGCACAACTCTAAGCTATGCCAGTGTCCTGTTCAGACACAGTCATCATGTCACAGGAGAAGCCCTTCCATTCCATCTCTAGGGACCACAGAATGTATTATATACTTAGAATAGTACTATCCATGACTGGACCTGTATTGCTAGGGTCTGCATAGTTATGGTACAGAAAGTATTTACTGAGGTCATCGAGCTTTTGCATCTAAGAAAGCAAATATTTCCTTTTATTCACAGGTAATTTATCATCAGAAACAGAATGCAGACCAAAAAAAGAGCTCTAGGAAAAGGCATGTGCCAGGCTCATTATAACGTATTTAATGAGTGTGCCTCTATGTGATTTGCAGCTTCATCTGGAAGGCTTTAAACAAAGAGTAAAAACCTTTCTTTGTTGTTGTTCTAACATGCATCTAGTAAGACAAGTCTAGGTAACAGTGTCCTAAGCTTAGTCAAGCAGGTCTAGTAAGTTTACTGAGGCAAATCGTGACAGATTGATGATTAGCATATGCAATATAAGTGCATTGTAAAGATCAGTACATGCAGTAAATTAAAATATTTTTAGTTAACAGATATTTATTTTATACTAATACTCCTGATACCTTGGAGTAGTATTCCAATATATAGTGTTCTTGATATTTCAGCACTTCTTGTGAGATTAAGAGCTCTTCATACAGAAACATTAACCATATCCCTCCAGGATCTCCTAAGTAAGCCTGTAAACAGTTTTTCCATATGCTTATTACATCTAAACTAAAACAAGCAAACAAAGCCCCAAAATCCTCCAATTCTAAAAACCCCACCAAACTCATTATTATCAATAGTTTTCACTTACATTTTAAGCAAAGGCCGAGGAAGAAATAATAAAGAACATGAAAGGACATCAGAGTCTTAAACCCAGCCACCACTAGTGCCTAAAACAAAATCTTAAATGGAGAAACTACTTGAATTATGTAGAGACTTATTTCACATAAATAAAACATTAGATTCCTTCTAGTCAAAGATTGGTAAGAACTTCCAGAGAATGGGTTCATTTTTCTTAAAATGGTGATGGAAAGTAAAGCTAGACATCTAGGAAACCTCTTTAATTCAGGAAAGACAAGGATTTGAAAATCTGAAATTATTTTTTTTTTTTTCCAATAAAGTCTTCTTTCAGTTAGAGGAAAACAGAATTTTGGATTAATTGCTCCCTCTCTTAGTTATTCAGAGAAACAAAATACTAGAGCCTTAGGACTTGAAATCTTGCTTTTTAATTTTTATACAGCTATTGTGCTGTCTTTGAAAAGGTAGCACTTTTCCAAGACATAGTAAACTGGTTATAATAGAGAAAAGAAAATTAACAATTAAGGAGTTGCTTCACAATTGGGCCATATGTAAAGTAACAATATGCTGCTAAAAAACATTAATAGGACAAGATGTGTTTGTAAGCAAATTCTTGATGTGGGACACCTCAACTACTCTTTATTTCTAATCAGCTGTTTTGAAAGAGCTTGCTCTGTAGATTTGTAACACTCTCTAAGAAAGAAAACACAAAATGGAGACACATCTATGCTTGTTTGAGCAAAGCACTAGTAAAAATTTCAACTATGCTTTGTGACGCTCAGTTTGAGTGTTCTGGCTCTCTTGCTCATAGTGTTGCTCAACAACCAGGGTCATCAGTTTCTTGATTCAGAGAAATAATTTTATGAAATAGATTTTATCTGTTTTACCTCAAACATACTAAGTTCTTCCAGGATAATCTAAGACAAAATTTATTCCTGTCAATTAAGCAACAATATAACGAAAGGAAAAAAAGAATCCGAAGAAATATAACTAAATAAAAACCCAACCCAGAGATAGGGAAAAATCCTAACAGTGTTAAACTACTGTATTATTAAATGAATACATTCCTATATTATTAAAAAAAAAAAGGTGGTTGTATTTTTAAGAACAAAAAAACAAAACCACAATTGAAAAAAAATCTCAATTGCATTTTTACAATTTAAAATGATCTTTTGAGATTTTTCAAGGGCATCAATAGTTCACCATGTTTCATAACGGGGAGACAGTTTGCAAGTGAGTTGTTTGTATGTACAACTGCTTCAAAAATAAATAAATACTTAGCACTTTGAGTTGTAGATTATTAATTTAAAACTTAGTAACATCATTGGAAAGTAAGACAATGTATAGAATACTACTTATATAATTTCCACGGAAAAAAAAGAATTTGTATTATCTCACTGCTCTGTCTTAATTGTCTTATTCCTTATTAGCACTTGAAGACTCATTTGCAGATCGACATCATGTTTACATCAGTACTTATATGGTGTAGTTCTTCTATATACTGACATTAGAATCCCTGTACAACCTTTGGAATTTCATGGAAGTGGCTAGCTCTTCCCAGGGGCTCTAGATTAAACCCTGCATACCCAGTAATTTAGTAACCTCTTTTAAACTCTTTAATTTTGTATTTAGTCCAAAACCAATCCAAGATATAAAGTTCTGCCCCCGTTTTTCACCTCTGCAGTGCTATGGCCGAGGACATCTAACAATGAATATGTTCAATTAAATCTGTACAAAACTTATACCACTTAGAGCAAAAGTTTTTATAAAGCCTGTTTTTACAGATGCTTGAGTTTTGTATATTTTTGTATCACAAAATGGAACACTGTTAGAGATAGTGCTAGTGTTAGATAGATAGTGCTAGAGATATCTTAAGAGCTCAAATTAGTTGGTAGGTTTGCATGAGTTACCACAGAACTATTTAAAGATACCAAGTCATGGCATATGAGCAGTATAGTCAGGTCAGCAGGGCTGTGTTTAGCCCAGAGCTGATACATTTCCAATTTCATAACTAGCTCCTTTGTAACTAGCTGAGACATTTCTGCACAACACACAACACTAGACTGGACGTACCTTAGGCTGTTGAACCCATGGTAAATCACATTTACTGATTAACTGGCCTGATTTTCAGAGTTGCTGAACCTCTTCAAATAACACTGGAGATTTCAAATAAAAATTATAGAAATTTGAAACATAAATTTAGTTAATTAAAAATACAAAATTATCAATCAAATAATTCTGGAGTAAATTCTGGTGAGTGTGAGGGTGTTGCTTGTTTTCTTTTTAATTAAAAATACAGTATTGCTATTACAGCATAAACCAGCTAGCTCTATTCAGAAATTCATTATCAATGTGCCACATAAGAAATGTTAAAATATGGATAAAATTAACTAGACAATTACCTTGTGCCTAAACTTCAGATGCTTAGATGGATTTTTTTTGCTTCTGGTTGTGTTGTTTTTTTGTTTGTTTTTTTTTTTTTTTTTTTTTTTTAATTCAAGTGCTGTTTTCATCATATAAAAAATAATTAATGTGGTTGTCTTTGAGTCCTCCAGAGACACATCTGCAAAACGAAGTTTAAGTACTTAAGTTGGGCAGACTGGCTCTGTTCCATCCTTTCTGGGAAGAAATAGCATGCTATTCCTGTGATTTATATTCTAGCCATATGAGTAATGTTCTTTTATTATGCAGAAATATTTTTTTATCCATTTAGTTTATTTTCATTTAGTAATTGAAACAATTGGGACTTAAAAAAAATACTTAATCAGTCACTTGCATGCTTTGGCAAATAGTTTACATCATCAGAATCAGAAAGACCATATAGATGTAAGGAGAACATTTTCAGAGACTTCGATCCAAGGAGATGTAAGACAGTTTTGAACAAAATTGGCCCTTATTTAATCATTCTTCAGACAATGCTTTTGCTCTCTCATCAAGATGTAATACAACAGAGCTTTACCCTGAAAAAGGAAATGAGAGAAAGGACAAATCAATTAATTGAATTTGTTTTCATTCATTACTAAAATCACCTCTACCAAAAACTATTAATCACAGAAGCCTCTTAAAGCATCATCCTTAGCTTTTCCAGGGTTTACCAAGATCTTGCTCCATTGCAGATGAATTTGCACGTGGGCTGATATTTACAGGTACTTTTAATTTCAAAATTTTTAATTAAAAGTTTTTCCCTTTTTAAAAAATAAACCTTCTTAATTATATCTCCTGTAAAGCCCATTTTGTGTTGTCCCTATTCTTTCTTTGAAACAGGACACACAGACGTCTATTTACAACTGATTTTCAAAGTTGAATCAATTTTAAATACTCTATTGAAATCTTTATCCACTATATTCAGGACCATGACCTTGCCAAACAACTGGGAATAGCAAGGCATATATATAGAAAATGGAGGTATATGTAAATATATGTCTATCGGGTGCACACGTCAAGATAAATAATCAAATATACACAAATATACACAAATACACAAATATACACAAAAATACACAAATCTATAATTAGTGTAAATTATTTTCATCCCAACCATTTAGGTTGATTTTTCTTTGTTTTTAAGACAAATGACTCCTTCAGTCTCCACAATATGCAAAGGATGAATTTATAGCATTTAGGTAGGATTTTTAAAAGTAAGGTATAACATCCACATAAGAAATGTGACTTTTTTTTAAAGCATGTATTTAGGAGTACATGAAAAGTTTAAGAAAAGGTTCACTTTTTTTTCTTCAACAACTGAATTTATTCATCTGTTAAATGAGTGATATTTTAGACTAATTTCATTGAAAAATATAGAAATAGAAGAACAGTATAACCTCAAATTCTCTTCCTTTTGACTTTTATAACCTAGCTCTTTAGAAGTCTGGTGAAATTCATTTTCATTTCCCACTTAGTAATATTACATCTATAACTGGCCCACTGTCTGCTGCTGAGACCAGTCCTGTTTACCACCCGCTCACCTCTGTATATTTTCATGTGGCCACAAATGAATTTCATAACTTATTTTATCTATATGAAACCTAATTCCATTTTTGCATGGTTTTCCTTTACTTGGATGAGAAAGGTAATTTGACACCTTGCAGAAGCACAGGCGTAGATACTGTAAAAGAAGCGTTCAGGCAGGATTTGGAGGAGAGAAGATTCACACTGTGTTTTCAGCTTGGTGTAATTACAGATCAGCCTAAAGTCAAATGAGGAGCTACATTTCCTATCTAACAGAGACACCATAGTAAATATCCACTATAAACCTAGAATCTTGATTTACGGTTCTGTCACAGTTTTTAGGGTACTGATTTCATTTACGTACAAATAAGTAACATGTTGACACAATAAGATGGCAGTATTTCTCAGTCTGTACTTTAGATAGTTCCATTAATACCTTTAAATTGATTTGATAATCAATATATGCAACAAAATGCTTTTCCAAAATCATTACGCAAAATGTTGCTTATCTGTTAGGTGCTACTAAGGGAAGGAAATCTTACTGTTCTGTAGGCAGAAAATACAAGCATACTAAAAATAGCAAATATGAGCCTTTCAGCTTGAGACTTCATACATTATTTTATAATTTTGCTTTGCAGAAAAATACAAGCATAAATTCTTATTCTGAATGCACAAAGATCATTTTTTCCCATGAAACTATTATGTACTCTTGTATCGGGTTGGCATGATATGGTTTTGAAGAAGAGAAGTGTGGGGGGCAAGGTGTTTTTAAGATTTGATTTTATTTCTCATTATACTACTCTGATTTGATTGGTAACAAATTAAACTAATTTTCCCAAGTCAAGTCTATTTTAGTAATGATGGTAACTGATTGAGTGATCTCTACCCTGTCTCCATCTTGACCCACAAGCTTGTCATAATATTTTTTCTCCATTGTCCCACTGAGGAGGAGGAGTGACAGTGCAGCTTTGGTGGGCACCTGGCATCCAAACAGGTACAAACCTACCACAATCCTGCTTCCTGATCAAGCATTAGAGGTTGCTTTACTAAAGCTATTTCATTTCTTCATGTAATTTTTCTTTTGTTTTTTAGTTGTAATTTTCAATATGGTGTCCATGTGTATAAATACTTTGTCAAGACTGGAAGGAATATTCAACCTAAATCCACATAATTTCAGTTGCATGTTTGAGAGAGAGCAAGGGAAACACTAAAACAATGATCTGAACTTTTTTCACTGCATATGAACATTTCTTCTTGCCATTTCCAGCATGGTTGCTTCAGTGCCATATGACAGTTCCTCCCACTCAGCAGATGTCACTCCCCATACTACCATCTCACAGTTTCCTCTTTATTCCTGCAGCCAATTGCTGAGGAATAAGCACCATCCTGAAGTGACATGCTCAGGTTGAAACCCATACAACTGGAAAAGCCTTATTAGTTTAGCCTTAATGTGCAATTATCCTCCTGCTTGAAGAGCTGGACTGTAGACACACACACATGCACACCCCCCCCCCATACTGATAGTATTCGAAGTCAGACACTACTTACAGGTGTTAGCTGACATAAATGCATTTTTCAAATTGTTTCTGTGGTGAGATCCCAAATCCCATATTTTCACAGTCAACAAGTCTTTTAATTGGATTAACTTATGAAGATAGACCTGGTATTGAGCTAGGAAACCAACTAATTTTTGCTTTTTTCTGATTAGTTTCTGCACATCAAAATATATTGCTGCATATCAAATAATCATTCTAATTCAATATAAGAACATGTGAATCTTGTACACTTCATAATTGATGCTTTTGCTGTTACTATTCACTTTCTTAAATAATTTCTGTTTCCAGTAAATTTTTCTTATCTCAACCCATTATTTACCTTTTGTGACTCCAGTTGTCCTGTTCAGCCCACCTCAGGGCAGAGGGAAGGAGAGCAGGGCACAAGTGGTGTATGGTTTTAGTGGGAGCACTAAATTGGAGAATACCCTTCCTAAACCACAATGGGGGAAAGGAAACATTCAGCTGTACAGACATTTATTGGAAGTTATAGCTTATGGATAACTTCTGATGGCTCAGAAGGGAATTTAGATAGCCCACAGAATATTTTGAACTGGAGTCAACAGAAACAAACAAACAAAAAGGACTGGAGGAAGAATTGCTTGATTTTGGTCATATGTGAAAGCTGAACATAGAACTACTTATTTGTGAAGCTATCCATGTGCTGTAGAAAGTTTGTTTTTCTCCCCACAGTTCACGTAACTGTTGTTCAAACTGTGCTCAAGATTTGTACAAATGACAACTTGAAAATAAAGGGAAAATACAGCATTACTCAAACTGTTGTCTTGAGATGCCTTCCTCTAAGATATCAATATTTCATGCTTTCTGAATGGAAACAACTTTAACTGCAAGAGTCATGGAACAATTTCTTAAGTTTTTGATGCACACTAGCCAGAAAGGAAATAATCTTAAAATCCTGAGTCCGTACGGTAAGTGTGAATGGGGAACTTATGTTTTATGGATATCTCAAGGTCAATTTAAAATAAAGAACCCTAGGCTTTCTAAAATGAGAGATCTTATACTGTGTATTGAAATCTCTTTTAATTTGAAATTATGTAAGGAACAGTCACTCACTCAGTTTAAAACTATCTTTTTTCTATTAGCCCGTTTCTCACACTCATCTTTAACATCAAGATAATTTGTTACATAACTTTTTTAAAAAATCATACATCCTAGCATGTAATCAGTGTTTTGATGGATTCTTTTGATTAGCATATATTTGTGGCATGTACTTTAAGACATAAAATTTTCTAAAGATTGAATATAGTCTCTTGAGAACAAGTAAGAATATATCATGATCCAACTTACTTGTTTCTTTTTTTAAAAATTACTTTTATTCTTATAATCAGTTCTTTAATACTTCTGATACATTTATATTGCCTAAATATGTCCTCTATCAGTAAATAGAGCTTATCTTCAAGCACAGAGATAAATGAAGTTTCTGTTATATGTGTATCTGATTTACAGGCTATTTAGTTATACTCCTTGTTATGAACACCAGAGAGGAGTACATGATCCTTGGGCCAGATTGTGTGTTCAGTCTTGTGTCAGTATATGTATGTAGGGTCCAGGAATCAGTAAACTCTCTTTAGTGTGTTTTCTCTTTCTAACCTAAAAATCTACAGATTTTTCTCCTGAACAAGCATTTAAATTAAGCTATTAGAGGATGTAGACTAGGTACATGAACTAAATAGAGAACAGAAACTAGTATGAAATAGTTTAAAATAATGGTCACTTTACATAACTTTTTGGGTCTGGCATATGTTTACTTGGATTTATAAAACCAAGATATGCAACAAATATTCCTTAGCTTCAAAATAAAACTCTTTGAAGTCTAATTAAAAGTTCAAGCAGGCCCAAGCAGATATGTTTTGCTTACTCACAAAAGAAGAGAATTAAAATTTTAAAATTGATTTTTACAGTTTCTGATATGTTGGTGAATAGTATGGAGAGAAAAGGACTGCAAACCTGGATGATTCAGAGTTGCTGTCACAGGATGAGGTTAAGGTCACTAGAGTAATCTACAAAGTTTTAAAGGTTCAAAGCCATAAAACAATACCTACATGCCAGTGTGCTAAACTATAGGTTGGACTTGATCTCAAAGGTCTTTTCCAAACTAGTTGATTCTGTAAGTTTGTGATCTATCCTTCTCACAGAGCTTATAATCAGAAGTGATATGTCAGTGTGGACATAGTAGAGTTTTCCTTAGTTCTCTGGTAAGGTAAAATTTCTCTGGTGATTCATGTAAAGCCTTCTAGTTGTCGCTGTGTTCATAGGCATTAAGGTGTGGGAGAATGAAAACTGTTAGACAAACTTAATTGTTCTGATCTCCAAACATAAAGTGAATCAGATTGCAAGTGTGTATTCTAGATAGTTTTCAAGCTTGTTTGGTAGTTGTCAAAAACTGTTTTGAGTACCTTTGAAGAATAGCTTGCCTATTGGCTTATACTTGTTTATTTGTTTGCTTGTTTTGTTTTGTTTTCTTGTAATTTTGGGAAATTTTATAAGAGTAAAAGGAACAAATTCTCACAGGATTCACTTTCTCAACTGATAGCAAAAGCAATTAAAGAATGCAGGGCTTTGCTACAAAATAAGTGAATACTGTAGGAAATCAGGGAGAGGAAGGGTAAACATTGCAAGTGATATTTGGGAATAAAGTCCCAAAGAGTCTATTTTAGACTGAGGAGGACTGTGCAGCTGTGCCTGGTTTGAATTAAAGTATTCTTGATTCAGAAGGAAGTGACATTGTTGCCATCATCTGTGAAGCAGATTTGATATTTAAACATATCATGAATTTAAACCAAATCTATGAAATTCCTCTTTTACTGTGTCCTTTCAGAGTATTTTGAAAGCCCAGTGTCTTGGATTAAAAAAAATAATAGGTATAGTTCATGGTTAATATGTAATTGTTAATTATAAATCTATGAGAGCTTGTTTTTTTTAAAGTATGAAGAAGTGGGCATGATGTAGTTCTTTCATAAAGTTAAAAAAATTGATTACACTATTCTAATGCATTTGTGCTGTTAAAAGCTCTTTGGATTTGTTTAGTTGGTTTTGGTTTAATTGGATTTTCATTCAATTAAAAAAAAAAAAAAAACAAACAAAAAGCCACGAAAGATTTGTATAAAAGCCCACTTATATCTGAACAATTAACTACCTGTCAACTAGACTGCTGTGTCATCTACATGGTAAAAATTGCACATAGATGAAGCAAAGATTTCGGTGGACAGAAAGTCGAAACATGAGATAAATGGCTAGTCATGGAGGCCTACATTTTGTGTATTTTAGAGAACAGACATGAAAAAATATCATCCTTTTTTCAGTGAGGATGTAGAAACAATTATCTCAGCTTTCCCATTTGTAATGAAAAAAAAAAATACTGTCTCTCTCTAAGGTTAAGTACAAATTTTTGATCTTAAAACTATTTGATCCTTTGTACTCTGGAGTATTTACAAAATATAGATATAATGCAATTCTTTTAGAAATTGCTGTGTCCTACTAATTTCTGATATTGTCAGGTTTTCAAGAACTGTGGATTTAGAGAAGCAGAATTATATGTAGCTGGCTCCATACTATGGAAGTAATACTGTGATTATTAGTTCATTAAAGTCTAATTAAATTTTGACTGTATAAAAAAGATAATGCATCCCGTTTATAGTTGGAACATTAGCACATTGAACGGAAATGATGTTTTTCTGGATGTTTCCAAATGTAACAAATCAAACAGTTAATTTAAAATCGAATCATCACAAATTGTGTAACTGTAAAAAACTTATTTTCCTTTGTATTTTTTTCTTTTTGTTGTTGTTGTTGTTTTTTTTTTTACTTCCATGAGTGAACGGCTTAAACCATGGAACATTTTAGACAATTGAAAATAAAATATTGAAGCTCTTTGAAGTGCTCTAATCACATTCAGCAAATATATCTGTAGCTCAGATAGAAATAGTAACTTTTTTTTTAATATTCATACTCTGATGTAGTCTAAAAGAATATTTAGAACAATTCTAAAGCAGTAAAACTCATTGTTGATTGACATGGCTGAACTTCAGTTGTCATTTTTCTTCATTTCTGGGTATCCTGCAGTTCTGCATTTTCAAATTTGTGACTGAGTGAAAGTACATTTCCAAAGTCCTCATTTTGGAGTATGTCTTCTTGAGTCTTCTGAGTCTTTATATATATTTTAGCATTAACTCTCAGATGATGTTTCCATCTATCATAGTTCGTACAGACCTATGACTTAATGCTGAAGTATTTGGTTCTCCAGATTGATCCCTTCTCACAGTTCAGGTTTAGGTTATTAACAAGACATGAAGACAGGCAGACTTCAAATAAGATGCTGGGAAAATTCATTCTGACTTATCCATACCTTAGTCTTATTTTTCCTGATCCCACTTTTTTCAGCAATTCCCTGTTTAAGTAGCTCCCTGTTACTCTTTCTAAATTTTGTTCACTGTTTCCATGTCAGCAGACCTGATAACTCAAAAGATGATGAAAAAGTAGAGTATAGAGTTTCCTGATTTTGAAAGGTATTCACAAGGATCATCAAAGTCCAATTTCTAGCCCTGCACAAGTGTCATGGTTTAGGAATGGTATTCCCCAATTTAGTTTTCCAATTGAAACCCATGTGTCACTTGCTCGCTTCCCCCTACCCCTCCCCTTAAGATGAATTAGTGACACAAAAGGAAAGATCACAACCTGAAAAAAGAACAATTTACTGGAAACAACAAAGAGGTAAGAAAATTAATAGCAATAGTAACACTATAAATAACAAAGTGTACAAGATTCACGTGTGATTTCTTGGAACCAGTGTTCCTTCTGCTATATTTACTCAACCCAAAGGAATCCCTTCTTCCCAGAAGGGGCTCCCCCCGCCCTGCCAATGCCAGAGCATCGACATGAGGTGGCATAGAATAACCTCCGTGTCCTAGCCATGCCTCCTTCTGCCTACGGCAAAAATTAATCCTGTCCTGGCCGGAGCCAGGACAACAGGACACACCCAAGAATCACACCATGCGCCTGACAGGATATTGCAAATATTTCTTTAACTCTGTCAGGTTTGCTGCCACGACCACTTCCCTGGAGAGCCTCTTCCAGTGCCCAGCTACCCTCTGGATGATGAACTTTTTCCAAATATCAAACCTAAACCTCCTCTGACACAACTTCATGTCTTTACCTTAGGTCCCATCACTGGTCATAAGAGAGAAGAGATCAGTACCTTCCCCTCATGCAGAAATTGTAGATGATGAAGAGGTCTCCTGTCTTGTCCAGGCTGAACAGACCAAGTGACCTAAGCCATTCCTCGTATGGTTTCCCCTCTAAGCCCTTCACCGTCCTTGTGGCCCTTCTTTGGATACTCTCTAACCGTTGTATATCTTTCTTGTGGCACCTAAAACTGCACACAAAGACTTGAGGTGTGGCTACACTAGCACAGAGTGAACCAGGAAAATCACCTCCCTTGACCAGATAAGGATGCATCCCAGGACACAGTTTACCCTTCTGATGGTCATATCACACTGTTGACTCAGTAGAATGGGACTTAATGTTAGAAAAAACAAGATTTGAATAGTGGAGACTAGTAAGTTTATAAGGGTAGTGGTATATGGAGCCTGAAATACTGCTGAATCAAGTGGAACACAGGTCCTGACAAATGACATCTTTGAGATATTTTTTCCTTTTTTTATTCTTGCAGAATTGTCTTCTGTCATTTAAGACAGAACAGAAATCCTTCAAACATGCTTATAGAAAGCCAAATTATTTCATTACCTTAACATGATGGTTTTTAAGTGAAATAAAGTAACAGATGGTAAGGTGTAGGTCTAGAGACAAAGGACTTTTCCAATTACTTATGAAGAGGTGAAAAATGAACAAATCTGCATAATTTTTTATATCATAAAAAGGTAGAAAGCAATTTCCAGACTGATTGGAATAGGATGTCATTAAAATTGCTTCTTAAGGGAATATTTTAAGTGCTTGTTTTTCAGAATGAAGTGACTGTAACTCATGGGCATAGATAACAGCTGTACTGGCCTCTGTGTGTAAATGCAGTCATATTTCCCTGTATTTCAAAATTTTAATAAGTTCTATGATTTATGTAAGAATTTATGGTTGCCCAAAAGCATCAGAAATGCAATTTAAGTGCTACCACTCATAAGACTTGCCAAAGGATTAACATCAGCAGATTTATTTTCTTAATTTTATTGTCATTGTATATCACACCTTTTCTAATATCATGTCTCTGTACTACAATAATTTCATTGTAAAGTAACTGAGAGAATAAACTCTAGCTGAAGAAATTGTTACAAAAAAGACATAATAAAGAGATGTGTTTGTAAAAACATTTTTATAATTAGAATTTTATTCATAGAGAAAAGATAGTTTGTTTATATGAACATTTCACCACTTTGACCAATACCCATCCTGACAAAAAAGCACCAAGTATTCTGTTATGAATTAACCTGAATCTATCTAGATTAGGTATGATTTTGCTATTATCAGTGTATGTAAAATGTTTTACATAACTTGCCACAAAGTAAAATATTCTGACATTGCATCTCAAGTCATGTTGTTATTCTCGACACTCACTGTATACTGTGTGATACAGCAAAATTAACAAGCTATTACTTTTTTTGTTTGATTTCTTATAAGATGAAGTCTAGAAAAAAACTTTTTTACTCTCACTGGTGCTGAGTTCATTGTAATTGACACTAACACATCTTTGAAATATTTCAAGTAGCAGTCAAATTTCATATGCACATGGCTTTATGAATTATTTTCATAAAATTCAAAGTGGTGTGGCAGTTTTCCCTGCAAATGCAATCTTCTCCAACTCTGCAATGTTTAATAGGCTATTGCTCTAGCATGCTGCATTTAGTCTTAGCATCTTATATGTGGCAAGCTTAAGCCTTTTCAGAGTAAACATTTCTTTAAAAGTCTGTGGACCTTACAGCACAGATTGCTGCTGTCACTGAATAAAAGTGTTGAGTGCAAAATATTAAGTAATCTAATGTAGTTTTAACATTCATAACTTTATAGGAAAGCATACTTTTAAAGTCCCTGACAAACTTTTGCAAATGGAGTGATATGCTTCATTAGTAAGAGAGAAGCAATATACTTTAATAAAGTAGTGAGTTAATTAAGAAAATTCAATCATAAATACAACAGTGGTTTAACAAGATTGGATGGGAAGGTCATTTGGTCATTTAATGCATAGAAAACAGGGTCACATAAAAATGTCAGGGGCAACCTGCTGTTGAGTCAAGAGGTTCAGAAAGAACCCATCTTTCCCTTCTCAGAGAGGAGTCAAGGTGCACACGTAGTCCGAGACTTGGTCAACACAGTTTATGTCTAAGGGATTCTATATGCACAATGAATCCTGTATATCACATAGCTAAGATTTCATATTTTGGCATGCTATTAATCACTTACCTGTTCTGTTGTAGCCAGGAATTTCTCAGCCCCCAGGAGTAACCTTGAGAGCCATCCTTACTCAAGGTGAAGTCCTAGCGTGAGGCCCCTGCTATGCAGGAGAGCTCAACAGACCCTGAACGTGTCACTATTTATAAAGTAACACCATTGACTTATTTCTGTACTACTAAGACATCTAAGTCAACGTTCTGGACAGGCCTTGTGTACCATGTTGCCATCTGTCCCCCAAAGTCCACAGCAAGCTGGATATAGCTGTCAAAACACCACTGGTGATTATGGCTTAAGCAAGGGGCAGGGGGAGAGATGCACACTGTCACACTCTATGCCATGACTATAGTCAATTTATCTTACTTTCAGAGTCTGGTGGTATGGCCACTCTATGCATGTGAGTATGCATAAGTTATGTGTGTTTTGAACAGACACAGTTATAAAATGAGGCACAGATATTTCACCTAATAGAAAGGGCGTGACCTATTCATTAATTTTAGTTTGAGAATCTCTTTTAGCTCTCATACCTGTCAATCTACTTCTTCCAGAGCCAGCCAGGTCCCTTCATTCAAAGCTTGTCAACACTTTTCAAAATGTCTCTTCTAATCTCAGTCTTAGAACAAAGAGAAATTTTCTAAAAATATTTTCCTTTTTCTATCCAACAGCTGTTTAAAGCAATTTAACTATCTGGTCCTAATAAAGAACTATGAAAAAGTTAGCACAGCACCCTTTGAACAAATAGTCTTGAAGCCCCCAGATGTTTCTAGGCTTCAAGAACATACAGAGATTTTTTTGTACATCTTTATTTTAATGTTTCTTTAATGTATCTTAGAACTTTAAATGCAGTATTTGTTATTGAAAGGTGATAGGTTAGCTTTCAGGCATTTCAAATCTGGAGAGAAAAGTATCTGATATGTTCAGAATCTGCTTCTCTGAAACTTCTTTATTGTCCTTTACTCTGAGCTAACTATTGAATTGGAAGTCGTAATGATTGTTTATTTTTTCTGAGCACCCAAAATTACTTGGGAATTTTAATACCCTAGCTGTCTTTCAATGTCTGTCTATAGCCACCCTGGAAAATTTAGTAAAGTTTGAAATCTATTTGAAATAAGTTAAAGGATAACAACCTAATTAATAATGCCAATCAAAATTATTTTCTCAACAGTCTGTCTTCTAAAAAAAGGTTATTTTAGGGAAATAAATGTAAGGGGAACATTTAGGTACTTAGAAAATTTTCAAAGGGATAATTTTAAGGCATCCTGATTCAAAACAACAGAGAATATTAGTTTTTGCTTTGGGACTGATAAATATTTAATATATTATTTATAGTGAAGAAAAAATTATCTGTACTACTGCAGGCATATGGATCTGATCATCCCAATATACAAAGCGCAGGACAAATTGGAATATAAGAAAAATTTAAAAATGTGAAAAGGATTTCAAAGAAAATTTAGGATTTTTCTGATTACTCGATGACATATTTATATATACAAATATAACATGTATTTAATATAGGGTGGCTGTGTTTGAATCTATCAGAGGAATTAAATGGGAAGCATGCCTCTGGCTTGACTTCAACAAAGAACTTGATATAGCACCACGTGGAAAACTATGGGTTAGATGAAAAGATAAAAATTACAAAAACTTCAAAATTATCAAGGTTCTAGTTAAAGGAGGAAAGACAGCAGATATAATTGATATTAAATATGAAATACAAATGAAATAATGTTTCTCAAGGCTCATGTTGGTAATACTCAAATGAAATTAAAGATTTTATGTAAGAGTCAGGAATACCTCAAAGAATTTTACCAATGTTGCAAATGTAAAAATCATTGTAATCCTGGAGAAAATGAAGGCTTAATCCATACAAGTACTTGAATATGTAAAAGTAATCAGAATAGAGTCATTGAAGAAAGTACTGACAAAACAGGAAACAACTTCTTCCAACAGTGTTTGCTCTTCTGCTCTTTAAAATAAAATCTATTACTTTGACTTTCAATGCCAATTTTGGCTTTGCAGAAAGTTACTTGTACAGATGTGTACATTTCACTAACTGGTGAGTAACTGATGAATCAGTTCTAGTTGACAGACTGGTAGCTTCACAACTTTTTTTTAATGATTTTTTTTTTTAATTGTCTGTTCATACTCACAGTAGAAAAATTAGGTGAATTATGGTACCAAACAGATAGACGTAATAATACAACATTTCACAGTATAAAATTTTGTGTTTTGTAATTGGAAGCTAGTAAGACAAAACCTGAGGGCAGAAATTCAGGCTCTTTGAATGAGCTGTAAAATGTTCAGTCCTATGAGGTACTGATATGTCACAGCTGTGAATAATGCAAATGGTGTTCTAGGATTTGTCAGCTGAGTTAGGACGATATTAGCTCCATTATACAAAATTCTGGTGAGATAGTCTCTGAAATATGTACTCTGGTCATTCATATTGAAAGGAGATGAATTAAAACTGACAGATGGAGAGAGCTTCTGTAATAATGTAGAAAATTGAAAGTCTATTATATGAGAAGGAATTGGAAGCACTAGGTTTGGTTAGTCTGGTGACAGAAAGGCAAAAAAGGGATTAGGCTCCTACCTGTAAATTCATCGAAGGTTACAGACTATGTAAGATACAGGATTGGTAAAGAACAAACGAGTACAATAAATATGTTTTGCTTGAAACTGAAGAATATCTGGTAATTCCATGGAATGTATGGAAGCCTAGCTTTTACAATGTGTATCAGAAGAAAAACCAAAGATTAAAAAACCAAAGATTACTTTAAAAAGATTTTCATCTTTTTTACAGGATTAATGACTATGATTCCTGTAGTAAAAGAGGCCATTGCTATATGAATGTATTGCGTGAACAATTATTAGGTCACATGTATTGAAGGACATAAATAGATATGAAATATGTACACTGAATATTGGTCTGCATGACTTTAAATATCTGGTCAAACAGCTGGAAATATGAATCTGAATAAAATCAACCGACTGATTTGTTATGGAGTCAGTTGCAGACCTGGGAATAACAGTTTCTACTATCTGTGCAGAGTGGAAAAAACTCTCCTTTTTTGGAATTCTTTAAAGACATCTTCAGTTTGCCTCTAGGGTAGCATGAACTTGCACATTAACCTGTAGCTAAAAGAATTAATCTAATTCTCAGCTGTCTTCATTTGATAAAATGAATCTCACTCATAAACTGTAACAGGCCTGAGTAACGAAAATTTTTTTCACTAGCAGAATGTCTAAGACAACCTAGAGAAAGCTGCAGCTTAATACAAGAAAGTGGAAGGGAGAGAGACTAGAGCTGTCTAGAAGAAGTGACTGGACCTGAAAAGAAATTAGATTTATTAGAGAAAAAAGTAAGGGGTGTGTGAAGAAGATAATAAAAGTTATCTGTTCCATGGCAGTGTGAAAAAAAAATGTTGGTAATAGTAGGAAAATTATGGTAAAATAACTCCAGGGACTTATTCTGGCAAAAAAAAAAAAAAAAACAAACCAACAACAACAACAACAACAACAACAAAAATCCCCTATACCCATAGCTAATGATAAGCAAACATAATGTAGAAACACTCGAGAAAAAATCTGGTTGAACAATATGCATTGGGATAGACTGTTAGATTTTAGGGAGAATATATCCATGTCTAGAATCTGATTTTTTCCCTAATGTGTCTAATCTGCTACTAGTTCCTAGCTATCTGTTTTCTGTGACAACTCTTCAGGAATCATACAAAATTCATATTGCTTCTTTCTTCTGCTCTTTCAGCTTATACCATTGCTATTGAAGGCTCAGTTCTCAAGGTCTTTGGGGTTATTCTGGGTGCATTTTTAGCACAACTATTGTTCTGACATGAATAGAAGCTAGTGAAAGTGTAGGTGGTAAAAATAAAATCTGAATATTTACATGCAGAAAAGTGGAGGCCTTGGTAAAATGTAAATGCTACTTATGTAAAAGAGGAATCTCAAAAAATGTGATTACAATGCCTTAGCCCAGTCATTTTATTTCATCTTAGTGACATCTTTGGACATATCTTCCAGTTCAGTATGGATGTCCCAGGTGCCTTAAGCGTCTGTGATGGATGCATTCAATCCCTTAACCAAACCAGCAGCAGTTCAGCACAGGCTTCAAAGGAGGTAAAGGCATGAGCCACAGCCCTTGCAAGAGCTCTTCCAGTTCTGTTCTGCTCTCTGAAAACTCACAAAGGAGCAGAGTGACAGAGTGAGCATCGATGCACATGAGTTTGAGGAAGAAGTAGCAAGGACATGTTGTGAACTGACTGTAACCCCATTCCCTGTCCTCGCAGTGCTGTGGGGGAAGAAGGAGAGAACTCGGCAGAAAAGTGGAGACTGGGAAGAAGGGACAGGTGGGGAGAAGTGTTTTAAGATTTATTTCTTATATCCTACTATGATTTTATTGGTAATAAATTAACTTAATTTCCCCAAGCTGAGCCTGTTTTGCCCATGATGTTAACTGGTGAGTGATCTGACCCTCTCTTTCTCTCGACCCATTAGGTTTTCATTACAATTCCTTGTCCCTGCCCTGTTGAAGAAGAAAGTGACAAAGTGACTTTGGTGGACAGCTGGCTTCCAGCTGGGGTCAACCTATGACAGAAGTCCTAGTAGACCAATGTACCCAAAGATAATACTCTACCAGCTTCTCCTTAGCTTCACAACCTTGGCAAATGGCACAATTGCTTGAATTGTTTTCAGGGCTTTTCTTGACTTGTGCTGCTAGGTAGAAAGCTGTAGATAGAAATTATTTCTATCTGCTCAAAATTAATCAATTTCTACGTTTTCCTAGTTAGTAAAAGCAAAGTTTAAAAATAAAATTATAAACAAGACAATAGATAAATTTTTCAATTCCTAAAGCTAATACAGATCCATATAAAAAAAAAAATACATCATAATTCTTTTAATTCCACAATGACAAATACATTTCTCATCTGGGAATAAGAATCAAGGTGCTATAACAGACTGCCCAAAATAATTTTTGAAAACATTATGTGCTTTCTGATGTGACATTCATGTGATTTTTGAGAAAGTGTAATTATATCTAAAAAAAGAGTGATATAATGTAAAATATATGAAAAATTTTGAAGCCATTTTTTAAAACAAAAAATTAATTCAAAAAACTTCCAGGTTTTAAAAATATTTTAGAATAGCAGTAGGATTTTATAAAACAAAAGACTCCCTTCTCTTATGTCTCTAGTGAGATCATCATCACAGTCTAAATTTATTATATATTTGCATACATCAATATCTTCAAGATCATATTACATGTCAGCTTGTTGTAAAACAGACCTAATATGATAAAGTGAAGTACTTGTTAGACTTATGTGCCTAATAGCAGACAACTGCAATAAACCAGGCTCATGTAACACTGGTTAAGTCTCTGAGACCTTCTAAGAGGAATGAAATCACACAAGAGCTACAGAAGACCTGCACTGACTGAAGGTAGGCAGAATATTCAGCAGTATCTCAAACAGTATTAGATTCTCATGTGTAGGCAACAGAACCAAGCCCCTGGTATGCAACCTGAGATGAGCTGAACCATTCTCTAGGCATCACTGACTGTCCTGATTAGATTTCCATTGGCTATAGTGTAAATTCAGACATCTGGCTCATGTAAAGACACAGGTATAGATATACAAAGACATTTGAGAGCAGACAGATAAATGCAGCTACTACTGAACTGAACCCAACACCTGAAGCTCATTAGAATTCAAACAGAAATGTAAAAACTCAGCTTTTTTAATATTAAACAGATGTTTTTTTCAAATTCATATTTTCAAATCCACTTGGCACGCACATTTAATTTTTATACTCTAAAGATAATAATTTGCTAAGTATGACCAATGACATAAATTTTAATACTTTTTGCTGTTTATCCAGTCTTTCTTTGTACTATTTCATGACCTATTTCCCATTAACATTTCCTGTAAAGAAGGCACTCAGCTGTCATTACTGCCTTTGAGAATCACTCCTCAATACTTTTCTAGAAGGAGACATTGCGATTAGCTTGATGTCTAAAAAAACATGGCATTTATAACAGATTTTTTTTTCATGAAAGCTAGGTTTATAACAATCATGCAGCCCAAATCTGGGGTATATTATAATTTGACCTGTGTAGAATTTCATTCTAATTATATATTACGGTTTAATGAAAAATATTATGGATTTCAGCAGAACTGTTAATATTTCAAAGTGGCATAAATATTTAAGAAGCTGGCAGCTCCTATCTTTGTGATCTGCCAGCTAAAAACAGTAAGTTCAAAACAAGCCATGTGTTTTACATGATGCTAAGAAAAACTTATAATCATCAAATCCCCAGATGTTTTTGAGATATTAATGATTCAGGTGTTCTAATTTTAATAGCTGAACTCTACAGGAGTATGTCTTTCAAAGTATGTGTTTTAGGCAGTATACCTTTTTTTTCTGTAGTTTATCATATGAATCAGAATCTTTGACATGACAATAACAAAACAAAACAAAGCAAAAGAGCAACAACAAAAAAACTTAAAAAAGCAACAAATATTAAAATGGGCCAAAATTAGGGCTGAGCTGTAAGTTTTGAAGATATATAATACAATAGATCTAACACCAGAGCTATCCAGGGAATTCTTGGATAACTTTAGGCCATCTTTATCCTGTCATAAGAGAATGTTACAGGTATAAAAATTGTTCACAGAATTGCATAATCATGAAGTTTAGAAGTAACCTCCAGAGGTCATTTAGGTCCTACATGCATCTTTTATACAGAGTAGTTAAAGCAGATTGCTTTGAGCTGTGTTCAGTAAGTTTTTGAGTATTTCCACAGACAAACATTCCACAATTTATCTGGGAACCTGTCCCAGCATTTGACCACTCTCATACTAAGTACACTTTCACACAAGTCCACTTTTTTCTTGAAAAACTTCACAGCGTGTTACCTTTTCAGGCCCAGTAGGGAAATGATTGCTTTTTCCTCAGCTGAGATATGTACAAGCATTGGAAAATAAGGTCACTGAAAGTTATTGATTTACTTGTCTCTCCATAACTATTCAGTGTCTTCATTCCATGCTATTAAAATCAGAATCACCTCAGGTGTATGGAGTAAAATGCTTTCATGGAAAGAAAAGGGATCATTAGCCTTGCAAACTCCAACAAATTAAATTGATCCTCTGGAAACTGAATTTTCTAAATTTTTATGCATGATTATCATTTTGTTATGTCTTCTGGTAAAATGTTTTATGTCCAGATCTGAGTAAATGCAAGATTGGGAGACCAGTGCCAGAGAAGTGAAAGAACCAAATGTGTGAATGGTCAGCAGATGTTCTTATTTATCTGATACTGCCCAATGTTTCACCTCTTCATTCTACAAACAGAAGCAAAAGAGAACAGGGGTTTAAACTCTTAGCCTACTTTTTTCCCCTCTATTTTTATCTTCAAATAATTTTTTCTTTTTCTTCATTTTCATTTCCATCCTTAGTCAAATATATATTTGTACTCATTATATATTCATGTCTATTTGTCTCTATATACTAAACCAAAATAAAACTAAAACAACCTTCTATCATTAATCTGCAATGTTCTGTTTTCATGCTTTAATCAAACTGAAGAATAGATGTGGGGAATACAAAGCAAAGGTTAACATCTCTATCCTATTATAGCTGTAGTCACTCGAGACAAAGAAAGTATATCTTTTAACACTTTTCATTGTTCTTTTTTTTTTCAGCTTACTGCAGTCTTTTTGCTTGGTTTTCAATAATAAATTTGTTCAAACTCTGTGTGTTCTCTAAAGATTTCTAAATGTAGTATAGACTTCAAATACCAATACTCACAACCTAAACTGTGTCAGCAGGAGTAGTAAAGTAAATGTTTGGTTCAAGTCTTGCAAATAATGTTTGAGTTAACCGACCTTTATTCATTTCCTAGTATTTTTTCACATTCTGAAGGTACTTCTATTGTGTGTTTAAATAATATCCAGAACAGTGAAATACCTGCAGCTTCCACAGTAAAATAGCACTGGTCTTGGTGAATTAGATGCCAAAAGAAACCTGTCCAGGTTCATTTGTCCAGGACAACAAGGCTGGTAAAGGCTCTAGAGCACAAGTCCTATGATGAGCAGCTGAGGGATCTGAGGTTGTTTAGTCTCAAGAAGAGGAGGCTCAGGGGTGACCTTATCTTTCTCCCGTAAGGAGATTGTGGCAAGGAGGGGACTGCCCAGTAACCAGTGACAGGGCAAGACATAGTGTCAAGCTGTGCCCACAGAGATGCAGGCTGGACATCAAAGAGATTCCTTCATGGAAGAGGTTGCTAAACATGGGAATAGGCTGCACAGGGAGCTGGTGGAATCACCATCACTGGAAGAGTTTAGGAAAAGACTGGATGTGATGCTTACCACCATGGTCCAGTTGACAAGAAGGTGTCCAGTGAAGGGTTGAACTTGATGATCTCAGAGATCTTTTTCAATATAAATGATTGTGAGGTTCTGTGATTCTCACTTTCTCAAAATGTGAAGTTATTCCTTGTAGTATTAGGTAGATACTCACCTGATCTGTTCAACTTCAATTGTCAAATTTGGTTAAATAAAACCTAGAATGTTTTTCAGCCCTGAAAATCATACATACAAATATCTGGCTGTGGACAAGGGAAAGAAAATCTTACAGAAAAATAAAGCTGTATCTCTTTTAAAGATTGCAAAACAGGTTCAAAACACAGTTTGTCAAGGTGTTTGACGAGTAAAATAATTGAAATTCATCTTATCTCCTCCTTTTTCTTTTTGTACATTTAGTTTTATTTATAGTTGTCCTTCCTCTGCTTTCTGTTACTTTTCTGAGGTCACTTTTATTTTAAGATCTCTTGTATCCTCCCTATTCCAAGGCATAACAAGTTCGTTATTTTTTTGGTTTTTTGTTTTGTTTTTTCTTTTCAGGAATCCCAGGCCTTGCACACCAGAGAGAATAGCCTGGAGGAACAAAGACTTATCCTTGATAACAAAAGATCAGATTAAGGAACAACTTAGAATTCTAAAATGATAGCATGAATTGAATTGGAATAGATCTTTAAAGATCATCTAGTCCAAGCCACATTGCATGGGCAGGGATACCTTCCTCCAGATTAGAGTGCTCAAAACCTTTTTCAACCTGACTTCGAACACTTGCAAGGATTTGGAGCCCACAGCTTCTCTGGGCAACTTGTTCTAATGTCTCACTGGACTTGTAACAAAAAAAATTTCTTCCTCATATCTAACCTAAATCTACCTTCTTTCCGTTTAAATAAATTACCCCTTGTACTGTCACTCCAGGCCTGGGTAAAAGCTCCTCTCCATCTTTCTTATAAAACCACTTTAAGAATCAGAAGACTGAGTCTTCTCTTTTACAAGATGAACAGCCCCAACTCTCGTAGCCTGTCTTGATGGCACAGGTGTTCTATCCCTCTGATGATTTCTACTGCTATCCTCTCGATGTGCTCTAACACATCCATGTCTTCCTTGTACTTGGTATTATTCCAGAGCTGGACTCAGTACTCCAGGTGGGGGTCTCCTGAGAGCAGAGTATAAGGAAAGAATCATCCCCCTCAATCTGCTGGCCATTATTCTGTGGATGTAGACCTGGGTATAATTGACTTTCTGGGCTGCGAACATACAGTACTGGCTCATATTTTTTCAACCATCAGTACCATCAAGTCCATGTCCACACGGCTGTTCTCATAATATTCATCCTCATGGTACTGAGAGTTGCCCTGATCCAGCTACAAGACTTTACACCTGACCTTGTCAGCATCGTGAGGTTCACCTGGATGCACTCCTCAAGCCTGTCAAAGTCCCTCTGGAAAGCATTTCTTCCATATAGTGCATCAACTGCATCACTCAGCTTGGTGTTCTTTAGATCATATAAGCAGCTCAAAATTCCCACAAGAGAGGTATTTTATTTTCATATAGAAGAAGTTTTTCATTCAAAGAAAGCAAGTTCCTCATAATGTGGCAAAGAGTTACATTAGTATTCTCCTACATTAAACTCACTTTTTAACCTTTTCCCCTGTATTGATTTAATTGTAGAACTTACATGCTGAAGTAGCTAGACACAGTGAAGGAAAAGCAAATTCTTTTATCTCATTCTCCCACCAAGCTCCTTGTTGGAGTCACAGTGTAAAACCTTAGCTCAGTAGGAAAATGTCATTCTTGCCCTTTGATGTATTTAGATTATGAGTCACATAGAGCGACCAAGTATCTGGTTTTGTTATGAAAAGAGAAAATTATTACAAATGCATTTCAGTGAAGCTCTCATCTAGGGACTAAAACCATCACTGAGATTAAGATAGGTCTCTTTTTGTGTGTGTCTTGTGACTTAACAGCTGAAGTGTGTTCTGTCCCTAAGAATTATATGACTTTAGCATATCCCTTCACAATAACAGAGAGACTGGAAAAGGTACAAGTGGATGCTTTTGGATAACTAAAACCTTCTTTATCACAACACTTCATAAAAACTGAGCTGTTTTGCTTCATTATTGTAGAATTTATCTAAGGAAAAAACCACAGACTCTGTCTTCCTTTAGGCATCAAAGTTAGATATTTAAATCTGAAAAAGTCATATAGTTTTTTCAGTGAAAGGAGTGAGATGTGTGTTCTGTTGTGGAGTCTTTGATTGGCAGCTAAGAAAAGTCAGATCATTTATATCTGCTTATTAATCAATTCCCACCCAGAGGATGAAATTCTGGAGCAGAAGCAAATAAATAAAGAATGCATTCCTGAAGGCAGTAAGATATGTTGTCTTTCTCTTCATGTAAGCTGCTACATTGCCAGAAAGGACCTAGTCTATCTTTCAATAAATTAGGACTGTTTGGACAACACGTATTTGTTCATATATTTATTCTTAGTGAAATTTGGTGAAAACTATTCCATCTGATATCAGAATAACAATAAGATTTTGATTTTCCATTTAAAAACTCAGAAAGAACATAAATGATCCTTATTTAGGCATTGCAGTGCACTCTCCCCATTCCACTTTGTCACTATATTTGCTGTACATGTCAAAGTTTTGGTTGCAGAGATGTTGCAGGGGTGACCTTTGTAAGAAGAAGTTGGAGCAGCCCAATGCCAGGGACAGAGAGTTCCTAATAGGTCTGCAGTGGACTTCAGTCTATGGAAGAACCCATGCTGAAGCAGGAGAAAATTGTGAGGAAGGAGAGGCAGACAGGCACTGATATGGACTCATAACACTTAATAGCCCATCCCACCTTGACCACTCTGGGGAGCAGGGTAGACAAGGCAGGAGAGAAATAGTGAAGTTTAGTCTGAAGAGGTGAGGTTGGAGGAGAACTGTTATTTTTAATATTTTGTCTTTGTTTGCCATTACCTGAATCTACTTTACTTGACCATAAATTTCATAAAGTTTCCCCAAGCTGAGTTTGTTTTGTCTTTTATGGTAAATGGTAAGCAGTTTGCCTATGTTTATTTTGACCCATTAGTTCTTTCTTTCAGTTTTCTCACCCTGTCCTGTTGAGGAGAGCAGATAGCAAAAATCTGGGTGAATATCCAGCTGCAGAAGTTGTTACACAACCATAATCACAAACAAGTTATTTTTCTCATGAAAATAGCTAGGAGCAAGAGGTTATTCTATATCATCTCACATCATTGCCAGGGGAAAGGCGGAAGGGAGTTCTGTCTGGGGTAAAGGGTTTCCATACTGTCAAATAAATGAGGCAGAGAGAGCGGTGGGGTAACGCCAGTTCTGAGCCTGATGGAGCACTTGGGGAACACTGGTTCCAAGGTGGAGGTAGTGGTTGAATAATTCCACTTCCAAGCTGGGAGATCAGTTGGGGTGACTTGGCTGTGGTCAGGTTGGGCATTGTGGAGAGCATTTTGCATGTGAATCACGCTCTCCCTTTTGTACAGTTTTTTTCTTAATATTGTTGCTGATATCGTTTATTTTCTTATCCTATTGCTGTTTCCAGTACTTTTTTTTAATCTCAGCCCCTGAACTTTACCTTTTCTGCCTACAGTTCTCCTCTCCAGCCCACTCCAGGGGGAAGAGAGAGGGGAAGAGGGAAGTGGAGAAAGAAAGCAGCAGCATGAATTGGAGAATCTCACTGGGAGCATTAAACTGGGAAGTAACTTTTCTAACCCACAACACTCAGTTTCCTTCCCAAAAAGAACTTGAATCTGATTGATATTGCAAATATGAAGTTTTTATATTCAAATTGTCTTCAGATGCACTTTACAGAGATTTGAAATAATATTTTTTTACAAATCCAAGTTAATTAGTTTAGCTATCACATCTTAACATCATATTAAAATGTTATGGCTTCTTATGAAGATTTCTTAGTAATGCTGACAAAGATAATTTCCCAGTTAAATGCAGCATATCTATAGGATCATGGCATTATATCTCAACTTATTATATAGGCAGTAATGCAATTAATCTCATAGCAGTGCCACACTCCCAAGATAACCCATGTTTTGAATCCCAGTCATCATTATGAATCATGTTTCTTTGACACACTTGATTGCCTTCTTTACCTCTCTTAGTGAGTCTGGGCTGGACTGCTTATGTCTGTCCCTTGTGCCTGAGAGAAAGCAGGGCTTTTTGTGCCATTGATTCATTTCTCTGGACACACAAAGATGAGGCATATCTTCTAATCATCATAATACATAAGGGTATGTGTAGCTCATCTCTAGCTCAACTCAGTACTGTTTAGCAAAAGGCGAAATAGAAGAGCACCTACTTTAAAGAAAAATTAACTGTCTCTAGACTACAAATTCCAATGAGGTCTCAAGATTTTCTTTGTGTGGTAATTTTTTTAGAGTCTGGCCTTTTCCTTTCATTATCTGCATGGAAGCTTCTGGTTGATGAACAGTATAAAGATGTGGTTCTTCAGATCTAATGTCTAAATATGAATTTATAAGCACTTAGATTTGACAGTTTTAGCTTCAAATACAGTTCTTTACTATCCTCAGATGCCTTTTTCTCATTACTCCTCTCACAGAGTTGTTTTGAATATAGCTGACACTATTTAACCAGACTATTTTATCTTTTTAAAACACTGTGATAGATGTGCAAATGCTTTAACATTTACAGGTAAACATTTATTTCTGACTTTTTTTTTTTTATCAGTTTCCTGTTATTTAACTATTTATGTGTGTTTTTTCTGGTAACTCTTAACATCTAAAAATTTTTCCATTAAGAAAATCAAGTATGAGCTATCAGCTTTGAAAACAGTAGAATTGGTTATGTGAATGACTCTGTGAACTCACCAGTAGGGCTTAATGAATAGCAATGTTTTCAGCCTCTGTAACTTGTTAAAATTCTATAGGCCAATATGTCAGAACCTTTCAAATTTCATCACAAATTAGGGTTTATTTATAAGCAGTTAAATATACAATTTTCCTTTTGGCCCAATTTGGCAGATATTTTATTCAAGAAAAAATATAGAATTCAAATAATTTAATCTTGTTTTATGCTATAGAAATGGAGAATTGATATGCATAAAATTATTCTGAATTTTGACTGCTTTCATATTAACTGAAGTCATTAATATAATTGTAATAAAAGTCAATATTTTTCTCTGCAATTCAACCTGTTCCTTATGATGTGTGTAGAGTGTGAACTAAAGACATTCTCATGGTCCCAAAATTTTAAATGCTGCAGATGTCTCCTTAATTTTTGAAAAAAAAAAAAAAAAAAAAAAAAAAAAAAAAGAAGAATAAATTCAAACCAAATCACCACTCCTATTCCTCCCTACAGCAGAGTGAAACCCAAAGATTTAGCCAAGTATTTGAATAACAGGTCTTGAACAGCAAATCTGGAGTGGGAATTAGCTTACTGTTGTACTCTTCGCCTCCAAATACAGAGATTTAAAATATTTAACATCCTGAGAATTCCTCAGTCTCTTGCATGTATCTTTTTCCAGAGTTTTATCGGAAATATGAGAACAGCTCTAAGTGAGGTGGAGATAGAGTTCTTCAGTACAGTTTTTTGTGACTTCATCTAAAAGATAACACTACCTAAGAACTAACTCTCCTTTCTTGCAGATAGTGGGGGATGTTTGTTGTGGTTGTGGTGTGGAATTGAAAATCCATCTAACTGGTAAAGTTTAATATTACTGACAGCCCAGCAATATAATACAGGAAAATTTACACTTACTTTCTCTAAATTAAATGAAATATCAGAGATAAATTCAACTACATATGCAAATACTATGATTATCATTGTTGACCCTGGGGTACTTACAACTGTTTGAAAGAACTACTAATTATTTATTATATTTTTAACCCCTGTGCAGGTATCTTGTATGTCCCTGAAGAAAAATAAACAGTACAGTCAAACAATAAGAGAAGGAGGCTACAATAACAGGTGTTTGTGACTGTGTTTGTGACAACCATCTTCAGCTACACATTTAAAAGTGAATGCTAAGTAGTTATAATATGTAGTGAAAGCCATTGGTAAATCACTTCAGTGGTAATGCATTCTTTGGAAATAAGCCAGTCATTGACGATAATTCACTGCAAGCATTTTCAATTCTGCTGTATTCAGAACTTGGGTTACATATCAAAGTCAGAGTCATCATACGGGAAAATGTAAAACATGATATTATTCTTACTAATTCTGAGATAAATACTTCCATTTTTTGGTTAAACAGTGTTTATCTCAGTGGTGACTGATTCTGCAGAAGTTTAAGCCTGTCACGTATGATTATGTCAGTAGAATATTTTTATTGTTTTGGTGGGCTAACCCTGGCTAACAGCCAAACACCAACCCAGCTGCTCATTCACTCCCCTCCTGTAGGGAGACTGTGACAGAAAATAGGACTAAATATCTTCTGGGCCAAAATAAAGACTGGAGACTCTTTACTAAATACTGGAAGAAATTTATTCATTTTATTGTAATTTAAAATAGATTTGGATAGGGAGAAAGCAAGACAAAGAGTAAAACAAAAAGTTTCTTTCCCACTCTCTGAAACATAATTTCAGGCATTCACACAGAATTTTTACTCTCTTCCTAAGTAGCAGAGTAAGGTGTAGGGAGAAATAGGCATTGAGGGTTCCTCTTTGCCACTCCCTCCTCCTCACAGTTTTCCTTTGCCCTGATGTGTGCTTTCCCATGGGCTGTAATCAGTCCTCCTGGGCAAATCCTCCTGCCCTGGAGTGTGTCCTCCCACAGTCTATAGTTCCTTCAGGAAATAACCAGCTGCTCCAGCCTGGGTCCTCTCTTCCTTCTCCTCTTCTCCCCTCTTCTCCTTCTCCTCTGCCTTATCTTCTACCCCTGGTGTTCCCTCTTCCTTTCTTTTCTGCCTGTACATCATTCTTCTTCCTTTCTTAAGCATGTTGACACAGAGGGGCCACCAGGGTTCTGCAGTGGGTCTATTGTGGAGCCAGCTGGAGCTGGGTCTTCCTGACGCACAGAAGCCCACCAGATCTTCACACACTGGCCACTTTTGCAGCACCTGCTGCTAAAACTTTATGGCATTGACCCAATGATTTTGTTCAGACAAGAAAATTCAATTGAGAACAAATTTTGATTTTTCCATCTTAAGATCCTGCTTCAAAAGCCTCTCCCGTACTTGTCAACCCTTTTGACAAAAACAATGAATAGCAGAGATTTTTCTAGAAGTCCTCCTACTCCAAATATGGGCCATATGGTTAATTCAAGTATTGCTTCTTAGTTTTCTTTTATATGTCTCCTTGAAAAATTAAGTTGTTTTTTTCCTTCCTCTCCTTTTGAAATCTTTATATTTTTTGAAGATTTTATGAAGAAGAAATAGCGATTCTTGAGGTTTTGGTTTTGTGAGATTTTGTTTGTTTGCTTTTTTTGGTGGGTTTTGTCAGTTTTGGTTTGTTGGTTTAGGGCTTTTTTCTTTTTTCGATGAGCCATAGATATGAAATCTTTTTACATACATGGATATTCATTAATAATTACTGTCCTCAATTCCATACATATTGGATCAGATTTCAACTACTTTTTATTAGTTAATTCAATGGTGAATTTCTAGATCAATTTTGGAACATTTAGGTAAAATTTTATTCCGTTTCTCATAACATATCATATTTCTCAGAAAAAAAAATAATACTAATAAAATTCTCAGAAAATATGACTTTACACATAATTTACCTACATTAATTTAATATTTTAAAGTCATCTGCTTGTCAGCAGGTTGCAATATTGAAGTACTTGACAACAGAGAAAGAAGAAGGATATTCTCTTTTGGGTTTTTTATTGTTTCATTTTTGTCTTTCGATTTTCAAAACTAAAAGAAAATTTTGTTGCTAAAAAAATATTTAAGTTAAAATTTTGTTCTTTATTTCACTGAGATATTCATTTCAGTGTGAAAGCAGCAGGATATTAACCTTTACAGTTTTTAAGTGTTGAGAGTATTCTTGAACTTGTAGGCACTGGGTTCACAATGTCATAACAAGGAAAAAAACTGTTTTCAGATGTTAGTATCACATTGTTCAAAATATTAAGGCATTTTGCAGAAAGCAATAACTGGATTCAAATTTTGAAAAGGAATAAAACCCTACAAAATAACCCTAGGAAATCTGCTGGAGAAGTCAAAGTCTTCCTCTTCCACTGAAGCAGAATAATATAAGCATTAGATCATGTCTTTTATCTATTTCTTTTGTCTCTGGATTTTACTGTACAGCAATTTAATTTCAGTAGAAAGCATGTAGGCCTTCCAGTGAGGTCTTTTTCCCCCCAAAACTTGCTAGTGTGGCTCTTTGACTTGACATTTTTGTTTTTCAAGATGAGGAGCAAACTTGATCAGCTTATTTTATTTTCCATTAAATGTATTTCTTTAGTAGATTATTAGCCTCATAATGTTGGTAAAATTCTGCCCTCCTTACCTGTATCTGTAGTTGTGTTTTAAGCGTGTGCTCCATATATCACTGTAAGCACCTACAAAGGTCTCGTCAAGAGAAAGTTCTCAGGTTCTGGATATCAGCTACATGGGGTCTGCACTTAGTCTACTGTCTTTGAGTAAAAGCGTCCAAAAAGATCCTTAAAAAAAAAAAAACACAAAACCCCAAATAATAAAAAATGGTTTGATTACCTTTTACTTATACTAAATAAAATCATTTTTCTCTTTCAATTTAGTAGATTTTATAAGGATGAAAATGTGCATGCTGGCATGCTTTATAACTGCTAAGAATTCAACCATAGAAGGTTTATTTTGAAATATTACTTTTTCCATACAAAGAAAATACAATGAAACAAAAATAAAAGGCAAATAAGCAAGTGCACTGAATAGTTTAAGATTCAGAAACAAAGTATATAATAAACACTAGAGCAAAATCTTCTTTTCTCTCAAAAATGGAGTAACACTTTTGAATATTTAATGTTCTGTTAGTTCCTTTCTACCTGCATAAGAGCTGTTAGTATTAATACAAATTGCAGCTTCTGGAGCCTCAGATGTTGCATTCAAAGCTCATTTTCTGATGTCATTAAAACATGGCTTTTTGGAAAAGTGATTTACTTTATTTTCTAAAATACTACTCACAAGGATGCTTTGACATAATTAATTCAATAACATTACTTAGAACCTCCACAGAATGGTAATTATTTCATTGTCAAATATTATGATGGTAAATGTAGACTAATGATGTAATTTGCTGCAATTAAAGTTGTTTTATGAAAATTTTGTTTCATATAAACCTTAAAGGCTTATGGTTTCTCAAAAGCAGAACCGAAGGAAAATAAGTCCATGGTTTGCTAAGAAACTGATTATCTATGCACTCCCCCCCTTTTGGGAAACTCAGGATGCATATTTCAATTTTAAAACCACTGCCTTCCTTGTGGTTCCAAATGTTTTCCCTCCCTTTGCCCCACAAAATTAAGCAGAAAACAAGCTGCAAGCTCTTGTTCTGTTTTACATACTGAAGTAAAGAGTGCACTTTAATTATAGGGGTATATACACCACCCACTCTGGTGGACACAATGCCATGCCTAGGCCCTTTACACAGTGAAGATATTATACCTGAAATTTAATAGGAAAAGTGACAAGCTTTTGACAAGTCTCATGTGGGATTACAACATGCCACATGTAATACTCTCTGAAATAAGCATTACTGTCTTTCTGCTAGAGGTGCTTAAAATCTTAAACTGATAAGTCCTAAAGCTCATCCAGACTTCAGCAGTTCACCCTGTGTGCAGCTCTTAATTAAGACACTGTGGTATTAAAATTGTTCTTCTGTCTTGAAGCATATTTCATGTAGAAAGATATGCTTGGAAATATTTTATACCATCCCATGTCCCTGGTAGTCCCTGGCACCAGAACAGCCCTGGCAGAGGCAGAACAAGCCTCTCTCAGTAGGGCAGATGTGGCCAGTTGGAAGTAGCTGTAGATGGCTGGAGCTGGTTCCCCAGTTCTCATGGGACTGTTGCCTCCAAGATGGAGCTGTTGCTTACTCAGGGACTGTAGCCTGTGAGACTGTGGGGTGGGGGGAACGATAACTCTTTGTGTCATGGGACTGGTGGGAAAACTTCCACTATTCCTACTGGGCCCCAGGGGCAGCCAGGAGTTGATGGGGTGAGTGAGTGGGTGAGAAATGCACCCTTGAAGGAGGTCTGCACCAGTCAGGGACACGTAACGCCTGAGAAGAAAGACTTGTGCTAATGATGGCTTCTGTCTGGGAGCAAGAAGGGTAGAAGAATCAATGGGGATAACGAAGGGATACAAATATTGCATAGGGACTCATACAGTGATGTCAAAACACATTGTTTTCTTTATACCTCTTAGAATATGATTTTATTGTTTATGAGATTTCCTGAGGTCGTGACTGAGGGTGTGATATAAATACAAGCAAAATTGTTCAGAGATACCTGTAGAGCCAGAAATCAAAAGCAAGAAGTCAGAAACTTTCCCAGCTACTGCTCACAGACTATTTCAGGTAAGGCAACAGTACAACTATCTCCAGACCCCCATTACAAAAATAAGTGGATAGAAGGGTTCTTTCAATAATTAAATGTCCTGGCTATTTGCCTTCTGAAATGCAGCTGTCAGGGAAGAAATTGGAAAGACTAGGGAATTTCTGCTGCTTATCTGTTACCTGATATCTCCTGCTGAGGAATTCGACCGTGTTTCAGTTAAATTACAAGAAAAAGCCAAAATGCCAGACACTTTCCAACTAAAGTGTTGCAAAATCTCAAACTTCTATTTCACATATTGCCATAATTCCTAGTTTGGAAGGAATTGTTGCTAAAGCTTAGAATCTAGGAAAGGAGAATTTGGAGGATCAGAGAAGAGTTTCCACATTTGAGTTTCCACATTTGATTTTCCACATTGCCTTTTTCATTGGCCTTAATTTCCCTTTTTTCTCCCTAAACAGTTTTTGCTTTAAACCATCTAGTCAGCCTATCATACCTAATTTGGAATGATGGTATGTCATTAAAAATTCCTTTGATAAATATAAGTTATTTACTACCCCCACCACCTTGGTTTTTTGTTGTTTTTGTTTGTTGGTTTGTTTTTTTTTTCCCCAAATAATAACTGTTGCATGACATCTTGCTATTCTCAGAAGCACTGGCAACCCTATCCAGGGTTATTCAGAAGTGTGGTCATCAATTTGAGGTTATTCTACTCTGCTGCAGCCTGATGAAACTCCCACTAACAGGACTGCATCCAGCTGTGGGGACCCAGTACAAAAAAGATATGGGCTTGTTTGAGAAGGTTGAGAGGACAGCAACAAATATCATTAGGGTGCTGGGGCACCTATCTTAGAAAGAAAGGCTGAGACAGTTGTGGGTATTGAGCCTAGAGAAGGGTCCAGGGAAACCTCATTGACATCTTGCAAGAGTGGAAGAGAGTTTACAAGAAAAACTGAGAAATAATTTTTTACTAAGGTCAATACTGACAGGACAAGTGAATTTAAACTGAAAGAAGTTAGATTTTCATAGGTTACATAGAATTTTTTTACAGAAAGAGTGTGGTGAGACAGTGGAACAGATTGCCCGGGGAAGCTGTGGCTGCCCCATCACTGGAGGTGTTCAAGGTCAGGTGAGATGGGACTTTGAGCAACCTGGTCATGTAGAATGTGTCCCTGCCCAAGGCAGAGATGGTTGGACTAGATGATCTTTAAAGGTCCCTTCCTACACAAGCCATGATTCTATGATATGACTAATCAAGCCTGTATGTTTATAACAGTGGTATTCTGTAAAAGTGGTGACAGGAAAGACTGAGGAACGTACAAAGGTGTTTCAAGAAAAGATGGATTAAATGTGTAAACTGAATTTGAACTGGAAAACACAAACAGAAAATCAAAGCAGAACAGAAACACATTTCTGTTTTGTGTCACATTTAAAGCATCAAAGATAGTGACAAACTGGAGATAGTACAGTGAAGAGCCACTGAAGAGCATATGACATGAGAAGTGGCTGAGCAGCTTGAGGAAGAGATATTTAAAGGGTGATGTGGACACTGCTGAAGGCCTAGGCACATTTAAGCCAGGCCTTTTTCTCAGGTTCTGAGTTGTTATCTCAGGCCATGAAACTTTCTCAGCTCCAGCCAGGATTTTTCCCAGGCTGGAGACTTTTTCTCTACTGTAAACACAAGAGAAAGAATCATAACAGAGATAAACACCTGCTAGATCCATGGGAAAGCCAGGGAGAAGAGGTGTCTCCTTCTCTGTCCAATGAACTGTCTGTATTCTATTTTTCATTAACTACCTTATTTAAAGCCATGGCTTCCTTCAATAAATTGCTCTTTATTGCTCTTTCTTGCACCAAGTAAGAGAGTGTCTTGTTGCTGTTTTTTCTCGCCGCTCTGTAACCTTTCTATGGCAACAGGTGATTTAATAGTAGTTTTGTATAGCTTAGAGAGTACAGAAAAGAGTGTTGGGCTCATTTTGGGGGTACACAGTGAAAGAATGAGGGACAGAGACCACTAAGTACACAAAGGGAAATTCTTATAAAATAAAAGGGTGAGGAAAACAAAGCAAACAAAACACAATATGAAAGGTTAAGCAGTGGAATGATTTGTCTACAGATACTGTGGAATTTTCATCTTTAGAAGTGTTCAGAGAACAGCTAGATAAAACTTTGAATAATCTGATCTAATCTTAAGGTTAGCTATGCTTTGAGCAGGAGGTTCAAAGAGAGGACTACTTTCACTAGACCCTTTCAGAAAGTTTTTTTTTTCCTATGATTTTATAATTCAATATTTTATTCTGTAGGTGTAACTTAAATTATAGATAAGGACAGCAAAAAATATCAGTGGGGGAAAAAATTCTGTGGGCAGCAGAAGTAAGGTCAATAATCATAAATTTCTTAATACATGTTCAGAGGAAGTGAAGTAGTAATGTTACTAGAGATACTAAGTCAGAAGAAATAAAAAAGGCATTAATAATTCAGATACACTAGACATATGCAAATAAATTTATTACGTGGCAAAAATTATGGTTTTCTTGGTAAGAAATACTTTATATTTATATTTAACTGGATAAATAATAAACATTCTGAAAGTAAAAAAAAAAACAAGCAAACAAATAAGCAAACAAAACCGAAGCCAACATACCACTGACCAAAATGCTATTAAAAGAATGTATCAATGTAAAGTGTTGATAAGAATGCCTGATATAGGATTTGGGAAACATTTTCTCTATTGAAAAGCAGATGTAATTCAGTCTATGTAATTTGCCCAGAGTAAGAACTGATTTGGTCATAGTCCAAAGTATGTTCATAAAGAATGGATACTTTAGTTTTTTTATAATTCAAGAATAAAAGTTGTCATAAGAAAAGGATCCACTGTTTCCTGATGTCATTTTCAAAAGAATCAGGAGAGGTGGCTGCTACTGCTTAATTTGAAGGCAAATGCAGGCCTCAAAGTACAATTTATTTTGTCCATACATGTGATGTAAACTTGACACTGCTGGTGCAAAATAGTTTCTATTTTGTGATACTGGTGCCTTTCTGAGTGAAAAAACAAACAAACAAAAAAAAAAAAAAAACAACCCAGAAAACTGCTGGTAGAGATGGAATTTTGATGGAGATGGAAATCTGATGGACAAATGGATATGTGATAGTGAGCCTAGACACTGAAAGTTTAAACTAGGAGATCTTGGATTCCCCTCTTAAAGTTCCCCTTTGTTCTGCTTTCTGAAATTTGCTGTATCTTCATCTTACTTGAAAAGGGGCTAATTTTTCATAAAATACAAGAAATGAAAGAATTACTATGAAGCTCTGTGGCACACCCATAACAGACTAAAGGCTGTGAGCCTCATCCTAAAATAGACTAAGGATATAATGAAATCTAATATTTACAATGGGTAGAGTGGCTGTGTAGAATTATGTGGGAAGTGAGTACATTTTGTAGTGTAATATGAAATGTGTCTCAATCAGTCCATCATATTAAGTTAAATTATGTATGATAGAAGAAGTACTTCAGAAATTCAGAAGGGATTTTAGTATTTACTTCAACAAGAGGGAACTTATAATTCGTTTACAAAAATGAGTGAAAAAAAGCCAGTTATTTTACTTTTTAATATATTTAAATGACTGATCAAAATCAGAATCCTTTAATGACACTCCTTTAATAGCACTTCTAAACATCCTTGCAGATGAATTACAAGAGTGAGTCATTGTCCAGAGGAATAAAAAAAGGCTCTGTAAATGTGTGTACATTGTCACAATGTTGAAACAGTCAGCATTTTCAAAGAAACACTTTGAATAGAAGTAAAAGTGTTGAAAACAGCACACTAGAACACCAATCCTTTTGCTTTCAAAAATTTGTGTCAAAATTCTAGGGAGCAGAAAGTAAAAAAACAAAACATTCACATGGAAATCATTGTTTTTGAAAATTTATATTGTTACTGAAATCAACAAAATGTTTGCAAGATATTTCATTGTTTTAAGCTTCGTTTCTAGGAGACAATGTAGTAGTTTCACTAAAATAGCATATACTGAAATTAATGTTATTTTTAAAATAATGATTCTTCACTGTCTTTTCAAATATAAACTTGGTTTTATAATTGATAATGTACATTGAACCATGAATTGATAATATAATTTGATGTCTTGGTTATACTGATGACTTCATAGAAACAACAAAGGTACAAAAACTCCTCCATTTTCCATGCAAAAAAAAAAAAAAAATAAACCAAGAGGATTATCATTCTAAAATGTTTAAAGTGCTCATGTACAAGAATAATAATTTAGAAATGAGAAATGGCATAAAGTGCCTTTTCTGTCATCTGAATAATATAGTATGACTCTGGCATGCAAGAAGACTGGAAAGAAGATAGAACTGTATAAGTGGTACCATTTCAAGTGTCTTTAGGGTAATAATTAATTCATTAAAAGATGTGCTACCATTGTCATAGAATGATGAACTGAGAAAAATTTTGACATTTCCTTGTCCCAAGTTAAAAGTAACAGACAGCTATCTTATGAAACGGCTTTAAATAAAATAAATTCATTCGTATGAAAAATGAATGTAAACTAACTAAAAGTATAATTTATGAATGAAAGAAATTTTTTCTATGTATTCTACATTTTGTATCTGGAAAAATGGGAAGAATTATTGTGCTCCTCTATAGTCATGAGTCTTAGTTAGTTGTTTTCTTTGCTTGCAGAACAGTTACAGCAAATGTCCTAAATTTAAAAAGTTGTGGGGTCACACGAAAGCTATAAAAAACCCTAAAATCACTACAAAAAGTCTACTAATCTAGGCAAAAACATATGTATATATTTTAATTTGTATGCCATTTCAGTAGAAAAAAATTTTGTCAGCTACATAGAGGGTTTTCCCAAAGTAACTTTTAAGAGGAGATTAAAAGCATGCAGTGCACAAACTACATAGTGCAATATATCCAGACCCATAGGCAGCCAATGATTTAATTAAGTTTATAATTCAGTCGCTGATATTAATCTTTGCACTAACAGGAAAACAATAAATTAAGATTCCCTGGTGGTTGGATCTGGGCCTAAATCCTGAGAAGTGAAAGAAGAAGAATATCACCAGATTTTCTTTGTTCTTTTCAGATTTCAATAAAGAAAAAGAAGAAAGAGAGAGAGAGAGAGAGAAAGAGAGAGAATGAGAGAGAGAGAGAGAGAGAGAAAGCAAGAAAGCAAGAAAGCAAGAAGAAAGAAAGCAAGAAAGCAAGAAAGCAAGAAAGCAAGAAAGAAAGAAAGAAAGAAAGAAAGAAACTTCATTACTGATGAAATCCGAAAGATTTAACAATCAGCAAAAAACAAAATTCGGAAGAAAAATTATAGCAAAATGTAATGATTTTGAGATTTTCAGTTAGCTGAGGGCACCTCCATGATGCTCATGAAGGTTTGACAACATAAGGATACTTGACATACTTTGAAACTTGGAGAAATGCTCATACACAGTTTTTGCAGTGTCAGACTTTTCAGATTATGGCTTTTCAGATAATGGCATATGAATAATCAGTGTGAAAAAGACCTGCAGATGGTTATGTACACATAGCCTGAGAGACAGTTTTGTGTCATTATATTTCTTTAATGGATCTATTAAAAAAAGTTTTTTATTAATAACTTATCTATTGTATGAAAGGGAAGAAAGGAAAGAAGAGTATCTCTAAGATACTCTTCAATCTAAGTTAAAAGGAATTTTTTTTTATCTGAATGATCATTTTGTGCTATGTTGATTTTCTAAAAAAAAACCACTAAAATTTACTTCTCTTAGATTCCTTGACTTCGATCACTAAAGACCATGGTGATCATGTCCTGCTATGGATAGTTGAGGTCTATTGCACCTTTGTGACTATCCAACAGAAGATCTCTGTTTATCTAGAAAGCACCCAGTGAGGGCAGACCCCTAAGCAATATACCTACATTTAAAAACACTTAAACAGTATGTGAGTGTTGCTTTAAGAGGAGGCTTCTGTACTCAAACAATAGAAGAAAAAAGAAAAGACATGGGAAGGTGATGTCTGTGGTTACAGCATTCTGCAATAGCTCTCCTCATCTATATTTGTAACATGCTTTGTGATGCCAGTCTGGGATTGATTTGCAAACCAGAAAAAAAAATTCTTTTTGGTCTTCTGGGGAAAACATACAATGGAAGAATTGAAAAATGCCTTAATTTCGAGGAAAAAACCAGGAAGAAATATTCATCGTCAATAGAATTGCTAATAGAATTACGATATTGTATACATACATTCCTATTTCATTCAGTGGGAAATTCTGATTAAATTTCTTTTTTTACTGTGCCCTAATGCCAAGAACTGACAAAGAAATAGAAGAAACTGCAAACAAAGTGCAACCTAGCACTCAAGGGAAAGGTTTGATGAGAAAGAGCAGCATTACTACCATAGCAACAATCTGTCGTGTACACAGTTTCTGAGGTTTAAATGCAGCTTTATCAATTTAGTAGGTAAGGGAGGTGCCCAGCTGTAGCTTTTTATGTCTAAATCTTAAACTTTGGCTTCCAGCATTGGAGATGTTTTTTTCTCGGTATTAAATCTATTCCACTGAAAGTGTGTCAAATTGGTTCACTGTAATAAATAACACAGGCCTAATAAAACAGGTGGATTTAGGCAATGAAAAATTATAATGTAAAAGAGACCAATTACTGCTGAAAAGAAAAAAAAATGATTGTGCTGCCATAATAGTAATTAAAGGAAGTGAGCACCTAGTGTATGAAAGATGGACTGAAGAGATTAAAATGGAACCTAATCTCATAAGAGGTGAAAAGAAGGGCAGAAAAAATGACAAACCACAAGGTGGGAAATGGTTATGGGTCGTTGCACCTGAATCACATGAATACATACATGAAGCTTTGATATTTTTGTCTATGAAGCTCCGTGAAAAATGTGTGCACATGTCATTCATACACACGCCGTACAACTTCCAGAACACTGAGCCTGAAATAGAGGATATGTTATAATTGTAAAACATTCTGGAGAACTGCAAGTCAGTTCTGCAGGTCATCTAATACATCAAAAGGGTATCAGAGTTACTACACCAAAGCAATCCAAATTCATTTGGAATTTATAGTATACTAAATGTATAGTATACTAAATGCATCAACACATTGAACTCATTAAATCTGTGCTGTGCTTTTCTCATAATTGGAAGTTTCAGTAAAATTAGTTCAGCTTCAAAACACAAGATTAAAAACCACCTTTCACAACATTATCCGTAATTTTTCCCTAACCCGTTGATTGCTGAGTGTTGAATAGAAAATTAATGCTTTGGCCATAAAAGACACTAGTCAAGAAGACATGCGAAATCCCATATGTGACAAGTCTGAGCCTACACTCTGGGATAAATAATTGCCAAAATTAATTGCCTTTATTCCTGTCTTGTAAATGTGATGAAGTGTATAAAATATGTACCTCAGTGTGTGTGTGTGTGTGGGTGTGTGCACATGTGTGGGTGTGTGCACATGTGTGTGTATGTGCATGCATTAGCATCTGTATGCATAAATTAACTGACACACAGGACTGCTTAGTGTGAATATTCTGTGATAAAATTGCAAGGCAACATTCTAAATTGAAGTGAAAACAGATTTTTTTAGAAGAGAGCAAATCAAAACCACAGATGGAACCTGTACCTTTTTTTAAAGCATTACATTTGAGCTAAAAGACAGCTTTGAGTTGTTGTAAGATAGAAGCCAATTTGCCTTGCAAGGCCAAGTAAGTATTTTTAATCATGAAATCTGCTACAGGAAGGAAATAGTTTCCCCTAGTTCTTCTCTCTATATATATTATAAATAAAAGTGAGGAAAACAGACCTTGATTTTGATCCTTTTTCTGCTATTGAACTAGTTTTTAAAAAGATGAAATATTTTCATGGCAAAAAAAAATCTCAATACTTTTTTTAAAAGTTCATTTTCTTCAGAATACAATTTGATCCATTGTGTACAATGAACACTTAGATTTGGTCTACTGAACACTCTTACAAAACAGTGAACCTTGTTGTCCTGGGTTGATGTTATGACTAGCTCCTCTCCCCCTCCATGGAGCTGCCGGCCGCCGCGCGGACACTCCCCCGA
>JAOTQP010000001.1:46000663-46028889 GCA_026413545.1 Cichladusa arquata
TCTTTTTTTTTTTTTTTTCTTTTTTTTTTTTTTTTTTTTTTCCGCCTGCCTTGCAGTACGTGCCTGGATAGTTTGTGGATATAATTACTGACTGGAATCTGGGCTGTTGCAGTTGTGCGTGGGGGGGAGAGAGGAGAAAAGAAAGCATCCCCCCCCTCCGCCGACCCTCCCTGCTCCCCCCTCACATTTTTTTTTCCTCCCCCATTGCTGGTGGTTCGGACATTTAATGTATTGAATGAACTGGAATTGCTTTCCATGTGAGGAGGATGGTTGCTGTTACTTTGTGATGAGATCGGGAATGAATTGCTCTGTTTAAAAATGCTGCTTTGGATTCTGTTGCTGGAGACGTCTCTTTGTTTTGCTGCTGGAAACGTTACAGGGGACGTTTGCAAAGAGAAGATCTGTGCCTGCAACGAGATAGAAGGGGATTTGCACGTAGACTGTGAGAAAAAGGGATTTACCAGCCTGCAACATTTCACCGCCCCAACTTCCCAATTTTACCATTTATTCCTGCATGGCAATTCCCTGACTCGACTTTTCCCTAATGAGTTTGCTAACTTTTACAATGCGGTCAGTTTGCACATGGAAAACAACGGTTTGCATGAGATTGTTCCTGGGGCTTTCCTTGGGCTGCAGCTGGTGAAACGCTTGCACATAAACAACAACAAGATCAAATCGTTCAGGAAGCAGACTTTCCTGGGGCTGGACGATCTGGAATACCTCCAGGCAGATTTTAATCTGTTGCGGGATATTGACCCGGGAGCGTTTAGGGACTTAAACAAGCTAGAGGTGTTGATTTTAAATGACAACCTCATCAGCACCTTGCCCCCCAATGTGTTTCAATATGTGCCGATCACCCACCTCGACCTCCGGGGAAACCGTCTTAAAACCTTGCCTTACGAGGAGGTCCTGGAGCAGATCCCAGGCATTGCTGAAATCCTGCTAGAGGATAACCCCTGGGACTGCACTTGCGATCTGCTGTCGTTGAAAGAATGGCTGGAAAACATACCTAAAAACGCTTTGATCGGCAGAGTGATTTGTGAAGCTCCCACTAGGTTGCAGGGCAAAGATTTAAATGAGACCACAGAGCAGGAGCTGTGTAAAAAGAACAGAGTAGATTCCAGCCTAGCTGCTCCCCCTGCCGAAGAAGAAACCTGCGATCCTGGTCCCATTCCAACCCCCTTTAAAATACATGGCAAAGAAGACCCTGCCACGCCAGGATCTGCTCCAAACGGAGGTACAAAGATTCCTGTCAACTGGCAAATCAAGACCAAACCCACTGCTGCCGTGTCGACAGTGAGTGCGAAGAGCAAGCTACCGGCTACCTTTTCCTGCCCGCACATCTGCAGCTGTGATCAGATCCCTGGCTCAGGTTTAAAGGTTAATTGCAATGATAGGAATGTGAGCAGCTTGGTGGATTTGAAGCCCAAGCCCTCCAATGTGCAGGAGCTGTTTCTGAGAGACAACAAAATACACACCATCAGGAAATCTCACTTTCTGGATTACCGAAAACTTAATTTACTCGATCTGGGCAACAACAACATTGCCACCGTTGAGAACAACACCTTCAAGAACCTCTTTGATCTCCGATGGCTCTACATGGATAGCAACTACTTAGACACCCTGTCCCGGGAGAAATTCGCTGGGCTGCAAAACCTGGAGTATCTGAACGTGGAGTTTAATGGGATCCAGATGATCATGCCTGGCACCTTCAATGCGATGCCCAAACTGAGAGTCCTCATCCTCAACAACAATCTGCTGAGGTCTCTCCCAGTAGACGTCTTCGCCGGGGTCTCGCTTTCCAAGCTGAGCATACACAACAATTATTTCATGTACCTCCCGGTGGCGGGGGTGCTGGACCAGCTCACCTCCATCACCCAGATCGACCTGCACGGCAACCCATGGGACTGTACTTGCCCTATCGTGCCTTTCAAACAGTGGGCAGAGATGCTGCGCCCCAAGGTGATTATGAGTGACCTGAGGTGTGAGTCCCCTGAAGATTTCTTCAAGGAGGATTTTGAGTCTCTCTCCAACGATGTGATTTGCCCTCAGTTAAAAATCTCTCCCACATTAACTTCTTCTAACAAAAACAGCACCGGGTTGACAGAGACAGGTACTCACTCCAACTCCTACTTGGAGACCAGCCGGGTCTCTATTTCGGTGCTAGTGCCAGGGCTTCTGCTGGTTTTTGTGACCTCTGCCTTCACAGTGGTTGGCATGCTGGTTTTCATCCTGAGGAACAGAAAGCGGTCTAAGAGGAGGGACGCCAACTCCTCTGCATCTGAAATAAACTCCTTGCAGACGGTCTGCGACTCGTCCTACTGGCACAACGGGCCCTACAGCGCCGACGGGGCCCACAGGGTGTACGACTGCGGCTCCCACTCCCTGTCGGACTGAGGCGGCGGGCGGGGCGGGGGCGGCCGCCACCCGGGACCGGCCCTCCACGCACCGGCCGGGGACAGCTCGGCACCTCCGCTGCTACCTTTTGTGAGAAGCGAAACACAGACACACGCACGCCCTTCCTCACGACCCCACAGCAAGCGCCGAGGCCCAGTGGGCGGCGGGGGGAGCCCGGCGCCGGAGCGCGTCCCCGCAGCGCCGCGCAGCCCGGGGCGGTGCGCGCATCCCCCGCCTGTGCGCGGCCGGGGCAGCGACAGACAGACGAGGAGCAGCTTCCTTCGGCTCCAGCAGGGCGAAACACGGCTCCTGGTTTTGTTGGGCTTTTGTTCAGTTGTGTTGGGGTTTGCTTTTTTTGCCCTTTTCCCTTGTGGACCGAGCCCTTTCCAAGCGGCCGGGAAAACTAGGGGGGCAGAGGACTGGTGTTGGCCTCCTCCTGACGGCAAAGCAGGAGTGGAAAGTTGCACGAAGGCATGAATGTAATGTAAATAAATGACTCCGACTCTCTCGAAACAAACAGACAATGAACAAAAAAAAAAAAAAAAAAAAAAAAAAAAAAAAGTGCTGCATGGCTCGCATGGATACAACGCACCCCAGGGACGCTCCAGCCCCCAACTGGAAGCAGCGTCTAGTTCACACCATCATCCCTCTTACCTGATAAGTCCCTTCGTATCAAACCTTCTATATACGAAATACAGTATAATAATAAAAAGTGCCATTTCGCCAGTTTTATTTTGTGTGATCAATAGGCAGTAGAGATCGTACTTTTACCGTGGAAAAAAATTGTAAAGATTTTATTTAAGACATAGTTGCATGAATATTCTCATTGGATTTTTAAAAATTTTTATTTTTATGTCTAGGTGGGAATTACTTTGTTGGGAGAGATTTGCTTTGTTGATAATGGGTTGTGTTTCGTTTTTCGGGGGAGGTGGGGAGGGTAGGCTTTGGTTTTGTTTTCTCTCTCTTCTTTTTCAATATACATAATCAGTATTGCCTTTCCATCTGAATGTAAAAATTAGTACCCTTGATTTCTATTATGGTAACAGTGTAAACATACAAAAAAAAAAAAATCCAAGGCAGTTAAGCATGACCAATTAATGTCACTCTAGAGCTTAGGCTGCAAAGTTTAATGGTAGAAAATTCTGTGCTGTTGTAAATCTTACTATAACTTGAGGAAAACAGAACTGAGGAAGCAAGTGAAACTTACTAATTATATTCGAGGATTTTATAATGGCATATTTTTTCAGTATTAAAGTGAAAATGTTTTCAACTCCGGGTCCTTACCATTTTTCCAGCATCCAATTCTTGCAAACGGGTTACTTGGTTTTAGGAGACAGAGCCTCCTTTCAGTGCTCTGTGTGTGTTTCTCTGCCTCTCTCCCTTTCTTTCCCTCCCTTCCTCTTTCTCATTCATTCACAGGCAAAGGCACAAACACCCTTCCTTCCCCCCTTTCCCAATGTAAATAACACATAGAAGTTTCCTGCCTGCCTCCCCCCCCCTCCCCCCCCCGTCCCAGTTTTTTTTTTTTTTTTTTTTTTTTTTTTTTTTAACGAGGCAGTGAATCCCTTTATTAATACTGTGAATCTCATGCTGATGCCGCTGCTGTCACCGCCTCTGCTGCACACACTGCAGATATATTAGGGATGTTAGTGGGAATTTGCTTTAAGCGCCTCTGCCCAGCTTGGTCTCATTAAGCTGGAGCCGAATTTCCGCGGCCAGAATTCCCGCCCGGGAGCTGCTTGCCCGGTGGGGCAGCTGCGGGCGGCCAGGCTCCAGCAGCTGCTGCCAGTGGGAAAAACGAATTAGCCCGCAGAGGTTTTCCCGTTCTTGCACCGGGTACCTCCACCCTTTGATATTAAAAGCAGAAAAAAACAGGGCGCAGTGCTGCAGTTGGAGTTCAGGCAGCTCGCCTTTGATCCCGTTCCTGTACAGGAAACTGCCCCTAAACTTAGTCAAACCTGTAAAGGCAAAAGTCTCTGCAAATCACTTGTAACTCACAGCTCAACTCCCAGTGGAGACATGGAGAATTTCAGTCACGTTGCTCCTGGCTTTCTCCAGGCAGAGAATCCTTTTAAAGAGTAAAACACCGTAAGGGACTTGCTAAACTTCACATACTGATTTGGTTTGCTTTATAGAAGATGCCCACCTTTGAGACCTGTGAGGAGAAAACAGACATACCTACACATTTCAATAGATATGCTCTTGAAAGTGAGCCAGAAGCCTGATTCCAGGTATTCATGAGGAATTAAACATGGGGAATACATCATTCCTCCAGAATCCTTTGTCACTGTGGAAAAATCTGCAGTCTCCTAGAAAACCTTGAAGTTTGGTTGTGCAGCTCTGGAAATGGCATGGCCTGCTTAACTATACAAACCATTCTTATCTCAAGGTCCCTTCTTTATTCCATCTTGCTGCTTCGTTAGACTGATTGTTCTGCCAGGACACTCTGTGTAAGACAAAGTGATGGCAGTAGAGGCACTGCTTTGCCATTGTTGACTAGTTTGAGAAGAAAAAACAAATGCACTTACATGTGAGCCAGTATTTCTGTCCTTGTGAGGCCATCAAATTTAGCTTAGAAACAGTCCAAAGCAGTGTGTCTGTCTAAATATAAGCTAGTGCACCCTTAGAAGACTACCTGAGTCTAGCTGCCTTCTTCGTGATATTGTAGTGACAAAATTGAGTAACTGAGAAAGTTAAGAATACATCCCATGCTAAAAAGAATAATAATTGCATTAGAAGCACTGTAATGGAAGTTAAGATAAAACACTCAATAAATTAAAATGACAAATCACTGGCTGAGATCAGACATGCATGCATTTCAGAGAATATAATGTTAGATATGTAATTTTAATTTGTCATCATTGTAAAGTAGCATAAAGTTGCAAATTCGCTCATTTAGCTTTCTAAAAGGGCTAGTTCATTGACATACCTAAATAGAAATGTCAATTCAATTGAAATGTTGAAGACATGTATTTATCACCTTGTTTCGAGGTTGTGGGGAAATGACAAAATGGAATTTTCTGTCCCATTTTCTGATTTTAACATTCACAGTATTCTTTCTTCAGTCTTGCAGACACTTGCCCTTAAGATACATAGATCACCCAACTCTCTGAGATGATGTAATAATTACCAGGCCTTGAATTACAATGCTTCTCTTATCTACATGCTTAGCACTGCCATGATTTTTTTATCAAACAAAACACTCAAAAAAAAAAAAAAAAACATAATAGAAAGAATTGAGGATTACTGAGGATGTTTTGAAGAGGAGTGAAGTGCAAATACATTAAATATGATCAGCTGTATTTTGTTAGCAACAATAACCAAAAAGCAAATATTTTATTTTATGATAGACTGTCATGATATAATTTCTAATATTGGAAGCCTATAAGATGTCCATGCTGTGTCAAAACGGGCATTTTTTTCCTGCTAACTTAAGAATCTTGGAAATTCAAGCATAGTATATATCACATTAAGTTACTTATTGCTTAATCATCACAGTAAAGATTTCTGTTCTTTCAGAAAATGCAGAAAAGAAAGATATATATTATTTAGTTGTTAAAAAGGGGTTGTTTGTGGTTTGTTTTTATTTCTGCAAACACTTCAACTAAGAATAGCCTAGAATTTAAACTGTTGCCATAGAAATTTATGCCTTTATACATGGTAGCCTCCTGCATGCCATTGCAGAAGAGTGAATGGATTTCTAGAAGCAATCTGAAAAAAAATTTAAATTCATACCCAGGGTGATGTGTGTCATTTTGAGAAAAATGTGCTGTTGGAACTGCATAGAAATGTGCTATTATATTGCTTTACTAAATATATTGGCTGTGTCAGGTTACTTTATAACTTCAGTTCAGTTGCATTGAAAATACAGTTTCAGATCTGTTTGCAAACTAAGTGATGTAATCTTTGAGGGGGTTTATTGTTTGGTTTGAGTTAGAGCTTTTTTCTTAGTGGTTTTTATTTAGTTTTGAGGGTTTTTTTTAGCAAGTGTAGGGGCAGATATTATCTGATGTAGAAGAAAAGGCTTTATGTACTAGTCTTTACCCAGGTAGAAAAGCCATGAAGAGTACAAGGTGAACATTTCACACTTTTATAAGCTGGTGGCAAAACTCATTAAGATGAAAATTAGGGCAGAAAGAGGCTGAAAGGTGCTCATCCTTCCCAACAGAATAATTTCTACCTTCCATTATCCATGAAATGATTTGTAGGTTTCACAAATATGAAAGTTTCCCAAAACAAGAAGCTCTTAGTAAAGTGACAAACTCCCTTTGTATTTTTGTCAGTGGTTTCTTAGGTTGCAATACAAAGCAGGAATTTGTTTGAGATTAAATGGAAGACCTTTAAATTACTCTTTTTCTTTCCTATGTAGCCTTCTCCAAGGCTTCATCTGGGGACTTTCTTGGAAAATGGTGCACAAGATATAGTCAAATCCTTAACATCTTGGTTTTTTCTTATATTTGGAGTTTGAATCTGCATGGCAGTTGTTTTATTCTATACCTGGCTCTGTAAATTTTTGTACTATTTGAATCAGTCAGAGAGAATTTAGCTACATTTTTATTCACATATATTCAAAAATGGGCACTCTTAGATGTTCAAGAATCTCATTAGGAAGATCCTTCTGTGTTTAAGAAAGTTCTCACAGACATATAAAAATAAGATGGCAAGTAGGACAATTTCTGCAGCTGAATATTATGTGCTTGTGCAGTTCAAATTTCTGGGACTTTTTGTGATTTATGGATCAGAGATTTCCAGACATTGGGCAGGACTTCAGAGTATTTTATCACTGCACAGATGCCTTTTTTTTTGTATTTGGGAAGAAGTCAGAGGGTAAAGAATTAGTAGGTTGTGTTGGTAAGATATGGTTGTCATGCAGACATTTCTGTTACCTATTTAAAATTATCAATCTGTTAAAACTGTATTAGAAGTATGGACATGACCAATCAAAATTGCAAGAATAATTTTATTTTACTCAGTTTTCCCCAGAGAAATATTAGCACTGGAGAAAACGTGGACTAAAAATGTTGCAAACATATTGTATTAAACTACATTCATTATGATTATGTTTAGCAATGGTACCTTATTGGGTTAACTTGTAATCGAAGATTATATTTAACATAATATCTGTGAGTTTCAGAAACCTCTATAATTGTATCTTTTTGGGTTAAGAAATATAAATGAGATTGCTCAATATTACTTCACCAAGATTAATTACCAGGTCAATGGACATATTGTCATGCTGAATGGTTCCGTTTACTAGTCAAAGTTTATGAATCATTTTTTGTAAATACTTCCTATATACATTCTTCAGTCATGTGAGAGAAGAGCAAAGTCACCAGAAAGTCCCCTGGAAGGAAATAGTTTCTTGCATCATACACTTGAAGACTAAGTTCAAAAATTCGTAGCAAAGAATGGACAGAAAACGCCCATTATAGAACACACTCAGTTGACTCTAAGTGAATGACTGTTTAAACTACCATTTTTTATGGGTATAAGTGGCACAAAGTGCCTTTGGCAGAAAGCACTGGCTCACAGAAACATTGGTACCATCAGAATTTCTCCACATTTCTCCCTTTCTATTAGGTAGTCAGAATGATTCCCCTCAGCTACTTTCCAGCTAAGCCACTGGAACAAATTCTCTTAGCTATTAATGACTTTTGATGATGTCATGAACATTCAGACAGACCCCTCAAGCTTTGGTCTCAAAGCATGTCTAATCATGGATTGTCATATTTGGTTTGTGTTACCTTATTTCATTTCTGAATCAATTGCATCTCTTGCAAGTGGGAATTTTAGCAAACAGGATGCACTTAAATGTGACTTGAGGAAAGCAAAAGAATGTGAAGATAATGGTTCTTTTTTACTTTAAATGAGGATTCAAATATTAAAGATGGGATGGTACAGTATAAAACATCTATGAAGAAATTAAGAAGCAGTATAGTCTGGTGGAAAAATTAGGGAATATGACTCATTTTCTGGGTTACTATCTGACCTAGAATTAGGTGGTATCTTTCTCACCCAGCTTGATGGGCTTGAATGAGCTACACTAACAGTCAGTAGTGCCCTAAGAAGTATCCTGGAGTATCTGAGGTGTGTGCAAAAGACTGATAGACACAAAATGAGAACTAGGACACACTTGAATTCTTCTGGAGTGACACCTGGATTCTAGGATACATTAGGGCATTTGAAATAGGAGCAGACACCCATGTGGGAACAACTGAATTGAATTCTTGATCTTCTCTGAGAGCATGGTGTGTTGGTTCACTTGATACATACAAATAATCTGAAATATCTTGATTCAAATAAGTAATTTGAAATATTTGGGTGTCTGACATGCTGACAGAAAATACTCAAGGCTTGTAGGACATATGATCAGCTGGGGCCCAGGCAAGGGACTTTAAGACACCACAAAGAAACTGTGTGTCTATGGACAAGCAGAGGAGTAACTCAATGAGATAAATGTAGCTCAGTTACGTACACCTGTGCTGCACATAATTAAATGCATTTGAAAATTAAACCAAACCCTTGAAACTGCATTAAATAAATTACATCAGAGATAGTTTGCTGAGACACTACAATTTTTAAAGGATGGCCATTATTTTTAGAGGTTATTGGTAGAGACCACATGCATACCACACACTCTTTCCATCTGTTTTTCTAACTTGGATTTTATTTTTTGTCTTTTCAAATTGCTAGCTCTTTGACTTTGGGATTGCATCCTAATAGTTGCTTTTGGATGAGGCATGTATTTTAGCCAGTGCTGTTAGAACTTGCTATAGTATGTAATAGCTGTAATAGCAATCTCATAAAGTAATATAGGGTTCAAGAAGCAAAAATGTAACAACAACAACAACAAAAATCCTGACAATTATGGCTATACCATAAGAATAAATAACAGGTCCTTGGGTCAAGCTTGAAATATAAATGAGGAATAAAATACTCCAGGGTTGTAGTCACTATTGAAGTTATTAAGCTCATCACAATGAAAGATAAATGCTACAAATGGATGAGAAAATGGAATGGAAAGTGTTTCAGAAACAGGAAAGACTGGTTTATGAAAATAGAGTGCAAAACTGTTAAGTGGATTGTCACAGGAGGTTTGAAAAGGGAAAAATATAATTTAATTATGGACACACAGTAACAACTTATTCACATGAGAGATCTCTAAGGGAAGACAGATGGTAGGAAAGATTTAAGTGCAGGATGTAGAACATGTAGCTAGACTCTAGAGACTATTACTCAATTGCCCAGGATAAATATGGCACAACAAAGTTGGCAGTATTATGTACTGGGCACTTTGCAAGCAATATGGACTTCTAGACAGAATTGCCAGAACCTAGCTCGGGCACAAATAGGGAGAATGAAAGTAAAAAATAGTATGGGATTCTTTCCCACTGTTGCAATTTGGGAAGCAAATATTTCAAAAGGAGGTAGTTTGTGTATAAAGGTTATTTTTTGAGGTGTCTTGTGGAGTTGCCTCTATCTCAGTTAGCTTGTTTAGGAAATATTGACAAATGAGGTTGTGGAGATTATGGTAGTTGAAAAAGAGTGTGTATGAAAGCATTCCTCAAAAAGCTAGGTCAATGGATATGTCTAAAACACCAAAAGAGAAACAATGTTCTAAATTTTGGGGTACATTTTCACTGTTGCAATAACCTTAGATCCCTATCAGAAATTGTGTTATTATGTGTAGCAGGGAAAAATAATATTAATAGCAGTAAAAACAATGAAGACAGCTTTTACATTTAAGAGTTTTCTGTTTTGTGGTTTTGTTTGTTGATTTATTTGTTTTCTCTCTGCCATTTTTTTAAAATTCTTTTTTGAGTTTTAATTTAACTATATATATTTTTTAAAGTAAGAGCATGATGCAGAAGCAAAACATAAAAGTGTAAGAATGAACAAAAGGAATGCACTAAGCACAGTGTTAGACCCTGCAGATTTGATGAAATTATTCAGATAGAAGAACTGCTGGACTGAGCAACAGAGTGAAAGATGTTATTGACATTGGCTAAGAGCACCCATGGGAAAAAGAAGCATGCACATTTTTGAAAGGTCTTTTTATGACTGTGCTGCTATTAATGAAAGATGATCTTAACTAACTAAAATTTTAGTATAAGACAATACTCCTCTGCAACTACATAAATTAGAAGGTATATTTAGAGTAATGATTAGACTGTTGATTTGGCAATAAGGCAATATTAAAATTAATCTGAGAAGGAAGTTGTTATTATTTTAGATCCATGAATTGCTGTCTGCCCAAACTTATTAGCTCAGCTGCAGACACGTATATTAAATTAAGCCTATTTTTCCTTTGAACAAATTCATAGCATTCATAAATTCCAATCTGAATAATAAATTCAAGGGTTATTAGCTGCATTCTTACTGTACCTGAGCATGTCCATTATGTTACATGGATGAATTAGGATTGGAACAAAAGTGAAGAAAAAATTTATTAATGAGGTTTAGAAATATGTTACGTATTTTAAAGGATCAGTTCTGATTAGAAGTGTTACATCATTAGCAGAGTTCTGGTCAGATAATGTAATACATCTGATTTACATGAATCTTATTTCTATAAATGGTGTTTTGAAAGCAACACATTTCTCATTATGAAGCAAAAATCTTAGGGTAAAGACATTTAGTAAAGAATGCTAACTTTAAGAAGGGTTGTTACTACTAGTATTAATGGAACTGTATTCACATCTGATACAGAAAGTAAATGGAAGTTATCAAAATATATATTTCATTAGAATGTATATTTTTGTAGACAAAATCCCATTCGCTGTAAGTTTCTGTAGTTTTCAGTGAATTAATACTGTTTTTTTACTGTTTTTAAGGGTTTACTAAAACAGAAAAAATTGCTCTTGTAGGGAGAAAAAAGGCAGTTACAAATCCCTCTTCTGTCTGGATTTATGAGAAATCAATGAGGATCAATTTTTCAAACAATAATGAAAGAAGAAGAAAACCTAGGAAACATAATTATGTGGCATAGGTCCTTTTGCATCAGACTGTGTGCCCCATAACTCTTTGACTGGAACAGGATCCTTTATTATGCTAAACTAACAAAACCAGATTGTCAGGAAACTCAAACACTGGGGCTATAATCCATAATAGATAATCCATACTGGAGAATTCCTACTGAATAACTATTCTGTCATAACTTAGCTCTTTGCCATAGTTCTCAACTAGCTCTGTCCAAGACAAATTTGCTACAGAAGGGACAAGCCCTTGGCAATGTGAACATGAGCCAATTTGTACTTGGAGGTTGAGCCTATGATTTAATTCTGTTTCTTGCTCATTTAGAAGTGTGAATATCCACAGTGCATCTCCTGTGGTCTCAGCATTTGGGCCAGAGATTCATAGATGAGCTTAAAAATTGTAGGTTTTGTTGTTGTTTTTATTGTTGTTTTCCTTTCTATTTTCTTCAGTTAATTATGCAATTCCTTCTCAGAAATCCTATTGGATTTCTAGAACAACCTTCAATGTCCCTGCCTTTCCCTCTGACTGACATTGGACAAGTAGACTAGAATTGAGCAATGAGGAATTTTATTTAATGTAATAAGTTTTAAAACCCTTTTTTCCCCATGTGTGCTACTACTCTATGTTAAACTACTAGAATGTCTGGTTGCCTTAATTTAAATTGCTGTAGTTATGACCAACAACATTCATACATAATTCTCTCCTCTTTGAACTCAAGGCAGATGTTTGGGACTGAATTCTAAAGAGGATTTCACTGTCATTTGAGATGTGCATGCTTAGGTGGAATTCAAGGCATCCTGGGATACCTGAGATATCTGTCCAGGGCTAATACATTTTCTATTCTCAAATGGAAGCTGGAATTCAGGAAAGATACTTTAGCATACCTGAAGTGTTACAGATGATTATGTTAAAACCTTTTAAGTGTTCCCTAGCTGAAACGTAACAGCTGTATTGTGAGCACATGAATTTACACATCGCAGTCTGTAGCTGAATTGCAGCTTCTAAGGTTGGGTGAGTTAAATCACAGCTAAGCTATTTGACTTTTATATTGCTAGAGATAAGTGTGATGAATCTCACACTTGTGAATAACATCCTCAGGATGGAACTTTCAATTAAAAATAAGAACACACATATAAAAGAAGGCAGCCAAAGAGTTTGCTTCAAATATTTTTTCCATTATCAAATCATATTTTATTAAAAGAAAACCAGAATATTATAGACAATACACACAATTGAATATTTTTAATAATGTTTGCTGTTATAGTGGGACAAATACATATATACTAGATTTTAAATTTTACACCATATTAATATTTGATCTTTGATCAAAAAGTAGGATATTATCCTAATAATAACAATTACAACAATAAAAATGAGGCGCGCTTTTTTTTTTTTTTTCCCTCCCCTGTTTTCCAAGAGGGTTTCTCTATTGATTTCAGGAGGACATCCTCAATTTAGAATCATAGAAATAGATCAGAATAAACAAAAGAATATCAGTCAATTTACTTTCAATATAGCATGGTACATTAATTATGGAATAAAAAATATGCAATATTGTCTCAAATAAACATTTTCTTTTGGTTTTACTAATGTCAGTCCAAAAAACATCAGGGAATACAGGAGAAAGATGAAAATAACTAAATCCAACTCCTTCTTAGAAAAGTAACCCTATTAATTAATTCAGTTGTGACTGGAAGTTAGAAGCCATGGACTTTGCTGCAGTATGTGAGTTTGTAGAATGAGTCTAGTTCTAGTTAGAATCCATAAAGCACACAGATCAATATAACCACAATTGACACTAATTGACAAGCCAAATTGACAGAATAAAGGCAGAGGCCAAGAAACCAGATACTGTCTTTCTTTTCTTCTCCCTTCCTTGCTATGATGCATGGGTTCTGACCAAAGTTCTAACTTTCTGAAAACACAGGTTATATTAATCAGATAAATAGATATGCCTATTACGATTTTTTGTTTTCATTCAGTTGTGAAAGTGAATTCTTCTGAATTCATTCTGCTGAAATTCTCACAGCTGCAGCATAGAGTTCTCCTGCTGAGCAAGTCACCTTTGTCTTTCTGTACAGTCAATGGGAAGAAATGGGAACTGTTCAGGTTCACGTGACATTTTGGGATGCAAAGAACATTTCATCTGTAGACATAGACACCAAATTTAGCTAACTAAATATTGTCATATGGGTGTAAACTCTTGTATCTAAAGTCTTATTACAGTCATCAAAGGAACAGCCAGTATAGAGAATAGAGAATAAATAGAGAATAGAGAATAGAAAGTGTCTCAGGTCAGTTTTAACAGAACTTAACATAAAACTCAACTTTTAAATGCAGTATTATTTTGGGTTTCCTGCAGTATCTAGTATCCTCTGGCTGCAACTTGAGAACCTTATAATTCTTTTACAGGTCCTGGTTCATATCTGTGAACTCCATGAGTGTCCTCGTTGACTGAGATATCCTAAGGGATCTCAAACCAGCCAGTTATGCTTTGGCAAAGATTAAGCTTTTCATTGACTGTATGTGGAGCTTAGTTCACATTTGGACATCTATGTTTAGATGTCTGAATCTCTAAATAAGCCTTGTCCATATTTAGAAAGAGATAAAGCATGTTTCAAAAGTTTTATTTCTTTCCATTCACTCTAACAGGAATCTGGGGCACCTAGTCTAAATATATGACTACAACCATAAACAGCTGCATATCCTCAAACTAATTCCACACTTTGAGTCTTTGGCTTAGGCCATCTATTTCTCTGCTGTAAAATATCATGGTATCAGTGACTTACCTGAATGCAGAGGCAAGGATTTAGGTGTCTGAAATCTTCTTTCCCCTTGCCTCAGTAGCATGGAATTCTGGAAAATACTAGCCTCATAAATACATCTGAGTTCTCAGACTCCCAGGGAGCCTTCCCTCACTTCAAGGAGTCTAACTCCATCAAGAAATGGCCCTATTGAGCACAGACATCCTTGCTCTGAATTAATCTTGGTGGAGAAGAAGGCAGGGTGCAAAGGTGGAAGAATATAGAAGTTTTAACTCTTAATATCTCCGAGATATTAAAAGCACAAAATAATATATGAAAATACATGAAAGTAGTTTCCTGTCTCAGGAAGAGCTCATATATGCAGAAATGTCATGTTAATTCCAAAGAAATCATGCTGATGGCTGATAATGAAAGCATTCTTTTCCTCCTTTATTGCATCCTTGTAGTATTTATTACACAAAATTGCATATTGTTATCCAAAAGTCCATGGTGAAGAAAACATTGAAAATTCCTTCTGAAACTAATATTGAAGTTATAAGACGGACTAGAAGAAATCTCTTAGACTTAAGCACAGATTGTTAAGAGAAGTCAAAACTAATAAAAAAATTCCTTTGCATGATTCAGAAACAAACTATAAAATACTAATTAGAAATATCTTCAGATTTATAATAATTAACTATATGCCCTGCTGCCTTCTGTCAGATTTAAAAGATTGCAAGAATCAGAGTTAAAATGAGAATGAATTGGCTTAAGTTATTTAGCTCTAAAAACACTAGTCATTGTTTTAAATAGAGTCAATGTTGTCATTTGCCTTCTATCTCCCATGAATAAGGCCGTACAACATAACCACTGCACATCATTTATAGATAATGATTCTGGAAAAAAATCAACTTCCCAAAAGGCTGCACTGAAATGGAATTTTCTTTTGAAGAAATGTCTGAGAAGGGTGAAGCAGAATGAGAAATTTCATGCTGGATTTTTCCCTACATTAGGCAGTCTGTGTGTGGCAAACAAAAACAGCTCAAGTTTTTATTCCTGATTGATTCTGATTCCTGGTAAATTATGCATATGAACATAGTTCTGTAAGCAAGTTTTAATTATTTTTCATGTCAATATAATACTTCAAACCAGATATTGTACATGACTATTATGTCCTTCATTGCACTACCTTTCTCATCAGATTCAGTTTGCTACTAAAGTTTTCATTGAATTTCCATATAGAATGGTAGAAGAGTTTAAATTATTATTTTTTTCTCTTATTTCTCCCTCTCTATCAAAGTAAAGTTTCAAGCTTGAGTTCTATCATATAATTCACATAACAAGCTATTTGTAAAAAACTGTCTAGGTCCTGATGAAGCTTTCTAAACCAAATGTTACATTTCTACTTATTTCCTAGTATTTTGAAATAGTCATGTGGAAAACCAATTGCAACACATAGATGAGTCTTCAAAAATGTGGAGGAAGGTTTTTGTCTTGTTAGTTCAATAGACATTGGGATAACAATGCATTAATGCAAAATCCAGGAGTCATTTTATGAAATGGAAATTTTTATTTTGTACTCAAAATTTAAACTGAGTCTGAATTTTCAGACCACATGCATAGGCAAGGCTAAGTCCAAAGCTGTATTACTTTTGCACATCTACATAATAGAAAATAATCTCAAATAAATGCAGAGTTTCAACTCAAAAGCAGTAATAAGATTGGTAATAGAATGGAAAAAGGTAAATAAATGGCATTGCATTAAAGTTTAAAAAATTTAAAATTAATACTTTTTAAATTACCAGGCACTCGAAACAGGATTTAACTTCTTCCATAATCACTTTCTTCCTACTGATCTTTACATAAGAATGTTGTTTGACATGCTTTTAATGTATCACACACCCACCCACACATAAAATATGGTAATCTGATTTTACTTTGATGTATAGTTCTGTAAATTGGCATTCAAATCGAGGAGTGTGAGACTCACTAATAGTAGAATTGACTTATGCCTATCTATGGTATTTTACATTAATGGAAAAATCAGCATAAATGAGGCCTAATAAAAGTTAATACTCAAGTTGCTTGGCCGTGTTAATACCATAGTCTGGTATTCATTGCATATTCAAAAATTCCATGTATTCAGTGTAAGTAATGCAGTAATGATGGGCAAATCTTTAACCAATAGATTCTGCTCTTAGTTAATTCCCAGTGCTGAAACATATTAAAATAATATCTAGAGTATATGTTTTGAATTAGAGCTGATAGTTAGTTATGAATATTCTGGCTAGTGGAGAGAAGGAGTGTGTTCTTCAGAAACTAATTTGTTTCTTCCTATTTTGGGAACTGAATTACTACATACAGCTAAGAAATGCTTTTCATGTCAGAGTTGTGAAATAAAGCAATTAAATTAGGACCCTAATGTATGTGCCTAGCACCATTTAAGATATTTTAGGATAACTGAGAAATGAACATAGTGATGGCAGGTGTGCACAGGTGAAGAGAAATTCATATCATTCTGGAGAAAAAGATGGAGACCAGAGGTCATGTACTATGACACCTAAAATATCCCTGACCCCTATGTAAATGACTTGAATGAGAAGGAGACACTGACACTATTATCAGTTGTTCAACATGCCTGTCTCAAGTCCCTGAACACCAAGATGAGGACTGGGGTAAAGTGCTATCTCCCATGGTAGAAGAAGGTCCAGTTTGAGACCACCTGAGGAATACAAATATACACAGGTTTGTGGGATCTGATGAGGTGCATGCCTCAGGTGGATCCTGAGGGAACTGGCTGATGGAGTTGCCAAGCTGCATTACTCTCATTTTTTAAATAGTGCACCAGAGGACTCTGATAACTACTGATCAGTTAATCTCATTTCTGTGCCTTCTAAAATCATGAAGCACAACCTCCTGGAAGGTATGTAGAAACACACGGAAAACAAGGAGACAATTAGAGAGAGGGGCAATTGTGCTTGACCAAGCTATTAGCCTTTGGTGATGCAATGACTACAACAGTGGACAAGGAAAGAGCTACTGTTGTCATTCTGCCTGGACTTCTGTAAAGCCTTTGATACCATCCTCCATCAAATCCCTGTCACTAAATGCGGAGGTGTGGGCTTGACAGATGGACTGTTAGATGGATAAGGAATTGGCTGGATGGTCACTTCCAAAGAGTTACAGTCAATGGCTCAATGTCCAAGAGGAAACCAGTAGTGTCCTTTGAGGGTCCATACTGGGACCAATACAATTTGTTGTCTTTAGCAATAACATAGACGGTGGGATTGAATGAACCCTCAACAAATTTGCAGATGGCATCAAGCTGACTGGTGCAGTTCACAGACTTGAAGGAAGGGATACCATCCACAGAAATCTTGAAGAATAGGCTCATGTGAACCTCATGAAAGACACCCTTGATCACGGGAAGGCAGTTGCAGTAGTGATCTTTAAAGCTCCCTTCAAACACAAAACATTCTATGACCCTATGCTCTAAGATTCCTACCCAGGACCTAATATGTTAATATTAATTCATTTATTCATTAATAAATAGCAATAATTAATATTATAAAATACTAGAAATAAAAATAATGAAAAGTAAAAATTTTATGTAAGCACACTGTTTTTAACATGCTTTATTAAATCACAAAAACCAGACATCAGAAGACAAGACAGCTAGATGCCTATACAGAAAATTAGGATATTTTTACATCATAAGAAAAATAATTTTAAAAATATCATTAAAATTTATCACTCAGCTTTTGCAAAGAAAAATTGCATTTCATCTAATAAATTCCTTGTTGATTTTATGTTTGAGTCTGAAAATTAAAACAAGGTAATAGAGTTTTGGAAGTGCTTTTATAAAGTCAGCAAGATTTGTAGCAAAAGACACCAGGATATATTAATACAGATGGGAGAGAATGGTTCTTATCAATTTACCATCAATTTAGATAGAGTAAATCTTCCACAGAAGAAATCTTATTCCAGAAGACCAAGAGTTTACAGAAATGGTGTCTGTCTGTCTATCTACCTATCCTTTCCTGTTGGACCCCACTAGGTGCAGAAGGCTAGTCTGTGCTCTTATTGCTGTTCACTGGACATTACTCAGCGCAGTGTGCTGGTGTGTTCTACAATGCTATGGAAGTTCTTGAAAGGGATGTTGGCAGTTCCTGAATACTAAGGGCTTAGAATGATGCAATGTCAAAAAAAAAAAAAAAAGTCTCATTTATACTTGTAGATATTGAAACCAGTTTTGCCAAGGCACCAATCTAGTGTTGAATAAATGAAAAAAGAAGTTAAAGCTAATACCATATTTTAGGTTTTAAACTTTATTGGACACATTTATAGTATTTTATAGTTTGCATAAATGAAACAGTAAAATACTTTAAAAATTTCCAAAGTGTGATAATGCTAGAGGCTGGATAAGTTCATCAACATGGATATTTAACATTTCATGTACTTTTTGAAATATTCACAAAATAATTATGGTTTTATTGTCTCAAATAGACAGCCAGATTTTTCACTTTAATTCAAAATGTCTGTCCCAGAAATCATTTCTCCAGGCTAAACCATGGCATATGTCTCACTGCCAAGCAAAATTTTTAACACAGAAAAGCATTAATTTTTATTTTACAGACCTACAGACATAAGGGAAGATTACATTTTCAGATGAATTTCTGAATTCAGCTAACCGAAGAGCTTCATTTTATAATACGGATTATAAATTGTGCTGGCAATTAATCTGTAATGTGACTAATCCTTTTTATTATCTTAATAAAAAATAAAATATGTTTCACATTCTCAGCGGAAAAGCATTTCAGGAGTTTTTAGCACAGGGACTCAGCATGCTCATGTGCATTCTCCTACACTTATCTACAAGTTAATACCTTGATCTTGCAATAAATGTCATGCAGGCAGAACATGGCTTTTAATCCCTCAGTACAACTAAAAACTTATATCTATGAGGGCTTATTTTAAAGGCAAGTGCTTTATTTGAGTGCCTTTACAACTGAGGAAATAGGATGAAACCCACAACCATGAGCTCTTGATTGATAGAGGCAATCATTGCTTTTTGTTGGCAGAAAAGTCTGTCAAGAAAAGCAAGTGTGTTTTCTTGGCATTTTAATGACTAGTTAAGTTGAAAATAGGTCAAAAGTTGCCCTGTCCGGGCACTTTCTTCACAATCATACAACCGAAAGCTTATTAAAATGAATAGACATGTATTGGGCTAATACTTATTATTGAGTTGGCTTATTTTTTATAAGTTTCTTATATTCATATGTGTTGAAACCCTGAATTTTTTACAGGTAGTTAACTGAATTGAAGTTAAGCAGATAATAATACAGGCTAAAATGTTGACTAAATTATTGTTTTAAGAAAAGTAAATAGGTATGTGTGGATGTTATTCTGAGTAGAAATGAGCAAACACTGGCTTTGCCAGCTACTAGATATTCCTCTTTTGAAAGTTCCATGGTTGGAACCTTGGTTCCTCTTTCCAGGTTGGCAAAGCTTGGAAAACTTACAGCTGAGTACAGATGGTATTTCTACAAACATGCTAGGAAAAACAATGCAGATATATTCTTATAGTAATCAAATCTCTATCAGAAAAATACAGCACATTATATTATTTTTAAAATATTTTTGTTTATATCTGCATTTTAATTCTTTAGTAAACAGTTGACAAATCTGTTTCTTTAGTTAAAGACTATCTCTGCTGGGATGACACATAAGTAACAATTCGCAAATTAATTTATTGCCACACAAGAAGAATATAAGAAATATTTTACAAGGACTGAATATATTTTTTGCTTAAACTTAAACTTTTTGTAATACTATGCAACTACTATCTGTTACTTCAGCATGAAGAGGTTTAATTTGGCACAACAGTTGTGAAGAGTTTACATGCTTGCTGTAAATGTGTCATCTGTAGCTTAAAATCTTTCAGAGACTGTCATTTGCCCTTCTACTGCCCATACCATTGGTAAATGTAATCATCCTATTTTGTTCACAGGATAAACTTGAAATATTTTGAATAAATATTGGTAGCTGCTGATAACCCAATGTTTCTCCAGCTAGCTGGAGCTTGTGCATTCTTTTCCATGCAGCCATGTTCCAAAAATTGAAGCAGATTAACTAAGATTTTTCTTTTCCTATTAAAAATAATAGTTTACTTTACTGAAAATTATCAAGTTCCCTTTTTACCTGTACCATACTCACTTTCAGAGGGATTTTATAATTTGATGAGTCCTTTATTTTCTTAGCTGATTTTTTTTTTGCCAGGACTTGGTTTCATATTCTCCCATAAATTTTTTAATCCATATTTCATATATACCATCAAAATGAAGCTTCTAGCTTTTAGTAGCTGATGCATTTTCCAGGATAGTGATAATGCTCCATTATTTCCAATGTTTAATGTACTTATAACACTTATCCATAAACCTACTTTCTAAAATAGAAAAATAGCTCAACTTTGATTCAATTTGAGATAGTCATATGTGACTTTTAGAAGGAAAGGACTGTGAAGTTTCATGGGTGTTTTTCTGCAAACCTGGGATATTCTGTTTACTCAGGTGGAGAAATATATATGCAGTAAAAGGCAAGATAGGCCCACTGAGGAGTAGAACCACAGTTTGTCAAATAATGGATTTTATTTGTATGGTATTTAATTTTTTTACAACTTCTCTGCTTCTCTTAATCTTCCTTTAAACTGCATCTTAGTGTATTGATTTTTATTATACAATGGGGTTGATAGACTAGCAGAAGTTAATTTTGGTGAGCAGATGCATGTAAAACTGTGAAATTTTGCATAAAATAGAAAAAATGAGATGAAATAGTGCCTTCAATGAATGAATTCATTGTTCCTAAGAAAAGTCAAATTTTGAGGAAAGCACTGATAAAATTAGCAATAATATATTGTTTAGAAATGAAGAGGTTTTTAAAACTTTGATATTTCAGATATGCAAATGAGTGACCAGTAATTGATTTTTTAGAATTGGGAATATACACAAAAATAATTCTGTTCTGTGAAAGTGTTGATCAATTAATTTTAAGGAATTATGTAAGACTCACCTATGGCTCCACTTCTTTTCTAATTTCACCTTTATCATCCTCTGTTCCTTGTATTCCCTTACCTTTTTCTTTATTATTTTTTCAGCTTAGCTCCTACAAGTTTGTTTTAGTTTCTAGCCCTAATCATCTTACAAATATTAAAACAGACATATTTTGTTCTGAATTGCATAATGTGTTTGGCCAAGAGAAAGGAAAAATACGTTCTGGGCAAAGCATGACTGTCTCCATGATATGGAAAAGAGCAGCCTCCCTTTCTCTTTAAAGAGACAGAAGCATTCAGTTGCCTGCATCTAGGTAGGTCTGAAACACCCTGTGATATTCTACTGAGCTCCCATTTAGGTCTTGCAACCTTTCTGTCGGCTCTGCAGGTGCCTTCAGCATGCCAAAGAACTTCGAGTGCTGTGGGATGCCTGCTGGTGGGTGGCTGTTGCATACCTAGATGTGTGTTGACCAGGAAATATCAGCTACCTATTCAGTCTGTAGTCACCTACATAATAACACCTACATTAGTGTAATTTGAAAGGTGAATCCCATTCTGAGACACCTAACTCAAGATATTTACAGCAAAATCTATTTCATCATCTTCTTTACCTGGATTCTTGACAGCAGGATACACATCCACGGGTTTTCAGTAGCTTACAGAAAGATGAGGGTTCCTCTATTAGATGTGCCTGTCTGGAATCCCTTTTTTATAAAGAAATAACAGTATTTTTAATATAAAGTTATCTGAATTTAAGTTATAATTAAAGAAGCAAATAAAATATACTTTGGTCAGTATTGAAGATAGGGAGTTAGCCATCAAAAATAATGTATTTAAAGGTCTCTTTAGACACATACAAGTGTTGTTTGATGCTGAAAATAAAAAATAATATTTCCAAGGAGTGAAGGCATTTTAAATACTTGATTTTGGGTGACTGCATCATTCATAGGAAACAAATACTCATACAAAATATGTCCCTAATCCCAATCACACCAAAAATTTTAGGACTATGTGATGAAAATTCACAGCTGGGGAGACAAAGGAAGAAAAAATAGGATTTTTCTAAAAATTCAGACATTATTTTTGTTAAAATAGAAAAAAATAGTTTTTATGTGTTCAGCATAAACAGATTAGCAGCAGTGTTAAAATATAGTGCGATACACAACAAGCTCAGTGAGATTTATATAGAGGTACATTCATGCTCTTATTTTTGCAGTTAAAATAACAAAGAGTAGAGAGAAGCCATAAAGTGCCCAAGGCTCTCATATTGTTATGAGTTTGAGGAGAACAAAGTGGTCTGCAGAGGACACCTGTCTTTCTGTTTCTGTGCAAACCCATAAGTCTTGTACTTAAACTTGGAATAGAGAAGATCTTAACAAATCTCAAAAGAACTTGGTTCTGTAGGAGGAGAAAAGAAACATGTCCAAGTCATCTCATTGAAATTTCCCACTGCAGAAGTTATTTTACTCTTAATTGGCTTCCACTGCAGTAACTTCACCTGTTATAATGGTCAACCTACTGCAGAGCCAGGACTGGAGAGCAGCTTTGTCAGCTTCAAAGGACTGCAAAATAAATCTAATGATAGAGATTGACTGATGTCATTTTGTCTAGAGAAAGACCATATTCTTAAATAATATATTCTGTCTAATTTCTCAGGTTCTGTAACGAGGTAAAATGATTTTCTTTGTTGCTGAGTTGTTTTTTTTTGTTGTTATTTTGTGGGTTTTTTGTTGTTTTTTTTTTTTCTCCTAAGACATTAACACAATACACAAATAAATGTCATGAAAATCATGGATGGATGTCTCATTAAGAAACACTTAAAGTACTGACATCATGAACACTGATTTTTTGAAGATATTTGTGAAGATTTTATTAAATGTTTCCTTCAACGTCAGGAAACAAATGAATTTGTGCACTATTTTGAAGTGTAAGGATTTGAAGTTCTACTTGGCACTTCCAAGAATTAGAGAACGGATTGAGTTGAGCTCAAATTTTGTTTCATCATCCGTTTTTGTTATATACAATATCTTCTCTTCAATATGCTAGGTGACACCACATGAGTCGGAGAAAGTACCTTTCTGTGACTTCAGGTAGAAATATTTTCTGCTAGATTACATTCTATCATTTATTCTGTGTAGTTAGACAGACATACTAGATATGTAAGAGTGGGCTTTTGCTGTTGACAGTGAGGAGCGTGCCTCCCTCTGTTGACAAAGTAACAAATGCTAAGCTTCATTGCCAATCTTCTCAAGACCATGTATAAAATTTATTGCAGGTATACAATAGAGGCAAAAGTATAATATGAGCCTGTGCCACTATGCAGTGCATGGGGGTGTATGCAAAGAATTTTTTTCAGGTATAAGAAAGATCAGAATTCAGAACATCTGAATTTAGTCTGTGTTCTGATACAACATACTAAAATTGCTAGATTAAAAGCCATTGACATTAATAACAGTCTTTCCAATGTTTACAGTAGGTATGCTACCAGGTTTACTATACATATGTACAGATTATATGTATGTTATGTACAGAGCTTAACTGGCTCCCAAAGCAAACCTGTCTTTACGTGAAGGTTGAACTGTTAGAGAATACAATGCCCTCAAGTCTGAAGACTCCTGTCGCTTCAATGAAAAATGAATGAGATCCTTAAATGGTTGAGACAAAATGTTATTCTCTCAGAGAAAAGAACAGTGACTAGAAAGACTGTAAATGTATTTTGTATGTGTAAAGTATACTACCTACCACAGAAGTAGATGCTCAGAGTAATTAATACTGTTGATCAATAAATTACCTTTCGAATCACTTGGGCACATGAAGAGTATGCTTTTTGTCTGTTTTCTGTGTATTTTGTCTGCAATTTATATTGGTCTCATCAAAGTGAGGTTAAATCCATGCAAAATTTTCCACCACTTAACTGAATTTTAAAGACATTCATTATTTATACATGATTACTAATATTACATCCTTTAATTTTATAGTGCTCACTAATGAATGAATTATTTTGTTGAAAATATTTTATTTTCTCATTTGTGTTGTGATAAGTGTCCTAGGCAAGTTCTCTATTTATTCATTTGAATTTCATTAGCGTACACATGCTAAAATATTTGCCATATACAACCATGCAGGTTTTTTTGCATAGCTTTAGTCCATGAATAAATATGGACAAATCAGTGTACAAATGAATAATTTTTTTTGTGACGATTGCCAGGAAAACAAAAAACAAAGAAAGAAACATCACCACCTGCACAGAAATTATTAGATGCTTAGAAATTTTTTGAAGTTATTTTAGAAACTTTCAAAGGATAAATAAAATAGAATTAACATTATATATATATATATATTCTAAAAATTTTGTGCTATTGCATTCCATTCCTTACTGTAACCACTTATATCATTCTTTATAAACTATTCTTGGATGACATCATGTGTCACATGTAAGTTGCCACTAAATGTAAACTGCATATCACTCTTAAGGCAAGGAAAAGCAAGTAAAAAAGCATTGTCATTTCTAAAATGTAGAATAACAAAGAAATTAATTTCTAGATGCAGAGAAATTATCTGAAAAATAATATAGAAAATTAAGTGAGCATAATTCAGTCTTTGTCTACAGATTTGCTTGAATGTGATGGCTATACAATTTAAACATCTATTGCATATATATTAATGCAGCAGCATTCAATTGCATTTGTAATTTTTAAAATTGTTTCTCTGCATAATATTTTTTTCATTCTGTAGCTTTTCAGCTGGTTTTTTTCATATATCTTTTTATCATAGGAATGTTGAAAAAAGAATATATATTTTTATACCTGGTTGCCTGAGAGTAGGCACTATTAAACCATGTTTAAGTATTCAAGGAAATGGCCTGATTCTCTGAGACGGCAATAGTAATGGACACTTTAAATGCTTCTTGAACAGTAACGATAGGAGGAGTTTATGCATTATTTCATTGTTGTGATAAAGAAATATTTCTATATTAAATTTATTTCTATGATTTTAGGATCAAACCCAGCATTCTGAAAGCAATAGATGTTTTTTCTGATCAATCTGGAAGTAGATAGAGCAATTTTAAGAAGGTAAAATGCTTGTTTGAAAGCTAGGGTTATCTGCCTCCTTCTTCTCTTTCAAACTCCTCTTTCCTTCTTGCACCATTTACAAGTTATTAAATTTTTCATTGTGCAGCTTGTGCATCTCCTGCCTGATCACTTGCCTTTTCTGGTGTCAGGTCAGCAGTTTCAAAAGCAAGGCCAGCTAAGCAGCTTGTATGTGTGCCAGTTCTGTTCACTGCAAAACAGAGCTGCTCAAACCCCATTTTTGCGGGTAACTTAGCAGAAGTGTTGACAGATCGTTAGGCAGCTCTTGAGGCCAAAAGGTACCATAGCACTTTCTATGTTATTCTTTCCATGGAGTAGAAATATGATGGATCACAGTTGCTTAAAATGACCCCAGAGTACTTTTGTTTCAATGCAGCAACCTATGGTTGTGTGCTCACAGCACCTTGATATAGTCAGTGCTTAAGAGAAATCAAAGACTTCTGTTAGGTTTTTGTTGCTTTTCTGTATATATTTTGCATAGTAATAATAACTCAGTTGTTGAAATAATTCAGTAAAAATACAACTAGCCTGTCAGACAGATAGACTGTGCACTCAATACCCATACATGCACAGAAATACCTACCTTGGACAGGATTCCTAATATTCTTTGTGCCAAGATGTAGAAATCTTATGTTACATAACGCTCTTTTTTGTTTCCTGCATCTGTGACAGCATTTCAAAGGAATTTTGATATAATGCTCATCACAAATGGCACAGAGCCCTGCAGGTCAGCTTCTGCTGCTTCTGTAGAGATCCATACAGGAGTTGCATCATTTTTAATGAACCTACACTAGCCAGATTATATAAATCTCATAAAATAATAAAACAAGCAATGTATGTGACACAATATTCTTCTGCTTACTCAATCTTACCAATGTACAAAATGGACAGACATCATGAGAGGCATATAGATTTTAACAACTTAACAATATCTAACCTGACTTCTTTCACATCAACAGAACTTGACCCTTTCATTTATGAATTATCTCTATGAGGTAATTCAATTAGACAAGAGTTTAGTATAGCACCAAAAGATCATAGCTCAAAGAACATTATAGTTCCACAAGTCATATGGTTTATTATTATACAGTACAGCCATAGTGCATGGCTGAAGAAAAGAAAACATTTTATTAGTTTATTAATAAAGTTAAAATATCAATAACATTTTGAAACATAACATTTTTACTTTGTAAACCAGCCACAAATGGTAAACACTTTAATGTGTATAAATAATGCCAAATCCATGGTGGGCCTTTCTCTCCCAACTGATTATAGAAAGAACTTACTAAATATCTACCTGATATACCTGCAGATAAGATGAAATATTCATTGTAATACTTCAATTAGAAAAGAAATCAATAAAGAACTTTAGGAATGCATCACTATCTACCTATTATAAAGGTAATTCTCCATGATAAATTATTTATCAGCTAATACCTAAACCAAAAATTAATAATCTGAAATTACACTCAGCAGTGATTTAAGATAACCCTGTGACACTGCACTGTAATGGATTTGAAGTAGTCACACTGTTTATTTTGGGGTCACAACTGTCAAGATGGTAGCTTTCAGCTGAGGAGTGTAGTGACATCTTCGTAAGCTTTTCCAGCTAAATTGCTGAGGCTATATTATGACTTTCCCCATCAGATGCCTCCTGCTGTATTTATTATGAAGACTGCCAGCCAAGTAATGAAAAATAGCTAAGAACTTTCTGACAATATCTTTTTCCCAAGATACATGCAGTTTTTCCAAATTGTATTATCCTGGGAAATTTTTACTCATAAACTCAAGGACTCTATGATCTAGTTCTGTATTTTTTCAGAAGTTCCCTAGGAGATGAGTTAAAAAGACGTTACTTTTTAGAGAAACCCAGACAAATGGAAATTAACTTTCCTTCCCTATGCTAAGTAAGGATAGCAGAGGAACAAAAAGTCATGCATGGCTGACACTGAAGTGTAGTACAGATCTAATTTATACATAATACATTGATGACATTTTTCAGAAGCTGTTCATTCTGTTACTCCTGTAGTGCTGCTAAGGTCTGTGGATCTTTGCATCTCCCTGCATATCTTACAGTCATGTTGGCAATTACTACCCTGCTGCAATCTTACCTTATACAACCAGATGTTACAATATACTATAATTCTTCATGGTTTTTAGATTTTCTTTCCTTTCCCTAGCCCTAAATGGACTTTTATATCCTACCATACAATTGTGACAAAAATATCTCTACCAATTTGGATAAGTAAATAAATTTTTCCTTCCCATTTTCACATTAAATTACCTGTAACTGCATTTTTGGAACTAAACAGAATACTGTATACATGTATATGTAGACACAAAGACATAGAGATAGATAAGCAGACAATCTGTGTACATGTGGATGTCTGCATAGACAAAACAAAAACAGAGAAAAAAGAGTAGATTAATGTTTAGCAGTGGAGAAAGATTTTAGGGAGTTTAAATCCTCAAAATTTTAGATTTTAGGAGAAAAGCTTGGTTTAATTTTCAGAAGTTACAATGAAAATACTGTTTTTGAAAATATGCATCTTCATGCCCTTTCGTGTTCAGTTATTTCCTGTCTGGCTTCTGCAGGATTTGGGACTCAGAGCTGACCTCTCGGCAAAGCTCTGTGGCACTTTGAGTTGTTATGTAAAAAATGCTCCTCATAATAAGAAAAAGCAGAACTTATTTAGTTGTTTCGCAATAAAAATTATGAAAAATAATGCATAGCCATGAATAGTGAAACTTTCTAGAAAAAAAATATGTAATCCATTGTATATACTATACAAACACTAGTAAAAGGTAGCATGTATGTTGTCATATTTCTACAGCTATGTTTGCATTTGAGAAAAAACTTATATTGTCACAATAATTGTTTTGGGCGTTTTGGGGGTTTTTGGGGTTTTTTTTGGTTGTTTTTTTTTTTTTTTTTTTGTTTTTTTGTTTTGTTTTGTTTTGTTTTTGTTT
>JAOTQP010000001.1:46035414-46050960 GCA_026413545.1 Cichladusa arquata
TTGTTTTTTTTTTTTTTCCTTGAATTGAGAAGTTTAAGAACTTGGTTTGTCAGATTGGTGTCTTCCAGATCTCTGATGTCATCAGGAGAGTAAGTTTTAAAAGGGTTTAACATCTCAATTGTATTCACAGTAGTCGTAAACAAGACACTCTAGGCTGAACCCCAGACAGCACAAATACAGCTATATGTAATTACAGCCCTGTGAGCAACAGGTTAGTTCAAGTATCTACATAATAAAGGTGCATATGATAGATATGCCTTAAATATACAGTCTTGGGACAGACACCTGAACTAAAGAAGAAAGATGCCTTCATGGTAGTTCCATATACTTCTAATTTGTATTTTTTTTTCACTGCGCTTTAATATTTGTTACTGCAGTGATGTGGAGAGCTCAAAGGTAACTTACACATTCACAACTGTAAGAACAAAGGAGATGAATCAAAGACAGCAGTAAGATGCCTTTCAGCCTCAGGTACATCTCTTAGAACAAGTATAACCTTCAGCTCTACCAAAGATCTAAGCCTTCACCCAGTTTAGCTTTCTCAAATGTATTTCATTTAGCTGTTCTTGGCTTTTGTTTTCTTTACTGATAAATCCAAGCAACATTCTTTTCCCCATTGTACCACAGATGGAAATAAACTTCATTAAAGGGGATTTGAGGGAAAAAAAAGGAAGGTGTGAAATACACATAATAAGGCCCAATAAAGATAAGATTTCAAAGACTGTCCCAAAAAAACAAAGACTTTGGGAGGAAAAGCAAGTTATTTTTATTTAATTTGTCTCACAAACAAAGATAAAAACTTTTCTTCCAATCAGAGATGAGAAAAAAAAAAAAAACAAAGAAGTAATGATACACCTGTCTTCTACAGACTAATTTAGGGGTTGCTAACTATATCACGGCTTCTCAGAAAAAAAAGATTCCAAATTTTATTTAACTCCGAGGTCAAGTTCACAAGTCAAAAACATAAGTCATTAAAACATCTATACTTACCTCTCAAATTCTAGTTTGCAAAGAATTTAAAAATAATTTTTGTCATCTTTTATTCCAGCATTATAATTCCCAAAAATAATTAAAATTAAAGTTCAAAAATTAGGTAGGATTGTGCACCTCAGTAAATTTAAGAGTACTCTTAATGTATTAACTTTATTACACAGAAAATTATTTATTTCAGGCTGCTCGGAGAGTTAACATTATTTCTTTGAAGCAGAAAAATGATCATGTACTGTGTAAGATAAGAAAAAAATTACTTGGTGATCTAGTGCTAACATTCTTCTCTGCCTCTATTAAAACGAAAAATGTTACATTATATAAAATGGGCTAGTAAGAGTAAATTCTATCTCACCATTAAGTTGATACAGTAGCTGAGCTGTAAAACTTCCACTGGTGTGGTATATTTACACTTTTTTATTTTATTTATAAATACTATTGTTTTATTGTTTGAGCACTGTGCCATAAGATATGATGCTAGAGAGACCCACTTTCTATCCCTGAAAATCTATCTGTCAAAAAGAATCTTAGAGGTTATGTAAAATTAAGGAAGTAGCTCCAATAGACTAAACAGGTTGTTTGAGAGGTTTCCCTGCCTGTCAGGCTGTCTGTTTGCCATTTGGCTGTAGGCAGTGGCATTAACTCTGTACTTACAATGTCTCCTTACAGCATCTAAAATAGTAAGGTTAAAAACTAGAGTTATGTATCTTAAAATACATACATATTTGAATTTTTTTTCTCCTTTTTTTTTCTCCCAGTGGTCTTTTGAAATTTTGAATTTCTTGATTTTACAACAGTTTTGATATGTAGTAGAAATTTTCTGTGGGAAGACTGAGGATAAAATACTTTCTTGTGTACCTGGCTTTAAATTAGCATGTATTCAGATAGGATGCCTGCAATAGAGAGCCTCTAGCTTGCTTATGTGATAAGAACGTGGTTAAAGATTTCTCATACTTTCTGTCAATTATTTCAATAGTAATGGAATGTTGGTATTTCAGTATTATACTGTCTTGATATTTAATATTAACCTTCATTACATAAAAGACGGGAATTTTTATCAAGAACAATTTTAATAACAAATTTTAAAAGAATATGGATTCCAAATGTACTTTAATCACTTTGGTTTCATGTAGTTCAGCCATTGCTACTCAGCAATAGCAACTGTTGAAGAATTGGTTAATAAACAGCAGAAGTCTACACTGAAGAACTGGTGGACACCAGAGTCTACAGGCAAGACAAAAGAGACATCATTCAAAACCCCTGAGAACAGACCACCCCACTATTCTGTGTTCATGGAAAAAGGTATGACTATGTGGAAGTAGAAGGTAAAAAAGTAAAATTCCTGCCTGCTCATACTTGTCTTGCTGATGGCACCTTAATTTAATGAAGAAGGTTCATCACTGGTTAATAGGCAATACGGTTTCTCCTAGCTTGCAAAATCTTGTAATACTCCCCCAGAAGTCTCTGAATCCTTCCACAATCAAAGTGGAGCCCAAGGCATGCAATGTATATACTCCTTTTCACGCTGCAAAAATATACCAATCTTCATATTACTATTCGACTGTGAACTGTGAAACCACATCTATTTCATTATTCATTCATAGGACTCAGAGGAAACCCAGGACATAACCCATGCACAGAGGAATGCACCCTGCCTACCCAGATCAGCATCTGTGATCCACTCCTCCTTTTCTGGTCTTTTTAGTCCTCAGTTGAGCACTACTGATGTGGCCAGCATGAGTGCTGATTCAGTCTTGTCTAAGTCACAGATCTCCCTCCTAATGAACTGCTGTGAAAGTTTCTTGGCACTATAAAGATTATCACTGCTAAAATCATCCCATTTCCTTTTGCTGTCCTAGCTTTTCTACATGCTGCCAATCTGCGAGTTCACTAATTAAAAGTGATAATTCTTACATGGCAGTTTCCTTCTCTCAGGATCCAAAAGGGAAAAAATTTATCTCCAAATTGATGTACTTACAATCCAAGTGTCTGTGTGAGTACAGCCTCAGTAATGAGAAATGTTATGGGCTAGGTGAGGCAGTTAAAGGAAGAAGATAACAGAAGCAGAGAAGGATCAGGATGGGGTACATATCTGAAAAAAAAATGTCAGTGTGTAATTTTATATAAGTTTTCTTGCAAAATTGGGTGCCACCCAATTTTTAACAGCCAATCTAATTTCAGATCTAATTCTGGCACTACACACTTGAATTTCTGCTTATTTAACCCAAATTATAGGTAATTATACAGACCATGATACTCCGAGAAAAGATAAAGTAAGACAATATTCACTTAAAATCAAGCATGTTTCATATGGTAATCCCAGAATTTAGCAGATACTTATTATCACATTTCATGAGGACAGATGTTTTCTTGAGGGTCTTAGCTTTGAACGAAGAGTTATGCCTTTCCTTCTTTTTTACCAGCAAACTAGGTAGATATAAGTTGAAAGCATATGGGTATCACAGCTGAAAAATTGTTCTTTCTAAGCAGCCATTTTTCTCCCTTTGACCATACTTAAGGCACATAATGTTCTCTTTAAAAGGAAAAACATTTCGTTTTCTTGACGACTTGCCATTTTTAAGAGAAGTACTGATGTTTACTATCAAACAAAGACCTGGATTCCTCCAAGAATTTCTCTTTTTGCTGTCATCTTGATATTCTCTAGCTTTCAAAGTGGGCAAATCTGTGATACTTTATTGGCCTAAACTGTGTGATATATTATTTTTTTTGTGGTCCACAACAAAAACTTCATATTTTTCAATGCACTTGGCTATGTTTCAGCTTTTGCTATGATACCTATTTAAAAGCAGGATGTTCTGGCTTTATGTTTTTCAATTGCTTTGGCTTTGTATGCAGGTGAGTTTTTCTTTCCCTCTCTCTTTTTAAAATTTAATTAACTTATAGCTGCAATAAGTGCGTGAAGCCATTGGTATTAAACAGAAACATTCAAGAACTCATGATCACTGAAATTCTAACATGAGTAAACCTGATATGGCTTATAATGTATAATTGAAAATAGAATAATTATGCAAATGAGAAATAATATTTGCATGACCTGTGTGCTATAATCACACCATTTCAAAGCAAAATTAAAATAACTTTTCCTGAGTTTGTATATGTGTAGGAGGCATTGATGAAAGTTACAGAAAAATATCACATTGTAGTATAGTGAATGGCTATCATTGACGGGAAAATGGAATTTGAAGAGGGCTACTGATACTAGTCCTGTGTAGAGTCAGAATGAATTATTCAAAGAGCAGAATGTACAAACAGCCTGCCAGATCCTGCAGCAGGTCAGTCAGGTCAGATCCACAAGTTTCACAAGTGCAGTAGTGTTAGCACATGAAAGAGCAGAAATACATGTACAAGCAGGCAGTATTGCATTTCAGAATAGTGTTTTACAATCAAGTATGCAGTGAGGGCTTTGCAGATTTGATTGTATCTGTATTTGAATCTCTCAAAACAAATTTCTTCCCTGATTTCTTTATAATGATATGTAGGGCTATTTAAACTTTTTAAAAAAGTCTCAAAGAAACACATTCCAGAACTGAACTATACATTGCACTGCCTGCAGAGATGTTCCCTGCTGTTTCTTTTGAATAAGCAACCTGCTAGTTTTATTTGGTGCCTGCTAGTTCTTATATTAAGAACTGTAAACAATTGCTTACTCACAGCTTTTATATGTTATGTGTGCTAAAAGCTATTATCCCAATTCCTCACCTTTGTCAGTCCCTTCACAGACTGAGGTGTCCAGTCCATCTATTTGCTCCTTTTGTTAAAATTTTAGTGATATCAAAGAGTTTATAGGCTGTAAACCCCAGTTTCAGGCTTTTTTGAGGGACCTCAGCAACTTGGGTCCAGTCTGGGTAGCTATTAACTACCCAACATTATTAAAATAGTCAAAACATAGCTGCTTGGGAAAGATTTACAGACACATGCACGCACCTTCATATAATGACAATATTAAGCTGTAGAAAGCAGTGTCCTGGAAAATCTGACAACTTTGTATGCACATGCAGCCTTCTCATGAATAGCTTTTAAACCCTGGGATCTTGATGTGTGAAAAGCGTAGTATGGATGAATATCTGTTATAAGCATTTTTAATAAACCTGTATGAGATGCAGGTAATGCATCAGATGACTGGGAGGTGAAAAGCTTCTTAAGAGAGACTTGTGAAGAGTGAGCTGTCTGAGTCCAATGGCTAATAACTTAACACAGGTCACTGATTTCTGGGAAGCAGACTGCAGCAGTTGCCAGGGATATTCTGTGAGAGTTGAATTCTGTTGAATGCTGCAGAGCCTCTATGCCAAGAGACGTTTTTTTTTTCTCTTCCTTACATTTCCCAGTACTGTCTGTCGAACTGCCTAGCATCAAATTTCAGATGCATGACATATAGTAAAAACAAGATTTCAGCCCACAGCTATAAAAAAATAAAAATGAGAGAGAGATTGAAGAGCTTGATTTTGACTTAATTTACTGCCTATTTAATACAAAGTAATGCACAGTGTTTGCATCACCAGAGGACATACCAACACAGTGTGCTAATAAAATAGCATAAGTGAAAAGTTAGAGAGAAACACATCCAAAGTTTAAAAGATAGCAATAATTATGTCTCAAACAAGCAGATTGAGAAGTCTCTGAAAGGAAATCAGTTTTAAATATTTTGTCAGATTCTACTGTAACCTGGTACCTCTGACCCCTAGACTTCCAGGCTCACAGTTCATGTTCAGCAAACAGAGATTACTCTCTGGAAATCAATGAATTCTACTTATGTTAAGTAAGTGGGGCTTCATGAAAGTAAAGTATCCAAACAGGATCTCTTAAGCAGGCAAATATTTTTTTCTATTTTCAAGTTTTCACATGGAGGACTTTGCTGGATTAAGTCGTGCCACTAGAGTACTGCACTAGAGACAAAGCTGTTCAGCTTCAAAACAAACCCTGCCTTGGTGGTAGTGTCCAAAACCCGCTGCATAATTTTGCTGAAGAAAGTAATGGGTCTCCTTTGGCAGGTGTACAATGAATTTTGCACACAACTTGAGGAGGGGGGAAGGAGGAAAACTAAAGTGTAGGAAAGAAAAAAATCTGTTTTATTCTGTACTTAAAAAAAAAAATGCATACATACACATACATAGATATGTGCCCAGATGTATGTGTATACATATATGTGGGTGTGTATGTGAACAAGCTGATCTACATAAATGTACATGCAGTACTCGTAACCATGAGAAGTATATATGTAAAAATCCACACACATGCAAACACATCTATGCTAGTGGATACACACCATCTCTGCAGTCTCTGTCTGCATACACAATCATCTAAACAGAAAGAGGAAAAGAGATGTCTGCAAACATAAAAAGAGGTTGTTTAAGCTGGTTATTTGGATATTTTAAGAATATCATGCTACAAACAGGCATTCTGTTCCAAGAATCAGGGCATATTAATATCTATACTCTTCTTCTTGCTAGCAAGAAAAAGCAATACTTGGAAAACAAACTGTTTTTCTTTTAAATCAAGTTACTCAAGATACTGTCCTACAATCCAGACATTATCTGTTATATTTTTCTACCACTATCTCTACAATTTTTTATTCTTCAATTCCCTTTTTTTTGTTTCTATTCAGTTGGTCTCATTGCCACAATACACCTAGTTTTAGGGCCATAGAATTTACCTTTAACAATTTGGTAAAAGCACCATTCTCATGCATAGTGTTTTTGAGCTAATAATTAGAACTAAAATAAATAGTTATTGCTCTGCTTGTTGCTAAGTGCAATATGATGACAATAATGAATATATGAATATTATAAAATTATGCATTATAATTATGAATAATTATTTCTCCATTCATTCATATGTACAAGCTTTGGCTGAATTATCTAGTTTCAAGGAAATTTTACCACTATTTTAATGCTTTGTATTTAATTTGACATTACTGAGCAAAACCAAAGGAACTTCTGGGACCTGCTTGGGAAAAATGTAGTGAATTCAGCTTAAACAAATATTTATTGGCACATTTTATCTTATTTTTCTTAGGGTTCCCTCTCCTCCAAATTTTGCACAATTTATGGGAGTCAGACTGAACAAATGAATTAACAGATAGTTCTGGATGCTGAGGCAACAAAACGTAAGGTGATATAGACACCAGAATTTCAAATATATTTTGAAAAGATGACTTTAGGTAAGGATTGATCTTCCATAGGTTTGCAATCTCAATTATTTTCACTTTGAGAGGAAGGAAGAGATTTCCAAAACAATCTAATTTATTCAAATACTGATTTGCAGAGAAAGAGGTCTAATTTTAAGCACAAGTTTTAATAAATTTTCCAGATGCAGAAAGCAGCTATAGAGCTGGGAAAAGAAGAAGCTATTTCGTCTCCTAATTATCTGGTTTAACTATCATAATTTTACAAATACCTATGTATCAACTGGCATAAAATTTTAGTTTCATGTATTCAGCAGCATAAGTAGTTGGATAAGTGTTTAGATGTAATGGCATTGACAGCTAAATGACTGCTGGGATATTTGATACAGCATATCTTCTGTTGCTGTTGTTGAAAATTTGTTGAAGTATGAGGAGTAACATACCTTTTCATGTGTTTCATTTAGATTTGTCCTACATAAGTATTGAAAAGTTTTCTTTTCAAATTATGTGGTAAGTACTTCTGAGGAGATGACTAGGCTAGCTGAAAAAGGTTTATAGTTTTACCTGACATACACATTTTACTCTTCTTGATCCAGTCTTCCACAAAGACGTTGCTTTACTTTGCAAGATTTTACTTTTTTAATACACTGCCATCCAGATTTAAGCGTTAATTCACTCTTACAGTAAAGAATATGGACTATTATAGCCATGGACAAGATTATACAAATTTCACTGGTAACTCTAAACATTCTTTAAGGTATACAGTGTATGTAGTTTTCAAGTTCACAGTCATGCCTTCAAGAAATCCATATTTCATAATATTTTTCTTATTTTTCCAAATTTGTTTTCATGTTTTCACTTTTAGGGGAAATATTGTGGTTTCCTGGAATTTTTTTTTCCTTTATTTTACCTACATCCCAAATCTCACTTTGAATACCTTCAATTGCAAAGCACTTGGAAGTGCTTTCATCTTACCATGTGCATAACAAACTTTTCTTTCTCTTTTACCTCTGGACTAAACTCAGTCAATCATAAGCCTCGTCAACCGTAAGCTTGGCAAAATGAAGTGTGAAAGGTTCACCAACTTCTTTGTTTATTGATCATAGAATTATTACAATATATGGGAAAAAAAAAAAAACCCAAAAAAACCAAACCAATCAATGCATCTTCTTAGAACATTAATTCCACTAAGACTGTTCACCTTATTTTGAAAACTTCTGTCATTGAAGTTTGTCTATAGCATATTGCATGACCTGTATTATTAAAAAGGCCTTTTCTCTGAGTGGAGTTAACTTTAACCACCACTTTCTATGTGTCAAGTGTATCACTTTTTCTCTGACTGATTGTTGATGATGATGTGCCATGGAACTTTGGATCCAAACATAGCTGGTGTTCTGTCTGTGCTTAAAGAAACCAATTTCATCATCATTATTTTCTGTCGCAGCCCGAGGTGTCTCCTTAGACTTCAGATCACCTCAGGAGGACATAAAGGTGGTCTGGAACCCAGTTCTTTCTGATGCCTGCACATGAGAGACAGCAGGAGGCTGTTCTTACAGGTTTTCATGGTTGTTTATTATTTCTTATCTCAGGAATTCTTTGCCCAGCTAACAGCGGTCTGTTCAGTCGGGCATCCAGGGCGGAATCTGCCTGGTAGAGGCAGGACTTATCTTTTATACTCTAAATTACATACTAGGTATTTACAATTATTTTCCAATACAATACAACTTTGTTAAACTGTCCAGCTTTGTCCCCATCCAATCTGAAAGTGCCAGCATGTCACCCAACATGGATGACACGGAGAAGAAGGAGGAAGAGATATCCATACCCAAAATCCTCAATCTTGACCACGAGTCCCTTAATATAAACATTCTAGAAATCTACTTATTCTACATTCTAACAGTTTAATTTACATTCTATTTATTTTTGCAGCTTGTATTTCTTCTCTTAGTGTTGGTAAATTGTTCCAAGGAGCTAAATCCAGCCCATGAGACACTTGGGTCTCATTTGAGGGTCTTTGGGGACCCCACCAGGGGGGTCTTAAACCTCCCAGGGAAGCCAGAGGAATACTCTGGGCTCCCACAATTTTTCATTTAATAAAATATTCTCACTCAGCATAATTATGTTCCTCTCTTGATTCTTCTTCCTTATTTGTGTTCTCAAAATATTTTTGTTTACGCTGCTCACTTGAGCTATTCCACATGCAAATATTCCCATTTAAACCAATGATACACATATCATTAAATATATTTCAATCATTAGCAAGTATAAACTTTGGGGTTTTTTTCTCTAAAAACATATGCACAGAATAACTTGTTATTTACATAATTCCTTGCTGATTTGAGTTATTTTTGAGGGAGACATTTCCATCCTTTTTTTTAAAGAAAACTGTCATTATAAATACATCAACAGACTTGAAAGAGGCCTTAGTAGTGATTTTCAGCTCTTCTTCACACATTTTTAAGAGAAAAGTCTTGATTTTCTTCTGGCAAACACATAGTCACTGAGTAGTACTACTTATCCAAAAAGGTCTCCTCTGATTTCCATATATGATGATGATGTTGTTAGACTTTATCCTTTCTTTTCCTTTTCTTTCTGGTCCTTGTCTTTCCTCAATTGCAGGATAGAGTAGATGTTCGTATTTTCAACAGTGTTCTTCAATCTCCCTTCCCTGTTTTTCCTTAAAACAGCTCAGTTGTATTTACTATTTGAGTGAAGAAGTCCATTAAAACACAACAGTAGGTCCCTTGATTAAACTGGAATTAATACTCTTTCTATTGCAGTTTTTTGTACATTTAACTCACTTTTTCTCTGTAATTTTATCTCCATTCTCTACAGACTCTTCACATTCCATTCTCCTGCTAACTACTGGGCCTCTTCCAAGTAGGCTTGCTTTCCTAAGTTACATATAAGAAGTATCTTAGTTTCTTGTTTACCTCTCTTCTTCGTTATCACTTAACACTGAGTGGAAAACCATTCCTAGTTTTCCAAGATGCATCAATGATAACTAGAGAACTACACTCTTCACATTCTTTCAATTTTAAAATTAACCTTTGTCATGCAGACTTGACAAGCTCGTAGGATATTTTGAAGGGAGGGGAAGGGAATTTTAAAAGAAGGGAGGGATTAAACCTGTGTGAATATATCTAAAAAAAAATTGTATCTCAGGAAGAATTATTTTTCCAATGTTTCTTACTGTTACACAGTGATCTAACTGCATCTGAGAACAGCTCAAATTTTAATTTTCTTCCTCTACTGTCTTCCTACCTGGAGTGGAATTAACTTCACCTAGATTCAGAAGAAATCTGAAGTTGAAATCATTCTACTCTGCAAAAATTACCACCTAAGTTCAGAAGAAAAGATTTACCTGCTATTGGTTTCCCATCAATATAATGAAATTCAGCTTAGGGTTTTCCTTCCTTTCATTGTCATCTTTGGATGACTTAAAGATGGGGGAAAATAATTAAAAATTTTCAAGCTCTTTTGATTAAATCCACAAGATCTATACTAATCGTCAATAGCTCAATTGTACTATATGTCTCTATAAAGCATATATCTACATATAATATCTGGGTTGGGAAATCAGTGGGTTGAGGGTACTGAAATCTCATCAAAGTACATTAACAACATTATTTGCATCACTTGAACTAGATCCAGACTTGAAATTCCTGGTGTCTTAACAGAGGCCACTGAACTCATGCTGCCTTGTCCCAGTCCAAAGCACTTGGCTGCAGCTTCTCTTGGTTAAGCCTGTCTGATGGCATGAAAACTGTTCTAGCCCAATGCAAAGAACGGGTGGCCATGGGATTGCAGAACACCATCAGATGGCAGGATCTCTTCTTTGCTCTGTGGTAGGCAGATCTTGGACAGCATTTGACCCCTGAAGCTTTATTTTTTTTCCTGGGCAACAAGTTTCTGCCTTCTTCAGGGAAAGACAGTGAGCCAAAAGGGAACAGTCTCAAAGTCCAAACTGCATGGAGGACACATGGTCAACTAAGGCAGAACATTTGAACAGATCTACCATGACAAATTCCAGTAACTCCAGTTGCTGTAGACCTCCATTCTGCATTTAGAACTGCTCACTGCCATCAAGACTGGGAGCTTTTATCATTATGTTGACAGACAAAACTTTGTGCATTTGGACAAAGAGAACTTGAAACATAAGTACATAAATATCCACTTTCAGATTTTAGATACATATTTCTGCACCTATAAATGTGAATTACACTGGGATTGGAGAACTATATTTTGGCTCTGATTCATAATGGAATTGATTTAGAGTGGAAGAAAAGAATCGTTCAGTCTCAGACAGTTCTACCACAGTAGAAATAAAATATAGATGACTGTACAAAGCTTCCTTATTCAAATGGTTGAAAGAGCTTAATTTTCCTGGCAAAAATCCTGTTCTCAATTACATAAATGGAACCCAAATCAATTTTAATAAGTTGAAATTTAAAGACCTGATCCATCTCTGAAATAAATGATAGTTATGTCACTAGCTCAAAATCTTCATTTTAGCAACCAAAGCAAGTGTTGGGAAGAAACTTTATGAAGTACTTGTTCATTTAAAGTTTTACTTTGCTGTATTCTCTTACGGTGTCTGATCAGGGATTTTGTAACTTTATGGATTTTCTTTGCACAGAACTACTTAGAGTATGAAAGATATTACATAATTTTTATTCCTTTCACAAGAAAAGTGTATATATCTTTTTCACATGTTCATGGAGCACAGTGAGGATGGCCCATACATTTAAGCATGAAGATTTCAACTTTCCTTTTTTTTCTAACAACTAAAACTATGCTTTTGAAAAGAAAATTTAAGTCTCCATTAATATTTATGTTTCTTTTGATACTTTACAGGAAACTAAGAGGTAATAAATTAAATTGCTATTTTGTTAAAAAATTCTGTGCCTTCCTGGAACATTCAACTACACATCCAAAACAATTGGAACTCGCATTTAGGGAAAAGGTTAGTAAATCTTTCTGTATGTGTGGTGTAGAAAACTACAGGATTGGCATACTAATTACACTCACTGTATCTTGTATCACTCACTTGCATCTAAGGAATCTGAATTTCCTGAGAATGAAAGTCAGGACTACGAGCATAAATGTCTTTGGATTCCTAGTAGTTATAAAAAACAAGAGTGGCTTGTGCTAAGACATAGTAAGACTTTATATTCACGAAGCACAGTTTAAAGTTCATATTCCATAAGAGGGGATTTGCCACAGTGACAAATATGTGTGCACTCTTTATGAACCTGGAAAGGGATTTAGAATTACAGCATCTTAAATCAGATATCTGAACACACCATATCTTGCCAATTCATCAGTTCAGTCATGTTTATCCATCCTCCAGTTCCTTGAAGTGCTCCCTTGCTAGCTGAAAAATTATAAGTTTACAGCACCTGGAAGTGAACAAACTCTTCCACACAGTCTGCAAACAAATTATTGAGTTCATTAATGGTAAAAGTAGATACTATATGTAGCCATTATTTATTTGAAGTCCTGGCCAGTCCCTGGCCCTGTTAAAAAAAAATTGTCCTGATGTGGTGGTCCAAAAGGATCCCAGTCTTCCTATAAATAGGCACTGTAGAAATGAGAATTCAATTGGAACTCCAGGATTTTGGAATATTTCTAAGGCCACATATTTAGATATCTAATATAGGATGTAGGATTTTAGTTTCAAGCACTTGTAATTAATTTCTTACGTCAAAGTGACCTTCAGAACAATGGAGCACCACAGGTACTCTTTTTTTGCATGAAATGTATAAAGTACTGTAATTTACTTAAAAGTACTGTAATTTCATGTAATTTCAAACTTCTCTTAACATTTTTATCAATCTTCTATTCCTTAATTAACCATTAGGATGCAAATAAGTATTTAGGAGTTGTCTGACAAGTTATTCAACTGCCATTAATACATTTCTGTCTGTATTATTAATGTATTCCTGGAGTATATTTTACTTCTAAGTTTGTCCCCAAATGAAGCTGAGCTACTCCCCTGCATCTGCTTCTGGGATGTCTTAGAAAGCTGAGTAGAAGACTTTATTTTTTGAGTATCTTTGTGATAGTTATCATCTATCTATAATATCTGCAAAAGGAAGGCAGCTTTTGCAAGTTTTCAAGTGGACACACTCACATTTTCTTGATTGTGGAAATGAATGTAGAAAAAGCACCGTAGTTTTAGAATAAGTGTGCATTTTCTACATCACTGCTACCAGTTTAATCTGACATATGTAAGTACTTAGACTGTATCCCTTAACATTCACAGATCATTATGATGTTATTTTGAAGATAAATAAGATAACCAAATTTTCCTATGGCATATTTTAGTTATTTGTCTTTATAAAAAAAGGAGAGTGGGAAAGTAGTTCATAAATGCCCACAGCCACATTCCTAGAATCATCTTATTCTTGTATTCAGATTTTGAGGTCATAATATAAAATTAAAGAACATAAACTAAACAGCATTTATGAAAAAGAACCTGTTTGTTCCTCTAAGTTAGAAATTGAAAGACCAAAACAATACAGCAAGTAGTGAGGTACTGTTTTATGTATTGCTTTATGTTTTAGTACATAAAAAATGCATTACAACACTTGTTTATTTTGAACAGTTGAAATTCAACAAAGACACCCCAGGTACTGCTTTTGTTATGTATTTCTAGCTTCTAAATTCTGTACAGTTAAACACAATTTCAATTACTGATTTACAAAAGTCATATTCACCTGCTGAAAAGGTTTACTTTTTAATACAGAAATGCCTTACACTGATAAGAAGATAGCTTCTACATCTTGAATTTCAGCTATGATGTAGCTCATTACATTAGCACAAAGAACTCAGGAAATATATTACTAAAGTGTAGTCAGCCATGGCTACAGTTTTGATAGTGCCTACCCTGTAGAAGATCCATCATTCAGGAAAGGTCTAAAGGGACAAATTTTAATAAAATTAAATTCCTAAAATAGAGGCACACTCCTCTGCATCCTAATATTGGATGCAGAAATGCAAAGGAACACTGAACTGAGCACTCTTGAGCAAGCAGTACTTTTAGTCATGCCTTATAGATGTAACAAGCAGGCTTAAGAAAATCATATTTAATGCTTTAGGGCTCATGGAGTTGATTCAGTATAACATTTAAAGCTGTTCATTTAATTTGAAAGATTATGAGACAAAATACATTGGGGTGTGCTTCAATGGAAAAGAGTTAATTTGAAAATATTAATTGAAATTTCGGGTTGATTTATAGTAAACCATAAGTGTACAGAGAAGGGTAAACATTCTTAAGCATCCTAAACTCAGGTTAATACAAAATGCTACTTCATCAGAAATGTACTTTTCTGCAGCAATGAGAAATTATGAAGATTACTGACTGAGCTAGCAAATTAATATATTTTTGCAATACTAAATAAATTCTTTTCAGCTTAAAATCCACTTTTTATTACATAAAATAAAGGCAAACCTTTCATTTGCAATGGCAAAATAACATTTAAAAATATATGTATAAAAATGTATTATTCAGCCTTGGAATGCACCACTTTTTAGCAAAGTGTTAGAGAACAGATTCTGATTAGATGTACTAATTGCCCCATTCAAACACTTAATGAATGATGGTGTACAATATTATGCTGTAGAGAGCTTCATTTGGTAGAGTAGTCCTGAATATAAGCAGTCAAACATTTCACTTAATACAGGTTGTTTTAACACAGATTGAATTCTATATTTTTTATACTGCAGAAAACATAGGATACTTTTTATATTCTCTTCTTTTGTGCAGCTGAAAAGGTGCAATATTAGATGCTGAGCAGAAATCCTTATCTCGAAGTCATTAAATGGAAGTCTAGGGGTTACAGAACCTTGTCTGCTTATGTGTGATACTCTTGGGTCCCAAATGTTGTTCTGGAGGAAGGAAGAGAGGAAGGAAACAAATTAAAAAAGCTCTCACAGTTAACCTTAAATCAGATCCTCAAGCCACTGCAGTCTATTATGATATGCTTAGACAAATGCAAGGTCTAGATAAATGTTAGAATGGAAAGAGTGAATAAAAGGCTTTTCTCACTAATTAAAATGAAAGTTTTCTCTTCTACCTTTCTTTCTGTTTCTCTATTGCACATTCATATTTATAAATAAAGGCACATTCTGTCCTTAGTGAAAAGCATATGTGGAATGTATTAGCAACAGTTATGCTATTATTATGGAGTGGAATTTGAAATAAATTTATTTAAATATTTTAAATAATTCTTTTACATTATATATAAAACTGCTCTCACAAATTTTGTCAGCAGATGCCAACACAGATGGCCAATCTGTTCATCAGATAATACGTTTGTGCGTTTTGCTGTGGCTCTGCATACACATCTACAAAATCTGTCAAAATATCCAGTTTTGGAGATACATAATTGTAAACTTGTATTCCTCTTTAT
>JAOTQP010000001.1:46067162-46090381 GCA_026413545.1 Cichladusa arquata
CTTCCCTTCCCTGAAACTTCCCTGAAACTTCCCTTCCCTGAAACTTCCCTTCCCTGAAACTTCCCTGAAACTTCCCTCTTTGCCTTGCCCTGCCCTAGCCTTACACATCTTCCTCTTCTCCTGCCTCTTCCTCTGTGTTTCCATGAGAATGAATGCCCAAATGCAGGAGAATACATTTTCATGGCGCACTCAGTTCCTGAAAACACCAAACTTAACCCACACTGGCTCTAAGGAGCTATCCTCATGGGCTACAAGTTTACCACCTTTTACAGATTAACCATCTGTCACAGAGAAGAAATTCTAGATGAGAAAAGTTGTTAAGAAGATGAATTCCATTTTGAAGGTGTTTAGAGAGTCACAAAATTAATTAATGAAAATTTAGGCTGACCAATGCATTCATGAATTACTTATCTCTCTGGATTTTATTAATATTTAGGATATCTAAGAACTACAGATATTAACTATGAATTATTTTTCACTCTCCGGTTTTTCCAATTTATATCACTCTTTTCAAGAGTGGGTAAATGGAAATGTTTTCAATGGTGCCGGATAAGCAGAGATTATTTGAAATAGGATGAAGAAATATTAGTGCAGTACTGACTTTGTAAAGGTAGATTTCATTGATTTCATTTAGTAATTAAATATCCTTAACATTTGATATTTGAAAAGTCTCAATAATTTTATACTTTTTCTAAACTGCCTAATTCGTGTTGGAATTTCAATGATGTTTGAAAGCAGATACTGGGCATGTCTGAAATTCTCATAATTAATTGAGTACATTGAACATAGCCCTGTTTTCAATGAGTCAGGAAGCATTTAACCTTTCTAAATCAATTTCAAAATAGAGGAAGGAAATCCACTGAAAAAAAAAAACCTTCATAAAATATGCAGAGAAGAAAATTGACATAAAAGGCTGACTGAAGCACAATCATTCTCTTTGGAAGACTGGAAATGTAAATAAAGGCATCATTCTTCTCAACATAAATTGTGCTTATGAAATATGAATGTTAACATTACTACACAGTGGAACATATAATGAAGATCAGTATACATTCTTCAGATGATTTTCAAAGGTCATTAAAATCAAATAAATGTCTCAATATCTACACACCATGACATGATACACCTTTATATATGCTCTTTTTTGTATAGTATATAAATTATAAGACTTACAAATAAAATAACAACAACATTATAACAAAACATTATAACAAAACCATGAATAGCAAAACTGGATGTACATTGCACTTGACTTCAGTAGCTTTGACAATAAGAACATTTTTATGGTTTCATAAGGTGTTTTTTTTCCTCTTTATGGTGACAAAGTTTGCAAAGTGTTTTGGCAATATGTCTAAGTACCACTGGTGGTAGATTTTAATAATAGTTCTTATGCACAAAGAGACTTACTCCTATATGTAGAAGGGACTAAGTATTTCCTGAATGTGCATATTTGATTTGAACTTAATAATGTCAACCCTCTTCCTATCAATCTCTATGAACAGGTCTACTAAAGATGTTGGTAATTTTAAAGCTCTGTTGGTAGAAAATATAGAAACCTTCTCATTAACACATTTTCAGGACTATGTAAAATAATATTAAATAGAAAATAAGGGGTTAAAAAAATAACTATTTTAAACAAAGGATTTCAAACAGTTATTGCATTGCCAGCAGACTGAGGTGATCCTGGCACTCAGTCCTGGTGAAGCCTCATCTGGAATATTATTTCCAGTTCTGGATTTCTCAGTATCAGAAAGACATGGAACTCCTGGAATGGGTACAGGAGATGGAAACAAAGATTATTAATCGGCTGGAGCATCTCTTTTACAATGAAAGACTGAGGGAGCTGGCCCTGTTCAGCCTCAAGAAGAGACAACGGTGAAGGAACCTCATCAAAGTGTGTAAGTATCTGAAGGGAGGGTGTCAAGAGAACAGAGCCAGGGTCTTCTTGGTGGTGCCAAGGAATACAAGAGGCAATGGGCAGAAACCATTCTGTGAGAATTTATGGAAAATTTTTATGTCCTGGAAATCAGATTTTCAAGGAAATTTTGACTTTGGAAGCATAATTTTCTTTGTTAATGCCCCTTTTTCCAACAGACTTCATGTCAACCTGAAAGCCTAATTTATTTTAGTAAGAGTGAAAAAAAAAAATCTCAGAAATTCATGTGTCTTATTTCTGATACACCTAGTTTCTATTTGGGTGGGAGGTTTACTGGTCCAGCTCAAAAAGGAAATTTGTGTTCTAGAAAAGAGCTGATAATATTATGAAATGGAAGGTAAAAGAGATGGGAAGTGTTTGTGGGCCAAAGTACACTGTATACTCTTTATATTCTTCCATTATATTTAATTGATTCTGATGTGGACATAAATTTGTTTGTTTCCCTTAGTCACTGAATACATTGCATAGCATTAAACACATAAAAATCAATGTCAGTTCTCTGAGAAAGTTTTTTTTAAATTATTCTAAGCATATTTAAATAGAAACTATTGGAATTCATGCTATAGTCTAATTCAACTATTTTGTATTTTGTTCCCCCTGGTCCTGAGCAATTAATATATTATATTAGCAATTAATATATAAATTATATCTTCTTTTGGACCATTCTTCAACATTTTTATTAATATTTTCTGATCTCTCCATATTAAATCTGTCGCATGAAATTTTTTTTATTTTTATTTTGCAAATCTTGGAAGTCAATTTTTTTCCCATCTCATTTTGTATAGTATGCTTTGTGGAGCCCTGTAAGGTTGAAAGGTTGGCTCATTTTACCTTCCTGGGAATAAAAAGCCCACACAGATATGACAGTAATTTAGGAACAGTCTTGCAGAATTAAATTAAATTACAAACCATTTTTCTGAACAAATATTTTTATTTCATATACTGGAAAATTTCAACAGACTACCCAAGGTCTTTCCAGCTTACTAAAGTATTTTTAATTTTTTTTCTTCTGAGAGGGTTATCTTAAAAGTAGCATCAGCTGTTGAAACTAACAGAGTAGTAAACCCATCATTTTCACATTTATGGTGCTTATATCACTTGATTTATATCCTTATTATTAGAAAATATGAGATGAACAGGTTAAAAAGTGTGATGTTCTGCTCTGGAAAAATAATGGGGTTCCAAATCCAAGTGACGAGAACCATAAAGGCTGATTTCAAGTTCCCATTAGAAATTTTCACTTGACTTGAGAGAAAGTTAACCCTGACACAGAAGCATAGTCTACACTGTATGCTGAGAGACATAAAGGACATAATTGTGAATGCAATTTATGGAATGAGAATTATAAGTGTTATGCATTCCTAATATACAGAACAGATAAGGACAATTGCCCACTCACAATTATGTAACACAGTTCTGTGTCAAGCACTTAAGAATGGTACATGAAAACAAACAAGTATTTTAACACGTGACTGTTATTTTTAATAAAGATTCCTTTTAATTTCTTGTGATTGTCTATAAGAGGTAAAATAGAATCGTAATAAAATGTTTGGTTCAGCCTGGGGAGGAAATTTATCTTCATTTGATCTTGCACATAGATAGAATGCATTACTCTGAAAAAAAGGCATCTCACAGCTTGCATATTTTGTATCCTGACTTCCTATTTTAGTTCTCTATAACTAAGACAGCATTATTCAGTTAGCAAAAAATACATTGTGTTCAATAGTAAAACCTGAGCAAAGGAAACAGTAATTTTCTAATATTAGGGAAAACTAAACAGTCTTTAGAAAAGTTATTCAACATTCCATAAACTCATGAATATTTTCTCATCTTTATGCAAATTGTATAATATCTCTATGATTCAGCAAGTGATCTCCTTTGTTGCTAAAGTAATAGGTCAATTATGGCTAAGCAACTGTGGTTGCAAGACCATAGCAAAAGTTTTGGCAGCTTGGCTGTAAGCATTTTTATGTAAAATTACTATTCCTTATATAAAGTCTTAAAAAGACAGAAAATAATAATAAAATGGAAGGTCTGTAGCTCATCAGAAGCTTTTGTATGGGCTACTGAAAGAGAGCATTTCACCAAATTGAAGAGAAATTTCTTGAAAGTGCAGAAGAGCAAAGAGTAGAAATCCTGCAAAGAGTGAAAAATGACTTCAAGGACACCTCTTTTTTCTTTTTCTTTCTCCTTTTCTTTTTTCTTTTTTTCCTTTCATTTTCAGTTTGCCAAAGGCTGCTGTCATCACTAATATAATTATTTCTAAATCTTTTGATCTGTAAAGTTGCACCAAACAGGTAATTTTTATTTCTATGCTCTTATTTCATATTTTGGAACATTTGGCACAGCTAATCAGAGTGATTGATTGATATATAGTAGAGGAAGGTAGCTGAAAATAATGCTGGAGTGCTAGTATTTTCTTGAGATGACTTATATCCAGTCTCTTAGCATACACTTTATGGACACAAGATCAATATTTTATTAGCAATGACTAATAATTAATGATGATGTAATATATGATAAGAGGAAGCCATATCTGATAGTTGGCTAAAAATATAGCAACCCCCTACAGATAGTTTTTATTCATCTTCACTATTAAGAATACATTCCAGAAAACGACAACAACAACAACAGCAACAACAAATCAAAACCAAAATAAAACAAACCCCAAACAAAAACAAAACAAAACCAAAAAAACCCCCCAAGCATATTTTAATATTTAGGTAAAGTAATAGTTTAATTGAACTCCTTCAGGTTTATTGTGTTCTGCTTGAAACACCTTTTTGCCCATTATCTTGAAAAGAAAGATATGAGAGAGAAGTAAGCTGTGCTTGATTTACAAAGTTCTATTAAGTTTATAGTAAGAAATGTGTACTAAGAAATGTTCTATGACTAGATTTAACTGGATTTTTTTTTTTTTTTTTTTAGAGAAGAATCTTTCATGCAAGTCAAGGAAGAGGTATCACTTTGGCTGCGTGGGTGTTCACCATGTGGAACTCCAATTCTTACTAGACAGAACTCCAAACAAGAAAAATCTCCAAGGTTTCTACTGGCATGTTTATATACCTGCATTGCTTTCCCTTTTTGGCTTGTGTTGACATCTTTTAAGGATTTTTTTCTCTGGTGTGTCTTTTTTTTTTTTTTTTTTTTTTTAAAGTCTTTTTACAAGTTTCTAAGTCTAGCATCAAGAGTCTCCTTCTTATATCTTATGATTTAGCTATCTGAAAAAAATTTTCTTATTATTTGCTTATTATTAAGTAGGTCATATGACAAATCTACACATATTTCCCTGTCATCTACAGCTTCAATTACTCTCATTTTTGGTACATTAATCTTCTCCCTATCTCATTCCACAGCTATTACCTAATAAAGTAAAAAATTAGAAAGGAATACTCCAGAACAGTGAATGAAAAAAATCAGAAGCATGGTTAAATTTGTGTAAGCTTACTATTCAAATATTGTGAGTGTGATTACAGTAATCCAACTTTATATGATCACAAAATAGATGTCTGGAAATGAGAGCCACAGTAAGCTGACTTTCTTTATAGAAAAGAACAAAAAAAAGAAAGAGGAACTTTTAGGTTATGGTTCATTTAGCTTGGTTTAGATGTCAACTTTAAAATAAGAGGAATCATGCCCATGACTCCAGTAAGTACATTGACCACATCTACATGGACTGTATATGTAGACAGATCAGGATCTCAAACATAGATTTAGATATCAAAATCCACGGAGCGAAATTTATATTCTATTTTTTTAATTGGAGCGCAAGATGAAAAAAGGAAATAGTAAAATATATTTCCATCTGACATATGCTATTCAAATATTTCTCCAAATAAGAGAACTGCATTCTTACATACCTTCATAAATTGTATATATGAACAAGAAATTTAAATTTATGTACCTTTCCTTGTTCATTTTCCAATTATGTGACCTGGTGTCAATGCAAGAGAACTGCTACAGCAGCGTGATGAGTCAGAAGCAGCAGAGAGCTGGCTAATAGAGACCCTGAAAATGTCTTCAAACTTACTTGTCTGTTTTACTGATGGTATGTGGTGCTTCTTCCCATCATCAATTAATAACTTGGCAGCCCTACCCTCAGATGCAAAGGAACTCTGAGCACCTGCATGACATCATAAAGGTGGTATGACATTTATGTGAGAACTCAGTTATTAAAGTGCCCATCATCACAGTGGTATGTAATTTCTTCTCATTTTCACGGCTTTTCTTCTGTGGAAAAGAGTTGAAGGGTAATGCCAGGTTAGAGGCGTGGGGAAGAAGAATCAGTTTAAGATAAGAGAATGAAGACATATTTGTGCTTAACTCAGAAAACTCGTATTAAAGAGCTCAGGTCAGAGGTTGGAAAGAATTTCCTGCTTTTGTGGTAGCAGAGTATTTGAAATAACTGTTCTAATAGTTACTATAGTAAAATAAACAGTATTTTGATTTTAATTTTGCTTTAAAGAAATTTCTTTGTTCCACAAAAGTACTTTCTTATTAGTTTAAGAAGATATTCACACATTAAAAAAAAAAAAAAAAAGGCAGTGTAATGGACTGCATCACCTCATGTATAGACATGCAGCATATTTTATAGAACACGCACATTTCTTCACACATGTAAAGAATTCACCTTTTGAACAAAGAAAAGGTGAAACTTCTGGGCTGAATTCCAGCTGTTTGAGGAAGACACCTCATGGACACCTCTTCACTCAATGGTTGCTTCCATTTGAAACAGCTTTTATTTCAGTCTAAATCTGAAGGAGAGAAAAAAGAGGGAAGCAGTACAAAATGGAGCATCTTACCAATAGTCTGCTAGAATATGGACAGATGCCTTGATAGTCATTGTGGCTGCAAGGATGTGTGCAGGATATGCACAGCTCAAAAGGGACTGAGAGCAGATTTAATATAAAGCTTGTGTTACAATAATTCAAGAAGATTCTCTGGGTCTGTAAGCAGAGATTCATAACACCTGTTCTATCCAGTTATCTGACATTACATGAATGGTCCTATGTCCTTTAACCAAACATATTTTGAGGCTAAAAAAGTCTCAACCCCTTCTCTGGCAATTCAGTATTAACATAGTCTCTAAAGAAAAAAAATAAACTAAAATAAATTTCACTCTTTTACTGAATTTTGGCTCAAATTCTCTTAACAGGGAGTGCAGAAGCCTGTCATAATTCTTGCAATATGTTGACCAAATAAAAAGTACTACCTTGTCTAGAAACCCAGAACAAAATTCATGCCATAGAGTTATGTCAGTTATGATGTTTTGTTTCATAAAAATTTGGGTCAGTTAATGCATGTTGAGAATACAAAAAAACAACAACAACAACAAAAACCCTTATAACATGTTTAATTTAGGAATGTCTTACTCTTACAGTGGCTAAATATCAACAATTATCTAGTCGTCAACCACTTCCATTAAATGCTCACAGAATAGAGCATTAGGGCCATTTAATGTTAACTTTATAACGAGCTAGGAACAAATATTTCAAAACAGCCCATAAGTTTCAATAAAAATCAGCCACAACAACAATAACAACAACAACCAGGTTAAGCTATATGAAAATATGCTGCATGCCAGACACCCTCAAAAGCAGCTCACTCTCACCCCTCTGCAGCTGGACAGAGAACAAAAAGGGTTGAGATAAGGACTGGGAGAATCTACTCATCAAATATTGTCACAGGTAAAACAGGCTCAATTTAGAGATATGAATTGAATTCATTACTAACATTATAAAAGCAGGATAATGAGAAGTAACATAAGCCCTTAAAAAACACCCTTCCCCCACCCCTCCCTCCTGCCCAGCTCTACCTCCTCCCCCACTGGCACTGGGAGACAGGGATTGGGGTTATGTATGGTCAGTTCATCACCTGTGGCTTCTCCTTCTGCTCAGGGAGACGAATTGTTCCGCTGCTGCACCATGAGATCCCTCCCAGTTCTCCAGACAGTTCTCCATTAACTTCTCCAAAGTGAATCCCTCTCACGAGCAGCTACAGCTCTCTGTGAACTGCTGCGGCGTGGATGGCTTTTCCACGGGGTGCAGTCTTTCAAGGAGAGGCTGCTCCAGCAGTGGAGCAGGGCTCCTCTCTCCACAGGTCTCCCATGGGCTCGCAACCTCCTCCAGTCATCCAGCGACTCCAGCGCCAGTTCCTCCTCCAGAGCTGTGGCTGGATCTCTGTATCCCCATGGACCTCCATGGCCTCCAAGGGCACGGCTGCTTCACCACAGTCTGCACCACGAGCTGCAGAGCAATCTCAGCTCCAATGCCTGGAACACCTCCTCTGCCGCTTCTTCCACTGACCTTTGTGCCTGCATGGTTGTTCTTCTCCCATGTTCTCACTCTGCCCCTCTTTAGCCAGAATTACAACTACACAACAACTTTTTGTTTCGATTTCTTCTTAAATGTTTTAGTACAGAAGCATTATCACCATTTCTAATTGGCCCAGTTTTTGGAGTCTAATTGGCATGTCTGTCTTTGGAGCCACTAAGGATTGGCTCTGCTGGACCCTGAGGAAGCTTCTAGCAGCTTCTCACAGGAGCCACTCCTGTAGCTCCTCTGTTACCAAAAACCAGGCCATGCAAACCCTATACACCAGGATATGAAGTCACTTTCATAAAGGATGGGTATGGAACAAATATATTTTGTAACTTCGGCAGTAATATCACCTTTAATGAAATACAAATGCTACTGAAAGCACATACTGTAATCACAGAATCATCTTACCATTTGGCCTGACATAACTGAAGTATCAAAGTCAAGACAATTCAACAGTAATCAAATACCAGTTTATATCCCTCATTCATGAATTGATCTACTTGGAATTTCCAGGTGAAGAATTTTGTGTCCAGGTTTCATTTATAATTAGCTTGATGGTTGGCTAAAAAAAGTGGTACCAATCTCTCCGGAATTTATGCACTTCCATACTTAGATAAATCTTCATACACTGGAATGAATGAGTTTGCCCAGTAATTTGAAAGCTAGTGCTTCTGTCTAGTAATCACAAACTGTAATTTTCCAATGAAAAAGTCAAAAAGAGATATTAAAAACTGTCTCTTCAGTACAGTTCCTCTCAACACTCAAGTGAAAGATTATTATTTTAATTTTCTGGGAATAGAGTATAATCTAGAAAGCAATTTTTAGTGAGTCTCTTGGGTCACATTAGATGTAGAACAAATGTTATTTTAAACATAATCTGTAACACTTAATTGCAAGTCCCTGTTCTGCCAGATATTTAACCTTTTTTACATTTATTAACATTGTTCCTGAGAGGTCTATACAACCTGCAATCTCTTCATTATTTCATTATCTAAAAGGAAATCAGTAGCACAACTTCTGATTATTTCCTGTTTAAAGTTATGAAATATTTTACAAGAATATACTGAAGCAAAAGGGGAATATTATCTAACAATTATGATACATTTTGAAAAAGGATATGTTCAAGAAAATGAACTTCTAAGGAATTCTGTTTTGATAGCATGTCATAATAATATTTGCTAAATCTGTCTCTTTATTTCTTTTTCTCTCTCTCTTGCTCAGTTGTACTTTATTTTTAATTAATTAGAGGGGAGGAAATCCTACCAGAGTTTTAATATTACATTTAATTATTTATAAAAATACTTTTTAAAAGTTTGAAATTTTTAAGTATCTGGTAATGTGCTCAGGCAGATTCATCTGTAAGTCCTATTACCTTTTGTTTAAAAAATATGATGCAGGATTGAATTTATACATATAAAAAACATTCATTGAGTCAAGAAGAATACTAATAAATCTCAGCTTTCTGAATGTCGGATCAAAGATAGTGTTATTGATTTTTACTTAACAGAATCAATCATACCTTCAAGAGGTTCCACAGCATTCCTTTTGGGATGCATAGATGAAATCCAGGAATCCTGACTATGAAACTCAACCCTGTATATCAATATCTTTTTCTTTAAAGTGATGACACTAAAAATACTAAAAGGACTCTGGACTGCTGACATTGCACTTTATTGAAGTATAAACTACAACACAATGACTTCTGGGGAACAGAAGCTCAGATCAAGTTGGCCAGATCAAATCAAAATGAAAAGAGTATTAGAAGTCCTCACTGCTGACTGTTTCATCTCAGATATAGGTCTTTCCCTTCACCTCACTCTTGCTCTGAGTACAGCAATGTTTAATGTCATGCTGAGTAATGAAGAATTCCAAGCCGTGCACTGGAGACCTCTGGAAGCTACTCATGTAGCACCTCTGCCTCTTTATAGCTTGTCTCCTTCTGTTCTTGGGAATATGCATTTGTATGGGGACTTTTGAGTCCTCCCACTCTGCTTCCTTCTCTCAGGAGAGTACTGCTGCTCCACTCACTACCAAGGACTGTGCATTGATCCAATAGATGACAGCCAGCAGTGGGCAAGAACCTCTCTCCCTCCAGCTGAGTTGCACCTTCCAGCAAAACACAGTGTATGGCACAAGAGAAAGCCCAGCAAACAAAAGATATGTTGTCATTCTTAATATGACATAATTTGTACATGTATCAAATTTGTCAGAGCCTACATTGACTTTGTCACCAATGGAAATTGTCTCCTGACAATACCATCTCTCTCCTCAAACCTGAAATTAAGAAGTACAAACACTGCATAAAAAGAACTGATCAGTGTACTTGCATTGGAGCTATTCTTAATGAAACATAAAATCTGATGAAAACAGGAGATGAAGTTAGAAGAGATGATTATTTTAACCACTGCAACTTGGAAAAACAAATATTCTTAAACTTCATCTTTCAAAAGCCCCAGCTTTTTAAAATGTTAAAAAGGTCACTTGTGTTTCCTTGAGGAAACAAAAGCCTGATCAGAGTTTAACAGAATTTTCCATGTCAAGGCTCTGGAGGCACCACCAGGCCTGGCTACCCTTCCACAACACCCTGCATCTCCCTCCACCCTGCCCAAAACCCAGGGCCCCATGTCACCCCCCGGAAAGATCAACCCCTGCGCCAGCGATGCCACAGCAGGGCTGGTCTCCAGCTTCCCTCAGCCCGTTCCTGCCCAGTTGAGCCAGGCCCTCCTGCAGGTTCACATCCCAGCCCCACCTTTGCCCATCCTCTGGGATGTGCCAAGCACCCAGAGCTGGGACTGCCCCATTGCCTCACAATTGTCCTGCTGTTGAGTAGGGCTGGACCCTGGTGGATGGGTCCTGCCCTGACAGGGCTAAGCTTGATCCCAACACCTCCAAAGCTCCAGCAACAAGGAGCCAATGGTTCTCATGGTGCCTTGACACTGGCAAAGTCCTTGGGACACCACTCAGAAAAGAAAATCATAGCTTCTTTTGAAGCTAAACAAAGATATAAAAGAGATGTAGTAACTGTAGAATCATAGAATTATTTAGGTTGAAAAACACCTCTGAGATCATCAGTTCCAACCATTAACCCAGCACTACCATGTTCACCAGTAAGCCATGTCCCTGAGCACCACAATCACACATCCTTTGAGCTCTTCCATGATGACTCCACCACTTCCCTGAAAAGCCTGTGCCAATGCTTGACTATGGGAAGACAAGTTGTAAAGTTAGTGCAGAAGGTAATCTTTCCCAATGAATTACAGCTGTACTGATTACCAAAGTGTGGAAACAGCCTTGTCTGCCCGATGAGGATGGGTGTTATAAAAGAGTGGGCTAGCTGGCCACAAGTTACAGCTGGAGTTCTGGAGTCTGCTGTAGTTTGGGATTGAGTGCTGATTGTGCTCTAAGGAGGTAAGGGACAGAGAGGGCTAGGTGGCCAGGTAAGGGACAGCTTGGGGTTTAGCCAGTCATGCAGAAGAAAACATGCAGAGAGAAGTTAGAGCTGTGAGGAGCTGCCTGTAAGAAAGGAGTCAGAGTTGCTTGAAAGAAGGCATGTAAAGTTTTTAATGAAAGACTTGTGTTGGTACCAGTTGTCTGTCTTGACATAATTGTGATGCTTGGCAATCCTTTTGCAAAGAAATTTTTCCTATTGTACAATCTAAACCTCCTCTGGTACATCCTCTGGTACAACTTGGCACCATTTCTTCTTGTTAACTGGGAGAAGATACTGGACCCTCACCTTGCTACAACTTCCTTTCATATTTTTGTAGAGAGTGAGAAGATCCTTTTTAAGCCCGCCTTTTTTTCCAGGTTAAACATCCCCAGCTCCCTCAGCTGCTTCTCATAAGATTTGTGCTCCAGCACCTTCACCAGCTTTCTTGCCTTTCTCTGGGCGCATGCCAGCGCCTCGATGTCTTTCCTGTAGTGAGGGGCCCAGAACTGAACACAGGATTTGAGGTTGTTCTCTTTACTGTGACCCATTCTAATGGACACTGTGCCACTTGAAAAGTTAATCTCTGAAACACTTTATCTGTGCTGACTACTCTTCTTCCATGTATACTAATGAATAGGTGCAAAGTCAAGAATGCATCTTTTTGTCACTCCACCAGAAATCTCTACAGCTTGCTGCAATATTTCAACAACTACCTCCTGAGATATACTACATACTCAGCTTTTTAATGGAATATATGTAGTACTGCAAGGTTAGGTTGAGGACTACCATTTCTGACTTTCTTACAAGATTCCATAAACAATTATGCTTCTCTTCTTCAAGTAATGTAAAAAAATACATTTGATATGTGCTTATCTTCACCTGGAAATGTAAATATATAAACTAAATAGACCTGTAATGATAATGACCCTAATTTAATGTTTGAGGGAAGGTATCAGCATTGCCAGAAGAGAAATTTACAAGAAAATGAGAATAACCTGCCACACTTTAGGTTAAGACTATATTTTTCACTTAGATTCTGAATTTGGCAATATTGCCTCAACTTCAGAATTAAATAAGTGTCTAAAAGTAGAATAAAAATAAAAAAGGAATTACAGCAATAAAAAGAGGTACAGCTTTACATTTGTTCTTCTATGAGGAGAGAACTTATGAGTAGCACTTATAAGCTACAATATTATTATTTGCCACTAGTATTTGGAGAATATATGAGATAATCAAGCCATACATTTCAAAATTGCAAAGGAATTGAAACACCAACCAGATGCTTGTGCAGTAAATACTAAAATAATTTTATCAGGTTTCTGGCCAGTATTTTCTAAAAATGCTGCTATATAACATACAGGTTTGAAAACATATTTATGGCAATAAAAGTACTGTCACAAGCCTTTGGTGTACTAGACATTCAATAGCCTGCAGTGATCAGGGTTTGGTACTTCTCAGGAATTCCTATAGACTATTGAGAAAAAAAAAAAACACAACATATTTTCCGCACCAGATTAGAATTGCTGTGACTGCAAAACTTACTCTGGTGCAATAAAAACCTAGTTTTTATAGAGCTATCATCTCCAGAATGATAGCCTTCTATGACAAATGAAACTTTCCCCAAAAGATCATGATGATAATACAGACCTGTTGGAGCAAGTTCAAAGGAGGGCCAAGTTCATTAGAGGGAGGGAGCACCTTCTATATGAAGGGAATTGGATTTGTTTAGCCTGGAAAAGAGAATGCTTGAGAGTGGCCTTATTGCAGCCTTCCAGTACTTGAAGGGAGCCTATAAGAAAGATGGAGAGACCTATTTATTAGAGCATATAGTGACAAAATGATGGGAAACAGATTAATTCTACTAAAAGAGAGTAGATTTGGGTTAGACATTAGGGGAAAAAAAAAATCTTTACTGTGAAGGTGGTGAGACACTAGAACAGGCAGCCCAGAGAAGTTGTGAAAGGGCCATTCTTGGAAGAGTTTAAGGCCGGGTTGGATTGAGCTCTGAGCAACCTGATCTAGCGACAAGTGCCCCTATCCACAGCAGGCAGGGTTGAACAGGTGATCTTTAAGGTCCCTTTCAGCCTGAACAATTCTATGATACTATGATAACATTTTCAAAAGCTCCAGAGTTCCAGCAATCCCTTGAGGAATGTTCAACCATTATAATCTTTCCCCTTACAAACACAAGTAAGTTACCATTTGAATAAATTAGCAACTATTCAAAGAAGAATACAGTCTGCTGTAAACATCCCAAACAACCAAGTATGATCAATAATTGGGTTTTGCTACAGACTTGAAAACAAAGAGGTACTTGTGACCATTGTAAACCCTTAACATGCACAAATGTATTTCGTTAATGAGTCTAATGTCTCTCACTGTCATCTGTAGCCTCACAGCAACATGACTATTTGGATTTTTACTGAAACATATCTTTCTGGAAAGGATTCCATCTTATGCAAGTATGCTTGTGACTGGATTACTGTAGGGAAATTTTTTTTTTTTTCTGGATATTTGCAGTTAAATAACATAAATAAGTGGAGCTAGTCCTAAGCAGATAAAGACATGTAATTTCCATCCTGGTTCTAATACCTACTTCAGATAAGTGAAAAGCTCAGACAGTTCTAACATTTCTATTAGGAGCATCATACAGAATTTCTGGTTGATCACCAGCCATGTAGAAAATTAGTTAAGGTGGTTGGGATCAACAAAAGTGAAAATAAGAGCTTAAATAAGAGATATTATCTGGCTGTGCTTTTCACAGAATCAAAGAATGTTTACGGTTGGAAGGTACCTCTGAAGGTTCATTTGGTTCAACTCCCTTGCAGTAGTTACATCACCTAGAGCAGGGTGTTCAGGAACATGTCTAGATGGCTTTTCAATATCACTAAGGAAGGAGACCCATGACTACATTGGGTAACCTCTGGCAATGCTGTTTCACCCTTACAGTGAAAAAGTTCCCTTACGTTCAGAGGGAACCAACCTACCTTCTGTTTGTGCCCATTGTTTTTATTCCTGTCTTAGGGGACCACTGAAAGAAGTCTTCTGGATAACAGCATAACTCTCTTGTGTAACAGACACTTCTAGTTTTCTGTCATAAGTAACCTTGCTGAGTGTACACTCTGACCATTTTCTGGATCATTAATCAGGATGTTTAGGATTGGATGCAGTATTGACCATCCACGTAGAGAACTATACCTTCTGTTACCCCACTGTTTGTTGAAGTTCCTACAATATCTTCAATAAAGTAGAAAAAGCCTGTTCAGTTTTTTCTGCCAACTTTATGTAACATGCCTGGGGTATCACCCAGAAGGAGAAAGTAGAATACTTATGCACAAATATAAATACACATTTTAATACAATGACGTTTATAATAGAGTTTTTAACATTCTGTGTTGGACACAGCAGTATCTAGACCTGTAGGCATTCTTTTACCCTGTGCTCTCTCTGATTAGGGGCTAATCTTTGTCACCTCCCTTTTCCTGTCCACTGTGCAACATATGTTTCTGCCTAAGGGAATGCAGAATCTGTCAGAAAAGCCAAATGGGAAAATTAGGAACTGAGGATTCCTAAGTTCTCAAACTAAAAATTCTCGAGGGAAGAGCAAAATTCTTTTAAACGCATTATTTGTTCAATATGTAGTGAATGTACAGTAAACAGTGCTAAGATGTTGTCTTATGATCTCCATAATTGCAAATTACAATGCTGAGCACAGTTTTTGTGAAATTAATATGCAGTCTGTGTTGGCAGCAGAATGTGAGTTAAAAATCATAACTGCATATAAATCTGAGTTCTAGTTATAAGTAATGTGAGTAACTAGTATAAATGAGTTAAGTAATGATGCAAAAATTTTAATTGCTAAGATTTGATGCTATTTCTTTCATGTTGTCTCATTTTCTGCTCACTTTTTTTCCTGTTTTCATCTCTGGAATAAAATAATAATTGAAGTTTCTATACAACTTTATTTTTCTGAAACAGTTAATGAATACCTTATACTACAATGACTACTGTGAAACAGATCTGGTGTTATATCACTGGGAAGTTTGGTACCTGCATTATTATTAGATAGATGTGCTTTCTCTATAAGCCTCACTCACTCAGCTCACTTCCATCAAACCAGCGAAGTAATGCATAATACAGCAATTACTAATAATATGAAAACTCAATCCTTATGTTTTGTCATCCTGACATATCATAAAATCTGTTGACACCTCTATGTGGCACACAGGTTCCCATGCATGCTAAGAAGCCTGCTAGCTTGTGGAATATATTCTACCCTAGACCAGAGCTTGGCTGCAGATCAGAGATACTGAGTGATCTGTTTCCTCTGGAGATTAATCTGTTAGTCTTGCCAGGCTTTGCTCAACTAACTGGGGCTGCAAGGGATTAAATTCAAAACTGATGGAATTTTATACATGCTAAACTTACCTTGTCAGTGAGTTATTGAAGTACCTTTTATTTCTGAATAGATTACAATCACTAGTTCCATTTTATTGAAAAATGGCTAAAAATGCAGCAAACAAAAAATTGGTATTGGGTTATTTGATGTCTTTCCTCTGAAGTCTGGATTATTGGTAAGAACAAAATGTTAAAGGCATTTAACAAGAGGGAAAATTACCAGAATTATCTTGTGACCTCTCCTTAGCTGCATTTTTATTTAAGAGTAACCAGACAAAGAAAAGGAAAATTTAGAGCATGTTTTTTTTTCCAGTTTCATTTTTCTTTGATATATGTGCATTTAGCTTCTGTAAACCTCTGGTTAAAATTTCAGCAGCAAGTTAAGGGAGATAAACTGCATCCATTCACTAGACTATAATGATTTTAATTTCCTTATGAAGTAAAAATTTCCAGCAGGAGATGTCAAGGAATATGTAAAAACATGTCAGAAGAGGGCTGCTTTGCCCTCATCTTTCAAGGATTAATTGTGTGGAAGTTAAATGAAAATTAAAAATCCTCATCACTCACAAAGATTCATATGCTTGTATATCCTTTACACCATTTTGAGGCATCCATGACAGGGAGCCAAAACTTTCTGGAGTTCTGTTACCTAACATAGGCACTTACTGACATTTGAGGGTTTATAGAGAATGCAAGACTTGTGGAGAGATTGAAGGGAGAAAATACTGAAGACAGAAACTCTGTGTGTCAATCTCCAAGAAGATCCAGGAGAAGACAGAATAAAGTACATGAATCTGATAATGAACCCAGGACAGAGAGTAAAAGGGAATATCCTGAGGTAAAAAACTTGAAACAAAAGGTCAGAACAGCTCTGACCATGGAACAAAGATTAGATGGGCAAATAAGTCAAAATACATGCTAAGAGTAGGTCAGTGTGGTGTCAAGTAGATTTTACTGGAATGTGTATAAGGTTTAGAAGCTGAAAGAATGCACCACCCTATGTGTAGAATAATACAGAAATGGAGAGGTGCAATCAGGAAGGAATTTGACTGGCAGAGAAATATAGCTGAACAATGAAATATTGGTCACTTCAAGGGGAAAAGAAAAAAAAGCAGGTCTATTTCAATGTAGTATATTTTTTAAGGCATATTATAGAGAATAAGTTCACCACCTTTAAATGTCCACAAAACTCACTCTAGGTAAAAATTCCAACAACATGGCAGCTATCTTGGCTCAAAATGAACTCAGTCATACCTCAAGTGACTCAACTCAGATATCTATACAGGCAGTTTGAAAATCTGAAGAGTATTTGGCAGTCTTACAAGTGACTGATAGATATGACAAAGGACATGCAAAGGGATATGTGTTCTCCTGAAACAGCAAAAGCAGACCAAATAGGAAAACCTCATCATCACACATTCATTAGTGGACACTTATATTTTCAGTCATCTGGATCCTGCTGAAGAGATGCTCCATTCAATTATACAATTTTTAGGATGAGCTAACAGCTCTGCAGCTTCCCCCAAATATGAGTGAGGGTAGGGCTTAGCCTTGTACAATGCAGAAGTGTCTAATGACATTGAGATACACTTGCAAATCTAACCTGGATTCCAGATGCCAATGCAGACAGGCATAGGGCTTCCAATGCAGACAGGGATATGTCTCATGAGCTGAGACCTCGTGCAGCCTAAGATATTTCCAATAGCACTTAAAACAGGTTTTTAGGAATCACAGTCAGTTCCCAAAACTCCACTGAGCTGAACTTTTAAAATTAGTTCCAGGTAGTGGATTGGATCTGCATTTTTGTGTACATATGAGATTAATGCTATCTCAGATTCTTGAGACCAGTCCATTCTTTACTGCCCTTGTTGCCGAAAGGCACAGTCAGAGCTGGTAATGAAGTCACTTTTTTTTGTTTTTTTTTTTGTTTTTTTCCCCTCTCTACTTTAAGACATTAAATTACAGTTCAGTGGTTTGGATTTTTTTAATGTGAAAAATCAGATCATATCTCTCAAAATAAATTCTAAAACAGAGGATAATATCTCTGGGCCTTTGTTTCTTGCATGTAGAGTGGAGAGAGTGAAGCATACTTATCTCAGAAGGATGCCATTACCGTGCATTCATTAGTGTTTAATGTTGCATATTATAGTAAAGGGGACATGGAAAAATTCCAGTAGGAATTATTCCTGTTTTCTGAATCTGCTTTGAATATTGTGCCATAAATAAGGCATGTGTTTATCAGGGAAAAGAAAGGAAATTATTGAGTTGTTGCATTTTAAGTAAGCACGGCTGGTTCCATATACAAAATGATGCTGACAGCCTCTAAGAAAAGCATATGAGAGGATCTAATTACAGACCATATGTACATCGAGGGACCAAATTAATGTTCTAAACAGAGCCATAATTGTAGCTTTTTAAACTTCTGTAAGTGGTTGACTTTCTAACACATAAAAAGAGTCTTTTGACCTGACTTTTGTAGGTCTATAATGTTACTTAATTCAAACTGGGCAGCTAATGCAACATACAAAGAAGTGATTGAATAAAGTCTGCTTTAGAAACCCACAGCTATATAGACTAACCCTGGCTGTGTCACAACCAACACTCCAACATTATTTTAAATTGTTTAATGCATAAAAATTGCAGAAATTGGTCTTTTCATACTTTCTTTTGACACTAATGGACTGAAAGATATCTTTTGAAGTTCATGTTTATAGCAAAATTATCTGCTCTTAGCTGTAAAGTTCTAAAGCCCTATTAGAAATCCAAAGCTCCTACAAATTTCTTCAACTAAGTAGACAAGTCTCTTTTATGTACTGAACTTCTTGATGTTACAGGACACCTCCTAACAGTAAATTTTTTTGTACCACTGCTCTTCTCTTGCTCTTCCCATTTACACTGACCATAAAAATATCTTAGTCCTGCAGGCACATTTTAAAAATTGAATAAAAAGCCAGTGTATAATCTTTCAGTCAACTAAAAATGAAATTACCTAAAGGCTCTCAGGTTCATTGTAAAGCATTGCCTGTCCATTCAGCTTTTTATTTTTTTAATGTAATATGGTGTCCAGAGAAAGTCTGCCAAAGGGTCCTACCAGCTTCTTTTATGAATTGCCTAAAAATCACACACGACTGAAGTATGTGATGTTTTTTTTTTTCTTGAGGAAGAAGTATGATATGAGTGTAGTCACTGTCAGGTAATTTTTTGTCTTTGACTGAGAACACCACCTACAAACCCCAAGAGAAATTGAAAATAGATCCAAATGTAAATCTCATGCTTTTAAGAAGCAAAATAATCAAATGCTTTTACCTTTTTCTAAAGCTAAAATAATAGCTAAATCAATGTCAGAATCATATGAAAAAGTTGTAGAATTCTTGGGATAATTCACACAATGTGAGTGAGCACAAGCAGTATGATAACAACATGATGATAAATGGACAGATGCTCTAAAAATCATCAGTCATACATTGTTTTAGAAATAATATTATCAGAATTCATATAAAATACTTCTTAAAATGAATTTAACATTAGCAGTGAGGATTGGGAGAGATTAAATAAAAGTGTAGACAAGTCAATCTCATGATGTTAGTGTTCATCATCAATAATACTATTGTACAGAAGTTGCTACTTAAATAAATAAAAATACTATGGACCCCAGATCAGAAGTTTTAAAGTGTTTAGTACTAGAAAAGCTTGCTTAACACTCCTGCTCTTTAATTTCTGTAAATAACAGATGAAGAGCAGGGCATAAATTTTAATATTGATAGATAGGAAGAAATTTCTCCAACTGTGTACATTCCTCAGATGTGTGTATATAAATTCTATTCTTCTGACTGAGATAATATAACTGTAAATATTTACAATATCTTTGCATCTACAAGGCTCATTTGGGATTGAGATGCTATTTGGTTAACTGCCGTACAAATTTAAACTCAATACTTTGTCCAAAGAAGATATGTAAAAAAAAAAAAAAAAATGAGAGAATAACAATTTAAAGTTTCAGACACAATATCTAGTAATTAGTGCAATAAACCAATACAAGTGATTTATTAATTATATTTGATAAAGAAAAAATATTAGTTCTCTGTGTGTTTTCATTGATAATGAGAATTAAAATAAGAGTTTGAAAAAAAAAAAAAAAAAGAGGCATAGATTTAATCTACAGCCTCTATGTAAACAAAATGAATTCCACTAACTTCTGTTTTGGAACATGCAGCAGCTAACATAGGCTAATGTGATTAGAATGAACATGGCTATTATAGATATCAGATAATATCCCACTGATTAAATTTGCTGAAACTGATTACAATTAAGAACAATTCAGACTTTTTTAATGGGCATAATTAGGCTAAACAGATTATTAAATAAATAGAGAAATAACAGCAATGCTATGATTTGCTTTTAATGGCACCAAAAATGAAAATGTTTTCCATTGCTGTTATTGAATATTTTGGATAGCTCAGTTTTCCTTAAAATGGGACGTGTTCTTATTCACGTTCTGTAGTTTCATATCTTAATTCTCCTCAACTTTTATGAAGAAAAAATTCTGCTATCTACTTCTCAATATCAAGAAGGAATATGTGCTAGTGAAAAACTGGTACAGACTGGGAAGACCAGTTTCCTTATGCCCTTTATTGTCACTGGTGACTGAAATCACTAAAGAGAATTTAAGAAGAATCTTAATTTATTTGTTCTACAACCGTTTATTTCGCATGGTGTCTCACTGAACTGACTGTAGCTCCTCAGTGAATATGAAGAAATCTGGAAAGTTTAGGGTTAAGTTAGTACCTTCATTGAGTTTGTGTGGCCAGATTTTCATAGCTAGGGGGCTATAAGGTGACTTCTATGTGAAGTTACCAAAAGCTTCCACCATGTCAAGCTGAGTCTCTGTCAGGTCCAAGATGGATGTGCTGCTGGCCAAGGCTGGGCCAACTAGAAATGATGGTAGCTCCCCTGTGGTAACATATTTAAGAAGAAAAAAATCTTATTGAGCAGATATTATTGTGGCCAGAGAAAAGCAGAGTGAAAAAGTGCAAGGGGAACAACTCTGCAGACACCAAGGTCAGTGAAGAAAGGACAGGATGTGCTCCAGGTGCCAGAGCTGAGATTCCTCTGCAGCTCATGGTGAAGCAGCTCTGTCCCTGCAGCCCATGGAGGGCCATGGGGATGCAGAGGTCTACCTGCAGCCTGTGGAGGAAACCCATGGAAGAACAGGTAGGTGCCTGAGAGGAGGTTGTGATCCTGTGGGAGGTCCATGTTGGAATAGGCTCCTGGCAGAGACCTGCAGATATGTGGAGAGAGAAGCACAAGCTGAAGTGGGTTTTCTGGTAGAACTTGTGACCCCATGGGGGACCCATGCTGGAGCAGCCTGTCCTTAGAGAACTTCACCCTGTGGAAGAGTGACCCACACTGCAGAGGGGTGCTATTGTCCTCAGAACAGACTCACATTGCAGGAGGTCACAGAGAACAGTTGCTCTGAGATGGACTCACATTGGAGAAGTACATGGAGAGCTCTCTCCTGTGGGAGGAATTCCACAGTGGAGCAGGGGACCTACTCCTCTCCCTGAGCAATGGCAGGAACAACAGGTGATGAACTGACCATAACCCCCATTCCCTGTCTGTCTCAGCTGCTGGGGAGGTACAGCTGGGAAGGAAGGAGGGGTTGGGGAGAAGGTGTTTTTAGTGTCTCTTTTTACTTCTTATTATCCTGCTCTTATTTTGTTAGCCATAAATTCACTTCATATATCTAATTTGAGCCTGTTTTGTCTGTGACAATATATGATGAGTGATCTCTCCTGGTCCTTATCTCAACCCATGAACTTTTGTTATATTTTTTCTCCCCGTCCAGCTGTGGAGGCTAGTGAGAGAGAGGTGGCTGGGTGCCTGATATCCAGCTAGTGTCAACTCTCTACATCATTCCTTATTAACCTCTATAAATCTAATTGGTGCAATAATTGAAAGAGCATGAAATAGGGAAAGGAAGAATGAGAGAAAGAATTCCCTCCCTTTGCTCATGGTGCAACATTTAGCATAAACTTGAGGGGCTTAATACATTTTGAATAACTGGGGTTTAACTTATAATTTCTTCATTGCGTATCTTCTTAATGTTCTGAATTTATAATACCAAAATACAATGCTAGTAAATGAATAAGGAGACAAAACTGCTACATAGGTGCATCCATAATGGTGGAACAATTCAGCTGAAAAAGCACATATGTACATCTTGCTTTGAAACTGTGAATTTCTTTAATTAAAAAAACAATTAAGTAGTTTTGTAAATTCTTCAGAAACATCATTCTCTGTACATTATTAATGCAATTTTTATTTGGAATATTGCAGTAAGTTTCTTTCATTATAGACAAAAAATTCTTAATTGGGAGATTAGTATATCTTTGAGGCTTTCGGTCTATGCTTCAGATGAAACTTCACTGAAATTAAAGACTTACGTGCAAAGAAATTAACTGCCTATTTTTAATGATTAACAGTTAAAGGAATTTTAATAAAGTGACATCTAAACTGCTAGATAGTACACTTTGTGGTATGACCAATAGTCCTGGTCTCATAATCATGCTGATCAAATGATCTTTTATTGTGAACCCTCTCTCTTTCCTTCCTTGGTGTAGTTTTTCTTCTGATGAATTTTATGTACAGTAAGAAAAGGAAAGTGGTTTCATGTCTATCATGAAATTTACAAATGGTCAAGATGCTTACCTGGATTTACAAGATGTGAAGTGCTTCATCAGGTCAAAGTCTTGTTTCTTTCAGCACTTTGCCTATATAAAACTTATCTTTAGTTAAATAAAAAAAAAAGTCAATCTGAGAAGAAAAAATGAAAAATGTCACTAATATGAAATATATGGAAGAGGCACTTGAGAATCTTATAGAAGGAAATGTTGTTTGTATTCATGGATAGATTGGTTATACTGAAAATACATTCACCCATTTCTAGGAGGAACCAGCAAATGGTAAACAAAGCTACTGTTGAAGGAAATCTGTATATAAACAGTGGAAGAAGAATACCTCTGATGGAGCAATGGAAGTCAAAGGAAATCTTCATAAGGGGCCGGCTTCAGCTGGGGCAGGCTGCAGTCCATCCTCAGGGCTCGCTCCATGTGAGCCATGAAGCCCTGCAGGCCTT
>JAOTQP010000001.1:46090706-46108624 GCA_026413545.1 Cichladusa arquata
ATAACATAACATAATATAATATAATATAATGCAATATAATATATATTATAGTTTTTTTTTGAAAATGCTTTTCCATCATAGATAATTGACTTAGAGTTTTAGCTATTTTTTTAATGCATATTTGATTTGATACATTTTTATTGTTTTGGTTTTTTTTTTTCTAATTTACTATATTATTTTAGAATACTTTGAGGCTTCTAGTCAAGCTATTCAGGTTTTAGCTGACAGTGAGTAAAAATTTTCAAAAAGATTTTGAAGTATCCATCAAAATCAGTTAAAAAATGTTATGACATTATGATCTAAAGAAAAGACATTCTATGCAACAACATCACTAAGTTTAAAATGGGCCAAATGACACATTATTTTCTTAATGATTCATTCACTTCACAGAATCTCACAGAAATCTTTATGTTCTCTTTAGCTTGAGGATTAAATGAATCACAGGCTTTGCCACATAAGATTGCAGGCATTTATATAATACAGTTATTTATAAATATTTTTTTCTGAAAAAAGAAAGAAAATCTTTTAATGAGTATGTCTCAAATACGTGTTATTTTGGGGAAGAAAGTTCTTGGTCTTTTTTTAACCAACATTAAATAGAGAAAATCCAAAATGTTACCTTGTCTTTTTTCTTCTGTAATTTATGCCAGCACTGATCAGACCTGAGTCTTCAGTAGTCCTCTTACCTGTGTAAACTGCAATAAATTCAAGAAAGAAATTTCTGACAAATTTTTAAAGTTTGTGAAAACAAACATAAAGTTACACTATGATCAAACTATGATTACTGTTAACAAGGAGACTTGAATGAGACAAATAACAGTAAAATGTTTAAAGAAGGAAGGCTGATAATGAGCAACAATGTTGAAAGCTGCAAGTGCCTTTTAGAAGCATAGATAAGTGGGAAGAAGTTGACTTGTGAGTAATTCTGCACTGACTATTTAATATCAACAAGCCTTGCTACAGATGTTCACTGGAAGGTCAAAATTTCAATATTGCATAATGCTGAGCATTGTAGGAGTGCAGGACTAAATATGCCTACGTGTAAAATGAGGCAACTCTGCACTTTAAGTTGCCTTCCTCCACTATATACTACCACATTCTGGAAGCCTTTAAAGCCAGACTGGTGCCTTGGAAAACAACTTGTGAGAACACGCAGTATGGAACAAGAAACAAATCAAAGCTGTGGGAATACTGAATAAATCAGGAAAGAAACAAATGCTTAAGATGAGGGTGATCTCATGCTTGAAAAGGATTCATGCTTGGTTAGAAGTAGGATGTCTCTTGGCCATAAGAAGGGGTGCAATACAGAGACAAGAGCAGAGCCTACATTCACATTCCTGAGGAAAACTGTATCACAAAGCTATTCTTGGTTGACAGGCCAAGATCTTCAGAGTAGATTGTGCACCCTGAACATCATCCTGTTTAGGTCTTGCCTGAGAGATTTTCAGTCCTATGAGCTTAAAATACTCTGAGAATCATGTCTGAGTTTACCACAGCAGTGATTTCACGGTGTGATGGCAAAGCTATTCGTTGCATGTCACAGCAGCGTGTCAGTGATGCTCAGTGGTCCACAGTCTGAGTGTGCAGTGTGGTGGGGGGCTGTGAAAACCAGAGTCCATCAAGTCTGACTAATGGTATGGACAGTGTGGTTAAAGGAGCATATAATAACCAAAACTGCAACCAGATTCAGACTTGAAGGAAGTCAATTGCTTCAAAGAGCAGACCTGTAATGAAGTATGTACATGATTTTTCAGAATGGAATTTCACTTCAGAACTAATTAAATTAACTTCAAGATATTAATAGGTTTCAAATACATAGTTTACCTACTTTTTCTCAATTCTATTTTTATGTCCTTAGAACTTCCACTCCAGCTCACCAAGCCTGAAGATATTTCAGCTTCAGAATTTTTTTCCTTATTTCTTTTTCCTTCATTTTTATATTGAAGACTAAACATCTGGCTAAAAATGTTCAAGTTTTGCGTTAGCATTCAGAATACCAGTATAAATGTTACTCCACATTTATACAAAAAAAAGCCCCAAATAATCTCACTTCCAAAACAGTTAAAATTGGTGAGAGTAAGTAACTTAACAGTAACAAACACATGCGTAGCTAATCTTTTTACAGCATGGAATGTAACAGAATGGAAACAACAGAAGCAACAGTCATATAATACAGTTTTGAATTTTTGACTTATTGAGAAGTTTGGGATTAGATGAAAAAAAACCTCTTAAAGGGGAAAAAATTAAACCCATGCAAGGTTATTCAATCAGAATAGCAAATTACAATACCAATTACAAACAGTGTCTTAGTTATGGTGAGACACACACAGTTTGTTACTTATGAGTAAGAAGAAATTTCTCCTTTTAAAACTGAAAAAATCTTATGTGCAGTTAATATGTCATCTTTCCTTTGAAAGTATTTGGGTTCTTTTGGGGTAGCTTCCATTTCAGTGAAAGAGAAAATAGTATTGCATTCTGAAATGTAAATACTTAGTACAGAGTAAATGAAATTAGTTTCTTTTACTTTAACTTTTTTTCCATATATATATATACTCTGAAGTAAAATGTCAGATTACTTCTCTTGGATTGCATGAACACCCTCAGAAACCCACTATAGTCTGCTCAGTCCAGAGCTGTTAACTTGAGAAAGTGGTAGAACTGACAACAGTTCCAAAACTGTGGTTCATCAAACTTATGAAGAAGTAAACTCAAATTCCTTTAAAATGTTTAGGTATCACTGCACCTGCTTTCTAGAGGTTGATATAAAACTAGTTACTTCATCATATGCTATTATTGAAGTATTGCAACTCTTTCTGGCTTTGTCATTACATGATAAAAAAGGCAAAAAAAAAAAAAAAAAAAAGAATGCTGTCTTTATGCTATATTACGTTTAAATATACTGTAAATTAATTGAATATTCATTTGTATATAAATATAATGGCCTGCATTGATATAATATCTGTTTTGCAATGCAGTCAAACCTAAAGATTTTGAACTTGCAGAACCACAGAATGGTTGAGGTTTGAAGGGACCTCTAGAGATGGTTTGGTCCAAGCTCACTGTTGAAACAGGGATACCTAGATTCAGTTGTTCAGGAGAATATCAAGATGGCTTTTGAGTATCTCCAAGGAGAGACATTTCACAACTTCTCTGTGAAACCTGTGGTAGTGCTCAGTAACCACAGCGTAAAGACCCTCACCATATCTACTGGCAGCACCTTCCTTAAAGGAGCCCAGGATAGCATTCACTGTCTTTGGTGCAAGGACACACTTACCTGCTTGTCTTGGAATCAGGAATCAGGGAAAAAAGTAGTAAACCTTGTGAGTCAGTATAAGAACAGTTTAATAATTGAAACAAAGTAAAAAAAAAAAAAACAACCAAAAAAACTAATTATAATAATAACCCCAATATTAATCTTAGTAATGAAAAGGAAAGAGAGAGAAGAATAAAACCAAAGAAAAACAAGTGATGCGTAATACAATTGCTCACCACCTGCTGACCAATGCCCAGCTTGCCTCCAAGCAGTGATTGGTGACTCCTGCCCACCTCCCCCTGTTTATACATTGAGCACAACATTCTGTAATGTGGAATATACCTTTGACCAATTCTGGTGAGCTGTCCTGTCCATGTTCCCCCTCCAGCTCTCTCTGCACCTGCTCAGTGGCAGAGCATGGGAAATCACAAAGTCCTTGATGTAGGGTAAGATCAGCTTAGCAACAACCAAAGCACCAATATGTTATCAACATTATTTTTACTCTAAATCCAAAACATGGCACTATACCAACTATGAGGAAGAAAATTAACTCTATTATATCTAAAACCAGGATACAAGATAAAAATCATAGAATCACAGAATAACAGAATATGCTGAGTTGGAAGGGACCCACAAGAATCATGAAGTCCAACTCCTAGTCCTGCACAGCACTATCCCTAAGTCACACCATGTGCTTGAGAGTACTGTCCAAATGCTTCTTGAACTCTGTCAGGCTTAGTGCTGTGACCACTTCCCTGGGGATCCCATTCCAGTCAACAACCACCCTCTAGGTGAAGAACCTTTTTCTAATATCCAAACTAAACCTACCCTAACACAGCTTCAGTCCATTTCCTCTGGTCCTGTTGCTGGTCACCACAGAGAAGAGATCAGTGTCTGCCCTTCCTCTTCCCATCACAAGGAAGCTGTAGACTGCAAGGAGGTCTGTCCGCAGTCTACTCCAGCCTGAACAGACCAAGTGACCCCTGCTGCTCCTCACACAGCTTTCTCTCAAGGCCCTGTATCATGTTGATCACTAGAAGAAAATCTGCTTCAGTAAGCAGGACAAAATAGCATCTCCACTTTCCATCAAAGATCTCTTGTTCTTTGTTATGGAAAGAACATGCATGGAAAGCCCGTTCATCAGAGCGAGATCTTTGAGTTTTCATTGTCCTCACAAAGACATGCTCATTCACAGTTTCCTCAAACATCAGTACACTTCTGACCAATACCCCTTCCTGGATCCTGGGTCCTCTTAACTACTGCATAGGTTCTGTATCTGCCAACTGGTCCAGCTTGGTGCTCTCTGGAAACAAACAGCACTCACACGCTTACCACATGTGTGCTTTTACTTTTGCAAATCTGCCTGGCACACCAGCATGAAACCTTGCCTTTCTGAACATCCCATGACAGACCCAGGCCCACCACCACTTGCAGGCTGTTCCAGCCTAAAGCTTGCTGCCAGATAAACATGTACAGCCAGCGCACACCAGGTGTGGGGAAGGTACAGACATTTTCCCCTATCAGTCAGCACCAGGTCTATGGGCTTCTACCCATGGTCCTACCTATTCCCCCTGCAGTAACTGAGCACCTCACTAGGCTTGTTCATCCCAGTCCCTCTCAGTAGCTGAACCTGAGACCTCCACTCATTCCAGTAGCTGACAGTATAGTCCAGGGGAACCTACAGTGTTAATGCATTCCTGTAAATATACTTTCTGTTACAAAACATATTAGCACTCTGTAGGTAGTGTATTTATCACTGGCAATCCTGAACCTGCTTCCCTGTTGTTTCAATAAACTGTGCTATGGGTTACTCTGGATGTGTAAATTCCTATTGAACTTGGTCAGACCTATAATATTGGCTTGGCAAACTGCACTATTCATCATCACATTCAATCCAGGATCACACCAGTACACATTGAGTGCCACCAGATCTATAGCGTTGAAACTGCACTATTTGTGAATTCCGTTCTCATGGAATGTCTTATTGAACATGAGTAGACTTATATTGCTGAATTGGCTATAATCGGAATTAAGCCCAGCCACAGCCTGTCCCTCTCATCTCTTAGGACTAGCTGGAATGCAACAGGGTTTATCTTCTGCCAAATTTCTATATCCTTAATGCAATAATGACATGCCTAGGGAGAAGCTTTGGCATCCCCAAATACAGAAGTTGAGAACCACTTTCGTCCAGTTGCTCGCACCACAGGCCCGGGGTCACCTACATTTCCTGTCTGACTCCTGTTGTGTTCAATGTCCACTTGCACTGGTCTCCCATATGGCTAGCACTTAGTCCTTAAAGCAGTCCCACACACACCAAGTAGAGAATGAGATTATACAGACAGACAGCTAAGAATAGATGTAATAAAAATACAGGAAAATCTGCAGTGATTATGTGGAAGGCTAAAAGACGAAATGACTGGCTACAGTGTGACTGGCATGTTTGATACCCCTTTTTGCCTTTTCCCCAATTGGCTTCTTCCCCAGTCCCATTAATCAAAACGTTCACTTTTAAGTTTTGCACAGGCCCACATCTTCCCCCATCAAGTATCCTCATGTTTCTTTTTTTTTCCTTCCTTCATTCTTATCAATTGCAAAATCACCTTTGTTCTCTCCATACCTGTGTCTGCAGTTTCTTAACAGCTCATCAATTGCTGGGTGTAGACTTTTGGCCTTTCACATTGTCTACATTATCCCTTGTCTTTTAGCTTTCTAACTCTGTGGTTTTGCTTCTCTCTTTACTTATTATTCCCTTTGCATTGAAAGTTCCTTGATTGTATAATCTCAGTGAAGCAGACAGTGTCACTTTCCACATACCCTTATGGATCACGGCCTATGACATTGCCAGCTCCCCCAGCACCTGTGTGTGACCAAAAGCAGGTTCTCTGGACTTGTGCGCATCCAGTCGGTTGAAATGTTGAAATGTACCCTGATCTTTCTCCCTTGAGAAGCAATGTTTTCATTACTTCAGAATTTCCTACAGAAAAAGGAATTTCAACAGTGAAGACCAAGGTAAAGAAGGCATTGACTACTTTGTCACTAGAACCCTCATCCCATTCAGCAGCAGCCTCATATTTCCCTTAGTCTTTTTCTACTGATTTACTTGCAAAAGTTCTTTTTGCCCTTCACGCTCCTTGCCAGATTCAACTTCACATGGGTTTTGGATTTTCTAACCTCCTCCTTGTGCATGCACCCAGGCCACTTGGGCCTGATTCTACCTTTGTCATGTTTCCTTTTTTCCTAGTTTTTATGTGCTCAATGTTGCCATGCTGAGCATCCCCAATTAGAATGAAGGAATCTGTGGATTGAGGCCAGCTCAAGTCCTTTGCTTTTTTCAGAGTTGATTTTGCTTTTTTGATAATTTGTGTTGGGCTGAGCTGTATACACATTTTCCCCATGCTGGTATAACCAGCTCAGGGAGACAATCAAACATTTTTGGTTAACTCAGGGAAGGCCATTTAAACAACCATCAAATCCACGATTCTGATACAGCAGGTTATTTGAAATTAAGGCCACCTTCTAGTCCCTTTTGTGTTGGGATGAATTCAATTTTCTTTGCAACATTCAGTCACTCCCTCCTTGTTCCCTGAGCTTCACGCGTACATGCCTTTTGTCCTCTATGCCTTCTTATTTGTTCATTTTCACTCGACAAATCTTCTCCATCATTAGAAAGGCTTCTGAAAGAAGAAAGGTTTTTCCTCTTCAGGCGTTTTTACAGCCTTTGACAAAGAAGGTGACATTTTTTTGAGAATTTGAGAAATACTGCCTTGGAGAGGGGAGGACACAATACAGCTGTTCCAAGTAACCTTCTGTCTAAGATGTTTTTCTCATGAAGAGAGTAAACATTTTTTTTTTAGAAATTTTCCCACTTTTTTTTTTTTTGTGAAATAAATTATATTTCAGCTATGCCTGCCTGTGCTGTGAAAGCAGTTCTGTCAGGAGGTGAAAGATGATGCATGTAAGACATGTTGTAGTACAACTTTCGTAGCAATGAATTCTGCCTATTAGAGAATATATACTACATATAAAAATTAAGGGAATAATTTTATTATACTTCTTTTAAGTGAAAACCAACCTGATAAAAAATTTATTTCCTTTCCCATCACATCAAGAGTAATTAGAATGAACCTGGCACTACCGATGAACAATGTAGGGGAAAAGCAAGGTCAAGAACATGGAACTTAAAAATTAACTTGGTTTGCAAAATGAAAGAACATATCTGCACAGGCTGTAAATTTTTCTTGGCTGTTTTTTCCAAAATAGTTTAAATTAATAAAGTTATAAACTTGTTACATCTTATTTGTTTGGGTTTTTATCCCAAGCATGACCAAGGAAAACCAAATTCATCAATACTTTGAAGTCTCTTTCAAATGAAATTCCACAATACGTTTGACCATTTGTGGATTGTTATTGTGCAAACATGAATTAAACTGTCTCTATCAACTAGAAAAGTGAAAGAAAAATTAAGACATACAATTAAAAAAAAGTTAAAAATTTCACTAGACAAAAAAAGGTAAACAACAAAACACCAAAAGCAAAGCCAGACCAAACTAAACCAAACCAAACCAACAACCCCCCTCCAAAACCCTCAAATACTCAATTTCAATGCTAGTTACAACATTTGAAGCTTTTTTGCTATGATGATTAGTCACATATTGAAATGTATTTCTGTATTCAAACAGAAAACTGAATTTATCTATTTTTCTTCATTTTATTTTCATTTCTATTTTTTGAGGATAGGGCCTACATAGTGTTTTATATTTTTTCGAAAAAGACTTTACATTATTACAAAACTTGATAAGTATTCATGAATAGGAGACAAACTCATGCTACTGAGATTTAATCTTTCTCTGATTTAATCTTATGCTAGTCTAATTTCAAACAGCAGCATTTCTATGTAGCCTGAAGACTTACAAGGATTAATAAAAATGTCTCGCTGACAAAGGATTACAATAGAAATACTTTATGTGATGAAGACCTGAACTAAAGGTTTTCTATGTGTTAGGGATGATACTAGGGCTGCCTCAATACAGATGTTGAAGGCAGAGAAAAAAAAGCAACAAAGCAACAAACAAGCAGTCTTTTCTTAAAATGCTAGCAGTGAATCATTACAAACACTGAGAAGTGCATGAATATACAGGCACTTCCACCTTTGATATTAAATTACAAGATACTACCCATACAATGCTCAATGGGACTTACTATATGCAAAGGAAAACAATAATTACTTGTGGATCCAAACAGACCTAAAAATTTGCTAAGTTGCTCTTTGATAACTTTGCAAATAGTGCCATTTATGTGGAAGAAATATAGCACATACGATGCCAATTATATCAGTATTTATTTTGCCTTACTACATATTAAAATAATATAAATGAGATTAATTAAGGTAGATGGAAAAGTAGCCAGATGAAGATGACAGGTAGAACTCACTTAGAAGTTCAAGTTATCATCCAAGAGAAAGGGTTATTTCACCATTGCCAGGGTGCTGAGGACGACACACATCACCCTCCCTGATGAATCTCACCTGGGGTACCTGCCCTGCTCAAGGCCAGGACCTTATTTAGTCTCTATAGAACCACAGCCTGGCCCTGGTGATGATGTGATGGCACTTGTGCCTGCCTCTTGTGAGGAGTTCATTTCTGGATGAGCCTGTCAAGGACAGCTCCCCTCTTGATAAAAGAACCATGGGACCCTGTAACCCGCTGAAGCACGGAGGAAAAGCCCTTATCTCCACAGCATGAATGATCTTGGAGATTGTTCTGAATATCCTGGTAGGTAGTCCTTGTAGAATTTTTAAAATCTGCCTCAATAAGTTAATGGAAATCCAATGGGTTTAAGCAATTTTGAAAATGTTATCCATTTACAAAATATTTCAGTTGTATCTGCGTGCAAAGTAGGAAGAACAATGGAGGTCTTACAAGTTTACAACAGAGGATGTTGCAAAGATGCAGCTCTTCAGTATGTTTGGGGATTTTTTCCCCCTCATATAGCATATTTATTAATCTGGCAATGCCCTATACTCAAAGTCGGAATTTTATATTCTGAAATAGTTTGCTTTCCTGTCATCCATGTTTATCCTCTTCTTTAGAGCCAAAGATGGAGAATTTTTTCTGCTCCTAGAACAAGACTAACGAGTCATCAGACCAGATATTTCAAATTAACCAGACAAGTTATTTTAGAGAAGTTATTTACAGAACTCGTAGTGTCTGCCTGGCCCCAAGTGAGGTACCTGGGCTAGTTGCTCTCAGAATTCTAGTCTACTGGCGTACAGCTGGCTAAGGCACTTTTTCTGCTGTTTTTCATTTTAAGAACAAGGTAGCGTATTGCATTAACATGTTTTGCTGTTATTTGTCACGACTACAAAGTATTTGCTGGTAGTTCTGGAATGTTTAGTCCTTATAACACACACACACACCAAAAGAAACATTACTGTGTTGTGAGTTTCAACTTGTTTCAGCTAAAGAAGGGAAGAAGTGGAAAACCATGGAGGATAGGAAAGCAAACTGTTTCAGAATATAAATTCTAACTTTGAGTATAGTGTACCATCAGATTAATAAACATGCAATGAGCATAGTAGAAGTCTGCAGTTTTTACAGTCATCTATTTTTACCAATTCCTAATACAGCAGAACAAATAAACACTTTATAAGCAACCTACAGGACACTGTAAATGACTTGTTTCCGATGTTGAAGTTCAGCTATTTAGTTTCGAAAGGAAAAATCAAACAAAAACCAAACAGCAACAACAACAAAACACAACCAAAAACACCCCATAACTAAATACTGGCAAACTGATTAAGAAGACAGAATGGTTCTGTTAAAATCAGAATTCATAGGACAGAGGATAAATATAGTCATATTAATAGTGAGCTGCTCTGCAGATAAGTAATCTATCAAGCATCACTAATACTGCTGTAGAATATCCTCAGCTGTGAAGAACATTAATCAGATCAGGTGACTGCAAATTCCCCTCTGCTGTGAATGCTAAGATCTCAAAGCCATTTCTATTTTGCCATGACAAGTAAGACAGTCAAGGCTGCACTTGAATTTGATGTGGTGGAATCCTTCAAAGTTTGCTTAAAGAATAAGACAGTTTTTATTTAGGAGAATAATTAAGCCTAATAACCATCTTTTAATAGCTACCAATGTAATCAAAAAAGAAACAAAACCAGAAATGTTCAAATAGTGTTACGTATTTAAATAATTTTACTCAATCAGGAATTTGTCTAAGTTAATGTATTATCTTTCTAGACACTCTTGATGACAGGTGCTGTATGGGAAGTGAGAAAAAAACCCTGCAGTAGCAGGTACAGTACGAGGCTTGGGCACATTTTTTTTTGAAAATCCTACTTTATTAAATTAAAACAGCTTTTGTATATGAAAATCCTATCTTAATATAACATCCTTTTTGGATTAGCTCAATTCTGTCTTATAGCATATAAATCTGAGCTCAGAGTTAGCTGACTAATACTTGAAAAAAAATATACACAACTCGGTATTGTTTAGAAGATTGTCATAACCAATAAGTTCACCATTTATTTATTTATTCCCCCACCTTTAAGAATGAATCTTTGCCTGCTAGTAATCACAGATCCCTGAGTATTGCTGAAATGATAAGGGAAAAGTAGAGCAAATCTTATTTTCTTCCCCATTCTAAAAAATGAAACTCTGTAAATATTGTCTCTCAGCCCTGTCTACATGTTAATTCTAGCAACACTAAAGGGCTCTTTTCAACTTTTAATAAAGAACATTATCTGGGGTAGTTAGGGAAAAGCTTATAATACTTCAAGACATCTCGTGTTTGCTTTCTGTTAACTTTGAAATCTCTCAAGTTAGATAGTGCTGAATTTTTAATAAGCATTGCTATAACATAGTGCCACTCTACATTTTATTACCCATCTGATCTCAACCAGATAATTTTTTTCTGTCACACTGTTAATATTTTTTAGTTTTCATACTTTTTTCAATTTTTGTCTTTATATTATTATGGTTGTTTGGGGTTTTTAAAAGTTACTATTGACCAGACATTTTTATTCTTATCCATATGCTTGCCTTCCTGGGTTGAATAGAAACAATGGTATGCATAACACATATGCATAAATTTACCTCAGATCACCAGCTGAATCATGCAGAACCAGAGAAAATGTGACTGTTATTAGGTGGTCAAAGAGATCCTAGCTGTTAAATAACTGCTAAAGCTTTTCTGTTTTCCTCTTGAAGTTTGTATGGGAGTTTAATCAAAAATTGCCACTTAATGTTTTCCTCCTCAAATTTTCCCAGAAACTTAAAAAAAAATTAAAATCAGCATTCTTGGAATTTTCATTAGGTTTATGTCTCACATTTCACCTGCTGAATTAAAAATAGAATAAATAACATCTAATTTCAGCGTTGTTTTCTCTAACAGTTAGTTTCCTTCTTTTATTTTTTTCTACTTTAATTAGTTTTTCACAGCATTTGTACTAAGAAAATGGAATATGCAATAAAAAAATGTACGAAGACACCTTCCCCATTTTTTTGTTGACAGTCATTTTAACTGCAGCAGCAAGGAAGTTTCTAAAACTATCTAATACATAAGCAATAAAGCCATAAAGATACTGTTTTGCTATCATAAGAAAAATAAAGATGTACACCAATTACTAGTAGTATCTCTGGAAGATTAATGAGCATCATTTTCATACTAAAAGTACGTACACAATCAAATTATTTTCAGAATCTTTGACATAATTTTGTGTAATGGGAACCCGCAGAAAAAATAAAAAGCCATTTTTATATTTTGGTTTATTTATACAATTTTGCATACCTTTTAGTGAAGAGAGAAACTGATTTACAGACAAAGCTGATACTAGGCTACTTTTTTTTTCCTTGTTCTTTGAAGAGTTGATTCCAGCTGTGCTTACCTCAGGTTAGAATGAACCTGACATTTTTTTCTATTAATGCTTTACTTTTATGCTTCCTCTACTCATGAGATATGTTAGAAATAGGATTTATTCAAAAGAAAAAAAAGGAATCTGGTTACCTCACGCCTTGTTTACATAAGCATCCTTAATAATCTTCCAGAGAATACTTTTTCCCATTAGACCATGTTGCAAGATTGCTTTGATATGTTGTCAGTAACTTTATGTTTTGATTCTCTTATATTATGAGAAGGAAGCTTCTGAGCATACACACAATCTTCTTTGATACTACCCTAAGGAACTGGAGGATTTTAAAGGAGCTCAATAACCAGGAAAATTAAATAAAAGTGGGGGGTGGGGTGGGAAATTCACCAGCAATGCTATTTGTAAAGAAAAGAAAGGGGTATATAGGTAGTAAAATGATAATGGCAGCACAGTTACAACACTGGTGAAATTAAAATCCAAGGAAGTGCAGAGATTTCTAGTTTACCTTAAACATCATTAAGGGAATATCATGTTAGTAAGGAAGAAGAAAAAAGAAATAATAAAAAAAAATTTAAAACCTTTAGAAAATGAATGGTCAAATGTCCCCAGGAAGATTTTAAAAAGACACCAGAGAGCTCTGCAAAGTCCTGGCAGAAATATAACCAAAAGAAAGAATGGAGAGGAAGGAAATTATATTTTCTTTGCAACCAATATAACAGCTTGTCTTTTGCAAAGTTAGTGTGAAACAGCATGTTTCTATTCCTTTTAAGAAAGTGTCTTAATGTAATTAGAATAGATATTCAGAGTAATTGAATAGTGAAAGGTTATTTAAAATGATAAAGCAATTTTGAAAATGAGAGTGTCTAGTGAAAATCCTAGTGAAAGGATTAAAATACCTATTTTAAAATATCTGGGAACATGTCTGTAAAATGAGTTTAATTAATGACTATGTAAATCTGAGACAAGAATTAACATACTTTGCATAGGAGTCAACTCTCCCATCCCTTCTGGAGTTGAGCTAGAACAGATGCTGGCTAGCATCTCCCCATAAATGTAAATGTGCTTGTGTATATATAACTAAGAATATACATATATATCAGTTGGGTTTTTTTTATTATTATCTTTTTTTTTTTTTCAGCTCTGAGCATTAGAAAGTCTAATGCTTTTGAAAAGGTCGATTCAGTTCTATCAATAATTCCAAAAGGGACAATATTTGGCTCCTAATAACCTACCACTGAGCAACCAAAGTCTTGGCTCAGAGAAAGCACATGAAATTGCTTATCTGACCTCCAGCCTTCTGTCTACAATAGCGGAATTATTGTGTGTTATCAAGAGGCATGCACATTTTGTAGGGTGCTTTCAAAAATCTCTCCCTCAAGATAAATGATGAAATCTTCTTTAAGAGAAAGAAACAGACATTTTTCACATATACAAAAGGGGAGAAAACTCAAAATATAAATACTAACCAAAGATAACTTGAGTGAATTTTCTGCTGATAGGTAAATTAAATTATGCAACATTATAAACTGTTACTGATTCTGCAGTGGAACACCTCTAATCAAAACCAGAAGTTCTTTTATTATCATGCCTAAGAAAGAAGACATGGTATGTATTACATTAATAAAAAGGATGAGAAAATTAATTCTCAAATGCATAAAATAGTGCAGCATACATGTATCTTACAGTACGTATTGTGTGCAAAGAAATTGAAATGAGAAAGATTGCATACATTAGAAAAAAATTTAGTCAGAAAATTTCTGACTGATAATCTTGTGATTATGATAGAAATATAATTATAGGCAATTAAAAATAGATCATTATTATATTACATACCAGTGAGAAATTATGTATATTCTTCCCCCACTTAGTGATGAATTAATAATTGAGGAGAAAGGATCTTCTAGGAAGTGCTAATGGTTACATACAAATAGCATATGCATTCTTTTCCACATTTATAAGAAAAAAATAAAAGTGACATTAACATATTGCAGACCCTGAAGGAAAGGAGGTGAGTGAGCGTTGAATAGATAGTAAAAAATACCACACTGGTAAAGCACAGTAATGATAATTCCCAGGAAAGGTTTAGTTTAGTAACAGCAAGCAAAGCCATTCCCATCTTGTAATGCATTAAGAGATCCCTGAGGATAGTTTAATGTTCAGCTACATCACACAGCGGACACGCATGAACTGGAAGGATACAGAACCTGAGGCCCTTCTGCTTTTGGATCACAGTTTTCTGCCCACCCCACTTCCCCCAGAATAATAGCTGACTGCAATGATAAATGTCATCTTAAAAGGGGAATGATCACGTTTATAAACATACGTTTCCATGTCTACTGCATCATTGCTGCACAGGAATTTGACCATGGAATAGAAAATATTAGCTATGACATTTGAAACAGTTTGTATTTTGAACAACTTTGGTTGGTATTGTGATATAAATAATTATTCTCTGAAGAATCAATATCTTGAAAACTTGATTAATTGAAGACTATCATTGCCCATGTTTTATTTTCCAAAATATTCCATGTTATAAAAAATGGAACAAAGAAAGTGGTGTTTTATTTCTGCTAGAGATTTCACTTTAAAAAAAGTGTGGTACCAATGAAAATTTAAAATACCCAGACTGTTTTACCTAAAACAAATATTTTCTTATATTTTTAGAAAAAAAGAAAAACAGTAATGTTAAGCCCCAACTCACTTGGTGAGCTTAAGGGGAAGATAATTAGATTTATTCTGGCAGTGCATGAGAGAAACAGCAAAATTCTCAGGGCACTGAATTACAATTTTTTACTTGTAAACTTTAGAACATTAACACAGAAAAAAGTACTTGGCAAATCTTAAACCAATAACCAGACACAGTAAGGTACTTACCAAACTTTATCTTAGCAAGCTTAAACTTATCCAACTTTAAGTTGTCCAGACACAACAGCGCACTTATTAAGGTATTGACTGAAATATTGTAGTCTGGTCTACAAGAAATTTCAAGAAGAGGAAGTTAGGAGAAGAAAGAGAGAGAGATATGTACGTATAGTCCCTGCTCAGATCCAGCATGGTATCAGCTGTTCTTAAATCCAAGGCAGTGGAGTGTACTGTTCAACATTTGTATCACTATCTTTTTCCCGGGTCTGGGGTCCTCCCTCAGGTCTGTGCCTGCAATTTAATATTCCTCCCAGGACCTATGCAGTCAGCTGGCACTACAAGGTGGCTTTCAGTGTGGCACGTGCTTGGCAGCTGTTTTTGGGACCAGACCAGAGGCTCCATGAGGCACAATGTGGAGCAGTGCACTGTCCCACCTATGCAGAAATCACCCTGCAATACTCCTCTCCCCAAACTTTCCACCTGATTGCTCTGAATTGGTCAGACATTCTTACAGTCTCCTACAAGCAACCATTTCACAATATTAAGCTTGACACATGCATAGTTGCAGCAGAAGTGTTCATTAATAATAATTAAAGTCTTAGAAATATTGAAAAATAACAATTCAAAAATCCACAAAAATATTCCCATCTCTTTATCATTGGTAAAGCACACTCAAGCATCTCTCAAGCCTCTATCATCTAAGTAATTTCTATAGTGAAACAGAATTTGTCAAATACTGGCAATTGGAAATGAAATAAGATAAAAAAATAAATGACTAAGTGCAGACTTCTTATAGTGGTTTCTCTTCCCATTTGTTTGGTTTTTAATATTTGTTTCCTCTGACTGATTTTTAATTGAAGACAGATCTCTCCCTGACAATAAGGTATGAAGTAAGACCTTGGTTCCACATGAGAGGTTTATCATCACCTTCTTTATCAATATGGTTTTCTATCACTCAGCTAAAGCCAGCTTATTCAAGATATATTCGTAAATATTAATGTAAACAGAATCTTATTCATCAGATTTTCTACAGAAGCAGAGAGATTAGAATAACATTAACTTCAACTCAAATACACAAACTCAAAGATATATTTTATTTCAAAGAAGATCTGCTCACATAATCCCTGAGAATAAAATAATCGTCAACTGGATTTTACTTTTTCAGGTGGAATGAAAAGCAGCTGTTTGGCGATGGGGGTGTTGAATTTTTTTTTTTTTTCCCTTAAATTTTCTGTTGCCTACTGCTTCCACAGGCTGAAGTATCCTCCTTATGGCTGACAGTTAATCAGACTTCTTTCAGATCATGACGTATGGCTGACATGACAACAGACATCTGAACAGTTATATTTCCTAAATCGTTTGAAGCATAAATTACTTAGGCTAGTCTTATGCCTTTGGGATTTGATTTAGTTGACTTCTAGGTATTTCAATGATTGTATATGATGTTTCACCATAACAAGACTTTCAAGATGAAAGAGCAACTGTTCTGTTTGTAATTTTAATCCCACATTATGAATTAAGAGATTACTTCCATAGAAGTTATTTTATATCAAACTGTCCTAATAACATGGAACAATGAGTCATTCTGAGGACTAGCAAAATATTATGAGATCAGTAATATGAATCTTTAGGTAATATGTGTTATTGGTCTTTAACTCTTGTATTCCTCAGTGCTAAAACTCAAGTTACCTATTACGAACTTTGCAAAGAGAAAGCAGAAGTTTTTTTTTTTTTTCTTAAGGAGTGTCTAATCAGAGGACACTTATTTGTGGAAAGACAGGGACAAGATTTCTAGTTTGTTTCATATCTAAAATATTTTATCTATGTTACAAAATTGGTCATTCAATAATGACCAGGTGGCTGCTGTCCAGGTGACTGGTTTAAACTTAACTATGTGAATACATAAGTCAAATAATCAGGATCCATATGCCCATATGTCCTTTGATATGTACCCTGTTGTTAAATACATTACATACAAACAGTAGCTGGCATTCAACACCAAGAAAGAAAATACATTAGGAGAAAGAGAACTAATTAGGAGAATTTATTTCCTGGAGAAAGGAGATGCCATTCTTCAAACATTCTGTATTCTATATACGTACACAGGTAAGATTTGCTTTGAATTTTACTCAATGCCTATTTTGCATAGAATGGAATCCATGTCATACAGCAGCAGCTGGAGAACCAACTGAATGTAAGCTTACATCCAAATCTCAAACCAGAGAAGTCCTTGATAATTCTTCATTACTTGTCACATTCAACACAGGAAATGAGGTGTTCCTCATTATTATGTCCTATAATCTAGAAATTAGGATGCCATATTGTTAAGTGGAAATTTTTACTATGATAAAAACAAAGAAACCTGATGACTCATCTTCTGTCTTTTGTTTGGGAAGATTAAAATGTAGAATACTATTTTGAAAGAAGAATAAATTTTGTATAAATCTTAATATATTTCTAAGAAGTAATACGATACTTGATTTATCTAGCTGATAGAAGAGCACAAGTACATAGTCACAGCTCTTTTGAGATGTTGTTCTGTGAAATGTTTCTGACCAAAAGTAATGTGTGAACATGTTTATACAGTCAGTTTGGATAGAGATTCTAATGACACTTTATATATTGCAAATTTAAATTACATTTTTAGTTTTATATTGACAATTTCCTGCCTGTAAAATGTGTCCTTTCACTGTATCAATTACTCTTTTGCACTTTTTCACAACCATTCTACTGATTTTTCTTTTCTTGTAAATTATTATTCAGATATGATCCAAAGACAGCTAACAGGTCTCCAAGAAAATCAGACATTCTGTCAAATAAAATAAAATTTTGCAACCAAAATGTTATTTTGCAGAAATGACTATATACTTGTTGCATTATGTTTAATACTTTTTTTTTTTTTTTTTTTTTTTTTTAAAATAAATT
>JAOTQP010000001.1:46108634-46136904 GCA_026413545.1 Cichladusa arquata
GCTCCCGTGTGTGCTTGCTCAGACATGGCTCCTATGCGTGCATAATTTGACAGGGCTCCTATGTGTGAATTTTTTTTTTTTTTCCACTAAAGTAAAAGAATACCAGATTAGATATTTGTGTTTTCTTTATTTATCTAGAAAGAGGCAAAACATTAGCATGGTACTTTTCTTTAACATTAACAATAGTTAGACAGATAGTCAATTTTCACTGACTTAAATAACAATATTTTTAAAATGTTTTGTTGCAGCCTTTCTTTGAAGAAATGTATTGTCTCATTTGATCTTTACTGTTACTAATGCATATAGTCTACAGAGGGAACATGCAGCAGAACTAAGTGTTCATACAAATCTTTAGCAAAATATTTACTTCAGCTCTCAGGAGACTTCACAAAATACGTCATTAAGTACTATTTCTGGGAAAAGTCTAGAAAACGTTCAGTAAAAAGAAGGATCTTTATGGTAGATACAGTCTTTCTCTCTCTTTTGTTGTTTTTTTTTCCCCTCCCTCTCCCCTCCCCTCACACCCATTCCTTCTTCCCTTCCCCCGTGCCCCCCATCCAATTTAGCTGTTCATCTGTGAGAGCCTTAACCGCTGCTCTTTTATCATGTAAAATGGACAGATGGATTAGACCTTTTCAAACCGAGATAAGAGCAGGGGAGCTAGGAAGGAATTGCAGTGAAGGGATATTTCCTTCTATAGATGAGTAGACCCAAAATTACACAGTAGCAAAACAACTGATGAATTTAAGATTTTCAGCTTTCCTGTCCAATCTGTATCTGTTGTTCTGATAATATTATTGTTAATTGTACACAATGATTTATCTCATATTCCATTATACAATTAAAATTAAATTGTTCTTTTCATTGTACATTTACTGTTCAAAAGATATTGACATTCATGGTGTCAATATATTTATTGTGTTGATCATGCCTCTTCATGAGCATCTAACACATATGATGAAATGGTTATCTAGCTATTCTTCAGTTCTTTATAAAATAGGAAAATATTTCTAGTGAATTAAAACATTGAAATAAGTAGAAGCAAAATCTCTACAGATAGACTGCTCAAGAATAATGGAAACCATCTTTCCGATAGCCACAGTATCTCTGCATTTGAAAAACATTTGTAGCTATTCACCCTCTTTGACTTCCAGAAAAGAACATATGAGATATTATTGAGCTTATTCACATAGCAACCTAGTCTAAAAAAGCAGTCATCTCACTGATTAGTCCTGCTTTCTTCACAGCATTTTGAATAGCAGAGGAAGACTGCTGGGTTCTCCTTCCCATTAATGAAAAGTCCTACATTTCTTTTTATCTATTACAGATTATATTTTATACTGATCTAGCCAATTACATTCTAAAAATGAACACTAAAAATCTTTTCTCACTAGGCTTATGTTGTATAAGTTAGTGCAAGAGAAATATAAATAGTTCTTTTTTCTCCTGATATCTTTTGTTGTGCTGAGAAATTGAGCTGCAAAAAATTTAACTGCGGCTCCTGGATAATATTTTTAGTCTCTTAATTTATTGGAAAGTTGGTGTTATGTATAGTTATGGGCATATAAGAAGTTATGATTTATACATACAAAAAACAAGGCCTTAATTCTTCTCGTGTAATCATTAAAACGTCCTTCAGAATTAGTGTAAGCTATGGAAGTAATTTGAAATTTCTAGAGAATATGTCTGAAAAGTCATTAAAATTGTACTGAATAACTTACCACTCTAAAATTTAGTTTCTAAGTAAAGGAATTTTACTTTTTTTTTTTTTTTTTTCTGATATGTATTTACTTTGATTATATATGTGAGCATTTCTCCTCTTATTTTAGAACTTAAATTTTTTTTGTATTTAAGAAGGAGAGGAACACCAATGAATTTGATTCACGAGCCCTCCAATGCACACACAGACACACATGCACTCTATTAATTATGTACTTTTATAAGCTATAGAACACCCTAAAAATAGTACACCAGAGGTGGGATTCACCTCACTGAACTCTACTATCCTACAGTGTAGAATCCCCATCTGAGTTGGCAATTTAGTCTTCCATTTAATTTGGCCTATTTTAGTTATCTATTTTAAGACAATATGAACTAAGCTAGTTACCTTGAAGAAGGTATTAGAGGTACACAGAAATGCAGACATTCAGGTGAGGCAAAACAACTAAAAATTAGGTAGGGAAAAATTAGGAGCAAGTGCATGCATTACCTTCACAGAGCTAAGATGTTTGCCACACAGGATGCCTTAAGAAATATCTTGCTTAGTTTTACATTAAAACATGAATTAAATATTCCTCTCTCTGTCTCCTTAAATTTGCATTGTAATATGTTCTTATGCAGGTTCTGTGTCTTTTTTTAGGATAACTGAGCTTTCAGTCTGTACCTTGCACAGCTTTGTTTTGCAGATTTTTTCCTTTTAAATACACATACTGGAAACAAGTTAGAATCTATATTGTCCAGGGTAACCGGGGAATACAGGAGGTCTTATGGTATCCCAGAGAAGACTCTTCAAGGAGCCTTTTTGTCCTGAATTTTTTGTCTCAGGAAGACGTTAAATGTCTCTACTTTCCTTATATGCACTCAACCCTGCTTGTAGCTCCAACCTGTTAGTCTGTCTTTGATTCATTGCAGAAAGCAAAAAAACATTTAATGTCATCTTCATTTTGCTTGAGGGTGTAATATAACCCTCAGTAGTCACCCTACGTGGCACATGTCTGACATCTAACAGAAGAATGTATATGTTTATTATATATATTTTTATAAGAGATCTATCCATGGTGATGGATCAATTCAATAATAGATACATATAATCACTTTCGTCTGTCTCCTCTCCTTTTGTTAACTGTAGATACATTTTCTAACATTTATGTAAAGTTCCTACCCAAGAGAATATGAATTTAGCAAAACATTGATGATGAAATATTGCTCTTGGTGTTCATGTAACACTTATCTTTGGAAAAAATCTCGTTTGAGGGGTGAAAGGATTAGTTTAGCTGACTTTAGCTGCTGAAGGTAGATGACTTTTATACAAGTCATTTAGAGTAGGTTGAATTACTTTCCAAAGGTGCTTATATTTCTCTACCAGCTATACAGACATCTAAAGTTACTTGCATAATCCAGACTCCCACCTTTTAGGTCATTAAAATTAGCTGAAAACTAGTTTCACTAAAACACTGCTCTTAAGTGGACAATAATTGTTAATACTTACGTTTAGGAAGTATCAAGCATGATTTTAATGCAACTGCCGAAACAAATAAATAATGCAATATTTAATTTTTGTATTTATTGTTGTTATTATAAAATACAAAGATACATTTGGACAGGTTTCAGTAACACTGAAAATATATTTTTAAATAATGTGTTGAATGATGGGTAAATTTGATGCAAATATAAAAGTTTAGTTATTAATTGTGTATTTTTATTTATTGGTTAATGTATAGGTATTTTGCAGATGAACTATCATTTTGTATACAAAAAAGCCAAAGAAACTTTAACTGTGGGTTAACTTTGGCCAACAGACACATTTCTACCCAGCTGCACCTTCCTTTCCTCTCCTTAGCATGGCGGGGGAGAAAATAGGGTAGGAAAGGTCATATGTTGACATAAGGACATTGCTTTTGCAACTACCCTCAAAGGTAAAACAGAATAGAAATGGGGGAAATAAATTTAATTTGTTGTCTATTACAATATCTTTAGGTGGGAGAAACAAATGAAAATATATAAATAACACCTTTCCCCTTTCCCCTTCCCATGCTCGGCTTCTCAACCAACACCTCTTCCAACAGAGGCTACTCCTCCAGTCCCCTGCTGAAAACATCTTGACATGTGCACCCAATATATTGGTTTTTCACTCCCTGTTTTGTTCCGTTACTTATATTCTTCTCAGACCAAAATCAGATAAAGGTCTTCTGGCAAATAGGACTGGATGTTTCTATTTTAATATGTAGAAAATATAGAAATGTAAATAAAATCTAAAAATAAGAGCAGTAGAAAATCACTTCTCCTATCTTACAGTTTTGGTTCAGTACTGTGAATTTTATGAAGATTAATACTAGCTCCTAATGCTGTCTCTGATGTGCATGTGCATGTGCAGCTTTAGGAAATCCTTGAGTGCCTACAAGGAAAGATATGCCTTCCTAAGAAGGAATAAAAAAGTAATAAAGTTATTCTTGTATTTATATTCAAGCATGAGTGGTATATGACAAGTTCACTAATGGAGAACAGTATTCTGAATATTATTCCCCAAAGAAATGAGAAAGTATTTTTATACTGCGTGTATGGAAAGCAGCATCAGACTGAAACCATTATCTTATTTTCTTACTTTGCTTGCCTTAGTATTTGTGAGTTGCTGACTTTACTTTCCATTAGCCTCATGCCTTTTATTTATTTATTGCTCTGATGTTATTTGTCATCAGAAGTCTTTATTATTCCCAGGGTGCTGATGCAGTAAAGTGAAATTGAAATAAAGGGTCTAAGTTTGATTTCCAAAGTTTAGAATGATCTAGTAATATAGCTTTTATTTCTAAATCTTACAATTTTACTGGGCATTTCATAGGCATGTTGAGGCTACTTATTTTAGAATAAAAGTCAGGCCTGCTATTCTAATGTCATATTTTATTTCCCAGCAATAGTTTAAAAAAAATAGAAAGACAATAATAATCAATAGTGTCTTAATTTTGGAAATTTGACAAATTTCAGCGGCAGTTATTATCAATAATATTTTCAAATGTAAAATCTCTAATGCTTTACTTCCAGAAATTTCTTAGTGATTTTAGTTATTTAATTGTCAATTCACAGACCCTGAAATGTGGAGGTGCAAAGTATGATGGATCTCCATGGGTGACTAAAATACACGCTGAAAAAACCCCCCTCAGTTAAATACAGCAGTTTATATAGAATTTATTATTGTTCTCAGTGAAATGTTCAGTGAGAATAATATTTTCCTACATTTCTGGCTTATAAGCTTTGAAATTTGTCATGTTCTTATGTAGACTGATGTCAGCATGTAATTTCTCATATTGCAAAAGGATGATGTTATAGGTATTTGCTACAGGCTGGAACACGATGTAAACACAGTAACTTGACAAAGTCTTTAAAGTTCTCAGTAGTGACATTTAAAATCATGTAACCCCAATTCCAAGTCTGTGTTACTTCAGGAAATATATTGTGTTTAGGTCTGAAAGGTATTTTAGTAATGACTTCTTAATGTATGTCTTTTTCATGAAGAGTCTAATATGCCTGATTTGAAACTCATGTATAACATATTAGCATTTGGTAATTATTCTTAACAGAGCTTTTATTTTTTCACAGTTTGACATATGTAAGCTTTATAATGTTACACTGCCACAATTCAAATGCATTTCACAGATTTTTTTATGGGTAAAAAGGGTTTTTCCTTGTCTAAAATTACAAAACAGCATAAGAATGCATAGTTATTGGAATGGTTGATGCTTTATCAGAATAATGTTGAGGAAATGGAGGTAAATTTAAAAGGAATTTGCAAAGAGGGTACATAGTAGATACATCATACAGACAAGCATTTTTATAAATAAACTGTTAAAATATGCTATTCACCCATGAAAAAATTTAACTGTTAAACTGATGTGGTGTACGTTTTCAGATTCTAACCAAATTTTGATGTATTGTTTCTAAATCAAAATTAGTCATTAAAAAAAAAAAAAAAAGCCTTTGATATCTGTAAAAATGAACTTTTTTTAATATTCCAAACCTAAAGGGAAAGTATTTTGTACATGTAATATTTCTGGATTGTTTGATCAGGATTTCAGGTAATCTTCATCATCTATTTAGCCTGATTTTAAATTCCCTTTGAAACTAAACTTCTAGTAGAGGTAATCAAAATGAAGCTTGGGTAAGTTGTTCAGGGCTGGGATGATCACAGTTTGCTGCCAGTGGTTTTAAATTGTGCAAGCAGTAGAATGATAAAATATAATCTGCGCCAGAATAGAAATGTGTGCTGTTTCCTTTTACCTGTCTCCAAGATAAACCTTCAAATGCAAGGAAAAAGGCACAGCTCCCTGAGGACTGCAGTGAGTTATAAGTAGCAAATCTGAAAGAGGAAAACAATCCGTTTGAAATACAAAAGTTTAAAGACTTTATTATGTCACCCTTCAAGGTGGGAACATAATTTGCACATGAAAATAAGGACATATCTGGAACTAAGTTAATTTAAGTGTGATAAAACTCAAGTGAACAAGTAAAAAAAATAGCAAGGAGAAACAGGAAGCTTTTTTTTATTAGTTTATATAGAGCGATTGATTATATCTGTATTTTACAGATACCTCCCTAGAAGTTTGTCTCCCTGAACAGATTCATCTTGCATTCTCACATCTTAGCTTTAGACATTCAAGCACACTACCTGGAGTATTTTAAAGCCGTCTTAGGCAAACAGGCTTCCCAGGTTAGCATACCATTAAACATACCAGATGGACTGTCCCCAGGCTGCCTATGAGAAGTGTACTGATGAGAAGCAGTCGTTGAGATAGGATGTGATCACAAGGCAGGTGGAAATCCTTGAAATGCTTATTGCTGTTGGTTTGAAAAATACTATTCACTGAGCACAATTGTGCACCTGCTCCTGAGGTTACCACAACAGGACACAAAATAATTGTATTTGCCACTCTTTGACTTTGAATTTAACCAAAATGGAGCTAAGAGAATTTTTGTTACTTTAGAAGAAATGGAATTTGGTTTAAATTTTGTGCACAACTTATCTAGAGTATAACAGCATATCATAGGGATGCAGTGCATCATTGCATAACAGCTAGATAATAATTAATTTAGAACTGTGAAATGCAAAGCTCACATAACCTGAAGTGTCATCAGCTGATGCCTTACTTGCCTAATTTCTTTGTTTTCCAAAGAATATACACTGATTTCTGAAAACACTTTCAGACATATTGTGTTGGTGTTGTTTATGTCCTTTGTCAGTTTATGATATTCCGTGACTGTTTACTATCATTGCTACAATTTTTTTTGACAGCAGTGACGTGTGCTTCTCATGGAGCACACAGCCGGTTCAGGAAGCTCTACCATAGGTCAAATCCCCAGTGCTCTTACTCTGCTCTAATTTTGGTTGCAATCCAATAAAAAATTGTCCCAGTCAAGATTTACTAAAATACTGATCACTAGTTTTTAGTTTGTGGCAGTCAGTTCTTCAGCAGCTTCTTACCTTATGATGGTTAAACCTACCTGATTATATTTTCATAAGAGCACTGGAAAAATGACAGTATTTTAGAACTAGCTATAGATGGATTCATTTTGCTTCTTCATTTAAAAAATATTTATGGAATAATCACTTATCTTTAGTATAAAAATCCCATTAAAAATCTCTCGTGAATAGATAGCATAGTCCAGCTTCACCAATGAAAATAAAAAATATCTTGTCTACTGCTTATCTATCTTATCAACCCTAGCCAAGGGTTTACACACATCATATGTATGATGTCCTACTCAGGAATAAAATCTGGGGAAAGTGGTGACGTTTGGAGTTATGGTGTTTGTTAATACAGATTGCTACTATTCATGAAGGGGTCTTGGTTTACTGAAAATGGATGAACACCTGCCTGCTGAGAAGGAAGTAATTATTTTTTTTTCCATGTATATGCACCTTTTGCTTTACTTGTCACATTGACTTTATCTCAACTCACAAGTTTTTCCACTTTTACCTCTCCAATTCTCTCTTCCATCCTGCTTTGGGACAGTGACTGGGTGACTGTGAGGGTCTTTACTGCCTACTGGGATTAAGCCACAACAACAAAAAAGGTTTTTGTTCAGTTGCGTAAAGACAATTTAACACTGATAGGGTTTAGTATGGTCAAGGACAAAATCTGAGATTCTCAGTAGTAATAAGTTGGAGATATTGATTATTGCCATAAGGATATGCACTCGCTTTAGCTGAAATGTCATTGCCTTCTGCAAGATGCTTGCCTTTAAGCAACTTGTCAGAATGCGTGACATGAAAATGTTATTTATGTATTCAAATAGAAACAGAGACTTATTTTGGTCTATAAGATGCTCAAAGAGTTCTGTTGAAATAAGAATTTTGAAAAATGTGTAGTGACCAAAAGTAAGCCCCTCAGACTGCTACAGCTTTTGCTATAGATATAATAACCTCATGGAGGAGTTTGCACAACCGTCTCCTGGCACCACAAACTTGCCAGAGGCAAATTTTGATTCAGTAGTTATTATCACTAATGTCTGGAAAGGGAGCTGAGACAATTGCCAAGTAACCAATGCTTGCCTAGAAATGTGTGAATGTAATGCCTAAAAGTAGTATGGAAAAACAAATAAGTGGAGGTTAAGACCTGAAAATAACATAAGAAAGGAACAGAAACAGAAGATGAAAGAGATAATTGAAATTGTTCAAAGTAATATTTCATTCCAAAGCCCAGATCAAAACACCAATGAAATTAAGCTGTCATGGTAAATCAAAGTTGATGTATGCATTAAGTCTGTTTGTGAGAGAGAAAAAGATGGTAAGTGAGATGTGTGACATTAAATTTTGATTTTCCAAAAGACCTACAGAATCAGGTGCCAACATTCAGAATCCTCTGCAGAGGAGAAAAACTTACCCCACATAAAAAGCCTTATGTGTTCTGTTATTATTCATAAGTTGCATTTTGCTGTTTATGTTTGCTCAGAAAATTGGTGACTTTCTACAAATGGTTACAGCATTGGTGGATAGAGGAAGAGGGACTGACATAATATATGTGGACATTATACACTGTCCCATGCAACATCTTTTTCTCTAAAATTGAGACACGTGGATTTTACAAGTCAACCATTTCATGTGCAGTGAATCTTCTGAGTGGTGATATGCAAAGACTTTTAGTCAACAGCTTGATGTCTGGCTGAAGAATAGTGACAAGCGGCATCCCTCAGGTTTGGCATTGGAACCAGTATTATTAAATGTTTTCGTCAGGGATGTGAACAGTGAGATTGGGTGCACCCTCAACAAGTTTGTGAATGACACCAAGCTCAGTGTTGCAATCAATGAACTTGAGTGAAGGGATGCCATCCATGGACATCTCAACAAGCTTGAGAAATGGGCCCATGGGAGCCTCTTGAGGTTCAACAGGGCCAAATGCAGGTCTTGCTCCTGAGTAAAGGCAATCTAAAACAGGTTATGTGATGAGTGGGTTGAAAGCAGCTCTGCAAAGAAAGACTTGGGAGTGTTGGTGGATGAGGAGCTTAACATGTCCTGGCAAGATGTTCTTGCAGCCCAGAAAGCTCACTGCATACTGAGCTGCATCAAAAGCAGTGTGGCTGACAGGTCGAGGGCAATGATTCTCTCCCCCTATACTGTGTTCTTGTGAGACTCCAGCTGGAGTTCTGTGTCCAGCTCTGGGATGTCCAACTCAAGAAAGACATGGACCTATTTGAGCAAGTCCAGAGGAGGGCCATGAAGACGGAGCATCTCTGCTATGAAGACAGGTTGACAGCTGAAGCTGCTCAGCCTGAGAAGATCTTCTAGCAACCTTCAGGTACCTAAATAGTGTCGATGGGAAAGATGGGGAGGAACTCCTTATCAGGGAGTGTAGTAGCAGGATGAGCAGGGTAGCAGTTTTAAACTGAAAGATTTAGATTAGAAATCAGATATAGGGAATAAATTCTTCACTTTACTATGAGGGAGGTAAGACGCTGGAATAGGTTACCCAGATAAGTTGTGGATGTCCCATGCCTGGAAGTGTTTAAGGCCAGTTTGGATGGGCCCTTATCAACCTAAACTCATGAAAGGCATCCCTGCCCATGGCAGGCAGTTAGGGCTCATCTGTCTTCCTAGTATAAGCACACCCAAATTAACTGATGAAACATCACAGCCCCTATGTGACAGAAAAAGACATTGGAGGGATTGATAGCCAGCACCATGGCTATCATGGACAGAGTCACTATAAGTAAAAGTATTTTTTAAGTAAAAAGAGCATAAGGACACAGGTGTGCTGTTTCTTCAGAGCAGTCTACTGTGTAATCTAAGGTAGGCTTGAGTGTCTAAGAACTCAAAGGTAATAGAATAAATACCTTTTCCATTTTCACTCCGTAGTTCAAAAGCTGGAATTTGTTGGTTATCTTAACTACCTGCTCCTTATATTAAAAGTGACAAGACAAATGCCGCAATAAGGATATTTTTCAGAAAAATACAGAAACTTGCATCATGAATTCTGGTTCAGATTTAGTGGCTTTCTTGGCATGCATAGGAAGGAAAAACAGTAAGTTATGAAACAAATATATTATGAATCAGGGACAGATGCTATGCAACTGACTATCATAGTTGCTAAAACCTTCTGTAGGTGTAGAGTGACAAAGCTCATCACTGACGTAGTAAGGCAGAGCCAGTATTAATGAAAAAACAGCACTGCCTAACCTGAAAATCTTAAAAAGGGTTGCAAGAATATGCCTACAGCTCAAGTGCTTGGTGCAAAGCCACTTGAAAGGCCTGTTAGAAGCCTTCTACTTTGCATCAGTGTTCCAGGCTATGAAATGGATCATCTAAGATGAAAATGATGGGATTTTTTTCTTGGATCTTTTTTATATTTTCAGTCTGCACTGTACAATTTGCTCTCTATGCAAGAAAGATGAAGCAGATGGTGGCAGAAGTATCTTAGATCACCATAGTTCCATTTTCCAGGGTCTTAAGATACTACTATTACCATATGTAATCTTCCTCCCCTTGTAGTAAGTTTGGCTTAAATTTCAGCTGTTGTGGCTCTGTGGTTTCATTCAAGTATTAAAAATTTAATCAGTAGAAATGATAAATTCCATTGTTTTTTCAGCATTTTTGCAAAGCCAAATTACCATAATTTATGATCATTTGCTATTTCTAGTCATGTTTATTAGATAATTTTAATATTTTAAGCTACAATATAGCATAAATAAAACTCAGACCTTCCAACATAGTAATGTTATTTAATTTATTTCATTTAGATAGGTTAAATTTTAAAACCAAACTTGTAATTTCAACGTGGAATACCATCAACTCAAAAGCTAATTTTCTGTAAAAGTATATCAAATGTCTTTATTTATATTAATACTCTATATATATTTACTAAATAAATTTTACATCATTATTTCCATTGCTTTGCCTAGAAACTGTTACCAATTTATCCAAGTTTTAATTCTATTATCTCACTGGAATTTTTTTGATTGGTAACATGTTATAGGTAACACATAGACCCAGATGTGTGATGCAGGAAGGACTGTGGCTTCTATTCTGAGTCACTTCACAAGATTATATACATGCTTTGGATCATACACTAAGCCCAGGGTCTACTTATGTTTACAACTAATGAAAGAGACAAACTCTTCATTGTCTGAACAGTTCTTCAGCTTTTCTCTTGCTTTCTGAATCTGTGTCATGAGACAGAGATAGAGGTGAGTCCTTCGGACATGCTGGAGAAAAGAGATAAATTGCCAGTGTCACAAAGAGGGAATGGTCAACAGATCTACCCTACCAGCAGAGAAATCTCTTCACGGTTTATTGTCCATACTTCTGTTCAAAAGTTATAAGCATTTTGAGGCTTTCTAGCTTTAAATACATGTACATTTTTCAGGAGTTCCCACAATTCAATAAACCTTAATTAAAAGACAAATATCCTTTAGAAGTGTGCAGTCCACCTTACAAAAAGTTGTTATCTCCAATTAAATGCATAGATCTGTGCTGGATACCTTAGACATCACTTATTCCCCTTTCTTAAGCAAGTGGATATCCATGAAGGTTTAGTATATTCTCTATGAAAATTCATAATTTATTTTATTTTAAAAGCCTACTGGTAAGCAAAACTTCCTAAAAATCCATAAAAACAGAACATTTACGATGAGAACCATTTACACTTGAAAATATTTCTGTATCAGTATATGGTCACAATTATCTGCATGTTTTTCTGATGGTGGTAAACTTACTTTTTCATTTGGCTGGGGTACTTTCCTCTCACATGAGTAGTGCAAGTTAGAAAGTTATGAGCCATCCATTTTGGCTCAATACCAAGACTCAAGTCTTTGTGCTGTATGTCTGACAGCTTTTAATAGAAGTTGGATTTAATCCAATTTAATAGACTGAAAAGAAAAATTGAAAGCTTTTTTTGCTAGAGTTAGCAATCACAAAAGCACTGTGTGAGCATTATGGTTAACATTACTGGCCAGTGGCTTCTTAATTTTAGCCATATATCGAAAAGCCAGCAGCAATTCCAGTTTTGCCATTTGGCCCAGATGCTATACTGGAGAGGAAAAGAAAACACTTATACAACCCAGTGGTGCTGATCTATCTCAGGGGTATTGAGCACATGGTTTCTTTTATGAAATTGTTAATAGGAAGAGTCTGTATCAACAAGCCTAATAAATTTCAGGTTATATAGCTCCACAAATAGTACTTCTTACTTTGCCAACTCCCAATTTTAATCCAAAAATTAACCTTGTTGGCTCATTTTTTTCATGGCAGCCCACTCTGCGACAGGTGTCTTGTGAGCAAGAAATGTGATGCAAGATCCAGGGAGCAGAAATATTTCTGCAAGTGATACAGCAACCTAACAGAACGCTAATATTGTTTCAAGCTTCTGTACAACTTTTAAACATTACACTGTATTAAGGTGATGGAGAGGCAAGGAGTGCGTGGAAAATAATGAGAGTTACGGAAAATGCTCAGAAATAAATTTCCATTACGGATAAAAATATAGGTTACAGATTTATAGAAACTGTACTTCTGTCTATTTGACTCTTTGTGTCAAATAGAAAATTATTTTTTCAAATACAGACACCAATTCATCATTTCCCCCTCCCTTCTGGTATCTCTCTAATTTGTCTCAGCTGAATATCAACTAATTCAGTCTTTTCAGTTTCCAAACCTGGTTAAGAAATAAGGACCCGACATTTAAAGGCACGTGAATGGGAACCGAACTATCACAATATATTTTATAATCTCACCTAAGAGCAATATTGAAAAACAAAACAAAAAAAAAGTGATTCTGGCAGAGTAATGCTTACAAGATTAAGTCCTTAGCTGAAAATGCCATTCAACAACAGTCATAAGCATCCTCGGTTACTTAGTAATGATTTGTCATTCTCACATGGCATCCTTATCTCCAAATTGGAGCAGCACGTGTTTGAAGGGTGGACTATTTGGTGGATAAGGAATTGACTAGAGAGGCATAACCCCAGAGTTGTGGTCAAGATGTCTCCCTGTGTCTAGATGGAGGCTGGTGATGAATGGTGTCCTTAGGGGCTCTGTCTTGGGACCAGTGCTGTCTAGTAACTTTATCAATGACATGAACACCAAGATCGAGTGCACCCCCATAAAATTTGCACCCCCAAAAAAGATGACACCAAGCTGAGAGGTGCAGTTGACCCAGCTGAAGGGCAGACTGCCATCCAGAGAGACCTGGACAAGGTCATGAAGTGAGCCAGTGGAAATCTTACGAAGTACAACAAGTCCAAGTGGAAGGCGTCACACTTGCTTCATGAGTAAAGATGGGGACAAGAACTCATTGAGACAAGACCTGCAGAGAAGGACTTGGAGTTCTAGTGAATAGAAGCTGAACAGGAGCCAGCAGTGTGCACTTCCAGCTCAGAAAGCCATCAGGATCCTGGGCTGCATCAAAAGAAACATGAGTAACAGGTGGAGGGAGGTGATATAACAAATGGTAATGACTTTAAACTAAAAGACGGTAGGTTTAGTTTAGGTATTAGGATGAAATTCTTTGCTATGAGACTGGTGACATGCTGCCCAGAGACATTATAGATACCTCTTTTGCAGAAATACTTACCTAAAAGCCAGGCTTTATGAGGCTTTGAGCAGCCTGGTCTGGTGAAAGATGTCCCTGCCCATGGCAGGAGGTTTGGAACTAGATGATTTTTAAGGTCCCTTCCAGCCTGAGCTGTTCTATGATTCTACAATTGTGTGATTAATTTATCCTTTCTCATTATACTATTTTCTTTTCCCTTTCTTAACTTTCCATTTTCCATTCTACTTTCTCCTGTTAAGTTGTACCACAGGATAGATTAAAAAGAAATTCAAATTATAACTGCACAGCTTGTGACTGAGGAGTTATATGGCAAAAAGGACAAGTCCCAACTATAGAAAAAGTTAAACTGTCTAGCAGTCGGAACGCCAGAGACAGTAGGCCTCCCTGAAAAGGAGGGAAATTTCCCTTGGTGATGAGATGAGTAGACAGACATTCTCTTGTAGCCAAAGTAGAAGGGGATGACTCAGAGACCACCTTTGGGCAGCAGGGTTGGTGAGAGGTATGGATCTCTAGTGCAACACTCACTGGATCAGTGCTGGTGTAACTGTTTATAAGGAATTGGCTCTTGGCACATCCTTGAAGATTCCTTGTAGAACTGGTAATGGCAGTAGGAATGCGTGAAATGCACTGGGGGGAGCAGGGAGAGGTATCTTTTTAATATACAATTAACCACAAACTTGTGCTTAATTTACCTCAAGGTAAATCTTTTTTTTTCTCTATCTCACTGATTCTTCCTATTTCCTCTCCTCAAGCTGTTATTCTGAACTAGGATGCCGGAGGCAAATCTCTTCTATCTCTCTCTTCAATTTTTATCAAAGCTAATGTTTGTCCCAAAGTTAGTTCTGTCTTTGAAAATGTCTAATATTAATCACAATCATAAACATAATAAAAAGTGCTTTTCACGGTGATGTTTGATTTCTGACATAAAAATCTGCTAATTAGTACTGTGTTTCAAAACCAATTAAGTACAATATATTATTAGTTAATTCACCTTTTTTCGTGGATGTTTTTCTTAGTTTAGGATTATTTGATTAAAATATTATGAAATTATAAAAGGATTGCATTAAGAACAGAAAAGAATTTGTCATGGATTATGCTACAGAAATACAAAAAAATTCCACTGAAGTGTGTTTACTGTGTGCTATTTGTCTCCTATTTTTTTTCTCTGTGGTTGCAATTCTAGAGAATTTTAATATCATTGAATCTGAAGACTCTGATCCTTAGGTTTTAATTATTTACTCTATATTATTTAGATATCTACCTGTATTTTTTTTTTGTAATTTTCATATGATTAAAAAAAAAAAAAAAAAAAAAAAAAAAATAAAAAAAAAAAAAAAAAAAAAAAAAAAAAAAAATAAATAAAGATACAAAATTTTCCCCGCAGTTGACTATTAGTGTTTTTATCAGTGAAATACGGATCCATTTTCCTCAGGAAGGCAAGAATTACAGAATGATGTATCAAGAGTGTTATGGGCTAACTGTTCATCTCTTTTCTCTTCCTCTTTTTTCTCACTGTAATGTGTGTAGGTGATGTTCTTCTATAATTTTTAGCTGTGTTTGCCTATACATCTGGGTGACAATGACGACCTAATTCATCAGTCATACAGGAAGTAAAATGATCATATTCTGAAAATATCCTTTTTACTATTCTTATTATTCAAAAAAGAGACTTGGTTTGGACTATTGCACTTATAAATAGGCAAATTTAACTAATAAATGTTTAATTTGGTAAATACTGAGTTTAATAATATTACTTCAAAAGCAATTAAAATCTAGGTACTGCTCATTGTTTGCACAGTGGATAAACCAGAAAGAATCAAATTTCTGAAGTTATCCAAACAACATAATTTATCACCTTTATTATGTTTGTGCTGTCCAATCATGTGTGCAACATTTTTTCAGGCCTTCTAAACACACATAAATTACAAATCAACGTGCTATACCGGGAGCCACAAACTGTGAGGACTAAAACTTAGTTCTTGCTTCTTTTCACAGCTGACTATTTCAAAACAACTTCATAGACACAGATTCAGAATATAGACTCTTCTCTAGTATTTTATTTTCTTTAGTCATTTTCCAGTTCTGTATTTTCACCTGACCTTTAAGGTATTGCTGAAAAAAATGTGCTTTCCTAGTGTATTATAACCTTGATTTGGATGGCCTGTTTGAGTGTCATCTTGATATGTATGGCAGTAACATTAACAACAGTGACTTCATCTACTTTTCTGCTGCCAGTCATAAATACGATGGGAAAATAATAGTTCCATATTTCTTTTGGTTATGGAAGGTGGCTGGAAGAGCAGAGATTTATGCTCAATGTTATGAAGTTGGAATGAGGAATAATAGTTATTTTAGTGGTATTGGTACTCTTTAAATTCTTAAAGGCATTGAATTCCTTGCAATTATGCAAATACAAACTTTTGAATGTGTATATCTTATTTATCAATGTGTGTATAGTTCATTGTATAGTTCACTTATGATGCTGTAGTTCTTATGGACAATGGAAAGGTAGGGATTGGTAAATGAAGGGTTCTTCTGTTAATTTGTTAATTTGGTGAGTTTAAAACAGTAATTTAAGCTTCCATTGTTCAGATTCTCCAGCAAATATGACAGATAACAGAAAGTCATATTCAGCAGATTTAGGTTTTATTTTTGATTTAGCATTTTAAAGCTCTGAGAATGACTGCACCATGCTTCCTAAAAATTCTCTCATTTGTTCCAATTTATGACAATTAAGGAAAGAGCTTTATAGCTTACAATGTCATCTGAAAGCTGCATTTGGATCCATAGTAATCTGCCTTGGCATTTTCAAATTTCATAGTTGTAGAGCATTTCTTTTGTGTTGAAGCAGTAAAACTATATGGTAATTGGTCATTGTTTGCACTGCTGTACTTAGAAACATTTCACTGCTACAATTATAATCTTAGAATTTCTAGGGCTGTATAATTTATCCGTGAAAATTTGCTTTGGGCTAAAACTTGACATGCAAATTGTGTTTCCATTTTTAGATTACATGAGCTTCAAAAAATTACAGCTGTTACACACTTTTTTTATTTTTCCATTCTACTGGATAACTAAAAATTAGTCAATTTCTGACATCTAGAAAACTAAAATGCAGTTATGGCTCTGGGATCAAATCCCGTGAAGGGATGCAAACTGAAATTATGCGTCTGAGACATGCATATACAAGTGTACACCCATTATTATATACAGTTCCAGTTGGGTGAAAAATAGACTTAGTCCATGCATGATGCTGCATGCAAATATGATTGGTAAGTGTATAAACAGTTATTTGAATACTCTGGCTATTCTAATACTTGAGTCTTCATTTGAAGCACTCTATAACACTAGCTAAAGATCTTTAGTACTAGTGCTGTAAAAGTGCACAATAACAAAAAAATCAGCAGGGTATTGGTGTTAAAAGTCAATCATGGCAGAGTTGCAACATTAGAGAACTCATTTCATATTGATGTTAAATTAACAACTTCCTAACACCTAGATAGATACTTCCTAACACCAGCATAGAGTCTAGCTGGTATTTTATGCCAAAATATTCCAGTTTTCTAGAAGATGTCCCAATATCTTCTAAATCCATGTCACAATGATGAAAGTGGAAAACAAGAAATGGTTAGAATAATGAAATCACCATTTGCTAAACTGCCACAGAGACTTCTGTACTCAACAGTCCTCCAAACATCAGTGATATCAATGCAGGACCACTCTATGGCAAAGGCTACAGTTACTTCAAGAGCAAAACATCAGATTGACCTGATTAAATAATACCCTTCAAATTGGTCATTTATCTCAAACAGTAACCATAGCAGATGTCTGAGGAAGAACAATGATGAGACAAGCAAATATTGTTGTAATCATTCTTCCTGTCACATATAAAGCCAACAGTATCCTGGGTTGCAGATCAAGGGAGGTGACTCTTACCCTCTCCTCTGTGCTTGTGAGACCTCACTTGAAATAGCCTGTTTATCTCTGCGATTCGCAGCGTAAGAAAGATATAGACCTGCTCAGTCAGGTCCAAATGAGGAACATGAAGATGACCAGAGGGCTGAAGCATCTCTCCCATGAGAATAGCTAAGAGAATTAGGATTGCTCAGCCAGGAGAAGAGAGGACTCTAGGGAGACCTTACAGCATATTTAAGGAACACCTAAAGGATATATGGGAAGGGATTTTTATGTGGGACTGTAGTAACAGGACTATGAGGGATGGTTTTAAACTGAAAGAAGGAAGGTTTAAATTAGATATTAGGAGTAAATTCTTTGTTGTGAGCCTGGTGAGACACTGGAACAACTTGCCCAGAGAAGTTGAGGATGCTCCATTCCTGGAAGTGCTCAAGGCCAGTTTGGATGGAGCTTTGATCAACCTTATGCAATGGAAGGTGTCCCTGCCCATGGCATATGGGTTGGAATGAATCCTTAAGATTTCTTCCAGTGTAAATCATTCTACAGTTCTATGATTCTACATACCACTATAAGGATGCAGGCATTTTTTAAATTATCTCCTGGAATTCTTTAGACAATTCAGTAAATTGAATCCTTCAAAAGTACATGACGACAGTTCCTTTGACATCTACTAATTTAAAAGCATGTGCTTTGCTTCTTTAATTGCTTATTATTTCTTTCCAATCTGAAAAAGATGAAGCCTCCAGTGTTTTAGTGTGTAACCATTGTCTCGGATCCTGTCATTGGCAACCTCTGAAAAGAGCCTGGCTCATTCTTCTTTGCACCCTACCTTAACATACTGATAGACATTTATAAAATCCCTCTAAACCTTATCTTCTCTAAGCTAAACAGTTCCAGCTTCTCAGCCTTTCCTCAAAGAAGAGGTGCACCTGTCCCTTCATCATTTTTGTGGCCATTTGCTGGACTGTCTCCTTTACATGGATGTCTCTTCTGTACTAAGGAGTCAAGAGCTTGACATAGGACCAGACCAGACATTTCATCATAGAAGTTTACCAAGTTGGTCAGGCATGAATTCCCCTTGGCAAAGCAGTGCTGGCTACACCTGATGGCTTTCTTGTTTTTACCATTCCTGGAAGTGTTTTCCAGGATTAGATGCTCAATCACCTTCCCAGGGACTGAGATAAGACTGACTGGCTTGTAGTTCACTGGGTCCTCATTTTTGTATATCTTGAAGAGAGGAGTGGTATTTGCCCTCAGTGTTCCTTGACAGTGGCAGCACAATGACATGTATCAGCTCCCTCATAGCTTGTGTGTGCTTCTGTATAGGGTTTGATCGACCTGCAAGGGCCCATGCACTTACTCATGTCCAGGATATTCAAGTATCCTGTGACCTGATCCTCTCCATGAAGGGTATATCTTCCTTGTATCAGCAATTCCATGTAGCCACTGGGATCTATGATTCGTGAAGACTGGTCTGTTAATGAAGATAGCCATAAAAAGACATTCAGTACGTCAGCCTTTTCTATATTCCATGTGACCAGATCCTCCATTTTGCTGGGCAATGGACTTGCATTTTCCTCAGTTTCCTCTTCTCTCTTATGCACTTGCAGAAACACTTCCTGTTTCTATATCTCCGTTTAAATAGAAGTACTGTATTTAACTCCTGGTAAAAAGAAAAGAATGAAATGTAGACCAGAAACCCCTTGGAAATTAGCCATAACTGTAATTGTACTGTCACAATAACAGCTACAATCCCTGCAAGAGCTTGATAGTACATGTTATTACTCATACGTGTATAAATTACAAATCTGTGATTGTTAAAAACACGTTTTAAATGTTACTCAAATTTAGGTTCTTTTATTGTGGATTAAAAACAGTACAGAAGATGAAATTAGTAGTTTATCCTTTAGTCTGAGTGATGTATGTCATATAAGGTGGTGATCAGAGGGTATCTTGTGTAATTTGTATTATCCTGGAAATACCCAGTGTATCATTTTCTTGTCAGGATGAACAAAAAAACCCAAAACCCACCACCACAACCACAGCTACTAAAAACTTCTAATTTTAACATTATAGCATATTGTAATTGTAAAAATTTTCTTTCAATGTCTTCAATGTAATAGTCATTTTAAAGAACAATTAAGTCAAGGATTTGCTCAAAATGCCATGATGATCCATTATTAACAAAATATATATCATCATGACTCTTTTACAATACAACACAGAAAATATATCCTTTTGAAGATGTTAATTTTAACAAGATAGAAGCAATGAACGTTTCTGTATTCCTAGGCTGGCTTTACCAACAAATGATGCAATATACTTCAACAATTCTTCCTACATGTTATGCTCTAGGTCTTGATAAAAGATCTGATAATGGATTCAAAATGCTTATTTTCTTTTCTCATAACTGTATATTCTATGTAGCCCATTCAAAAGTGGATAAAAAATTGACTTGTGCATTTCCTATAAGATATCTTGTTCCGAGGAGACCAACCTGTTTTTGCTGTTTTATGGATGGAAATAACAAACAAATCCAGTGTCTCACTATATGACCTAACTTCAGGACTTGAACATGAAAATTCCAACCTACAAACACGTCTGAATATAGATTCTTATAAAACAGATGAGCCATTCTATAAGTGAGAGGAAATGAATGATATTACTTGAAGGACAGACTGATAACATATCTGAACTGTCTCTTGTTTATTTTAAGCCCATTTGAAGTGTCCTGGATGTCACAGGTGATGCTGGATCCAAACTCAGTAAAATTGCATTAATGGAACCTTAATCTAGAATTTCTAGACCATGTCACACATCAAGGAAGAGAATAGATTTCTGTAGGCTACAAAATAGTATCTATTGTAAAATGGTTTTATTCTATTTTCAGAGCTTATTTTTTATTATTTATTTTCTGATACTATTTTTAATACTTTCTATCTCAATACATACTTATTCTCTTAATGGTAAGTCTCTGTAATAAATACCTAAATAATTTTTGAGGATTGCATCTTATTAACTGTTTCATTGACATAAAGATAATGAGCTGTGTCTAACATTATCTTAATCACAGGGCTATAAAAATGTATCTATACCATTTCCTGGCTACACTTGGGCTTGGAAGTCCTTCTAGTTACTTTGGATTGGATAGTGGCCAAGTTATTAAGTTCTGGTGGACCAAAGTAATCTCCATTCAACACTACCTGAAGAGTGAAAAGCAGAGTAAAAGTTTCTCAGCTGTGATCCCCTACAGTTACAGCTATTATCTTGAAAGCTACTCAGTATTAATGCTAGACTGGTTTTATCCAAGTGCTAGCATAACAATCCCTTCTTGGAAGATGCAGCATGGAGTCATATGAGCAATTGTACTTGGTCCAGGCTGTGTTTAAGAAGGATCACAAATGTCAGCTCAAAGACAGAGGCAGCTACACTAGGCTCATAACTGCAACACCTTCGTGAGTTTCAGTATTACTAGGCTGATTTAATTCTGTGGCTTTACTTCAAAAAATGGAGAACTGACCATATCAAATTGACTTTAAACACAGTTTGTGTGTTGTTAGTGAAAATGCAATCATTCCTCTCTCTTTCAAAGCTGTACAATGCTTAAAATTCCTGGTGACATTTAATGCAGTATTAAATTTGTATGGTAAAATGAATGTAAATAATCTCTTCACACTGTAATTGTTATAACAATTCTTTGCTCATAGTGAAATTAGCAGAAAGTAATATTAAATTGAAAGTGAATATCAAAGCAGTAAACAAAACTTTGTTAAGTATTTAAATGTGTCTCCATATTCTTATAGAAATTAGAACCTATTAATACAGAGAGTGAGTAATGAAAACATCTATTGCTTTTTGGTTGTACAGTTCACAGAGAAATAATCCTTTAATTTATGTCTGCAGAGATATAAAGTGATTTATAAAACTTAAGCTTTGCAATTCCAGAAAAACCTGTTTGACAGTTAAAATCTGTTCTGTTTGACTTTATACATTACAGATCCCCATTAAATTTGCTCTAACAAACCTATATCAAATAGCCAGTGAAGTAGCACCTATGAGCTTCAATAAGATTTGTGTTAGGTTTAAAGTTGTTTTGTTTTTTGTGATTTTCTTCATGACCCTGACGCCTGACTGGTGCTTCGAGGGATGTTTATTAGAACTGCAGAAAGAGAATAGAAAAAAAAGTACAATCTTAATCATCTACAGAGTTAGAGAAATGCAAAATGTATTAGCAGAGAAAATTCTTTAAAGAACAAAGACAAATTTGATTTTTGCAGAAATAGACAAAATAGAGAAGACAAGATAGAAATTACATATTTCAAAGACAGTACCTGCCATTACATGCACAATTGCATGTCTATTACATGGAAAAAAATTGAGGCAAGGAATCACTTCCTACAGGAATAGGACTTTAGACTTTCAGATGTACTGTAAATACAGTAAAAACAAAAAAACCCAACAACAACAACAAAAAAAAAAACAAAACAAAACAAAAAAAAAAAAACAAAAACCCCCCCAAAAAATAAAATAAAAAAAAAAAAACCCAAAAAACAAACAAACAAAAAAACACCAAAAAAACAAAAAAGACCCAAAACAAAACAAAAAACCCACAAAAAAGGTAGAAAAGGAAAAAAAAAAGTACACAGTATGAAAGAAGTGAAAAAGAAGATGATGAATCTGAGCTAGATAGAATAAATTACCTAAGTTTTTAAAGTATGACTATACGAAAATACGTGCCCTTATCATACAGCCTCTTTACATGCCTGTCAGTAATTGTCTGCCATATATTCAGACTCTAGAATGATGAATCTTGTAGTTTTTGCCTGGGATTCTCCTACTTGCTTTGTTCTGGTCCACCTTGCCTGGAAGGTCTGTTACTTCCCTAGCACTTCTCTAGCTGAGGTCTCACAGTTACAAAACAAACAACAATTTTTTGAAGGGAAAGAAAATGAGTTAACACTTTGAATGCTACCAAAGGGTAGGGTAGGGTATTTAATAAATAAATAATGATTGGAGATATGATTTAAGGACTCATTATACAGTGCTACTTTGAGAAATGTTTGAAAGAAACTGAAAGCTTCAAACAGAAGATCCTGAATAGGCTCCTCTTCAAAAAAAAAGTTGGTCACAGTCATATAATCACGTGAGTCATGTTGCTGCATCTATGATTGTCTGAGGATAATAGCTAAGCCAGACTTCGTAACGAGAGGTATTATACTAGATAATATTCCTGGAAAAGCAGAGTTCCTTGTCACTTGAAAGCCCTCCTACCGTTGTTATAAATATATGACACAAATATGGATATATACCTGAAATGGGGCTTTTGTGCATGAGAATTTTCTGTTTCCTGCTAGTGGAAAACTTGCTCTAACAAACAACATTACCTCTTTCTATAAACCTGCCTAATAAAATCACTGACTTAGAAACTGAATAAAATGGCCTGTTTATTTATCCTCTGTTTCCAAATGGCCAAATGTACGTCTCAAAACTTTGCTATCAAAAAGTTATTTTCACGTGTAATCTAAGATTGCATATAGTTGCAAAATGGCCATAAGAACAAGGTATTCATATTTTATAATCCTTATTTTGATAAATGGCTTGAAGAAAATCTAAGCAGAATTAAGTCCTCCACAATTTAGAAAAAGGAGGGTACATTCAGAGGACTATTCCTTCACCTATCATTATCAGTGACTCATATCACCATCAAAAGCAGAGCCATATGGAAATTATACAGTACATACAGAAATAAACACATTAGAAATAGAGTTCAACATTGAAGCAACTAGGCAACAAAAAACTGTGAAGAAAAATAACCCCTGTCTCAGAGCAAAGAAAAATAAGTGTACAGCATTGTTACATAGAGAGAAGTTGCAAGGCTAAGAATTTTGTTGTGACAGCACAAACAATAGCCCTCTGCTTCTTAAACCTTTATATGATGTTTCAAAGTGGTGTACATCTAGTTATTAGAGCTTCAGAAAAAAAAATAATTAAGCACTTCATGGCTCCTCTACACTGATAAATGCCACAGAAATAGTAACTTATGAAAAGTGTATTATTTACTTGTGTTCATAACAGAGTTTTAATGTGTGTTAGACATGAAAATCCATGCATGCTGAAAAGAGAATGTCCTCCACAGAGTCACATTCAGCAAGTGCAGGCAGCTGTCTCAAGGTTTTCAAGTGTTTGTGGATTCAAAGATAAGAATGACATCCCTGGAAAACCAACTAGTTGTCTTAGTCTTACATATTTTTCTGCCATATAGATGAGAAATTGTTCTCTACCAAAAAGAAAGAAAGGTCTGGGGAAAGAAAAAAAAAAAAATAAACCAAACCAACCAAACAAAAAAGCCACAACAAACCACAAAACCCAAAATACCAAAGCAAACAACACAATAACCACAAACTAAAACAAACAAAAAAATCCCTAAAAACAGCCTACAGCCAAACCCACCCAGAACCAAACCTGACTTTTGGCTAAACTTTGTTGTCATCAGTAGATCAAAGTTAATTTTCTGCCTTAGCTTTTAATTCACACATTAAAGAAATATTATTTTGTTGCAATGCCAAGACACTGCCTTCCAATTAGTAGAGAGTAGAGTAGAAAGCTGAATTGTATCAGAAAGGCAGTGGAAGATAAAAGGAGAGAAAAAACATTCACGAGTTTTCCCAGTGCTCTCTGCAAGGGTAGGTGGAAGGAGGACGTTTGCTTCTTTAAGGATACCTTGTCAAAAAAGCCATGAAACAGAATATGTGGAGAAAAAACTGACTAAGAAATTATAAGGAAGGTCATGATAAAAAAAAATGATCATCCACGCTGATTGGTAAGATGTGCACTGTGAAAATGTTTATGTTTTCAGCTGGGAGGGTAAGGATAGGAAAGGAGACAACCTTTCCCACTTCAACCTGACAAATTAGCATTAAAAAAATGTAGCCAGAAACAAATCTGGTCTGAGCAGGAGTGCCAGAAGGGCAGGGGAACCCTAATGGTGCTCAGAAGATTCACAAATGTGCCCATGCTTGTAAACCTAACTAAAGGTCTTTGTTCAATCTTCTGACCTGCTTGAAAAAAAATCTACTCTAATGCCAATCAGTTTCCAGCTTTAAAAATTTTCCAGATTTTACACTGTCAAAAAGTAAATGCTTCACACTTCTAAATATTTTCTGTCTTATGTATGTATTAATTTTTTTAAACACCAGGAAAGAGATGCAGGGTTTTTAGACAATGGAAAAAAAATTAATCTTTCTCTATATCAGTGCTGACTTCATTTTTTCACCAGTCTATTTTCAGATATACTCTTATACTTTTATTTTCAGATATCTCTAAAACTTTGATGTTGCTTACAGATATAATTTTTTTTTTTTTTTTTTTTAATATTGATATTTTTTTCCTGGGATATATAAATTAAAAGATGTTTAAAATCCCCCAAGGAAAAGGTCTCTGTTTCTCTTCAATTTCATTTCCTCTGACATCTTGTAATTATTATTGTTTAGATGAGATCTAGATATATCTAAGAAAGACATTGGCTTTCAGGGAGTTTAATACATTCCTAAAATAGTCTCCTTATAACAGGATTTGCTTGATTTTTTAATTCTTGCATTTTTCATGGAAAGAAAATGGTGGTCTTGTGAAAATGAGGCACTGCATGATTGTGTATAAATGATGTGTCAGAATATAAAATCAACCAATGTGTAACGTTTCAAGTATGCTTTTAATTGCCACATAATGACCACTTTCTAAGTTTGCCAAAGAGAAATAAAATATCACCAGCTGCTTCCTCATTGTAAAATATTAAATGAAATGTTTTGATGCAATAAAATGGATTAGTTTGCCTGTAACCACCTTACTGCTGGGATTGTGAAGAAATTATGATTAGAAATTGTTGTTGCTAAACTTTGCAATCACTGATTTCAAAAAGCTCCACTATCCTTTTAATGAAGGAAACTACCCCACTGCTAAAACATCACCACTACTCACCTTACTGCATGCCTTATAAAACCAGATCTACTAAGATTGCTTGGGGGAAAGCAGGTCAAAGGTGAATCTATTTAATTTATATATAACAAGTTGTTTACTTCACCAAATGTGTAATACAATGCATTATCTGTACAGAATATGATATATTGAATATAATAAAATATCTTAAAATATTAAGGCTGTAGAGTTACTTATTTAGAAGTCAGAAAACACTTCAATGTCAGTTACAATAATGTAATAATGTCATCTGAAGTGTTTTCTCTGCTCCATATATTAATATAGATATGTAAGCATATAAAATAAAAATCATTGTGTGAAATGACATTTAATATACTGTGTACCATTTAATACACTGGAATTTGGGCCACTAGAAAAATATTTTAATATAGCATGAGAGATTATTGTAACCATGTTTTAACCATGCACAGTTGTTAGATTTATTGCCTTGCTGTGACAACCTATTTGGACCATACTGTAATGTGTAGAGAAGCTTTCATTTGTTTGTTGTTTCCCATGATGTAAGTGGTTATGAAGGAAAATTAGAGTGGACAGTGAGATGATAGCCACAGTTTTTTATACTTGCCAGATAGAACGCTTATGGGGAAAATTAGGGATCTAATTCTTGGAAAAGAATGTAAAAAGAAATAATTTGGAATCTAAAACATATTTTATCCACCATAATTTTATTTTTATCCATCCTCTTTAACATCATAAGTACGAGTCATTATAAAAATACAATTTTACCTGCCTTCTCAAAGGTTTATTACTACTGTTTCCCTTGTTTGGCTCTGGTTTTCTAATTGACCTGTTGGGAGCTATATCAGGTAAATAATTTGACTGAAAAATTAACCCTGCTGCCCACTTCCCTAAAGGATCAGTTTTTAGCAGCAGTAGCAGCATATATTTTACACTGAGCTGTGTCTGTGGAACCCAGAAGCTCATAGCTGAATGCTCGCAATCACAGTTTAGCTAACACATTTGGAGTGAACATGTTCCTCTTTTTGCACTACACCATTAAACTCAAATTAAGAAAATCATCCTCACTTTATCAAGTAAATGTAGTATGTGGGAGAAACAACACTGGATTATAAAAAGAAAAACTATTAGGCATTATAGCTGACTGCCTAAATAGATTGCATAAAATAACGTCCTGATCTTTAATTAGCACCAACACACCAACACCCTGCAATTTAGTCCTTACTTATAGCTTTTGCTCTTGGTTGACCTGGGCAAATAGATTATGCTACTGTTTTCATCTCCCTTCTCTGTATTAGAAAAAAATAAAGGAAAAGAAAAATCTTATTTTATAGTGGAAGATGCTCTATATGCAATGTGTAGGCAGAGAGGAATAGTGAAAAGTCAACCAAACAGTTGTTATATTTCTTAGCATCAGCTACCTTTAGTTCATGGAGAGGGGTGGCACAAATAAGTAAGACCTTTCCACATTGCTTCTCAATATAGCAGGGGAGAGTGTGCAGCATCCCAATTAACTCAGAAGCAGAGACCAGTTTCTTTAAAGTACCAGTCATCAGAATCAAACTCACTCAAGAAGGGTGGTAGAATGCAACTGCAAAATGCCTCCCTAGATTTTCTTTCCCCTTGAATAAAAAGCACAACTGTGACCTGTGCTGAGGGTGTTTGGTTCCCAGTCCTTGATCACTCCATCATAGCTCTGTTCTGTAATCCTCAGGTACAGGAGTTTTACTTGTAATATCTTGTAGCTCAGTTTACATTAAAGATTTTTTTAAAAATTACACGGAGCACTACTCACAGAAACTGAGGTCAGTTCCATCCCTCATGGAAGGCTCATCGTTCATAATTCAGTTCTCCTAATCTCCAAAGCAGGCTGGCTCCATTCAAAGTATCTATTTGAAATGGTCCCTGACCCAGAGATTTTTTGCGAAAGTATTAGTTGGCCTTCACAAAATATATGACAGGGACTGCCCTAAGAATTAAATAGTGCAACAATCAAGTCCCAGGCCTTGAAATGTCCTCTAGCAACACTTTCTTTCCTTACATAGGTTCAGCACATAATTTTAACTGCCTCTTCAAAGAAACCTTGCAGAACTGAGGCTCTGTGGTATTCAGAAACCCAGAACAAGAATCTGTCTGCAAGAGTAATTCAGCTCCTGGTTAACATCAGAAAGTTTGGATGCCCTTGAAGATCTACAGATCCAGGATATCCAGAGTTTGCAAACTCCAGGATTTAGATTTGCTATACATCTACAGTAAATCTGAAAACTCTTTGACATATAGAAATAAGCTCTGTTCGTGGCAACCTACATAAGGTGTCCAAAAGTTGTTTCCATTCAGGCTCAGTTTCCATTCTTCTACTACACTTCTACTGATGTCACCGTCTGAGGGTTCTCCTGATCCTGAGATCCCCACAGACAGGACATGTAGGTGGTTTAGAGTCCGTGTTTCTCCCAGCCCCAGCGCCAAGGAAAAATGCAGGAGGCTGTTCTCTGAAGTTTTCCATGGTTGTTTATTATTTCTTATCTAAGGAATTTTTCTCTAGCTGACACAGTCTGTCCAGCTTGTCGTCCATGGCAGAAAAGCCTCGACTCTGGGCTGGGCTTATCTTTTATACTCTAAACTACGTATCTATTATTTACAATTACTTTCCAATG
>JAOTQP010000001.1:46137004-46147546 GCA_026413545.1 Cichladusa arquata
AAATCCAGCCCCTGAGACACTTGGGTCTCATTTGAGGGTCTTTGGGGACCCCGCCAGGGGGGTCTTGAGGCTCCCAGAGAAGCCAGAGGAATACTCTGGACTCCCACATACTGACATAAATATATTGTCAAAAATACAAAACAGTTACAGTGAACCTTGCACACCTATGATGTAAAGCTACCCCAAGCTTTGACAATACTTTGGGTACTGACTACTGGAAGATGTGAGACTGTACAAGAAGGCAGATTTTTTGATACTCTTTACACATTTATATTTCCCATTTTTCATTTCTATCTTCCTATTCAGATGTTGTTCAGAAACAGATTTCTGGTTTTATCTTCTTTCATTTGGGCTTTATACTGCCACTTACAGAAGTAGACATGTCAGGATTTTTTTTTTGCCTTATTTACAGTCTAATTTTAGATCTGCTCTAACAAAGGAATGCAAAAAGCAGTAAGAAATGGATAAACTGATGAAAGACAAAAGATATTGAGCAAACAGAGCTGTTCAATTAAAGAACTCCACATCTCGATATCTCCATTTAAGATTAAAAATACTATACCAAACATTGTATTTCGAAACAAGCAACAATGATAAAAATCAAAATAATTTCTCAGCACCTCATTCTCATTTAGCACATTGTAGAAGACACAAAATATACAGATTATTTCATGCAAAAATTCAATTCTCTTCTGAGATTTTTCAGAATTTCAGATCATCAGATGACAATGAATGATCATTAGAGTGCTTTTTATCAAATTATTTTTGTCAAATAATTTTCATTTTAAAAAAATACATCTTAAAAAGTCCTGTGAATTTATACCCAAATATATGACAGGATCTCAACTAGTTGTTGAAACCAAGTCACACAAAATTAGATTATTAAATGACACATGACAAACTATTACATTTGAAAGCCAGGAATCTGGCGTATTTTCTTTTTGGCATGTCTGTTATTTTCCTAGTGAAGCAATACATTATTTGTATTTCCTGTCTTTACCTTTACCTTCAAATGAACAGAGGTATCTTCAAGTCTTTTCGAAGGCTTCTCCACATCCTTCCTCTTCACTGAGGAAAAATGATGACTGAACTGTCAGAAAAATATGTATTTAGCATCTGCAGTAAAACTTTCCATTATAGACCTTATTATCAGGTGCTTCAAAGTGTGCCAGACTTTCAGAGCTAAACCTTTTTACTCCTAAAAGAGGTTTAGATAAACTACATTGATTTTCCTTTTTTAAAAAAATCTGTATAATCACTTTGATGAGATTTACTTTATGAACAAAAAAATTAGAAATTACGTCACCCTCAGGTTAAAGAACAATCTTATCTGTCCCTATAAGAAAAATCTATCCATCCTGGCCTATACTTTTCTCAAGTTCCTTTTTTTTATTATTAAGAGAGTCTGACATTAATATCAAGGTTACTGTCCTTATAAATAATGTCTCCAAAGCTAGAACTGCAGTGGCAGACAGAAAAGAAGAAATAACAATATAGGAAACAGTGTATGGTGGACCAAGGTAATGGTATAGTGAACAAACACAGATATGTTAGCAAAAGAGAAAAAAAGACCAGTGACTGACCTTAATGTACGTCTAAGAGGGACACAGAATTCTTCTAAATATAAAATATAAGAACAAGGCTTTATCTAGAAGTCTAGAGCTACAGAAAGTAATATTTTAGTAGGATGTGTTTTCTGCTTGATAGAGTATATAAAATAATCACAAAAAAGATAATCAGTCATATTATATAATATCAAATGCAGCAGCAGAAGTTGTCCCCTGAACACTCAGCAAACATTCAAGCCTGGGTCTAAGAAACAGTGGTTCAAGTCTTTCAGATGTCCAAAATTAGTGTCACTAGTAAACTATTTTTCTAGGCTATATTAATCCTTAACTGGAGGAACAGGAATGTGGAAAAACTCTTGTAAGCATCTATGTTAGGATGCATTACACTTTGAAAATATACCTCCTATGGAGAGTAGGGGAGATGGAAATCTACATACAAATATTTATCTGTTCATCTGCTCTGCTGTGATTTTATAATTTTCTTTTATTAAAAAAAATCACATTTTTTTAAACCCCCATTCTTCATTCATGGGTTGCTAAATCCTGCAACCTAATAGACACCTGTCTGCTGCAGGTCTATGTCCCCACATCCAGTAGCAAGTGTGAGCATATATTTCTAACAGGTACATATGCAAGCACACTAATACAATATGTATGTAAATATACACTCAGTTTCTTCTGAAGATCATTTCACATAGAGACTTTCAGCAGTCAAGAAAACAGGAAATATTGATCACTTCATCCTGTTCCCCACTGTGACAGATCTGGATGCGTGTCCAAAAGAAATATATGCTTCATATGCTACATATAAAACATGCATGTGTATCAGTTATTGTATATTGATAGTTATGACAACTATATACAAATGTGTACTGTGGATTGTTGGGGTTTTTTCCCCCATTGATAATTAGTCCTCATAGATATGTAAACCTCAACACCAAAATGGTCACAAGACAGAAAAAGCTAAGAGAAATAACTATCCTTTCATGTCCAGTTACCTCACACCATCTCAGTCAATGCTCAGATCCTACAGTCCCTCTGAAAATTGATCTGAATATGCTGGTCCCTTCAGTAGACACGTTCTCCATCTGTCTCACTCAGAGATTACACATATCTCTGGCACCAACTATGGCCGCCCAAATTAGCCATTTCCAAGCTTTTTATTTTACTTGTTGGGTAGTCCAGATTGATATTCATCAGTGATCATATACTGATTTGAATAACCCTACCTTCCCTGGTTGCAAGCCATAGAACGACCTGGGCACCTGTCACACACAGACTTATTATGGTTACTGGCATTCTGGTGTCCACATGCATGCATCTGCACACACAAGCACCCTGCACACATGGAACACAGTCCCCTTAAAAGGAAAACAGATAGCAATGGAATTTGGTTTGAAGGCAGACCAGTCTCTGGTAACCAGGCACAAGGAATTACCAGAGAAGCATAATGATCATCAGCCTGTTTACATGTAAATATCCCTTTTTATTACCTTGCCTCTATATTCCAATGGTAGCTCTTCCCCAAAAACTGCCTTGATCCCTCCCTTTGCTTGCCCTAAAGATACCGCAATAAATCTTGTGCAATCCAAAGACGAGCTTCCCTTTGTCCCATGAATTCCACATGCTAGGCAGTAACCTCCTTAGTCTGAAAGGTGATTGAGAGAAGTGCTTCATGACTAATCCTGTTTCATACCCAGACCATGAGGGTGATGGGCCTCCCGTGACAACCATGAGAGTAACAGGGAGTGTGGCTGCTCACTTCTGTGATTAGTTTATTCTGATTCCTCTGCCTGTGACAGTTCATGAGCAGAGCCAAGCCTTTTATCACATAATCTAGTGATCTCCAGTACACAAAGAGATATTTCTGAATCGACAGGTCTATGTAGATGCCCACAATACTAATGTAGTGAATATCTGGCTGAGTGCCATCCTAAGCACAGGAAGGAAAGTAGGCAAAGTTTCCTGCCTCCTGTTTCTGGAACTTCAGTCTGTAAATTTATCTAATTGTAATTCAGGCGAAAAATTGCTTATAGAATTCCTGTCCATGCAAATTTGTTTTGAAATATTTAGAAGAATGTGTTCTGGTATCGGCATCTACAATGTGCACAGCTGCACGCGGCATTGTATGAAGAGCAGAACTGCTACTGCACATTTCAATAAATTCCTTCAAAAAATGTATCATACAGTTAATACGTGTTATTTAACAACTTTCTCTGATGACTTTTCACTCCATTTTCCTATACCACCATGCTCAAAAGGTTTGCTAAACCATATTCAACAAAAAGGATAGATTTTCAATGTTCAACATACAGATAAATGTAACCTTCTCCTTTATACATCCACAAGTATATTTACACTACTTAAAAAACAAATTATTAGTTGAATGAGGTTCATCCATGCTGACCATAGTTAAAGGCCAGTAGTTGCACTGAAACATCAGTTTAGTCATGATTTTTTTTATTTAAATATTTTCTTTAAAGTCCCCTTAGAATCCAGTCAATTTGGACACAGAAATAGTTCATTGCTTATTGCTTTTCCCTCACTTTCGTACATGTAAAAACATTTTTGGTGACTGAATCTATTTGAATGTATCTCTTTTTATTTCTGAAAATGAATTGAGATTTAATACAGAAGTTCTGAGAGATCTGAGGTGCAGTAGCTTAATAAGAGCTCATGATAAAATCAGGTCATGTAGATTAGAGAGGCACAAGTTCATCATGTCTCTTTGTTATTTTTCATGTTTTCCCTCACAATGTATGTTAAAAAGGAATGTATGCTCATCAAACACCTTCCATGAGATCATCTTTGATAAGGTGGTCATGCAGCTCAAGACAAGACACAAAGGACAAGAATCTGAATACCTAATATTATGTTGTACATAGCTACAACAACATCCAACATTCACAACTTTGATTTTTATACAACTATTGCATGTGTGAAACACTACTGTCTGTGAGATGAAATCAAGAATAAAAATGATTTATTACGCAAGAGTTAATTTTAGAACAGTAGAAGCTCCAGGCAGAGAAACTGTTATCACCAGGGAGAAAAGTGGTAGCAGATTCAAAATGCAGAATGATCAATACTCAAAAAAAGAAATAAAAGACAAGCTCTATACTGATTACCTTTTCCGTAACAAATGTAATAAAAAAAGGCCAGAATAACTGAAGGCATGATTTTCTGCATTAGGACTCTCTGTGTCTATAATATGTAAAGGAAAATGGCTTACAAAAGCATACTACCAAAGAATGGAGGAATATGTCATGCTATTTAGGAATTAATATATGATATTTATTTTTTTATAGCAATGGAAATAATATAAGAAGAGGCATACAGGAAAATACGTAATAAAATATTTGCAAGATGATCAGAACATAAATCATGGAATTTTCAGTTCCTAAGAAAATTAAATGAATAACAGCTGTACTATCCCTAGGCATGGATGTATAATGCAAGCACTAGAAAAGCTTTTTTTTTCCCCCTTCATTTTCTTTAACAACTAGAAGCATAGATTGTTTGAACTTCTTTCCAAGAAATGAACAGCCACTTTATATGACAGCATCATTCAGTGATGAAAATGCCATTAGTCTAAAAGCTGTAAATGGAAGTTATGCAGTTATGTAGGCTGGGCTTTAAACAAGAGCATTAAAACAGTGATACACTAAGTAAATGGTTGAAAATGTTATAAATCTCAGTCTGACCAACTTTCTAATTCAGAAAGACAGCAACAACTTCTAGTGTGTGTTCTGGAACAAAAGAGGCAAAAAATGTTTCTAGTACTTTGTCAATCCTTCAACACAGGGGAGAGACTTAACTGGCACAAAGGCACAGAGTTCAAGAAACTTCCTGTCTGAGTTTCTGGCTTGGAGCTCCTCTATTTGTAGCTTAATTCAGTTGTGTAATCATAGGTCTTTAATGTCTCTTCACACGTTCCAGAATAACCTGCTTGGCCTTCTGCTGTTGATCATCTAAGATCTATGTGGTTGTAAGAGAAAAGTAAAGCTGTCACCATATTTCCTACAAGAGAAAAATAGGATTTCACACTGATGTGGAAACAAAGGAAATCTAAATTGTAGTACCATGTAATACTTTCACCATCAATTCTCTGATAGCACAGCTTGAAAAAAAGAATTAATCTTCTGTGATTCATGAATATTATTCACGCAGGAAGGCAGTGATTTTACCTGCCATTAAAAAGTTCTTCAATATTCATGGGGGAAAAGCAGAACATAATAGCTAGGTACTCTCAATACTGTTCACACAGATAACATGCTCTGTCCTTAGCAGCATACATGCATATTGTGTCACACATTAATTATTCCTAGATTTTTTACTGTAGTCAAGGCTTCACTTCATAGAGAAAGAAAGTCATGAAAGAATGCATTTATTATAAAGAATTTCATGGTAATTAATAAAATGTAACATATAGTCTTCTGTTAAAAAAACAAACTAAATGCATACATTGTAGTACTATTTGCATTATTTTATATATTTAGGTAAATAACTATTTAGAAGTTTATGTGTATACATATTGTTAGATAATTAATAAACTTCAAGGAAAAACAAATGCACAGCAGACATCTTTTTATATTTTATAAATGTCTTTACAATCAAAGAAAGGAAGCAATTAAGAAAAAGAAACCTCTGAATCTGGATTATTGTTTGCTATGAAATTGATAGAAGAAAAATTTCTCAGAGCAGTGAAGACTTGTAACATAATAAATTGAAAAAAAAACTTAGAGTATTACAGCTATAGTAAAGAGTTATAGATCAGTAATACTCACAGCCACTCAAAATCTTAAAAGCTATTTTAAGAGTGCAAATTCGGAAAACTAAAGCTTGATTAACATGCAGTTCTTTTGTGTATTTTTTTGTTTATCATTTTAAAATTAGGATTATTTTAGTAATTTGTCAGATCTCAGCATTAATCAAGCTGCCAGAATGATGAAGATGTGAAGTAAATATTTTTTGATAAGATTTTTTAGAGATCCCTTGTGAGGAGTCCATATCAGAAGCTAACATTTAATGTGTTAGCTCATCTTAAGAAAGAAAAAAGGCTGATGAAATGGGCTATGTATTGGCTGAAGCACAGAGAAGGTACAGTAAGAAAGAACTAAAATCTGTTCAGTGTACCATAAGAAATATTGCATAAGAAAGTCAATGTCTGCTTTACTAAACGAGAGCACATTGGAATTAGACAATATACTGTTCATATCTGCATTGTGCAATTGCTGAAACCCAAAATCCTTAAAGTTACATGCTACTAAATAGCTGAGACACACCTGCTACCTTCCTGGCTTTGTCTTATTCGCTTGACCTTGCTATATTGGACCCTGCACAGCTCAAACCTACTATACCACAATTAGCTTCCTTCTCGTTTCTTTTCTATAAGCATGGCACGGCTACTGGTCTTTCCACACCAAAGGGGAGAAGAACTGGAAACCCTGAATAAATCCCTCTGTTCTTCCTAACCTCAGCTGCAATATTTCTTCTTTTCCCTGGCAAAATGTTGGAACAAAACAGAGCACTGGGAAATCAGTGTGAAATCAATAGATTTTAGGAGAGAAATTAATCTGTAATAGCATAGTGTTTCTCATACCAAAATAATTCCCTTTGGGGACATTTTCATGTTTCTGTGTAATAGTCCACAGCACGAGAGTAACAACCCTCAGGGGAAGGTCCAAGCTCCTGCTCTTGATAAAAGATCAAATTATCTCAGCAGAAAAAGAGAAAGCAAGCAATAGAGTGTTAGTACAAAAAAAAAAAAAAAAAGTCTTCCCACTATCACACTATCCTGAATCTTTCTAATTCTTTGTCTTACAGCTTTGTAACATTTTGAAACTAGATGGTATTATGACATCAAAGATCGACCAATATTTGAAGGAATTAAAGGATCTCCACTGCAGTAATTATCTCACATACATCAAATTAAGAATTTCTGTAGTTGGGAAAAATAAGTGGTGATTGATAAGGACTGATAAAAAGGTAAATACAGAGACTTTTTTCAGTATTTAGCTATATGGTTCAAATTGCAACAGATGATGCAATTGATTTTGACTGTCACAGAAAATAATGATATAACATAATACATCTACTGTGAATGAAATTGAATATGACAGATACAGATCTAATTTTATTTCCTAGATTTGTGTATTGTTAATTCAAAGAAGAATATCTAATATAATACAATTGAGCAATCAATCCTACTTAGATTCGAAGTATAGGTAATATATGTGTAAAGAAAACAATAGTTTTGTAGAAACTTATGAACTGATCTATCAGGGAATACATCACATTCAACAAAAAACATATATTCATATATTAGCAAGTTTTCTTTGCCCTAGTCTCTTCTTCTGACAGAATTACACTAGAAACCTAAATTTGAGATTCTGATTTTAAATGATGTGGTAATATTTTGCCTATTGACTGTCACAAAAATAAGAATGATTCCTGGAATTCAGCCAGTTCTAAAATTAATTAGTTTTTAGACACAATAGTAAGAAAGACTATAATAACTGATGATGAAAGCTCACAACTGGAACTGCAAGACTGAACACTGCATCTCTAGATTAAATCGTAAATAGAAAAAATGAAATTGAATCTTACAGATTAAGAAATTCTATTTCATTTGGAAAGTGAGTAATACTTTCTCTGTAACATAGACATGTATGCCTCTGTACTTTCATGTTGAAGCTGAGGGGTTTTTTTAATCTAAAAATTGTGATTGAAATTTTTTTCCCATTAAGATTTAATATTACATGATTGTCCTTCTAAGGAGATATATATTAGATAATTTTTAAAAAACTGAACAAGCGAAACATAATATGTGTTTATGAACTTAGAAACTAGAAAAGTCTCTATGTTCTCTGTTGGAATAAAGCAGTGCCATAACCTGCTGAGGTGATAACTACTGATTTACCTACTGCTTAACTATTTGTGTATTACAGGCACATTTTAGTACAAAGATCAGATATTTCAAATAAGTCTTGCCCTGTGTATTTCATAGATCATATGCAACAACTCACATCATTTTCTTTGGTTTTTGTAGTGTAACTTTTCGGAAACCAGAAATTTTCTGTAAAAAACTGATCAGATAGGAAAATTATGGGAAATAAAACAGTATTGCTAAGGAAAAAAATTACAATAAAGTATTTGGATATGATCATGATTACATAAAGGGTTGTAGAACCAGTTCATGCAGCTGGATTTTCAAGAGAAATGCACTGGAGGTCCTCGATTACATTTGACAGCTTTTTTTCTAGTGAACAACTAAAGATCAGAAAGAAACTGCAATACATTGATTTGACTATTTGTGTAGTGAATAGAGTCATAAACAGGGATATGATCTGACCTTGAGATTAAAATGGAATTTTAGACACTGAAGCAAAGAAACACAGGGAGTCAGGGTTAAAGTAAAAATTGATTTCATATTCTGCCCTGATAGTTACTATTAAAGAGATGTTTTGTAGTGAAATTGAAAACATTATGTTCTTCAAGGATTGGTGTTGAGACCAATGCAGTTCAACATCATTGCTGACAATGTGGACAGAAAGATCTAGTACATCCACTGCGGGGTTGCTGGCAGCACAAAGCTGTGGGGTTCAGTCAACAAGCTGGAGGGAAGGGATGACAGACAGAGGAGTCTCGACAGGCCTGTGGTGGGCCTGTGTAAATCTCATGAAGTTCAGCAGGGCCAAATGCAAGGTCCTGTACCTGAGTCAAGACTATCCCAAACAGAAGTACAGGCTGGGAGGAGAATAAATTGAAAGCAGCCCTGGTGGAGAAGGACTTGAGGGCGTTGGTTGATGAGAAGCCCAACACGACCCTGCACTGTGCAATTGCAGCTCAGAAAGCCAGCTGTATCCCAGACTGGATCAAAATCAATGTGGCCTGCAGGCTGAGGGGGTGGGGGTTCTTCTCTTCTACTCTGCTCTTGTGGGACCCCACCTGCATCCAGCTCCAGGGCCCTCAACATAAGAAGGTCCTGGAACTGCTGCAGTGTGCAGACAGGCCACAAAGGTGGTCAGAGGGCTGGAGCCCTCACCTATGAAGATAGGCTGAGAAATTCGGGGTTGTTCGGTTTGGAGAGGAGAAGGGTCTGGGAAGATCTTACAGCAGCCTTCCAGTACCTAAATGAGGTTCCCAATGGAGCTGGAGGAGGACGTTCTGCAATGCTATGTAGCAATAGAACAAGTGGGAATGTTTTTAAATTAAAGAGGATAGATTTAAAGAGAATTTTAGAAAGAAAGTCTTTACTGTGAGGCCGGTGACACACTGGAACAAGTTGCCCAGAGACATTGTAGATGCTCCTTTAGTAGTAGCAGTGCTTACCTAAAGGCCAGGTTGCATGAGGGTTTAAGCAGCCTGGTCTAGTGAAAGCTGTCCCTGCCTAAGGCAGGAGGGCTAGAACTAGATGACATTTGAAGTTGCTTTAAATCCAAACCATTCCATGATTCTATTAAATTCAGTAAAATCAAAGAGTGACAAAAACATAAAATCTAAGATTTGTAATGAGAAATTTAATAGATTTTGCTTATTCTAGCTTCATAATATTAACCATTCAGGATAATATTCCTCAAATTTGAAAATAAATTCAATCAGGATTAATAAAATTTACTTTATATCACTCTTATAATTGCACTCTTATATCACAACTCCATTTCTTTTTTATCCTAGAATTTTTCCCTGAATTGATAGAGAACCTCTCATTTACTGGAGTAATTTGCAAGGCTAAGCTGTTTCCCTTAATGATATGTTGTGTATAAGATTTTGAAAAGGAATAATGTTGCTCTGTTGGGTTTTATTTTTTGTTTCGTTGTGGAGCTTTTTTCGGTTCTTTTTGGTTTGGTTTAGTTTGGTTTAGTATTTTTTTTTTAATTTTTGTTTTTGTTTTTTTTTTTTTTTTTTTTTTTGTTTTTTTTTTTTTTTTTTTTTTTTTTTTTTTTTTTTTTGTTTTTTTTTATTTTTTTTT
>JAOTQP010000001.1:46160507-46196250 GCA_026413545.1 Cichladusa arquata
TAACAGAAGTTTTGATAAGGGGGAGGTGGAGGGGACTCTAAAGAATTTCTTTGTCTAAGGGATATGGTTCCAGGGGCTCAGTTTAGGGAGAGTAACATCTTTTACATATGTGCATTGAGCATCTATTATTTTCCTTTAGATTTATGAAATAAAGGCTTTTATAGTTGAAATTCAGTGGAAGATTTTAATGCTCCAGGTAAAAATAAAAGGCTGAATAAACTGAAGTATTTACTAACTGAGTCTGTTTGTCTGAGGGTTTGCAAGATCCACTGACTGAGCTGAAAAATTTGTTCTGATATATTACGGCACAAAATTTTGATAGACTTTCTAAGATTTATTTTCAAAGCCTCCTGCAGTCTAATATTCAAGGTTGCAATATTTAAAAGACACAAAGGACTAGGAGGTGGTCAATTCTTGTTGAAATGGACTACCTCATTCTATCATTTTCTCTTTATCATAATAAATCATGTTTTCTATTAACACATTTTTAAAAGCACTTAAAAAAGAAAAAAAAAAGTGTTACTCTATATATGTGCTGCTTCTTGGCAATAGAAAGTCCACTCAAAATTTCTCTTACTGAAAGATTTGGGTGACATATATGTGGCATGGAACAGATCAAAGAAAATGCCATGTTCAGGCTAACACCAAATAACAAAAATTAGCGAGCTTTAGATGAAAGAAAAGAACTTTGAAACAAGACTGAAAGAAAGGGGTGTTTGGTTTTCTTATATTTTGTAACCCCAAAATTCTAATCCAAGAGACAATACAAAATTAACTAATGGAAGAAAAGTTAGCCATGGAGTTTCCTAGGGTTGATCATAATAAAATGTTCTATTAAATTCTTACTGTTCCTTTATCCTATGAGGAGGTGAGAATATGAGGATGCATGACTGTTGCTCATCTATCTCTCAGCAATACTATTCTAAGGCAATTATCTGTGCTTTAGCTACCATTAACAAAAAAAAAAAAAAAAGTACTGAGAAACTTGCACCCACCATAATCATGCAGTTGTAGGGTCTCCAGAGTGCTGCTTACAAAGCTGTAATGTCGTAGCTGGTTTTGGTTGGGATAGAGTTAATTTTCTTCATAGTAGCTGGTACAGTGCTATGTTTTAGATTTGCTTCAAAACCAGCACACTCAACAGTGTGCTTCATGAATAATAAGTGCAAACTTTTCCACAGAAATGCCTACCTCTAGGCAAAAGAGAAACATCTTAGAGTTTCCTATCTGACATTTCAAACAGTATTTGCTTTAGCATTCAAAATCCTTCCACTCCTACTGTTATTATACAGCCACCTCTGCAGTGCTTAGTCATCCTCAGAAGATGTGAGTGTAAGATCTTCAAGGGTAGTTTTAGATAGTCTTAGCACTCCAAATGTGCAGATTCCCAACTAGATTTCTAATTCTGCTTTTACTAAGTAGATATGCCAGCTCTTAGCACTTTCCATGTCTAACCTTCTTCTGTCATGTTTTTGTTGTGAAGCATTCACCCTTTGAAATAAATTGCAAGTAGCACATTTGGAGTATCAGGAAGAATAAGCAAACTTTCAGACTTGAAAATAATTGCACTTTCTGACAGGCTTTGATGTCTTCTGTATTCACACCTGTCTTTAATAGAAACATCTAAGTAATAACTACCAAAAATAAGTCTTATTCTTCCTTCTACTCATCATATTCTTTTTGGCACTCTAAAGTAATACACATAGTATTTACATTATTTCTCAGCTAAACAAGGTATGCGGGAACAGCAAAAACACAAAGTACAAGTTTTTTTTCTATACTTGAAAATAAATTAAAAAAAATAATAAGGAACTTAACTAATAAATCGACATTATGAAAAAATGAAGACTATTGCACATTTATTTAATATAAAAGAATTACAATGACAAGCCCAGATCCATAAATGTGGGAGAAATAGTGATAATAGTGTTGATGTCAGGTGCTCCCAGTGCTCAAAAAATTCTGAAATTCCAATCAATTGTCCCCACAAAAGTCCTATTTTATTACATGTGCATTTAGTGAATTGAGCCACACAGTATCTCATATATATAACACATATGCACTCAGAAACATATGATCACTTTTATCTTGCATGGGGATGACACAAGAATAACCATTGTTTCCTGTATAAGACTGAGGGAGTGCTCTGCCAAGCATTATTTAAGCCTGGTAGAAGATTGTCCTCTGAGGACGCTCTTTTCCATTTTTGTGAGGGAGTGAGCTATATATGTTGGTGTGAATATGGCAGACATCTTGTCAAGAACTAGTCAAGAATAGGTTGCCTATAAAAGCAGTTCTAAAACTCACTCCTCACCCTTTTCAACTAACTACCCTATGATGTAACTTCAAGGGATCTATAGACTAGAAATCAGATTGAAGGAAATTGATAAACCAAGAGTAAAAAAACCAAACCCACTCATTTCCAAGGTGAGAAGCATTTCTATGAAGCACAACTGCGTCAGTAAAGGGATACGACTCTTCTGACTAAGTGTAAACATTTGTAGATACCTACATGAGAGTTTAGGTTCCTAAGCTTCATTTGGTCTTTATGTCAAGGTTTCTACCACCATTTATGGCACATGGCTAGTTTTTCTAGTTTCTCTTCTGCCTCTTCAAGAGGATGTTTTTGATTCCTCTCTGCCACTCGTGGGCAGATGCTCTAGAGACTGTAATGTGGATTAGAAGGCATAAGGTTAGACAATTGGATTGAGCCTCTATGTTCTTTTTAGCAGTGTGACAAGATGTAGTTAACCCCAAAAATGTCATTACCCTTTAACAGTAAAAAATAGAAGCAAAAGATGACCAGTTGATACATAGCCACCCTTAGTAGAGATGACAAATTCAAGTCATATGAATTCCTCTCCATGACCTCTATGAAACAACTCCAAGAGGATATAAAATAATGAACCAATGAAAAAATATGAAATAATGAATTTCAAGAGCTACAAATTTTGGGTTTTTTTGTTTCTAGTGTTTAGGTACTCTTAAATAAAAACAGAACTTCCCCTGTTAGAAATGAAATTGCTGTTTATTGTTTATTGAAAAATGACAACCAGCCATAGTCATAAGGTAAAATAATTTGTAATGATGTAAATCTAAAAGTGAATTTTGGTGGACTCTCACTAACACAGAATTTTTTTTTCTCTCTTTATACATATTTTTACTGTTTTTTGCTAAATGCATGTTTAGATACATGAACTGTCATAAATAAAAACACAACAGAGAATCATTTACCCAAATGATTTTGTATTATATCTTAGCAGAGGTCATGTAAAAACCTTTCAAGAAACAAAAGTCGTTCAGTTTTGATAAAAGGAGGTTGGTGACTACTGCAGTGAGGAAAATAAGAAGACTTAGAAGGAAAACCTCAGAGTTACAGTCTATTTATAATTTATATTCACAGATGGCAAGATAAGTGGTGTGACAAGTAGAAATAATCACTCTGTCATATTCACTAAACCTATTCTAACAGATGTGATACTCACAATGCATCTTTTCATCATTGTAAGAATGCAATGGTTTTTGGATTTTTTTTTTACTATTTGCCTTGAAGAGAAACTTCCTGGCTGGTTTGCATTACAGATTTGTCTTGCACTTAGAACTTAACTTTTCTCCTTCTTGATATACTAGTAATTTAAAATTCAAATAAATTCTTGTTTTTCAGTCTAGCAAATATCATTCTGTCTTAGATTGCTCCACCATGGCTGTCAATCTCCAGCAGAAGAGAGACCTCTCACTCAAAGTGGTGACCTTTGTATTGTACATACTGCACTCCAAGCATGTTCTTCACTATTGCTTGAAAGACACAATGAAACTGTTGTTTGGATTTTTTTCTATAATTCTGCTTTCATACACAGGCAACTTTTTTTAAAAGCTTCTTGAACTTTTGCTTTCAAAGGTTATGCTTATTTTAATTTTTTTTGAGAGTTATAACAAAGCCTGATATTTGCCTTTTTTTTTTTCTGAAATCTTTCACCAGTACAATTTAACTACTTCCAGTTATACCAAACTTGCTATAATAATAATCATATTATAATTCATTTGGTATAATTAATGATCTCTTAAGTTAGGCAAATAGCCAGCTGATAAAAACTGAAGTAGCTATAACCCGAAGCAATATAATCAAACCTGAAGGGAACAATAAAAACTTCAAATTCACTAGGAAAGTCAAATGATTAGCAAAGCACACAAGTTTATTCTATAGTAATCAGAGGTAATTGCAACAAAGTGATTTTAGAAAAAGAGCAATTTCTTAACATTAACTACAGATATTTTGAAAGATAGACCTACTTGACTAGATGTTTTCAGTTCTTCAAATGATTTCACTAAATTTCTTTAAAAAGAAACAAACAACTTTTCAAAAAGGTCAAGAAAAATCAAATCTTCTATGAAATTATGAAACAGTGGCCTCACAGAGAACAGAGTACAAGAAACTTCTCCTAGCTATTAGAGTAATACATATAGGATATGTGAAATATGAAATACTTTAGTTTTTTCTGTATTTTATACTTTTCAGCCACTCTATAGATATATTCAGCTGCTATCACAGTGAACAATATCTGTGAAAAAAAAAAGAAAAAAAAAGAAAGAAACTGTTATATGCAAGGAAAATAAATATCACAGAAGTCTACATACATACATTTGCCTGCCCTTGACCAAAGTATCACCCCAAAATCTCTTCATAGTGCAAACATGGATATTTACCACAAGATATTGTTCACATTCCTTTTCATATTACTACTTACTAATATATGTTCACCCCATGGACAGCTATTGACTGCTATTGAATTACAGAATGATAGAGTCAGAGGGACCCACAAGGAACATCAAAGTCCAGCTTCTGATTGGTACTGCACAGGACAGCCCCAGGTATCACATCATGTACCTGAGTGTTCTCCAAAAACTTCTTGAACTCTGCCAGGGTGGGTCCTGTGACCACTTCCCTGGGGAGCTTGTTCCAGTTCTCGACAACCCTCTGGGTGGAGAACATATTTCTAATACTCAACCTTAACCTCCCTTGACACAACTTCACGCCACTCCCTTAGGTCCTGTCACTGATCACCATACAGAAGAGATCAGTGTCTGCCCTTCCTCTTCTCATGAGGAAGTCATAGAATGCAATTAGATCTCCCCTCAGTCTCCTCCGTGCTGAACAGACCAAGTGACCTCATCCTGCCTGTGTATGTCTTCACCACAGTCATGTTCCTCCTTTGGATGCTGTCTAACAGTTTAGTGTCATTCCTATGCTATATTAACCAAAACTGCCCCCAGCACTTGAGGTGAGGCTGCCCCAGCTCAGAGCAGAGCAGGACAATCCCCTCCCTTGCCTGGCTGGTGATGCTGTCCCTGATGAACCCCAGGACAGGGTTGGCCCTCCTGGCTGCCAGGGCACTGCTGGCTCATGTTCAACTTTTCATCAATGAGTATCCCCAGATCCCTTTCCATGCTGCTTTTCACCATCTCTTTCCCCAGTCTGTACATATGTCATATAATTTTACATTATGCTGGCTTTTAAACTAAGATATTGTAATGTTCTTGTCTTTTTTTTGCTTCCCAGAGTAGGCTTTGAAGAAGTAATTTTCTATGCAGGATGCCTGCAAGAAATATGGTAGGTAGTATGAGGTGCTAGGCTGCCGGGGGAAAAAGTGAGTGTACAGTGTGATTTATTGAGCTGTGACAATGACCTTTACTGCTGCAAACACATACACAATGCAACGTGTGCGCTGAGGTATTTTATGAGTATTTTCAGCTGCAGAAGTGGACAAATTCAGCCAATATGATTATACATTCGCTGATACATAATGGAGGAAAAAGTGCCTCTTTCTGTATGTTGTATCACCAAAAGGTTTCAGGAAGCTTGGGTTGCATGTACAAGGCTACAGGTCAAGCGGCATAAGTATAAAATAGTAAGCATGAGATTTCTGCAAGTTCTGAATTATGCCAGGGACTTTGGATTTCCATGGATTTCAATTTTACATTTTTATTAGCATTCAGAGAGCCAAACTGCACAGTGAGTCTGGCAAATGTATCAACTGCTGATAGATAGCCGGCAATTCCAGGAAACAGAAGGCACCTGATGTGATGCTCAAATATTTATTTGCATTTTTGATCTACTTGTTTCTTTTCTTTGGAACACAATGAAGATATGTGTCCTATTGTAAACAGATGAGAATCAAACAATGTTTTGAATACAACCAGAACTGATGTGTGACAGATGCTTCTTTGTGTCTAGCAGTATCTTTTGGTCTAAAGGTTTCAGAGAAGCTCTGCTTTTAATGAGTGATATTTTCTCCTAAGAAGGCAAGTAGCGTTAGGCATATTGGGCATAATTGCCTAAAACTCAGTAAACACTGTAAAAACAGATCAGTTCAAAACTGTCTGAACATGTAGGTGACTAAACTCATAAGCATATGATCATCCTGCAGGCACAGAAGTCACCATTATAAGCCTACAGGTGCCCATGCTCTACCTTTATATTTACAGAAAGTGAAGTGTATGTGGTAATACACATTAAGTGCTGAGGGGTGACCGTGACCTTTTATATAAAGCCAGGTACCTTGAACACAAAACTTTAAAAAAGGAGATTTCCTGTCTCAGTGTCTGTTCTCTCTTTCCTTTCAGAACAACTTGCTCAAATTCATCAAAGCTGCTGTTAACTTGACAAACAGTTTCTGAAGTAAGATCTGTAACTACTAAACTGTGAACATTTGACTAATTACATTATGGCATTAAAAAAGAAATAAATATTACCAACAATTCTTCCTGGCTGTGTACAGTTGCTTTTTAACTCATCCAAAAAGCTTATAGGCATGTAATATTTTAGCTGAATTTCTCAGTTGACTTTATGTGGGTGGACTAAAGGAAAAAAAGTGGTTTGTGTCTTTCCATAAATTGGAATTTTATCTGCATTTGTCTGAACTGGCTTCAGAATAAAAGCCTTTTTTTTTTTTTTTTTTTTTGTGAAGAGTGTAATTATGCCAGCAGCGTAGAATATCCTGCTTATACTGGCATTAAACTATAGTTCAAATTTCTGTTCCCAATATCTTTAATGTATCTTTGGGCCTTTCTGTTAACAACTTGCTTCTCAGTGGACTAGGAAATGCTTGTCTGTCACAGAAGTCTATCAAGTTCTTTGCCAAACCACATGCATACTGACAATTACCATTTACTGATGAGAGATGAATACTGATGCCATAGTTGCCATGGAATAAATACTAAACTCGAAACAGTATGATCCTCATCACAATGGGCACATTGAATAGTTCACTGCTAATGTGATCATATTTCACAGGAAGCCCTTAATTTTTGTTGTCAGGTTCCTGTCATGACCTTACAGATAGCATAGCTGCTGTAAACCTTTTTTCCTTCCTTTGTAAACCTGGCCAATGCTTGGATTTCTGCCATGTCAGAGAGCTGTCCGCCAATGGAACAGATGGATCACACAAGAAACAGGCTCTTCTTTACTGAGTTGGGTGGTAACTGTGAAAGGTGGCAGGGCTAATCAATTTACTTGCACATCCCAGGTTATACACAGCACAGGTAAACATTTAGCAGAATCATATCAATGTTTGTGCAACAAGGAGTCAAGTACAGCAATCCGTGAAATGAAGCATGAACTTTATGAAAGATGTAAGAGGAATATAGAACTCTAACGACTTGCATTTAGATCATTTAAGATAGCTAAACTTTCTAATGCCTCCCTTTATTAAAGTCCTCCTTTACTCCTGAAATTTACTTTCCCCAGTTTCAAATTCACTACTCTTTTGACACTTCTGATGTATTGGATTCGATTTCCCAAAACTCATTTCTACTGTGCCTGACAGAGCCGCCTTCTTCATCTGATCCCTGGTTCCTGGCTTCTTCAATAAAATTCTACACCATGACAAGATGGGAAATTTCATAATACCACAGATTTAAGGTCAAAAGGAACCATTAGATCATCTGATCTCACCTCCTACACAGCAGAGGTTATTTCATGCCAGTGTAATATTGTTTATTTCATGCCAGTCTATCCTCATTTTGAGGATATTAGCTTAATTTTTAAATATTCAACCTTAATTCTACATGCCTCCATAATACTTTTTAAAATAAACTTTCTCCTGTAAAATGTTCAAAATTGCTGTTATTTTTCACTGATGCTATTAATAAAACAATAAGAGTGGAATTGTGCTCATTTTTCTGTAGAGATTTCAAAAATTCTGATAATCTACACTGCCCTATGATACCTAAAGGACAAAATTCTGATCGATAGAATCTATCCTTGGGTGTTAGTCATAAAGGACATATTGAAAAATAAATAGAAATATGTCGACAATTTAAAAGTCAGGAGAAATAAAGCAGCTAATCACTTTTTTTTTTTCTTTCAGTCCACCCACACAATATCTAAAGATGGGTGAGAAATTCAGCTGTAATATTAAATGCCTGTAAGCTTTTTAGATGAGTTTAAAACCAACTGTGCACAGTAAGGAAGTTTTTTTGTATATTTCTATTTTTTTTTAATCCTACAATGCAATTTGTCAAATATGCACATAATTGAAATCACTTGAAATCATACTTATGGAGGAAAATGTTATTTTGAAAGCCTTTGTTACTTGTTTATGTATTTATTTCATACTTCGAGAGAGAGAACTCTCATTCTTTGGCAAATTAGTATGTGGTCAGAACTTGTTTCATATTAATATTCTAAGATATAGAATTCAGTTTAAATGATCTTGATACTTTATGAACTGGTAACCAGTAAACCCCAAATTTAACTTGTTTCCAACTGTCAAAACATAATATATTGAAAACACTAGCTCAGAAAATGTGTATGGATTTTCTAGAATTAAATCAATATGTATCTATACTGAAATCAATATGCATGTATACTGTATGTGCATAAATTGAAGTTTCAAAACAATTTCATATAATAAAGACTATGGGAATAAGTCTTCCATAAACACCGTTATTCTTGAAACAGGAATGACATCTATAATATCAGGAAAACAGAACAATAACCTTTTATGACATGGCAGCTTTCAGGAACACTATACTTAGGTATAGTAGGTATACAAAGGCTGTTTTGTAAGTATTTAATTGTCAGTTTTCTATCCTGGTTTGGACAAAAAAGGAGCAGACCTGTTTTGTATCCCAATTATAAATGTTTTGAAACTCTTAATATGTGGATGGTAAAATTATATGTAATAGTTACTGGAGTATGTCCTTGTTTTCTCATTTATACCCAAAATCAGATATTCCCAAGCAAGTGGTTCACGTCAGTATTTCAGTTTGACTTTAGTCTTCTGGAAGAACAAGTGTAAGGGAGTAAAAGCCCCATTTCTTTGAAATTGCATGGTTAGATAACCATAAGTGTAACCATATTTGTGAGATAAGCAAATACATAAATCATTCCAAGGAAGTTTCATGCATTGAACAGAAATACAGACATTTGATACTTTGAAGTCTCCCATTACCTTGTGATTAAGGGGATAAAAAAAGATGTATCCAAATTGGTCCCCTAATTCAGAAAACAACATTTTGCAGACAAGATACATTATCATTTTAAAGATGACCAAGGGAAATTCTAAAAGACAGAGACATAGAAAAGAATTAGGGAAAAAAAAAGAACATCAAGGTAGAACACAAAAAAATAGAACATCTGTTCCATTTTTAAAAATATACACATAGTTTTATTTTTCAAAACATTTTGGTAGACATAGAAAGATATAGGCATCTTCTAAAAATCAGGAGAAAGCATCCTGTTAGGAGAAGGCTTGTTAAATTCAACTCATTTTTTACTTGACAGCTACTCATAAGTATGCATGGAAGGAACAAAGGAAAAACACTGCCACAAAAGTTTCAGAAAAATACAGCCACAACAGCTTAGGTCAAGGGTTACTGGGATGTAAGTGAAAAACAAACCACTGAATTGCAAATACAAGGGTCCTTAGCATTACAAAGATTAAGGCATCTGTGACAATGTGCACCAATCCACAACTTGATTTGCCCAAGGGACTCACTGTTGTTCAGGACACTGGCCAAAGACACTGTTCTCTCAGCACTAAGTTTTGTAAGCTGGTCTGTCATCCAGGGCAGTCTGCCCACCCTGCAATCTGCTCCAGGCTACTTCAGAGTTCAGAGATCACTTTGGATGTAATGCACACTCCCTGCTGTTTACGCTGTTACCAGTACACCACAAAATGGTTATAACCATGGAAAGACTAACACTGTAGCAGTTATGAACAGTGTTAAGACAGGATGTAATGCTGAACATAATAGTCCAGAATCTGATGGCAGCCATCTGACAAAGATGCAATACAGTGAGAAATGTACTTAAGGGAAGCTATGTACTCTCTATATACTCTGTTAGAGGTTGTGCAGTGAGTCATTTCAGCATGAAGGATGCCTTGATATGCTGTTGTGCACCATTGCTGCAATTTACTCAGCAACTTCTGTGTCATTTGACAGAAGAAGAGTTTTATCCTTGAGTACATGATCCTGCACAGCTCCCACTTGTCCAGCATACATTTTTGATCATAATTGTCTCATACATTTTGATCATAATTGCTAATGGATTCTGCTGTTCTATGCCTTCAACAAGGTATCTGAGTATTTCTTTCCACTTTACTGTCATTCCCATACTTCATGTCTGGGGCACGCTAAATTTACTCTTCCATCTTCCTAGATGAGTACTGCTCATGTTGGTCCATTACCATTATTTAAAACAGTTGTGGATTGTTCTACTAGGGTTCATATGCACGTAATTAGTATGTCACAGTCCTCAGAGCCACACAAGTCCTTGAGCCTGGCTGTGAGTGCCATGCCCATGGGTGGCTATGATATAACCACTGTCTTGACTGGCAGTTTCAAACCCTTGATGCCTATTAAATGGTCAGAACTATCTGCCTAGTTTCCCACTGGGTGGCTTGTTCTTTTCTGCCTATTGCATATCTTGTTGACTTCCTGATAAATTATATTCGGTAAAAGAATATATGTAAAGAATCTAGACATAGATTCGATTACATATTGCCTTATTTACTAATCTTTTATTTCCCATCTTTTTCCCTTCACGGCAGTGATGACTTCAGTCCATTCTGTATAAGGTTTCTTATATTTTTTGCTTCCCTGTGCATTTTCAATGCCTTGCTTGAATTGACCTCACAGGTTTTATCTATGCTAGGCAATTAAAGTGCCTTCAGCCATGCCCTTACATCTTGAGGTGAAGCTATTGAATTTATCTCATTTTTGGAAACAGTACATTATTTATTTGCTGCTTTTCTGATGATTTTCAATGGTAATAATGAATAATTTCTGTATTTCACAGCATATGCTTGTTTCCTCAACTCAATTCCCTTTGGAATATCCTTTAACTTCTGATCCTTAGTGAAGATACCTGCTGCAGTTGCTCGAAGCTAAGAACATCTTATAGAGGAGGAGAGGCCTTGCTACGTGTCTAGAATACGAAGACAGGGCTGAGAACTATGGCCTAGCTTCAGGGTCAAGGAGGAGAGAAGGAGATAATAAGAGAGGGGAAAGAGAGGAGAGATGGATGAAAGTGACCTTTCACCTCCTGTAATTAAAGGGAATCTTATTTTTTGCTGATACCACATATAGAAAATGATGTAGTTACAGTGATATGCCAGGACTGACTTCAGAAGTGACTGACTATGGTTGTGGCTATTAAAAAGCCACTCTGAAGCTAATTTGGAACAAATATATTTGTGTCAAAGAATGTAGCTGCAAAAAAAGATTTTCTTTTTATTTCCTAGAACTCATTGAAAGGCTTCCTTTGTTTCTCTCTTGTTGGGAGAAAAATTGGGGGGATCTTATCAATGCCTATAAGTACCAGAACTTAGGGGGCAAAGGGGATGGTGTTAGGCCATTTTCAGTGGTGATGACAGGACAAGAGGCAATGGGTGCAATGTGAAGAATGGAAGATTCCCTCTGATCATCAGGTGATACCTTTTCTTATGATCAGGATGACCAGGTGCATGTTGCCCACAGACACTGTGAAGTGTTCATTTTTGAAAATGGTCAAAAGTCTTCTGGGCATGGTCATCAGCAATGGCCTCTGCTTGAGCAGGGGGTTTGGATGAGATGACCTGTAGGAATCCCTTCCAACCTCAACTATACTGTGATACTTAGATCCCTGTGACATTATTACTCAGTTAGAAATCTAAAGATGCTTACTTTCAAATTCAAACATTTTGTAGTATCATCAGCTAGTTTGAGCTAATTGCAGTCAGTTTGAAGTGAAGAGCAACTCCCCCCCCCCCAACCTTCAATGTAGCTTACATAAATCATGTAATAGGTATCCTTAATTTGACATTTCATTAACTGAATACTTCATCATTTGGTATTATGCTAGACAGACTTAAGACAGTTTTCTGAAAGCTCAGAGTTGTTTTCTCCATCATAAAATGTTCCAGTTAGTAACTTTTATGTTTGCATAATATTTTTATAATTCAGCATTGCACTCCTAATTACAAGTAATATTAAAGGAATCAAAACAAGTGTAGTAAAGGGTGAACTGCGCAAGATATTCTCTCTACTGATAGATCACATAATTCTCAAATAATGAAAGTGGCACGAAGCTGTCGCATACATTTTATACGCAAGAAAATATTTAGAATGGATTCAGATTTTACTACTGTAAATCTGATTTACAAATGCATCAAGTTCTCAGCCTGACTGGAAAGCTGACTTTTTTTTTTTTTTTTTTTTTTTCAGGGTCCAGTAGTAATTGAGACAGTTGTTCTTTGCTATTGCTTAAGACTTTTATCAGAAGCTCTTAAAAACTCTGATTATTGTTGACTAATATTCTTTTTAGAAAGTTATCTCATTTTACAGATGAAGAAACTAAGGTCCACAGTCCTTTTGGTTTTTTAAGCGTCGCACAGAAAATGCGTGATAATACTAGGAACAAGACTTGGATTGCCACAGTGAAGTCAATAATTGTATGTTGTAGTAAAATGCAAAAAACCTGTGAAGTGTAATTGGGCCAAAATGCCTGCATACCACTGCTAAACCTGTACTTTCACTGTAAAGGATTTTTTGTACTTCTAAAAGACTGTACATGTATATCACAAATTAGAAATTAAACTCTTAAATATTTCCAGATTTTTGAGAAAAAGCTTGACTGACACAAATTACAAACAAAAGTGAAATATTTCTGTTATGCATCTTTAGCAAGCTGAAATTATGAGTTTTATGTTTACAAAAATTTGGGCTTTTTTGACATATCTAATAGTGATTGAGAAATTTTGCATACAATCAAATAACTTCATTTCTGTAATGTTAGAACTCTGTTTAATAACAGAATCCAAGTATTTCTGCAGGCTCAAAACCAGAAAGAGGTAGTGCACTTCTGTTTTGCAAGCACAATTTTAAGTTAAATATTTGGTATTGGGATATTGATGAGTACAAGACTGTTTAAATGCCATATCATATTTTTGGGAAGGAATGCTGATATCATAAGAGTGCTAACAACAAAATTCATGTCAGATAAAGATTACAGTTGTGATAAAATTATGTTTAGATATGTGAATGTAAAAGTATTAGTGCATAATAATTTTAAAGGCCCATTTTAGGCAGCATTCAACTGCGGTACATGTCCATTGCAGGACTCTAACCAACAACCATTTTGCTTAGATAGGTACCTCCATGCTTTTCATAAAACAATCTCTTTTGTGACCCTCCTGATGAGTAAATTTTATAAACATGATAAAAAAATCATGTTTGTTAATGAATATTTTTCCAGGTTTCCACAGAAATCTCGAACAGAAATGTAAATCAATTAGCCTTTTACTCCATCCATCCATCCATCCATCCATCCATCCATCCATCCATCCATCATCCATCCATCCCTTTGAAAACCCCAACAGAAAAGTAGAAAAATAAGTGGATTCTGGAGGTGAATATGGAAAGGAAACTAACTCTGCTAATCACTTCTTCTGTTATGACTTTAAAACGATACATGATTTGGGTTTTACAATGAGGCTGGTTATTTCTGCAATAAAATGTTGATGTTATTAAAAAGTGCATTGATCATCTTCTTGATTGGTTAATTTCACTATGATCTCTAAATACCTTCACTGCAAGTTGAACACATTCAGCATTAAGTTTTCAGTTTTCATAATAAAATATAGATCAATAGTGGTTATTATTTGATGCATATGAAATTATTGCCTAAAATATTAATTACCACTAAAATATATTTTTACATAATTTAACATTTTGTCCCTATAGATCTTTATTTTCTTCCTATTAAAAATAAAATCTTGATAAATTAAAAGAAGATTCTTTGGGAAAACAAACTTCTCAATCTCTGTAAGCTACAAACTTAATTACATTCTGATTAGTAAAAAAAAATCCCTAAGTTCTCTAAATTCTATTATTATATTTACTTCTACTGTCAATTAAGAAGGGGTTTTATAATAAAAAAAGGTTACCCTAGCTCTCAAACTGAAACTCTTCAGATTTTCTAGTGACGTCATTCAGAAAGTGGTATTAAAACATCAGAATTCATGACTCAATTCAAATTTTAACTTTTATCTTCAATGCTAGTGAAAATGCTTGTTCCTGGAATGAAAAATATGAAGAATGATCCATCCTCAGAAGCAGTCAAGAATACTAAAAGGAATAATAGAAATTATATTGATAGGACTTGGAGAATATTTCTGTGCCACTGCACATATTTGTGGTAATCCTCATTCTGATAACTGAGAACAGATATAGCCTCTTTCCCCTCTTTCTATAGCTGAAAAATATGCATATCTGGAAAAAGTGCATAGAAGAACAAGTATGACCATGGGATTTATAGCAAAAGTTAAATAAGACGAATGATGGAATAAGCAAAAATGGACCTTTTTGAAACTGTGAATGGCATGAGGTTGCTTATTATCTCTCTCAAAATAGAAATGAATGAAACTAGCAGATGGTAGATTCAGAATAAACATAAGGAGGAATCTTTTTATAAAATGAAAACTTCAATTGTATAACTTCTAGCCACAGCATCCTGTTGAGTTTAAAAAGCTTGATGGATATTCAAGAGATAATAGACAACTCTAAGCAAAAGAAAACCATCAAGAACCACTAAAAACTTAGAAAACTTTCTTGACAAGTTTTCTTTCTTGACAAGTTTTGGTGGTTGGGAAACTTTTTGAGAAATATCACCAAGAGTTTTCCTTACCATAATACTATGCTTCTATTATGAACCTATTTTTCTGTTGTCATCCAGTTTTGGAGGCAGGGTTCTAAGTTAGATGGGCCTTTGAATCGATCTCTGTTGTCTATCCTTATGTCTCTGATGTCTATTCTTATGCTATGGTGTTCTTTTCTGATCTTGTAATCGAACATTGAGCAGTTTGTTCAACAGCCACACACTGCCAATCACTGGGAACATAAAAAGGAAGAGACAGAGATAAGAATTCTCTTGATTTTCAGTCATTGTGAGATTTTTAAAAATATATTTTTAAAACTTCTTGGGAAATAACCTCATGAAATTTAAATTTAACTTATAACTTGATGACTCAAGTTCCAGTTTTTAATAAATGACGTTTCCAATCACTTCAAGACCTCAAAACACTTTTACAAATATACTATGTTTTTCAGAAATCATGAAATCTTTCCTTCAAATTAGAAAAAAGAGAAAGAGAAATTTCTAAGTACATGATCACAGAGGAAAATTAAAAATTAAAAAATGAAAAAGTCTTTATTTTAATTAAAATAGAGAAATACCTAAGTAAATAAATAAAAAACTATTTAAAAAATGAAATCAACCCAAAACTTTCCCTGAAAAGTCAAAATTACAGATTACAGAAAAATGCAGATCCCCTTCACAGTGCAAATCAGATTTAATGGTGACAATATTGTCACTATTTTAAAGTACTTTTGTAGCCGTGTGTGGGAAAAGTCTGGGTGTAAAATTACATTGTAATAAAGAGAGATTGCAGTCAGTATGGCTGACTTCCTACACACAATCTAGGGGAGACAAAACTTAGATTGCAGCTTGTTAGTATATCACTTTGAATAGGTTATTCCAACTGCGAGAGATTGAAATGTTAAAGGTTAATGACTCAATCAGCCTTTTGCAAATGCCTCAGGGGCTTTGCTGGGGGCAGGTTTGCACCCCCAGACAGAGGGGAGGAGGAGAGGTTTGGAGGTGTGGTGGCAAATCCTCTGGTCTGCACGAGGAAAGCCCAGGTGCAGCGGGGGTGAGCAGCACTGCTGGAGAATGACCAGGACAAACTGACCCTTGTTTAGCAGCAAGCTGGGTGTGAGCCTCCCTTAAGGGAGGAGGCCCTGAAGAACCAGATCCCACAAAGTGAGATAATGCTTTTTATTGTGACAATGTTCTCCCTCCTGATAAGGCTCAGGTGCAAAACTCCCCATAGGAGGAGAGGCCTGGGCATTCCAACCAGAACCTGAACCTATCTTAACCCAGTGACCTTCCCCTAGCAATGGACCAAGACTTTGACCGATGGACTATTGATGGATTATTACTTTGACCAATAGGCTTCTACATTGCAACAATCGAGTCTTGTCTCTGGATGCATGGGTGGTGATATCTTTCCCTTCTGTTATGTACCCTTATCCTTCCTTTTTCTTTCTTTTTCTTTCTTTCGCCTATATATTTTCTTATGTGATATTTTTATACTTTTATATTGTTATATTTCTACAGATCAAACCAAAATGGCTACATTACTTCTTTCCATTGCAACCAGATTTTTCTAAAATAAACTCGTCATACACACACACACACACATATATATAAACACTGATCATTCCGTGTTTTTTCACTAATCTGCCCCAAGGGATTAATTAATAAGATTTTCAGTTGCCTGCCTCAGGGACAGGTTGTAATACCAGTCAGACATTGTCACTGGCAGTCCTCAAACCTTTACCTGCCACAATTTTATTAACAAAGAGTGTGATTCTGTAATCTGTTACTGTGAGGCCTTCAAGGCTGCTGGCAGTCTCTGGCAGTGGGTAACAGGTTAGAGTAAAAGTATGGAGACGTGAGAGGGAGTCTCACTTGTGATGTGTGGCCAGGAGCAAGGCCATCAAACAACCCTCTGATCCAGCAGGACTGCTCAGTGAAGAGTGCCCATGATGGGATGCTGACAGGCTGCTAGAGCACAAATGTCTTGGCTTTCCTGGGGTGCTGACAGCCTAATCAAACCCAAAGGATTGAAAGATAATATTCCCTTCTCATGTGACACAGTGAAATATGGGTTTTTTTAAATTCTAACTACTGAAAAAAAAAATATTAAGAAAATTATATTTTATATGGCTTTTCTTTTTGTTTGTTTGTTTTTGTGGGAGAGGTTGTCTTGTTTATGTCGAGGTTTTTTAATTAGCTTGTAAGTCAGGGTTCATGCCCCTGTATAAATGAAAGTTGAGTAAATAATATGAAGCAAATAATTATACCATCAAGGTATAATTTATCCTACCTGTCTTAGACACCTATTTAAGAATGAGATTAATTTAATTTTAGATGTAATTTCTTGTCTCCATTGGTTAATGTGGAAGTTTGATGACTAGACATTATGAGTAGAATTAATGTAATTTAATTTTGTGTATCTATACTGTATATGTCTACATCTGGGGGACTGTCTGGACACTCCTTTGTAGTGACTGAATTGATATAAATATATTAAGGGAAAGCTTATGCGACAATTTAATAATCTGCACTAGTTGTGGCTGGGATAGTTTCCTTTATAATCGCTAAAGAGGGGCAATGTTTTGGATTTGTGCTGAAAACAGCATTGATAACAAAGAGATGTTTTCACGATTGCGGAACAGTTCTTACACTGAGTAAAGGCCTTTTCTGCTCCTCACACCAACCCCATCAGTGAGGAGTGTGGGAGTGCACGAGAAGCTGGGAGCAGAGCTGGGTGGGACCGCTGACCCCAGATAACCAAAGGGGTATCCTATACCTAGTGGAATCGTGGTCAATGTACAAAGCTGAGGGAATAAGAAGGAAGGAAAGGAACTTTCGGAGTGACGTCATTTGTCTTGCCAAGTAACTATTGCTTTTCCTGGAGATGGATGAACACCTGCTTGCTGATGAGAAGTGCTGAATGAATTCCTTATTTTGCTTTTCTGTGCAAACAGCTTTTGCTTTCCCTACTAACCTGTCTTTATCTCAACCTACAAGTTTTCTCACTTTTACTCTTCTGACTCTTTCCACCATCCTGCTGTGGAGGAGTAAGTGGATGTGTGGATCTTAGCTGCTTAACAGGGCTAATCCACAAGTTAATGTATTTTAAAAAGGGAAGAATTTAACTTCACTTAATATAAACAGTTTCTAGATAATAATCTCAAATGCATATAACCTTATACATTAATTTTTCTAAAATCTTTCCCTATGTAAAACTGGAATGAAGTTCCACCCACATTTCTAGAGAGGTAAATTTAGGATTTACTAAAACACTTTCAAGTGGATTAAATGTGACTATACTTGTTGCAAATCTAAAAAAATAAAAATGTTACAGATTTTGTGATTTAAAACAAAATATCTTGTTTGTATATATTCTGATTTCACCAAAGTTATCTGCTTCCTCTAATGGACTTGTTACAGAACTCAAAACTTCTCAATCAATGATACCCACTTCCTCTATTTCAGAGATTTAAATCCTAATGCTTTCTGATGCCTTTGAAATCCATGCAATACTGCAGTGGTCTAAATTAAGTTTTGCTCATCTAATTTTTGTACTGGAAATTAGTGCTGCTCACTGTATTTTGCTACTCCATTTAGTGTATTCTCCTTGTATCTTTTCTTTAAAAGATAGAGGTCCCACATTTTTTGACACATTGTTATCAATATTTCAGATATTTTCATTAAGAAAAGAGAAGGCTTTTGAGTAGAAGGGGTTAAATGTAGAAGAATGGTGAGGAGGGGGTAGATTCACCAAGTTACCCTGCAGCTGGGAGTGGCAAGGCCTGGAGAATACCAGTGTAGAAAACCATATATTGTGCCTGCTGCTGTTTATCCCCTCTCTGTTTTGAGAAGTAGAATTTCTGTGTAGAGATACCAGGTGTTTACAGAGGCTTGGAGGCTCTCTCCCAGGCTGCTTATGCTCCCTGTTGGGAGAGGCATCAAAGCAAAGATCTTAAAAAGCACACGGCAGATCACAGTGTGATGGTAAGCTATGCGTGCACGAGCCGTTTATAAATGGGTGCCAACAGCAGCCCTGCCACCTGCTAGGATTGAGCAGAGCCTGACAGGATCTGTGCCCTCATTTTGTGTGTCTCACTGTCTCCCAGTGCTGCTTCGGGATCCTCCAGCCAGCGAGGCAATTAAATCAATTTACTCTTTGCATTTCAGATCTGGTTTTTTTGCCACCATCAAGTTGCATGCGTATGTTCACACAGGGATATTAAAAACAACAAAAAAACCAGCATTCTGCTATAGACACATAGAGTACCAAATCAATCTGTTCAAAATCTAAGATAGATATTTATGAATTCTTTACAATTTAGTTCATTAGAGGAAAACTCACTGCATTTAAAATTGGTTTGTGATGGAGTAGGACTCCAGGATTCACCACAGAGCTAAAATAAAACCCACCTTTTTGGATTTCCATTTTTAACACAATAGAAAAAATGCTTTGTGTGCACCTGCACCCACACTTAACTACAGAAAGATTCTAGGAGAGCAGATAGGTAATCTAAATGACCATCCTCTTATTTTAAAATGGATACATTTAGGTAAGAAGCCCTCCTATTTTTTTTCCACAAAAACTAAATTAGAACTTAAGTAAAAACTGTAATTTCCCACCTCACATATTTAATCTCATATTTGTCTTTTAATCATCCTGAGAGACTTCTGAAATTTCTTAAACTGGGATACAATCACTCAATCTTCAGTATTTTCAGTGGAAATTGATTTGTCATATCATGTTAATCACAAAGCAAGTGCTCTACGTGAAGCTATAGCTAATCTAAAGAAACTTTTCTCTTAATATCTTTTAACCCATTATGTCTTTGTAAAATACACCAAGAAATCTACAAGAAATCTGTAGAAAAAATTCACTATATTTATCTTTCATGTTGTGGTATGGGCATCATATCTCAAAAGTAGAACACAATTTGCAGTCTAAGACAAAAACAGCCTTGACATAACATTGTCTACTACTGTCATCAGATTGCAGTTCTCTAATATTATGGGTTCAAGGCAAAATATGCATTTAGATATGAGAAATTCTCTACCTAGAGTAGAAGAAAAAAAATCCTGGAGAAAGACAGACCGCTGCATATTAATTATTTATTGTAAAACTAAATGAAGCTAAGGGTACCTGTCCTTTCCCACTTGAATAACAGAAAGTCTTCAACAAGTTGGAGGGATGAACAAAGACAGGCTCAAGGGTGACTGAACTCCTCTGAGTTTTGAGAAGACAAAAGAGAATTGAAGCATCCCAGCGGGAGTAAAGGTGAAGATAAAGGGTATAGAGATCCTATTAAGAAGACTAAGAAAGTCTTACTAGATAAATAGAAAAAGATCTGTAAGATAGAGTAGAGCTGACATTGAAGAAAAAAACAAGATGACACAGTAAAATAAGAAGAGAACAAAAAGATACAGATATGTATTTATACTACATGTGGAAGAAAAAAGGTATGTGAAGGGTTCCTCCAAGAGGTATATTTATGCAACATATGAGGTTCTTATTCTTTATATCGAATGTTAGCACTTACAAAGAAAATCAAAAGCATGAAGGCTAAATACTGACAACAAAGGGGTTTTTTGCTTGAAGCATAAATCATTAGCCACATAGACAGCAAAACAAAACAAACTGGTTTAGAGAAATGAAATTTTCTCAAAATTTTTGAAAAAAAAATCTGTTTTAATCAGTTTATAAAATTATAGAGAGATGAACGGATTTGGCAGACAGAACATTGTGTTCATTGCTTGTTTTGTTCTGTGTATTAATCATCAAAACTGCTAGATATCCTAACTCTAGGTAATGATTCAGCTTTCAGATGAAGACAAATTATTGTATATGCAGCAGAGAAACAGAATGAATTAAAATGCAAATAAAGGTTCCATGATGAAATATGCTAAGTTGACTTCTAAATAATTTGCTTACTATTCAGCCTTCATTCTTTGTAAGACTGGTTCATTATTTTCTGTCCTCAAAACCTGAAGGCATAGCAATGTTCAGGCATTCTGAAAGAACTTTTTTTAAACAAACTACTGTTAATCTTCTGCTTCAGTGATAATTTCAAATTATTACAATTTAACTGTCTTATTCTAAGAATCTTCTCAACAGAGAGAAGTTAACATTATGGGTTTTTTCATACAACTTTGAAATTTGGTACTCACCATTTTGTAAATAAAATTAAGAAGAAAATACAAATTACATTTTCCAGCAATTTCTTGAGTTTCAGATATCATCCTTCCTGTCTCTGTTAGTGATGGAATCTTCATCAGTCATCTGGATAAAGAGATGGAATGCAGCAGCTGCAATTTTGTGGGTGATACTAAATCAAGGGGAGATGATGGTGGGTTGAGGGCCAGGTTGCCATTCATGCAGACCTCAACAAAGTGTAAGAATATACCAACAGACACCTCATTAAGTTCTGCAGCAGAAAAAATGCAACGTCCTTCCTGAGTCAAAACAACCCTGTGCTTCAGCATAGGCTCAGAACTGACTGGACAGAAGGCCTTTTTTTTATGGGAAAGAGCCTGGAAGTCCTTATGTAGAATAAGTTGACCATGAGCCAGCAGTGTACTCTGGCAGCAAAACGACTAACAGGGCTGTTTCAGCACGAATATAGCCAACAGGTCAAAGAAATTATTATTCTGCTGTACTTGACCCTTGTGAGATTGCCTGGAATAATGCATCCAGTTTTGGACTCTCAGGTGCAGGGAAAATGTCAGTAAATGGGAGAGACTCCAGCCAAGGGATACCAAGGTGCTCAGGGGTCTGAAGCATAAAATGTTTGAAGAGAGGCTGACAGAGCAGAACTTGTCCAGCATGAGGAAGAGAAAGCTGTGGCAGGGAACTCACATTATTCTACAGCAAGGTAAGGAGGTGCTGTACACCTGATGGAGTCAGGCACTTGTCATACATGCACAGCAAAGACACAAGAGGCAGAAAACCCTGTGGCTCCAAAAAAGGAAAATTTCTACTGGATACAGACACTCTTCCCATTGAGAGGTTAAGCACTGGGACAGCTTGCAAAATTTTTGTCTTTGAAGATGTTCAAAACTCACCTAGATAAGGCCTGAGCTAATATTGAAGTTGCTCCTCTTTGAGAAGGATGTGTGACTAGGTGACCTTTGGAGGTCTTTTTCAACCTCCTTTTTTATGTGATTTTATGATTCTTTCCATTTTTAGTCTACTTCACTTTTTTTTTATTAAAGTAACCATTTTGAAAGTCTTATCTGTAGGCTCTGTATGGATGCGTGTGAACCTATGATTGTATATATACATATACATTAAATGCAGAGACGTAATGAGCAACTCACTAATTTTCCAGAAGCTTAAAGTAAATCCTGTGAAGATAAAAACCAGAATGTGTATAAGCTGAAATGGTGTTTGTATTAGAGAAATCATTTAGAGACTTGGACAAGATGTAGTTTTAAACTAAATTAATCTTTTCTCTCATACTATGGTATAAATTAGCTCTTTAGCATTTAAAACCAGTGTACAGCTTATAAACACCTGAAAAGAAGCAAAGGAAGTATATAAATTTTAGGATATTGAACTTCTTCCTAAGATATTTAAATGGTTCTTTAGGACCCAGTTCTGATGTCACAACTGCATGAGGGCAGAGCTGTAAAGTCAAGAAAACTATTAAGAGGGTGTGAGACTCTGGTTGCCCCTTGAAAATGAGGATAGGTGGTATTATTATTTCAATATCTTTCTGCCTGATCATTGCTTGGCATTCTTTCTTATCAGTTTGCACTGTTGCTTTCTGAAAAGTATTGTACGTATATAACTGGATGCTGAGAAAGCAGATTTATTTGCTCCAAAATAATACAAGATCTTTGAGATAATATGTGAACCAGCCACTTCCCTTGAGGAACTTAAAGACTTGAATTAGGCTTTACCTAATTTTTTAATATTAATTTAGATATACTTTAGTTCCATATAGAATGATAAAGGGAGAGAGTGAAGTTTATGCAAATATTTAATATTTTATTTTATTAGGTTTTTTTATTAGGCTTTTAATTAGGCTTCTTTTATTAGGTCAAAAACCACTTTTGTAAATTTCAAAGGCTTGTATATTTAATTGCTGTCAGTCAAAGTTAAACCCGTGTTAAGTATTTATGTATTCTATTTATACTATATATCCACCATTTCTTTATTATCTTGCTTGTCATGACTGCTAAAATATATTACGTTTAATAAGAAAAGAAACCAAAAATATATGTATGAGTGATTATGGAGTCAGATCATTTTCAGAGGTATTCAAAATTCTCATCCAACCATAAATTAATATAATTGAATGATTATATGATTTTGAAGTTTTCTGAGTATGATTTGCATCCTTTCAAGAGGTTGCAAAAACCCCCCACTGTTATCCAACAACGAAAGACAGCACTATTTATTTTTTTAGAATTTTTGAAAAAGTATCAGAAATCACTGTACGTTTCTTCATTTTACCATAGAACTGAAGAAAACTTATTAATTTGAACTTTTTCATGTAACCAAAAAAAAAAAAGTCTGTAATGGCAACGTACATGCCAAATCTTTGGTTCAAGCCTTGGAAGCAATTCCAAATGGTCCGATTACTAATAACCCCTGAGAATAGCAGCTTCTGCCAGAAATTAAGGAAGAACCAGAGCTATAGAGTTGCGGACATCATTCTAAAATAACAGAGTACATAGCTCTAAGAGAAATTCTAACTGACCTCAGCTGCTTTGTGCCCGAGTTGCAAGGCCAACTTGTCCCTTGTAAAATTTTTCTGACTTTCAGTGAAAAAATAAATATTCTTTAACTATTTTAGTGATTCAGCCTGTAATATGATCATATATGTTAAGCTTGTTCAAATTCCAATAACCATCTTAGAAAGAGAGAGAGATTTTCTCATTATGGGTCATGAAAGCAGTCAGTTTTTGATATTTTCACCTCAAAAAGAGGTAAACAAGATGAAAATTTTCTTTATGCTTTGGCTAGCCTGTTACTTATCAGTTTGATAATGTTCTACAGCTGTTTCAAAAATATGCATAGATGGGCACTGAAGTACGTATTTCTGTAAGTCACAGAGACTTTAACAATAATCTAGACAAAATTACCAAATATTTTTAATGCTATTTACCTTCAGTAAACACAAAGAAGTGCCTTATACCTGAAAAGTTGATTAAAAAACCAAATGTCAGCTTTGCTTTTTGACTTTGATAAAATAAGGTGATCCTAGTATTTACTATGCTTTCTATAGTTACTTAAGGGGTGAAGTCATGCACTATATGTCCTCTAAAGGAAATACTGAATTTCAACGTGTAGTAGCATAAGTACATTGATTTTACATGGGTGAATTCTACTGTACTTAATGTTGTATTTATGCTGCCAAAGTGATATATAAGCTCTTTAAAAACAAGCTTGTGTGACTAATGTTCCCTGAACATTTGCACTTACAAAATGCATGTATCAAATTGTGTGTAGGTGTGTTTAAAACTACCCAAATGCTTTTGATAGACAAAGACCTTGCTGAAACTAACCCTGTGACTCCTTAACAGTGCTCCTGAACACAAGAACATGTCCAAACACGGAATTAGACATATATATTAATATATTTGAATGCAAGCACAAAGGTTCATACACTAGCATACACATTACAGGAGACAGCATAACAGCATTTTCAGCTGTCATTTTCCATTTCAAGAATAACAATATATGCAGGGAAATAGATTCTAATATAATGCAGATTGCTATAAATCCACTGATTTCAATGTTAGTCTATGAAAGAATTCTTAGAAAATTCACCTCACATCTGCATCTGAGCATAGGCAAAACAGATGATTGCCTAGGGCAGTGGATGGATGGAAGCAGCAGAAGCACCATGCAGCTGTTAAGATCTTTGCCTATTCCAGTGCCCTGGAAACCCTGTCAAACCACTGCCTTTGCACTTAGAAAAGAGAGTGAGTATATGGATTTTATTAGAGATAATTTTCCCTGCATTTCTCTCATTTTTTTTCATACTGATCCATCCCAGTGCATTCTTTTTTGAATAGCAGCCTTAGTCTCAGTTTTTGATTATTGGGGCAGCAAAATATTGTTCTGTCTGTAACACAAATATTAATAGTTTGTGAGTACTCTGTCTTTTTCCTGTGATGACAAAGCTGCCCAAAAAAAAGTCCTTTTTGTGTGACATATTTCCTACACTTTTACTAAGAAAGGTAAGGAATATGCTTATTCTTTTACTTAAAAAATTTTGTCGTGAAGAGTTAATTCCTCAAAGGACTGACTCCCTCACATCCCAGCTATTAGCACCTTGTCACTGATTTCTGGAATTATATTATTATGCCACCACAACTCTTTTCAATTATCAACTTATTTCCAATTTTATAACATTTTTATTCACAGTTCTTTTTTCTTTCTTTTTTTTTTTCTTTTTTTTTCTTCCAGAAGGACTCAGTTTTCAGAGGCCTCTGCTTTTCTACTTTTGTTCTGTTATTCCTTAGGACTGAATCTTCTTTAAATCATGTATTGCAAACTTTATTATTTTATTTACGTAGGCCCAAATCAAATATGCATTTAAACACACAGATAACTTTAGACACTGATATAGTCCCACACAAACCTAAGAGATTGTTCACAATGGTAGATGATTTCTACAATAACAATTGCACCTTTGAGCAAGATTGTTGAAAAAAATACAGTGAAGAGTTAAGTCACTCTGAGGAGCTTAGAAAAATGTTCAAGTTATTTAATGTCTCAAAGCCCAGATCTGTGAAATATTTTGATTCAGACTGCATGCCCCCGAGGCTGATGCTCAGTAAGTGTCAGAATTTATTGTGTCAAGGTAATTATCCACTTGTTTTACAACACTGCCTGAGTATGATTATTGTTACCTATGGACTATTTTGTCTTGCAATGACTAAACAGAGTTGTAGCAAAAAATGCCAAAGGCTCTGAAATAAGCATCTTCTAAGGCAATGTGAGGGGGAAAAAATTACATTTTTTTCATTTTAATCACATTTCTAGGACTTGTTAGTTCAAGCTTGTCATTACATCCAAAGGTCAGTGGCTCTGCTTTCCTTCAGCTATTCACGGATTTCACAATGCCCTAGATCCATATGGTGCTTGTGTTATCTGGTCACATGAAAAATATCAGAAATTAACTGAGCTCATGTAAATGCAGGTGATTTATTAATTCTGGTTCACACTCAATTAGAGGCAATGGAGTTAACAACAAAAGTTTTGTGAAAAGATTCAAAGTTTAAAAAAAAATCTCAGACAATTCAAAGTAAAAGTACGTTGACATGAACATTGATCACATGATGTTAATCACAACTACTGAGCAGCAAATAAAACAAAGAAAAACAAAGAAAAAAAGTCTTTGTCCCTCCAAATGTACATGAGTTAACATCTCAGTGGAAGTTATTTGATTTTCTTAGGGTTCATACCCATATGTATAGGATGTAGTAGACTTTTCACTGAGCTGTTTAAAAATAGAGGAAAATGGGGGTGAAGGTGAGGGCCATGACTGGCCCAGACGTTAACAAAATCCAGGTTAGCAGACATTATATGTGCCTCAGAATTTCCTAGTCTATTACAACCATTTAGCATCCAGTTTACACCAATTCCACCAGTTTCAATGGGAGCCACACAAGAAGAAAAGAAACTGAAGATCTTCATGTGGTACATAGTATTTATCATGCAGACTTGGTGATGGATACACCCTGAAAGACAGCTTCTCTCCACCTTCAATACATGCACCTGGAGTACATGGTTTCCCTTCTGTACTAGGAGGAGTCAAAACAAGCAGCAAAGTGGATACTTGAACAGATACAAATTGGGGTACTTAAGTGATAATTTTCCAAGTCTCAGCTTGAGAATGCATTAGTGTATGGGAAATATTGTTGGAAAAAAACAGTGTGGAATAGAATTCAAGATAAGAAACAAATTTTACAGACTACTGGTTTTTAATAAAATTGAATTAACCATCAATCCCACCCATGAGGAAATGGCCTAAATGGTTGAAGAAATTACTGTAAAAATCCACAGCACAGAACAATTTACTGTTTTACTCACTATGCAGCTACTGGCAGCTAAGATGCAGAGCCAGACATCTTTGCTCACTAGTCCTGCCCTCGGAGTGAGTATGGATAAATTTCAGATGACAGACGGGGCCTTGAAATGTGAAAAGGTATTCTCAATCTATTGAGAAGTTCTATAAGGGAGAAATGTACAGGCGCTGCATAATTAGAGAAAGGGCATATCCTGGCAATGGAAATCTTGAGACTGTAGATAACCCACCAATAGCTGGAGAGCTGCAGACCTATGAGCTAGGAAAAGCAAATTTCAGGTTAAAAAAAAATAATGAAGAACGAGCATCTAATGTACCATATATATAAGTAGCAAATATAGAGAAAATTTGAATGTAACATGGACTTGTAGACCAGTAAATGTGGAGCCAGGTATTCAATCAGTTCACAAGCAAGTAAAATAAAACTACGCAGACCCTAGAATGAAATAAAAGAAACCATCATTATCATGTACCCCTTGGTGAAGAGCTCAGGGTGTAGGTGATTCACTGTAGGCACTTCTGTGACTGAAGCCAAGGGCAGCAGAAGTATCAGCATAATACCAGAAAAATGATTACATATTAATATTTTTATTTTTTTTAACTTTTCTGCAATAAGTAGATATGGACTACTAATAAATCTTTGTTTAGCATGTTAATATTTCACTTGCACTAAGAAGAAATTCTTCAGTTTTTTTAATATTAAGTGTTTGCTTTTTGCCTATAGCAAGATTCAGAGTATAACATGAAAGGAGATTTGTTCCCTAATCTCTAAGAGCTTACTTTTTACTGTTTCTACTAAAAATTTTGTAAAGAAACACTATGCTGAATTAATGCAAAAGTTTTTCAGAAAAAATCAAAGTTTGCAGAGAACTTCTTGGGGCTACAGTCTGAGCTGAGTGTAATCTGCTCAGTTTCCTCCTCAGTAAAAATGAGCTTTCAACCAGATATCTTGGTGCCTCATTTTCAAATATGGGCCTCATTTTTCTGATAACACAAACTGGAGACGGTCCTAGGACTTGCTGATGTCAGCGTTCTTAATAGAGGAAATTTACTATTTATTAGAGTGGAATTTGATACAAATTTAATATAAAGTATCAAAAAATATAGAGAAAGAATAAACGAAAATAAAAGCGTAGTTTGAGCTACAGTTTTACAAGTTCTCTTGGTTGTAATATCCTCTGTGCAGAAAGAAATAGATAAGAAAATCAAGGACTGCCAAGTCAAAAATGAAACATTATAATGAATGTTGATGCTCCATTGTGGAGCAATGAACCATCTATCACTCAACCTGGCATTAAAGAATGACTATGCTTGATAGTTTCATTTTCTGTACATTGTTTAAGTCCAGTCCAGGCAAATTTGTTACTGTCAGACAGGCAGTCCTATCAAACATTTGGAAAAGTCTGGACCTTCTTTTAGAAGCAAAACTATATAAAAAGTCTAATTAGAAGTCTTTAAATAAAGAACTGCTAGTTAAAATCTTTTTCAGGGGAAAAAAAAAGAGAAAAAAAATAAGGAAAACACTTCCTAGGATTGTCTACGAATATGGCAAAGACAGGGATAGATTTGCTCTTGTGACTAAGTTCTAAATAAGTTATCTGTTACATTTCTTGGTTAATTATACTTCTTCTATGAAATGTCTCCAGGGAGGAATGCCTGGAGTGTGAAATCATGTAAACGCAACCAATTATCCTGAGGGTTTCTCATATGCTAGGTTTCACTCATTACTCCTATTAAGCCTGTATTTATTCCTAAGGTAAGGCAAGGTACCTCTTAAGAAAATCTTTTATCACTTGATCTAGATAGAACCAAGAGACTTGATAAAATGCATTTTATCTACTGCTTCCTAAGATTTCTCTTTTTATCTCCTGTTCTTAGCTTTCCTTTATTTCCTCTAAATGTATCTTGATAGAAATGTTCAAATCAGACTCCATAGCAATTATATTTCCTTGACTATTATATCATATTGTAAATCTCCACATTGGCCTGAAGTAGTACTTCACCTGTACTTTGTTTTGGAAAGAAAATTTAATCTTATTTTTTTGATCTATCTTTTTCTTTTTCTCTCAAGGCAAACTTCAAAAAACAAATGCCATGCAGAATTCTGTTAATTATTTCATTTCTTCTCAGTGTTTGTGTTGAAAAGCTGAAAGTTCTTATTTTTTAAATTCAGGCTGGTGATCCTGGCTCTTGAACTGGATGTGGTTCAGAAACAGCTCAAGCCCAAGTCTCATAGCACGACTCTCTTATGTGACTAGCATTGTGATTTACTGAAACAGGCACATTTAAGGAAATCTAATAGAAGGAATTAACCTGCAGGGTCTAGGAAAGCCAATGTTATTGAGTCAACATCAGATTTAGTTGCACATTCAATGTAACTCTGTAAATGAAAGCATGCTGAAGCATGTGGGATATACATTATCTATCTATCTATCTATCTATCTATCTATCTATCTATCTATCTATCTATCTATCTATCTAATCTTTCTACTCATCCATTCACCTGCCTAAATGGGAATGGATATGGAACCACTCCCTCTGTGGTGGGATTAGCCTCATTAATTGTGAGCATCTCTCTTGATAATAGGTGGCCCTAGCAGAAAGAGTTGGAGCAGTTCCCAAACCAGAAAGGAAGAAGATAATTGTGCAGTATGGATGCTCAGGGGTTTAGTCATCATATTCATTCCTCATCCTGTTTTTTTTGTGCTACAGTAAAGAAATACAACATAGGAAGCCAGCCTTATCTATCACACATCATCCAGGCCCACACTTCACCTTCTCTTCAGGCAATGCTGCTCTGTAGGACTTGTCCTTTGGGGCTCTGTAATCTAAATATTTATAGCATATCTTATGGATAGGCTCTACTTACCCTTAATCACCCCCTTTTCCCTCTAAAAATACAAGTGACAACAGATTAGTTATGATTTTACATGTGAATTTCTTTAAAAAAAAAGCACCATAAGGCTCCAAGATAAAGTTACTTTCCACTTGTGCCCTTCAGTTAGGTTTCACACTTCCAGAACAATACTTGTATAGAAAAACACCTGGATTCTAACTTGGCCCCTTCCTGGAGTGCTACGGTCGTGCATTCCAATGTCTAAAATTATTCCTAATTATTTTTACTTTTATATTAGATATTACACATGAAGAAAGACACCCTTCTATTCAGAAAGGTCAGTTTCAATATAATGAAAAACACCAAAGGACAGTATAGGGACTTATGATCCTGTATTTTCAGAAAAAAGGGATGAGAATTTATCTTTTGGTGTTCTGCATTACTGTAGTTTTATTTTTATCTCTTCATTTATGCCTGTAGGAATAGCAGGGAAAAGAGGACTGAACCAAGAGTGTCAAAAGGAGCATAAAATGAAGAATCCATTCTCCTATCTGGAATCAATAGAATATGTATCTTCCACCTGGAACGAAAAAAAAAAAGGGGAAAAAAAAAAAAGAAAAAAATAGTATGTTTAACCCATAGCTACACAAACATTTTTCATGGAATAGCAACATATATTCTTGCAAATACAGCATTCCATAATATACTACAGAGGAGTAACTAGTGGTGTTTATGGCAAGTTACAAATTGAAATGGCAAATGCTGGTGTAACAAAGCTCTAAGAATGAAAAGCAGCAACCAAGATGGAGATTTTTATGATGTAGTATGCAGTGCTGGAAAAGTTGGCCAAATATTTATTTTAAAGCTGACTATTTCTGTTTTATTCCAGTTTGGACAAATACATAAATTACTAGATTCCTTAGATTGTTTAAAATAGAGTACCTGTTATAAGGCTGAGAATCACGTCGTTGTGAGTTTTCAATATTTCAGATGGAGCCAAGAATAATTTAAGTGTTTTGGCAAAGTTTCACCCGTTTTTCAATTGCTCAGTCTCATAAATGAAAAAAAAAAATCCATCCATTATGCCAAGCAGAATAGCTGAAAAAATGTTGCATCAATGCCTGTGAAACTGAATTCAACACTTTAAAGCTTTGTGTTCTGATAAAGGTTAGTCTAGTCTGTGGTTCGAGGCATGCATTCAGCTGCTCCTATTAGAGCTGTATCATTTAATATAAATGTTATTGTGAAAAGTGACAGAAGTGACATAACAGTGTTATCTACCTATCCGTATTCAGTAAATGTGTAAATATAACATATCCTACAAGGTCAGCTTAGCTTTAGTTACAATAATTTGTCACTGGAAAAATTGCAAATATTAAATTTTAGGTGTACTGAAGGGATCAACATTCAGAATTATGCTCATTCTCATTGAAAACATTGCAGTTAGTATAGCAAATCATAAACCATGTATATGCAATATTTATTTTTCTACTCTCTTTTCAACTATTCCTGAATCCCATCATCAGAGCTGTATTCATTAACTCAGACAGACCTTTAACACCAGTATCAAAATTGCAGTTCTATGCATGACTTTTTTTTCCCACCATTAGTTATTGTAGGGAATTGAATGATATTTCCATTTCTGGAATTGAGATGAATTGAAGCTGAATGTTTAATAATGTAAATGAGGTGGAATTATATATATATATATATTTTTTTTTTTCTTTAAACATATATCAGAAAGTGGTTGCACAAAGGATGTGAGAGAGCAGTACAGCTCCATGACACACTAAATGCATATTAGATTTTTTGCCTGTGGATTATTTTCATTTATGATTATTTAGATAATTTAGAAAGTTTTCATGTCCAAATGTTTGGGAAAACCTCTAACACTATGGCACTAAACTGACATATCACTGGACCCGTGAAGATGAAATTACAAGTCCAACCTGTACCCTGAAGGACTTGTGCCGCTGCCTAACTCAATTTAAAGTTCTGTGTGGAATTCAAAATCAATCAATTCTAAACAACTGCTCTCATTTTTCCTAAAATCAGTTTGGCAATTAAGTCTGCCTCATTCTTCTTGAAAAGTAAACCATGTTCAGATATATTTAGGAAAAAAGGTGCGATGTAGAACTAATGCATATGTTCCTAGGTATTTTAATCAGCTTGAAACAATTTCTGAAACTCTCAAAGAGGCAGAAGTAGCCTATGCAGACACCTAACTAATGAAGTTAGTTAAACAATTGTTCTGATGGAGTTTGAGTTAACTGATTTATAGAAAAATAGTAAATAAGGTCAGTTGTTTATTGAGAATTCAGTTCTCCTGATGAATCATGGTAATAAAAGTATTTGGAGTACTGCTAGAAATATTCTAAATTATGGACTCAGAGTGACATGTTTTGCTTGTTTGGTTGTTGGACTTGTGGTTTATTTGTGGTTTTTCCCGCACTATAATCCAATATATCCAACTATGCTATGGGAGGAAAGTCAGTATAATGTGGGAAATAAATCCCAATTAAACAGAAGAGAATATTTTCAAAAATTATAAACTGCTGGGCACTAAAGCTGGTTCTGCAGATACCAGAGCCATTGATGTTACCACCCTTTTCTTGAAGAGCATTTATTCACCTATATTCATTATGCCAAGGTCATGGGCTTGATCGTGTATGGGCCATTCCCCTCTGAGTCGCACTCGATGAGACTTATGGGTTCCTTCCAGCTCAGAAGATACTGTGATTCTGTAATCTGAGAAGAGTTAGAAAGAAAAACAGACAAACAAGCTAACTAACAAAAACCCCAAAGAAACAAAACAAAAAACAAAACAAAAGACAACAACCCACATACAGTCTGTGTTGTACAATCTGGGATATCCAAACTTTTGTTCATGTCAGAATAGAATAGACTCATGATGTGGAAAATGGAAAAGTCTTTATTCAGTGAAAGTGAAGCATCTTCAGAGAATGCAAATTAAAGCAATGAATGTCTACAGGTTTATTTTAAGAAAATACATCATCTTCTAAGCTTCTGTGTATTTCCATATTGATTGTTATTAGCCCTATGAAGATTACCACAACTGTCAAATGTCACCAACCAGACAGGCTGTCTGATTACCTTCTAGGCTTTTTTAAATGCTGCATTTTCTTTAGAATGATCACTGGTTATAATAGTTATAGTAATAGTTGACTGAAGATTAGGCCCTTCATAACTGATTAGTAAGTGCTTTATATTCTGTTCTTTATCCAATTAAATATAGTATTTTCACCCAAGCAAGGGAGAAGAGTGGAAGAGTGGAAAACTTAAAATACTGAGGGATAATATTTATGGCAAAAGAGGGCTTTTAGCTTTCACAAGTTCTGAATTTCATAGGATTTTTGACTATTTCTTAACCAAGAAGAAACAAATGTGCAGAGATTCAAAATAACATTTAAAATACTAATTATTTTAATTTAAAAAAAAATCTAAAATATTTTAATTTCTCTTTGTACTTCCAAAGTTTTCAGACTATCATTCATGCTCCTCTGTACTCTAATGGGAGAAACACAAGAGAATCCAGGGAATCTGAATGGTGGGATACCCAGTGTATTTAAATAAAAAATTATAAGGCAAAATAAACAGTGTTGTTCTTCAGACTGTAAAATATCAGGGCAACTCAAAGAGACTGAGTATTTTTTGTTCAGATTATGTGGATATTTATAATACTTAGCCAAGGTGAAGGGGAAAAAGAAACATTTTATATCTTAAAAATTTCTAAATCTGATCAATTTTGAAGGGAAAAAATAAGTGTTGAAGATAAAAATTTGCATATAATGAATCCGTAAAATTTCACCCTAATGTGTTCACACTGCTTTCATTCCCTGATCAAAATACATTACTTGAAGCAGATAAAATATTCAGAACATGGACTGTTAAACCCAACCCTCATTAGACATGGTGTATCTCCACGCATCATTTGGATTTTTGGTTTCTGCCCAGCTTATGAAGCCATGATAAAATGTGTCTGAAACCACAAGGATGATAGTTTCCTGAAAGAAAAAGGGTGTCCCTCAAAACTGCTGGATTTTTTTTTTCTAACTCTATTTTCTGAGAAACATCTTGTACAAATTCCTATTCAGAAGTGTACAAAAATGCAAAATAGCATCCTCTTAACCAGAATGGGCAGAAGAATGCAAAGGAAAAAGATAATACCCCCATATGTGAACAATATACCTGTAAACATGCAAGTACTTTTAGTGATTTAATTTTTTTTTACTATCTAGGAGAAAAAGCTTGATTCTATCACTGTCAAGAACAATGAATGCTGGCATAATCTTAAGTCAGACACAGTCAACTGTCAGCCACCTGTGAGAATTTTCTCTAGGGACTAATGCATTAATTTCCTAATATTATTCTGATTGTTTCTTTTTATATTGGTCCATTTCTTTTAAAAAACCAGCTAATAATCATCTTAAATATCAACACAATAAATAAGCTTATAAATAAGCTTCAGAAAATTCTAAATTAAAAAAAATAAGGAAACATTTTTTCATGATCTTTGATAGTGTTCTGTTTTATTTTGAGGTGTATAATAAAATAAAGACTTCTTTTTCTCTTGAAGCACAAGACCATGGTAAAACTTCAGAAAATAGGATTTATTTTTAATTTTGATTTAAAGAACACGAGCAAATCAACTAAACATGGATTTAGGTGATTAATTCCTAATTATATTGATTTCATGCCATGCTTATAAAGTTTATTTAATGTTTATAATGCATTGTGTTTAAGATGACTAGCTTTGCATCCAATTCTCTGAATAAGCAGTACAATATTAAAGAGTCTGGTACTACATGAAAATTTGTCTAGACTATTTTCTGTCAATATTCTGCAGCGTTAGTAACATTTAACTAATTCAATATATACAGGAAAACTATTTCAATTTTCCAAAATCTATATATTTTTTACATTTTTTTATATGTGTATTAACTCTATTTTTTGAGCATAGTGATCTAATGTTCCTTTGGCAGTCAGTAATTTTTTTTTTTTCTATTTTTCAGTTGTTTAATTTTCTTCTTATTTAGATCCATCCTCATATTGGTTTTGGCTGGGATAGAGTTAATCTCAGTAGCTGATATGTTGCTGTGTTTTGGATTCAGTCTGAGAAAAACATTGATGACACATTGATATTTTGGTTGTTGCTAAGTAGTGCTTACCCTAACTCAGAGAGTCTCAAGCTCTGCCAGTGAGAAGATGGACAAAAAACAGGGAGGAATCACAGCTGGGACAGTAGACCTGAACTGGCCAAAGGTTTATTCCACACCATACGAAGTCATGTTCAATACATAAAGCAGGGGTGTTGACCCAAGGGGCCAATCAGAGTTTGGGGATAGAGTTTGGTATCAGTCAGTGCATGGTGAGCAATTGTATTACACATCACTTGGTCTGCTTTTTCACTCTATTTTCATTACTATTATTATTTACTGATATCATTATATTTTACTTTATTACAATTATTAAACTTTTTTTGTCTCAACCTAAAAGTTATAGTTTTGATTCTCTGCTCTGTTTCACCATAAGGGGATGGAAGGGTTGGGTAGGAGCGTGAGCATGTGGATCCACATTGCTTAGTTGCCAGTTGGGCTTAACCCATGACAAACCCAAAAGTAAGGAAGTAATTTATTGTACTTACAATTTTTTTCTGCTTCAGAGATAGTCATCTCAATAAAAAGTCAGCTGGATTTCTTTTGAGAG